>CAWUFW010011710.1:0-594826 GCA_963921515.1 Calotriton arnoldi
CACTGACCTTGAACTGTCTGAGAAGCATGTGGGAAGAGGGCCCGTGTCCTCCAAACAAGCAAACAGAACACAAGTCCTGTCTCCCTACGACTACACAGAGCTCACAGCAACCTCGGAGCGTGCACATTGCAGACTGCACACACAGCCGGAGCACGCCACCACAACGCACCGCTGGGAAATGGCAACCGCAACACACCTACCCAACTACGCCGAACAGCTCAAGCTGTACAAAACCAACCTGTTCCATACATTGGGATGCGATCTCCTGTCCCTGCTGAACGTAAGTTACCGACTGACTTACCGCATCACATTGTTCAGCTGCGTCATGCCCGTCTTCTACTGTCGGAGGTGTCCATACCAGCATCCCGTCGAGATATGCCTCTCCAACCCGGCATGTCTGAAGGCGGACCTGCTACCACTACTCCTCCCTCTGGACGCACACGACAGGGCCTGCTCTGCCTATGGGGGCATGGCGTATGTGGCCAACATCGCACCCGCACTGAAATGGGACCACTGTGCCTCCACACGACGGATCATCGAGAACAGCTACATCGAATGTCACCCAGCATGCCCCATCATGGTCCTCCAAGGGACAACTTACGAACAACACCTTGACAGCCACCATCCGCTACATTGGCTGGCAAACATGTACACCACCAATGACATGGAAGCCCTGCTGGACGGCATCGCATACCTGACAACCTGTCAATTCGTCGGACCACAACGCAGGTTCCCCGAGTGACCTATGATGTCCAACCCCGCACCCATGCTTAGCTTCCGCACGGACTGGCCAGTCACCACCACAACAGCCATACCAAACGACCGGCAACTGTAACCACACCATCAACGACATCGCCATGACATCGGATATGACCGGGACATGCACACTGTTCCCCATCACATCCAGGAACACCGCATGCATCGTGGGAGGCAGTGGCATGGGCTCTGTGTATCGCACCCACATGGACGGAACTGCACGAACTACCAGGACACGACATGGATCCAGCGCCCATGGACACACACACCGCTCAGTGGACATGAATAGGTCGCCTGGAGTCTGTGGGTGCTGCACCCCTCCCACCCCCGCCCCGGGAATCCCATACCAGGACCTTTGCATGGACGACAAGTGCATACAACAACAACACGACCCCAGTGACTGTGACATGTCCAGTAACCACCACAGTGCAACAACAAGTGGCACGCCGCTGCATGCACGCAAGCACATGCCCTGATGTCATCTCACATGCACGCGTGCATGAGGAACAACCGCAGCAAACCTGTCACATGGAACTGAGATGGACTGTGCCCATGATGCCAAGCGGTCTGGTAGGCTACATGTATACCGTCTGTGTCAAAGTCCGCAGCTCCGCAGCTATACGTAAATGTACATTAGCACAGCCTTGGCCAAGCAGATGTCACTCTGAAGCCCACATCCCACATGCAACAGCCAATCACATGTAACCCCACACCCTATCCCATTTGCAATCATGCTCAGTATATCCTCAACATGTATTCCGCTGCCAGTAGTGTCCACTATACTGCATCACAGAGGACAGAAGACTCAATATAATGTTTGAAACCAAAACTGTCTCCGCTGACTCATTTCACAAGTACGAATGAGAGAGGATGAGAGTATGTGAAGTACACGGCAGTCGTGACATGACCATGTAGTCCACTGGTATTGGATGTCAACGCAAATGAGTAGCACTACTGTGGAAGACACACATGTGTCGTGTGAAGTCGTATGGACGCAGTGCTCAGGTGGGTGGGTGCGACGGGTAGATGCGCACATGCCAAGTTGGAGCACGCCGTGTTGGGAGGGGTCATGAACAGTACACCACCGCTTCCCTGGGCATCGTGAGAGGACACCTGTCGGGGGGAGTGAACACGTGTGTGCACAGCAGCCGGGCACACGTACAAAGCGGTACCAGGCGCACCTCAGCCCACCCTCTGTGGACAAGCTGTATCCTGTTGTGCGCCCGCCATGCCCCTTGACAAGGCACACACAGCCCCAGTCGACCAGGTGTAACCCCAACATAGTCAATCCGCACAGGCGATACAGGGCACGGCATGGCAGTGGAGCATGGTGTGTGAGAGGTCTCCTCGCGCTCCTCCTGCTCATATCACGCAGGCAATAGAACCTCAACGTCTAGCATGGCACAAGTCAAATGGAAGTGTAGGGGACGCACCACAGCACGAGCAGCACTGACGTCACGGGAGGTGGCTCGCACCATCCCATCCATTGCCCATCATACCAACCACGCCACATGCCATTGCAACTAAGTGCAAGCGCGTGCGCCACCACCCCCGAGCCCTCCCCAGAGAGGCCAAAGAGTGAATGTGTGGGCCATCAGCCACAGACGGACGCGGCCTGGCCGCAAGGGCAGCCACAGCCACTGGGTGTCGCAGGTGGCGGATCCGGAAGGCGAAGACTGTGATGCATAGTCCATGCAGGCCGGGTCTCCATTTGGGGCACCACGCAGGTGGATGGCGTCCCGCCACACATCATACCCTGAGACAGCCCACTCGTGCAACTGGACCCACACATACACTCCTTGCCCTCTCTGGTGCGAGCTTGGGGCTGCCTGTGCAAGCGCTAGCCTCGCAGGTGAGCATGCATATTGGGGGAGCGAGGGGAGGACATGAGGGCTGGGGCGAAGATGACTGTATCACTGTCAGTTAGTACAAGGGATGACCCAGATGTGGAAAGGAAGAGACGTGTCCCGTGTGTACTGCAACTAGTCGCCAATCCAACTACCCCCCATGTCCGGAATGTAAGCACGCACCTAGGCCCGCCCATCCGCCACATCGAACATACCACCAGCACGACAACCTTCCCATTCGAAACACTGACTGGGGGTGGCGACCAGTGTACAATCATGTGTAGCCTACCCACGCGTACATGTGGGCCCTCCATGATCCATGTCACCTGCGGCAAAGTCATGACATGCGCAATGAGGGAAGTGAGGAGAGCTGTCCGCCCCACACGCAGAAGGTGCATCAGCTCCACAGACCCAGCAGCGAGTCCAGCAGGGGTCACATGTGCAGGGGCAGCTGTGCCTGGTGTGAAGGCACATGCATATAGACAGCACATCGACCAATGTGTAGTCTGCCCACATCTACAGTCCATCATCATGCGGACATAGGAATTGAACACAGGGCAACACATCTTAGTTGGTGCACCCACCGTGACCAACAATGCGCTATCATCGACGTACCCGCCCTGTGCATGGCCCCCCACCCAACGGAGGCACATCCAGTGCCACCATCCCACACACACAAGCCTTCCACGGAACATGCTGTGTCCAATGGTCAGTACAGAGTCAGCGCCCATCTGGTGGAACCTGAACAGGAGACACATGCACACACATGCCAGCTCCCACTATGTACGTCTGCCACCTGGCACGTGCAATGTAACCTCTCACCTGTGACGTGTGACTGCAAGCACACAGCCGTCTTGGCATGGGGCTGTCAATGTGGACACCTGTCAATGTTTCGGGAGGTGTGATCCGTACAGTGCTGTACATAGGGTGCAGTGCTGACACCTACTACTGTCTCATATCCCCTCGTGCCACAGGTCCCACTTGTTTTGGCCGCTCAGCCTGTGCCCACATCGTTGTCGTCGTGTGCCATACTCATCCAGCCGCGGAAGCAGTTCCATGCTCAGCAGACATTCATGTTGCCGTGGCGTTGCCGCTTGACGGATATGCAGTCAGTCCCCATCAGCACGCCCCGCAAGTCATTGGGGCCTAGATCCCCATGTGCATGCACATGGCAGTGGTTTGTATCACTAGCCATTGCCATTGTTGGGAGACCTGTGTAAGTGTATTGTGGCCGTGCCGTCCCAGCTTGACAGCTGGGCTGTGGCTCATGTGCTTGCTCAGTCATGTCAGTGATGTGTATGCGAAATTGCCATGTGTCGTGTTGCTTTGACATGTGTCCTCTGCCATTGTCCCTAGGCGGAGACCGAACATTGACCGCCCATACCAATTGCTGGCGGACATGGACGATACAGAGGTTATTAGGAAGTTTCGGCTGGACAGGCCAACCCTGCATCGACTGTGTGCCATGTTAGAACCCCATCTCCGTCCCCGCAGGGTGTATCCGACTGCTGTCACCCCCACGGCTAAGGTGATGGCCGCCATGCATTTCTTCGCCACTGGGTCATTCCAGCACACAGTGGGCATTGGAGGAGGGATGTCCCAGCCCATGTTCAGCAAGGTGCTGAGGGATGTACTGGCAGCCATGATGCTGTACCGGAACATGTACATCCGCTTCCCCAGGGCTCGTGAATTGGCGGCAGTGAAGGGTGCATTCTATGCCCTTGGCAGAATCCCACACGTCGTTGGAGCCATTGACTGCACACATGTCGGCCTTGTTCCACCACAGGCCACTGAGCACCTGTACCGCAACAGGAAGCACACGCACTCCCTGAATGTGCAAGTGGTGTGCCTTGCGGACATGGTGATCACCCACGTGTGTGCAAAGTTCCCAGGCTCGGCCCATGACGCACACATAATGCGCAACACCATCTTGCCACGACTGATGTCCAATATGCAACAGGATCGTGCCTGTATTGTCGGTGAGTATGTGGAGTGGTGTAGCGTGCTGGCTGTGCGATGCTGTCCCCTGTCCAGTTGGATTAGCAACGGTTCTCTGTGTCCCTCACACCCAGGTGACTCTGCGTACCCGAATGGGGCATGGCTGCTCAGTCCATTGAGGAATCCTCGCACCCCAGCAGACGATCGCTACAATGAGGCACATGGGAGGACCAGACATGTGGTCGAGCGTACCTTTGGCCTCCTCAAGTCCAGGTTCAGGTGCCTGGACCGCACCGGGGTGCGCTGGCGTACTCCCCACAGAAGGTGTGCCAGATAGTGGTGGCGTGCTGCATGCTGCACAATCTGGCCATTCGGAAGCAGATCCCCCTCATCGTGGATGACGGAGATCAACCAGGGCCCCAGCCCGCAGACCAGGACAGCTCGAGTGAGGAGGACAGCGGAGAGGAGGAAGCTGGTAATGTGCGGCAGCAGCTCATCGCCCGCTACTTCACTTGACGGTGAGTGTCCATGTACGACGGCTGATGTGGCTGTATCTGTGCAGGTGTGTGTGTGCTGTGTCAGGGTGGCCGTTTGTTCACTGCGTGCTGTGTGTCAACGCTCCATGGCCAGGGTAGTATGCCACTGTTGGTGGCTGTGGCATTGTGCCCTATTGCTCTGTGCGATGTGTGTACATTGAATGTAGTTACTGACATGTACTGTGTGATGGGTGTGTGACACACTCATTGAATGTGCTCCTGTTCTGTCTCCCACCCCTAGGTCCCTACAGGCCCTCCGGATTCAATTGCCATGCCACGCATCAGGTGCCTTTCCGCCCAAGGTGGCCGTTGTATTCCGTACAAATAAAACACAGGGCACAAACAGCAGTTAGTGAAAAAGGTGCATTTATTACAAACTGTGACATGTGATTGTGTGTAAGGTGATGACAAAAGTGGTGCGTGCAGTGACAATGAGCTGTCGGTCATGGCTGCGTGATGATCAGGGTGTACCCACTGGTTCTATGTCCATAGTCCAACACACACATGCCATCCAGATGGCTGTGTGGAGTGGGATCGTAGTCCAAGTCAATGCAGTGGCTGGTCAAGGAAGGCTGGCGGAAGGCTGGCTGGCTGCCTCACTTGCGTTTGGAGCGTGCGAAGTCCTCCCGGGAGATCTGTTTCCACTTCGGACGGCCCCTTCCACGTTTGCGAGGGGGTGCCTGCTTGCGACATGCTGGTGGTTGAGGTGTGCTCACTGGCTGTGGACGCAGGGGAACTGGACACTGCTGCTCCACCCTGCGCCCCGGCAGGTGGTGGCGGAGGGGAGCTGCTGTCCCTGGCTGTGACCTCACCGCCACCACCAGCTGGCCCATGAGGTCCACGATTTGGCCCATACGGGCGTCCATGGACCTCAGCACCCCCAGCACCTCACGCGTGTCTGAAGCAGACCGGACCCATTGTCCTTGGGCCTCTTCATAGGCCCCAAGGACTCTGGCCATTTGAGGCAGGGCATGGCTCCCAGGGGAGGCTGGCGTTTCCCTGACCCTGCTCCTCCTACCAGTCCTGCTGCCACCGGCCTGCCCACTAGCCACATTGCTCACCACGGTCCTCGCAGTGGCTCCCAGGGTGGATCCAGTCGGCCGGGCCACCACCTGCGCTGGGGCTGGTGCCAGCGAAGACGTGGTGGTGGTGGCGGCGGTGGTGGTCGGTGCGGCGATGGTGGCGGTTGCGGCAATGGTAGTGGCCGCAATGACCGTGGGTGTGGCCGCAATGACCGTGGGTGTGGCCGCAACGACAGTGGCAGCAGGGGGCTGGGAATGTTCAGCAGCCCTGGATGATGGGTTGGTGGGTAGGAGGGGTCCTGGGGAGCGGCTGGGCCCTGCCACACCAGATGGGCCTGCTTGGTGGTCCGTGTCCGAAGAGGAGGACAGATCCTCCAGATCCGTGTGTCCTCGTTGGGGGCTTGTAGGCTGGCTGTGCTGGCTGCTGGCTCCATCCCCAGCATCCAGCAGTTCGTCACCTGTGGAGAGAATGAGATTTGTTATTGTGTTGCACCTGGCGAAGTATGTAGTTGTCGTCTGACATTAACAGTTCGTGCAATCTCGTACATGGGTTTCCCGGAGGCGTGTGTGTGGCTGTAGCATCTGTAGTTGTGTGTGCTTGGCAATGGGACTGTGTGCTGTGCACATGTGGCATGGGACGGATTGGCCATGCCGATGGGTGTGTTGCTGTGCCCCTACTTATTGTGACTCTGGTGTATGCGGGCTCCTGGCCCATCCTGGGTCTGGTTTGTACTTTGCTTTTGGTGTTCAGATGGGACGCTTAGGAACGCATATGGCAACATGGGGGCCATGCCCCAGATTGGCATTTGGGAGGGAATATGCTTTTGGGGTTCAAATGGAACGCTTAGGAACGCATATGGCAACATGGGGGCCATGCCCCAGATTGGCATTTGGGAGGGAATATGCTTTTGGGGTTCAAATGGAACGCTTAGGAACGCATATGGCAACATGGGGGCCATGCCCCAGATTCGCATTTGGGAGGGAATATGCTTTTGGGGTTCAAATGGAACGCTTAGGAACGCATATGGCAACATGGGGGCCATGCCCCAGATTGGCATTTGGGAGGGAATATGCTTTTGGGGTTCAAATGGAACACTTAGGAACGCATATGGCAACATGGGGGCCATGCCCCAGATTGGCATTTGGGAGGGAATATGCTTTTGGGGTTCAAATGGAACGCTTAGGAACGCATATGGCAACATGGGGGCCATGCCCCAGATTCGCATTTGGGAGGGAATATGCTTTTGGGGTTCAAATGGAACGCTTAGGAACGCATATGGCAACATGGGGGCCATGCCCCAGATTGGCATTTGGGAGGGAATATGCTTTTGG
The DNA here is from genome assembly GCA_963921515.1 of Calotriton arnoldi. Taxonomy (NCBI): domain Eukaryota; kingdom Metazoa; phylum Chordata; class Amphibia; order Caudata; family Salamandridae; genus Calotriton; species Calotriton arnoldi. Next base: position 7,432 of record CAWUFW010011710.1, read on the forward strand.
GGTACATGCTGTGAGCCATGGGTGCCGAACGTGACATGTGTTGTGGCAGCATGACAGTGCATGGTTTGAGGTGTGTGCATGCTTGACATGGCCTGCATATTTGCTGTCTGTTGTGATTACTGGACATGGCATTGGACGCATCGTTATGTGTGAGTGATGGTTGTGTGCCAGCCAACGTATTGCAGTTGTCCCATCTCCTTGGTGTGCGTGCTGCCCTGTGCCATGTGCATCACTGCAGTGCTCGGGGGTGTGGCCCATGTTGTGTGTTGTTGCTCACAGTGTGTCGTGCGCTTCATTGACTTCTGGCACATGGTTGGTCATGGGCATGTATCTTAGCGTGACTGCTGTATGTGTGGCAGCTGTGCGGATGACATGCCTTTCATGTGACTGGGGCTGACGGATGGGATGGATGGTATGTTGTATGTGCATGGTGTGTCTGTGAGTTTGATGGGTTCAGTGGTGTTCGTGTGCATTTATGTTGTTCCGCTCTGTTGCGTCTAGTGTTGTTTGTCTTACATAGGCGTAGTTGTGGGGTGTGTGGTTGACAGGCAGTAGGGGCTACATGGACAGGACTTCAATGGTGTTTCGGTTGTGTGTGATGAGTTGCACAGTGGCTGCCATGTGGGACTATATTCAGTGTGGCTTGTGCATGCAGACGTGGCTCCTTGGGTGTTGCTATGTCTGTGATGGGTCATGTGGGGTGTGAGTCTGTTGTTCATGTCCGTGTGCACATTGTTCACTTGTTCGTGATGGTGGGCGGTGCTGCGTGTTCGTCTGCTACGTGACATGTCCCATGTGTTGGTCGTGTTATGGTCCTCATGCCTCCAGTAATCCAGCCCTGTCCAGTTTCCCACCTGCAAGTTGTTCGTGCGTGCACTGTACTGGATGCCACATGGCTCTAAGCGGGGGTGCTCCATGTTGCAGGTCTGTGGGGGTGGGGGGTGTTGTGGGTCGTGGGGGTGGCTGGACACCCACTGACACCGATTGCTGTGGACCGTGATGTCTGCCTTTCGGCTGTTGTTGTGCACTGCGGTGGCTGACACGTGGCTGTGGGGTGTGGGGGATGCTCCTCCTTGCTGTGCTGTGGGACTGGGGCCTGGTGTGTGTTGTACTTGGGCTGTCCACCCTCCCACCCACTGCACTTTGTGTTCCTGCCACTTACCTGTTACTTGTCGGTTAGTGCAGCTGTGGCGGACACATGGGTGTGGTGGGTGCTCGTTGTGGCGCTTCTGGCATGTTTGGGGACCTGTTGGTGGTTACGTGGCTGGCTGAGTGTACACATGTCCCCACGCATCTTACAGTTGTTCGGTTTGGGCTGTGTGTGGTGGTGTCTGTTGCATGTGTGTGTGATGTGTTGTGTATTGTGTGCTGGACATGGGGGTGTTTGTCCCTGGGAGCTGTGGCATGGTAGTTGCGCATGTGAGTACATAGCGGTGTGCTGGTATACATTAGTTTGTACTTACCAGCCTCCACTCCCCTGCTAATCCGGCGAGGATCTCCGGATGTATTACGACTCGCACCTTCTCCTCCCACGCTTTGAAGGTCTTAAAGAGCGCGGGATTCCCTCCGCCAGTGACGGCAGCCAGCTCTCTGTTTTTGCCCTCCTCTTCTTGACCAGGCTCTTTACGTCATTCCAACGTTTGTTTATTTCACCTCTGTTCCTGGGCAGGGTCCCGACTGCATTGACCTGGTCTACGATCCGGTTCCACATTCTGTTTCTGGTGGCTAGTGGTGTGTGCTGGACCATGTTCCCATAGATTTGTGGGTACACCTTGATGATCTCGTCGACCATGACCTTCAGCTCAATGGGCGGGTACTTGGGCATTCTTTGTGGTGCCATGGTGTTTGTGGTGCTGGTGCGGTGTGTGTTGTGTAATGTGCAGGGGGTTTGTGGTGCCGGTGTTTGGTGGTGGTGGTGGTGGTGGTGGTTGTGATGTGTGCGTTTCTGTGGTGTGCTGCTGTCCTTGCTGTGTCACTGTGTCCTCTCCTCTCCTCTCTGGTTTGCAATTTAGCAAGGGGTTGTGGTCTGTGGGAGTGCTGCTTTTGTACTCACCTATGTGGGTGTGTCCTCATGGTCTGTTGTTTTCAGGTGTGTTGTGTCTGGGGTTCTGGCCTTTGTATTTTTTGTTTGTCCGGGGGGTGTTTTCGGGATGTGTACTGTGCTTGTGTATTTTTGCGTGCCTTGCTGTGTGGACTTGTTGGCCATGTTGTGTGCTATTGGTTTTGTGTGCGGATGGTTTCTGTGCAGGTACGTTGGCGCCATGGCTTCTGCCGTGTCGATTCTCATCGGCGTTGTTTGCGCTGGCGGGCGGTATATTTGTGGTTTTTCCGCGCTCATGTCGGTGCGATCGTAATTTCACGTGCGGTGTGTCGGCCGTGAGGGCGGGCGGTTTTGTGTTGTCGTGCGTGTTTCCGTCCGTGGCGGGCGGTTTGACTCCGACTCGGACGTTGGCGGGCGGTATTTTGTGTGATTTTTCCGCCGATGGCGGTTTTCGGTTTGTGTAATCGTAATGGCGTGGTCGGTGTTCAGGCGGTGTGTGCGGGCGGATTTTTGCCGCTTCCATGCCTGGCGGATTTATTTACGCCGGGTATCGTAATGGGCCCCTTAATTGTCAATTAATTAATTAATAATAATTAACAACGAATTATCAATTAATTACAAATAAATTACTTTCCACCCTTTACCCCTATAAACCCCACAACCCGCACATAAAACGAATTACACAATTACCATAATTAGTTGTCAATTAATTAATTAATATTAATTGCATACTTTCTGGCCGGACAAGTCTCCCAGGCCCTCACCTTCGGGGCTCCCAGTAAAAAATGTCGGGATTTGGTTTGACGAAAAGCTTAGTTTCTGCAACCAAATCAATAAACTGGCAGGTACCTGTTTCGGCATCCTTAAGCTTCTCAAAAACTTTCTGCCCTTATTGCCCTTAGCAGCGAAAGAAACGTCATCCGAGCTCTCGTTACCTCCCGCATTGATTATGCGAATGCACTGTATGTTGGCCTTCCCGGCTACCTAATGGACAGACTTCAGGTGGTACAAAATGCCGCTGCCCGTCTGCTTCTTGACCTCCCAAACGTACCAGTGTCAGGCAACATCTGCGCAATCTGCACTGGTTACCGGTGAAGGCTAGGGTCTCTTTTAAGGCCCTGGTAACGGCTCATGTGGCGCTCTATGGGTATGGCCCCCTCTATCTCAGGAAACGCTTTCAGTTCTACACCCCCGGCAGACACTTGCGTTCCTCTAACATGCTTATGGCCACGATCCCTAGATTCTGCCTGAAAAGAAAGGGCGGCAGCTCCCTGGCCTATTTGGCAGCTCTGGCATGGAACTCCCTCCCCTTTGACTTGCACAGCCTACAGAACTCTACCAAATTCAGGAAGAAACTTAAAACTTTCCTTTTTAACTGAGCTGGTTCTGTGTTTATACTATTCCTCTTTCCCTCTTCCTGCTGACTCTTGGGCTCGCGCCGGGACACTCTTTTGAGTAGCTGTGCGCGTCATAAACTCTGATAACATAACATAACATAACAATTAACAACTAATTATTAATTACAAATAAATTACTTCCTACCCTTTTCCCCTATGAACCCCACAACCCGCACCTAAAATTGACCCCAAAAAATTAAAAACACAATTAGCATTATAAAATCTCAATTAAATAAATAATAATTAAAAAATATATCCATTAATTTATTATAATTAAATTACTTCCTCCTACGGAACTAAAAAATGCAAAACTTTATTAAAATACATTTAATAACTACTAAAAACGTAACACATATATTAAAAAACATAAACAATACTAATATAAAAAAAATACATCACATACATTTAAAATATATACTAAAATACATAACACTAATTAAAAAAACGATATTTTAAACAACTATATTTTTGCAAACGATTTTAATGACTTCTATATTTTTTAAATCGATATTTCTTACATTAAAGTCGATATTCTTGACCACAATATTCTTTCTGTCGATATTTCTGTGTCACGACATTTAAAACTCGATATTAGTGTGAGTTGACATTTCCAACTCAATATTTTGACTGAATACCGACCCACTTTGCAAAAATAGACTTGGGAAATAAATGAAACACACAAAACTAATTACAGCAGTTCTTCATTGGCTCCCTGTTGAATTCGGGATCCAGTTTAAAACTCTATGTGTTACGCACAAAGTATATCAGTGCACAGGTCGTAGGTCAGCCTTTGCCTCCACTAATGGATGCTGGTCACCTTCAGTTCATGAAGCTCCTGAAATTCAAAGTCATCAAAAGACGCTTTCACCTTACCTCAGAGTCCATAAAGGGACGGACAGAGATTGACAGAACTTGGTTCACTTAATGCTTGTGGATATATTCTAACTCTCATGTACTCTGAGTTGCCTTCTGCTTTTTTAGGTCGAAGCCTACCAGACAGTGCAGCTATCTGGTTTGCTAACTACTTCTTGTGGGCATTTTGAAAGCTTCCCTGGGAATGCATTTCGCCCATTGCTTATCATTGGCTTTGTGGTTTGTAGCTCACAGTTGCCTGCTTTCTATTTGCTGACTTTATTTGTTTTCGGCTGTCCAGCTTGAGTTCTCCTGTTTACTGTATTCTTCCGAGTACTTGCTTTCCATAAACAGGCCTTTAAATCTTGTTCTTATCTTGTCACATTCGCTGTGCATTCAAAGACAGAAGGCAAATTTCAGGCTCTGTCTTCCAAGGGAGCTTGGTGTTTATTTTTCATTCTCTGACCTCAAAGTGAGAGAATTTATGTGACAATGCTGCTGGGTACCCCTGTGAGGGAAGAAGCAAAGAATGTCATCTTTTCTACCACACAACAAAAATTAACTGTGCCGATATTTCAGAATATATCAGAATTCAGAAAGTACAAATGAGGCACATGTTTTGTAATTCTTAAGTGTGGTGGAAACAAATATTTGAATACAATAAAAACACACCAATATGCTAGGCGATTACATTTCCACACATTATCATTTGTGTGCAGTAAAACTGTATGTTGGTGCAAATGTAATGCTCATTTCAATTAAAAATGTGTTCTCTGTAATGGCAGTGTGCTACCACACCATGCATACTCCACACTACTCCACTCCACTCTACTCTACTGTAAAACACTCTACTCCACTCTATGCCCCTCCATTATACGCACGCAAGTCTATTTTACAACACTCCACTCCATTCCACTCCATTCTACGACATGCACTCCATTCTACGACACTCCACATCACTCCATGAACCGCAACTCCACTCTACAACATGCCACTCCACTCTAAGACATTCTGGCACATGCCACACCACTACACTACACTCTGCACCACTCCACATGACTCTAATCTATGCCACTCTACTCTGCGCCCTTCCACTCCACCCACTTACCCCACTCCACTTCAATCTACCCCACTCCAAACTACCCCAATCCACTCCACTCCAATCTATCCCACTCAATTTCACTACAATCTGCCTACTCCACTCCAATCTAGCCCACTCCAATCCAATCTATCCCGCTCCACTCCAATCTAACCCAATCTACTCACTCCATTCTACTCCAATCTACACCACTCCAGTCCAATCTACCCCACTTCACTCCAATCCACTCTAGTCTACCACAATCTACCCCACTCCAATCTACCGAACTCCACTCCAATCTACCCCACTCCAATCTATCCCACTCGACACCCGATTCCAATCTTCCCCAACCCCCTCACTACACCCAATCTAACACACTCCACTCTAATCCACCCCAATCCACTCCACTCCAATCTACCACACCCCACCCAATCTACCCAATTCCTATCTACCCCAATCTAGATTACTCCAGTCTACCACAATCTACCCCACTCCAATGTACCACAATCTACCCCACTCCAATCTACCCCAACCCACCCCACCCCACCCCACCCCAATCTAACCCACTCCACTCTAATCTACCCCAATCCACTCCACTCCAATCTGCCCCAGTCCACCCAATCTACCCCACTCCAATCTACCCCATTCTACTCCACCCACTCCAATGGACCCCACTTCACTCCAATTTACACCTCTCCACTCTAATCTATCCCACTCCACTCCATTCTACCCCACTTCACTCCAATCTACCCCACTCCACTCTATCGCAATCCACTCCACTGCACTCTACCCCACTCCACTCTAATCTACCCCACTCCACTCTACCTCAGTCCACCCCAATCTATCCCAATCTAACTCAATCTACCCCACTCAAATCTACACCACTCTAGTTCCCAAACCCCACTACAATCTACCCCACTCTAATCAACATGCCCCCACTCCAATCTACCCCAATCCACTCCTATCTACCCCAATCTAACCCACTCCACTCTACCTCACTCCACTCCAATCTATCCCAATCTACCCCACTCCACTTCAATCTACCTCACTCCACCCCAATCAACACAAATCCACCCCAATCTATCTCACTCCACTCCAATCTACTCCAATCTAACCCACTTCTCTCCACTCCAACCTACTCCACTCCAATCTACCCAATCCAATCCACCCCACTTCACTTCAATCTACCCACTTCACTTAATCTAACCCAATCTACCCCACTCCACTCCAATCTACCCCACTCCATTCTACCCCAGACTACCGCACTCCACTTGAATCTACCCCACTCTGCTCCAATCTACCCCACTTCACTCCAATCTACCGCACTCCCCAATCTACCCCACTCCCGTCAAATAAACCCCACTTCAATTTACCCCATTCCACTCCTATCTCCACTGTACTACAGTCTATCCCACTCCACTCCAATCTACCCCACTCCACTCCAGTCTACCCCACTTCAATATACCACAGTCTACCCCACTCCACTCCAATCTACCCCACTCCACTCCAGTCTACCCCACTTCAATATACCACAGTCTACCCCACTCCAGGCTACCACAATTTACTCCACCCCACTCCACTCCAATCTACCCCATTCCACTCCAATCTTCACTCCAATCTATCTCACTCCCTTTCCAGTCTATCCCACTCCACTCAAATCTACTCTACTCCCCTCAAATCTACCCTACTTCCCTCAAATCTACCCTACTCCACTCCAATTTTACCCACTACACTCCACTTCACTTCACTTCACCCCACTCCACCCTACTCCCATGAACTCCAATCCACCCTACTTCAATATACTCCACCTCAATCTACCCAACTCCAATCTACCCCAATCCACCCACTCTACTCCAATCTACCCCACTCCACTCCAGTTTAATCCACCCCACTCTACTCCAATCTACCCCACTCACCCCAGTTTAATTTAGCCCACTCCACTCCAATATAGCCCACTCCACTCCATTCCAGTGTACCCCACTCCACTCCAATCTACCCCACTCCACTTCCATCTACCCCAATCCACAGCACTCTTCCCCAAACTACCTCCCTCCACCTCAATCTACCCCACTCCACTATACCCCATCAACCCGATCTACCCCATTCCAATCTACCCCGCTCCAATCTACCCAACCCCACTCCAATCTACCCCACCACACTCCACTCCAATCTAGCCCAAACTACTCCACTCCAATCTAGCCCAATCTACCCCCTCCACTCCAAACTACCCCACTTCACCCTAATCCAATCAACCCCACTCGCCCACTACAATCCACTCCAATCCAATCTAACCCACTCCAATCTACCCCACTCCATCCCACTCTACTCCACTTAAATCTATCCCACTCTACCACACTCCAATCTACCCAACTCTACTCCACTACAATGTATCCCAATCTACCCCACTCTAACCCAATCTACACCACTCCACTCTACCTCAGTCTATCTCAATCCATTATACTCTAATCTACTCCACTCCAATATACCCCGATCTACCCCACTACACCCCGATCTACCCCACCCCACTCCAAGCCGCTAACTTTTCGCATTGCTGAACAGCAGCTACAATGGTGTACAACATGGCTAAAACACATTGCCAAAGGTAATAGCTTTGGCATAGGCGAAAACTATAGGCTTTGCCAATGCTTGTTTTCTGTTTCAGTGCTCTCACATGGGTTAGCTGGGGTGTAGTGCTTTATAACATTTTAGGAGAAATAAATAATAAATAACTGATGATAGTGAGTGACATGTAAAACGGAGCATCTTGACATCCTCCTTAGCCATTGTTAATGTAAATCACTGAACTTTTTGAACGGTTACGTTTCGCTTAAGTGCACAAAAGCTAAGACGTTTTAAGGCATGCCCAATGTGGGAAGTTACTCAGGGCCCCCACCTTTGAAAATGCCCCTTGGGAAAGTGAATTTTACCTTTATTTGACCCCTCTCAAGTCTATTTCTCTTAAATCGCTCGCCCTCTCTGCCTAACTCTACCTCTCACTCTGTCTCTTTGCTTACAATCACAGTGAAAATGTTTGGGGTCGAGAACAAGACATATTTCAACGTTTTTTTGTGTGTTCCTGTTAATGTTAAAAGTATAATTTAGTATTATTTGGCATCATGCGGGCTTCAATTAGCAGGTAATGGGAAATAAAATTCAAAGTATTCAATAAAGGGTCCCCAAAAATTTCTTACCCTGGCATCCCAAAATCCTTAAGATGACACTGCACAAAAACTTTATCTGTGACCACAAATGACAAATCATGATTCCGAGAAATGCAGATAGAAAATCTGCTAGTTGCTCTGATGATTTATTCAGCAGTGGGAGGTGGGGGGATCATCCTATGGTAACCCTGAAATTATGAAATATACAGAAAAGGGAAATGAAAAGAACACAAACCGGCAGCTATTACAGTGCTGGAGGGTATGAGAAGAGACCTACTCCAGCTTTCTATGATCACAGGCCTTCAGTCAAAAGAACTCCTGAAAAGTTCATTTCTCTACGAGTTTCCCTAATAGGTGTGACTTAGAGTTTGCTGAATGGGATACCATGCCACAAACATGGCATAGTACCCCGTCCAGCAAATTGACTGTCCTCCTGCCTTATTTAGAGCAGGCCTGGGCGGAGTTCGCGGAGTTTCACAACACGGTACTCCGCGAAGTGACAAAAAAACTCTGCGGAGTTCCACAAGTGGCGGAGTGCAGGGCGAACTGCCGTTTGCGCTGATCTTCCTGCCGCTCGAGTAGAAATTCTACCCGAGCGGCAGCTCGCGGTCGCCAACTTACTGTTGGCGAATGCGAGCGGGGAAAATACTCTGCTGCACTATGCGGAGCGGAGTTTTCTGGACTCCGCGAGCTCAGAGGAGTGCAGAAAACTCTGCAAACTCCGCGAACGGAGCGGAGTTCACTGACCAGGCCTAATTTAGAGTCAGACTGACTCTCATGTTCCCAATAACAGTGTCCCGCTGGCTTTGCTGGCAGAAAACCACCACCAACATCCAGACTGTCTGCCCTGTTTAGAGCTAACAGTCTGATTTATTTTATTTTTTTCCCAAGGGGATAGCCAGGCAAAGTCTGACAGCTCTTTACAGAAAAAAAGAAAAATGACTACCACAACCTGGGAGAAAACATCTGGGCTGTCAGGGTCATTTGTATTTTCTTTTTCAAAAGCAAACTCCTATTTTGGTAGTTTTTTTGGGAAAAAACAAAACAGTTTGCTAAGCAGCTGCATGAAACATGGCGGCCACTCAGCAAACTTTCAGTGACTTTAGAGGAGTGTAGAGGACCCGCCATGGCAGCAGCTTCTCAGCTGGCATAGAGATCTCTGCAGGGCTGGCGGATAACTGTAAATATGGTGGGCAGCAGTCTGTCACCCTGACGGATGGCCTGGGCGCACTCAAAATTCTAAATCAGGCCCTTAGTCTGGTTTAACTGTCAGGAGAGAATTCATGGGATCCCAGAGTTTGTGGAAGTAAGGAAAGGGATGAGAAAAGTTGGATTTTTATTGGGGGCTGAAGGAGGTGGATGGGGTCACCCACCCCATCCATTAGAGCTGTATCGTGATTCACAACCTTTCCCAAAAGCTAGTCCCACTTTAATTGAGGTAAATTCCCTGCATGGTACTTGTTTTACACGCCGAGACAAGACAAGAAAAAATAGAAACAAGCATTTGCAATGCAATAGGTCTCGCATTACTGAATGTTTGAGATAGTCTGCAGATTCTGCAGGAGTCCACTAAAGGATGTGAAGGCACACCAAAAATCTATGATTATCAGATTTCTGATCATACTACTGGAAATTTTTGTGAAGCCCAGAAAAGAGTAGTGGGGTCATTTGGTCCCAGGTAGGCAGTGCACTTGCCCGCCTGTTGTACGGATGTTCTCGCCTCGCGCCCAGTGTAGGACTGCCTGGCAGATATCTATTTGCTGAAAATGCATCCAGTGGTGTGGCAGATACACTTTTCACAAAAATGAATGCTAAGTGGGTTACCATGTTTCTTAGGCCAGCGCAGCATTATTTTTTGATTTTCTCAAAAAAACTCCCAAAGCGGAAGTTTGCTTTGAGACAAACAAATGATAATGGCCCTGACAAGCATCTGAGTTTTTGCAGTGCATCATGATCATTGTTTCCTCTGCTTGGATATACTATGTCATGCATGCTGGACCAGAGAAGGGAGAATCATTGGTGGTAGCTCTACCCTAAATATAATGGGACTACTGTCACTGTGAGCCGGCAGCTGTACGGCCGACAGGTCTGCCGGTCAAGGATTTCTGATGGCAGAGTGAGCTGAGGTTCTGCGGTTGGAAACTTGTCATTTACCCCACCTCTAAATGAGGCATGGGACTATGCGTCTGTTAAGGCGGGAGTTCTTCTTATGTATGGAGAAGGTCTCCGAGTTCAAAATATTTTATTTAATTTTGTTCATAAACAACTAATAAAGACATTACATAAAATGTTATTATTTAGCAACCAATTACCTAATAACAATTCGCAAATTGACCAAAATTATTTAAAAATTGCAATATGTATTGAAATATTACATATTGAAAAGATACATAAAAGGGGAAGGAAGGAAAGGAGGGGAGGGGACAAATATAACAACTAATGCATAAGATTTACACAGAGCTACTATATTTTATCATACGTATAGCCTATTTGAGTTAGAATCAAAATTGGAGATATAAATACAACATTAAGAGGATAGATATACATCAACAGGTAACCAAAAAGATTGATAAGCGAGCGAATTATGTGAAATCCCATTCATGGATAATTGAGCACCTCTTCTAGTAAAGATAACCCACGACCACCAAGCATTAACAGATAATATAGAAACATCTTTCCAGCAAAAAGTGATGGATTTTATAGCTGCTGAGATTAGGAAATTAAAAAGATTACTTTCTAAATCATGTAAGCCTTGTAAAATAATAGCAGATTTACATATTATTAATTGATAGGAAACATCAATATGGAGTTTAAAAATCTTTTTTATGATAACCCAAACTTCAGACCAAAATTTAAAAACCAGAGGATATTCAAAAAGCATATGTTGTAACGTACCAGGATGTAATTTACAATGCCAACAATCTGCAGAGGGAAGAAGTTTAGCTTTAAATAAACGTGATGGAGTCCATAAACAATTGTATAGGATATAAGAGTTGGTTTGGTAGATTGAAACAGGTAGCCAACCAGATGTGCTACCAAGCCAAATATCCTTCCATGTGTCAATAGATAAAGAAAGCGAAAGTTCATTGTTCCAAAAAGATGAAATCATCTCTAAATTGCTACCTAGAGTATCTGATAATTTTTTATATAGAATGGAAACCCCATGAGACGATCTAGAGACTGTTTGAATGTAAACTGATAAATCTGCTGTAACATTGGACGGAATAGCATTGGGAAAGGAGTCTAAGATTGAATTGCACAAATATTGATACTTAATAAGGTCAGATTTAAGTAGACCAAATCTTGCTTGCAACGTTTCAAAAGCAATAAAGGTATTATTGGAATAAACATCTTTAAGATAAAAAATACCAGCTCTAATCCATGAAAACCAAAAACTAATATTCCTGTTTAATTTAATGACATTACTATACCACAGTGATAACTCATCAGTATTATTCATGAGAAAAAGAAAAATTAAGTCAAGATCATTAAATAACATTTTAGTAGATTTAATAATAACTGATTTATGAAAAAATGTGGTATTATTATGCATAGACATAAGAAGGTCTCATTCTACCAATCTCTCAATGAGACCTTAAGTCTGTGAAACTCATAGATTTAATCTTTTTCCTGACTTGGCAACACAATGATGGCTATGAGCTAAGAACTGACATCCCATCGTCTAGGGCTCAAGGCTATTTTGATATGGACATCTTATTGAAGTATACATAAAAGCATCCATTTACACGTCGAACATGACCAATGCATAATAGTTTGAGGGCAGCATTCTCTTGGTTAATGAGGGAACCTGCTGTTTACACCTGACAGTGCTTAATTTGAGCCGGTGATTTCTGGTGCCTGACATCGGCACTTAACTGTCAACACCTGCGCTTATGACAGTTTGCCACATAGTGGCGCTGTCTGTCTAATTAGAGATGAGCACAACAAGTATCATTCTAGCTTTCATTAAAAGTGACAAATACCTGCCACCAAAGCCATTCCTCTAGCTTTAGGGGTGTTGAATAGTCTGCATTGTGACGCTTGTAGGAGTGGGATAGTTAGTAGTTGTTTTTGCCAGTGGTGGCAGGGGCAATGGGCGGAGCAAGCTGCAGTGACCTCCTGACGAGGGCCGTAGCAATTATTTTGTTACGAATTCAGCACTGACGCACAGCCAATATCCGACGTGATTAAACTTAGGCCCCAATTCCAATTAGGCCAGGAATAGTGATTTTGGTGCAAACTACAATTTGAGGACAAAATGGGATTACATTTATTGTGGAAATACTGCACTTTCCCCAATTCACATTTTGACATGCTATACCTGTGCAATTTGTGCAGGGAAACATTCCAATTTCTGCATTTTCTAGAACAGAGATTATGAAAACATGATAATTGTGAGTTTACTCTTTCTAACGTTGGAAGTGGAATTGGAAAGTAAAATCAAACACGATAAATACCTCAATATGTGGTATTGACATTGACACACCATGGAACTGGCAAATTGTGATTAGGTCTTAATGTGTTAAAAACTAATGTATGATTTTTAGATTTTAAAATACATATAATTTGTCACGAATAGTTGCACACATTTAGGGAAGATCCTTTGAATATAGCACATTTAACGAGTGACATGATAGAAATGCTATGCACCAGTAAATACACTTAATTTTAAAATCCTATAAAAGAGCAACATGCGGCTGTGCAGTTAAATGGTTTGCCTTCTGGTTGTACTCTTGGGGCTATGTGTAAAATGTGCTGTGATGCCCAAAACTAAGACTACTTGAAATTCCTATATCTTAGATTTCTTTCAGCCTGGGCCTCACAGCTGTGTGCAGTGTTACAAAAATACACTGGGAGTGCTGACAGTCCTCTTTGGGGTGGAAATAACTGTCATAAAAAAAGCACACATGCTGGCAACTCATGCAAAAAGCAATAGAGGCTGGAATGGATTCTGTTGTTCCCGGCATTAACATCCACCAAATTCAAAACATTTGCAAACAAGCATTTGCAAAAACAATATGTCTGGCTTTGGCCAGCTGTTGTGATGGTTTATTGTAAGCATATGCCAACAAATATAAAAAGAAGAAAAAAAAAATCAAACATGGAAGCATTATGCCTGCAATTCAAAAAATTTCATTTTAAAGAAAAATCAAGCATTACACATAATTTTAATAGACCAATATGTATGCCTTAGAGCAGGCAGGTACATGGAACAGGTATAGAAACACTGTTTGGTTTTACTCTTAATGCACATCGAAGGAAAATATGATTCTTATTTATGGAAAGAAATGGCGCTTTTGGTTCTGAATTACTGTAACATTAGGCCATAGTTTAAACACGCAGAGATGACTACATTGTATAAAAATGTTAAAGAATAGTATGAAAAAACACAAATGAAAGCAAATTAAAATATTACCCCATCACCCCAGGCCCTGAAGTGCACTTCTTTATAGGAGGGCGTGCACATGTCACCAGATGAAAGCCAGTGACTAAGGTAGGTAAGATGTGCCATTGCCCAATATTATTTGCTGTGATGAGCGGAAGCAAATTGTGAATGACAGTTGAACAGGCCAATGGAATAAGAGGATTGTGTATATTTGTATGTATTTTTTAGGTTGAGCATTCGAGACCTCTTGTATATACTTTAGTATATACTTATATTTGTATGCACTTTGTGGGCTCTGGAGAGCAGCTCTAGGACTTGTCTCCTTCCGCTTAGGGACTTTTTATTTTTCTGTTCAACTGCCTCTATTTAACTGTCTTGATAGAAAACGACCAGTAGAGGTCAGTAAAATATCAGAATTGCTTTCTGCTGAGGGACTTTCTTTTTTTTAAAATTTTTCTGGCAAATGCCTCTAGTTAACTTTCTCGATAGAAAACGACCAGCAGAGGTCAGTAAAATACCAGAATCACTTTAGCATTCTATAGATTCCAGTCCATAGAATTTGTCTTCCACGAGCATCCCTAGACAATAATATATTTTTCAAATCTTGTATTTTAAGTGATATGACCACCGAAGGCCCTGATTTTATATTAACAGAGCTTTGGACTATACCATTTCCCGCTGAAAGGCAATATTTCTCTCCATGTGATCCCATACCTGGCTTGTCACGCAGTTGGGTGATTACTTTCCCTCCATGTTAAAGAACAGTAGATGTTTCAGCACCCAGGCTAATGTGCTGCATAGCTTAATACATACAAGGTCCCAAAGGCGAGACCGATTGCATTGCAAATGCTTGTTTAAATTATTATTATTACATGAGGCAGACAAAACAGCTAAAGGTACCTCTAGGCCAGATCTAAAAGCGGACTAGAAGATAGATAAGAAGTCACTGGCCTCAAAAAGATGGAAGGGAATGTATACATTTAATACATTGGATTCCAGATTCCACAGCAGCCAGAATCAGTTTTCACAGGCAGGGTACAGTCAAAGGCTCTTCAAGGTGTCCCTGTTTCTACTTTTGATAGGCACAGGGCTTCATACTGCAAGAGCTGCTGAGAGTGAGGTTGTGTGGAGGAAACACTTTCCCAGTAGTACAAGTGAAAAAACATCTCTGCTCTCGAACTAGTGTTCATCTTACCACCAACTACGGGTTGTATATCAGAAGAATATTGTTAGTGAAATTTTTTCTTACATAAATATTGTGTCCTAAACATTGTTTACAAAAATGCTGTCACATTGGTTGAAGATTTTCTTTTATTAACTCCATTGGTGCTATATCTTTGTAAATGATATTTAGGGCACAATATTTATGTTGGTCGATATTCTTACAATGATATTCTGGTACCACACCTCAGCCACCAGTCTCTAAATAGATAAGAGATGGAGAGAAAAAGCCACCATTCATTAACACGGGGATACACTTTGGTACATCCCACGTCCCTCTGGTCAATTGCTGGGAAGTAAAATGATGGAAATCTTCCACTGGGCTTGAAGATGTTGAGCTCACTTTGCTGACACAAAATATGCCTCTGCAAGTGCTTAATTTGGACAGGTGGTTGCCAGTGCCCAGCACCGCCATTTAATTGCCAACACCAGCACTTAGTACAGTCTGCCACAAGGTGGCGTTGTTGGTCTAAATTAGAGATGAACACACCGACAGTTGTTTATTATTTCAATATGCATTAAAAAAAAAAGATGAATATGTGCTTCCCAAGTCATTCTTGTAGCTTTGGGGGACGGAAAAGTCTGAATTGTCACACTTGTAGGGTGTGATGGTTAGTACTTGTGCTCGTTCTGCCATTGGTGGCGCTGGCAGGGGCAATGGGTGGTGCAAGTTGCAGTGGCATCCTGACAAGGACCCTGGCACTTATGTTTTTTACAATTTAAGCACTGTCCTGAAGACGTCGAACTAAAACAGGGTATCACTGTTTTCCATGCGATGTGCTGACCTTCATGCCTACATAGATTGCAGAGAACAGCAACCCCTGTAGTATGAATAACCTACAGGTAATATGTCCAAATCCAGAAAAGATAGACTTAGCCTATTCTCCACAAATGTTCAATGAAATTAGTTGTATGCCTTAACATTGTTATTAAAAGCACAGTTTAAAAGGACAATCAGAGCATCATAATTATGTCAATGTGGTAGTTTGCTAATGTTGATTCAGCAAGGCTTTCCCAGAAGCCTCCATTTTCTTCATAACAATCGACCAAGGTGCTGCGATTCATTTTTCGCAACAGTGTAGTGACTATTGGTGCAGCAGTTGCAATGGCTCTGGGACCCAGAGCCCTGAGGGGCCCTTCGAGCGCCTAGCTAAACAGCAGTGTTAGGCTGAACCGAGGCCCATGGCATCGTTGCTACGCTTTTTTTGATGTGGCAATGGCCAAACTCCGTGAGGATTCGGTTTCGAGTAATCTGGTGAGAGCAACATATGTTTAGGCTTCATTCTATTTTGGATTTTCCTGAAAACCCAGTTAAAAACCAAAACAAATTGCGGGGACCAGTGCTGCCGCAAGCCAAGGCTGCCTAGTCTTCAATTCCAAATCATACCTCTTTCCTGCACCACCTCACACTTCCTGTCTCTTTATCTCACTCATGAAGGTTATTTTCATCTCTGCCTTCTCCATCTGTAACTATTTTCCTATCGTTATCTTCCTCTTTTTTCTCCCTTTCATGTTTTTACTCTCTTGGGGAAGTCTGACCAGAAATTAAGTCCTGGTCCCCAAAATGGCTGCTGCTGCCCACCTCATTCAAGCACCAGTGACAGTCTGCCAATGCTGAAAGCCCCCAAGTCAGAATCTGTAAATAACCTTTTTTTTATTTTGTTTTAGAGTTTTACATAGCGTGAACTAGACCCGAGACATCGGGTATCAGAGCGCTTTACATGAGCACCAGTTTCGTTACAGATGGACACATTCATTTTTTTTAGGCACGGGGAGACTAAGTGATTTGCCCAGAATCAAAGGATGTTGAGCATCGCTGCCGAGACTCGAACCCAGTTCCCCAGCATCGAGGTCGACCGATCTAGCCGTAAGGATACATCCTCTCCCTTCACAACCTTCTACAGGAATGAGGGGCAATGATTCCTTAACAGCCATTTCTCTTCAGAGGCAGCTCCTTACGCAAAACCATTCAAAATGTCAGACCCATTTGAAAAAAAATGTAATCGACACATGCTATGATGTATATATATGACCTATTGGCGGTCGCCAGTAGGTAGTTATAGTTAGGACCTAGTTTCCATATGAAAAGCATTTTTTGACTTGCCTATAACTTTGGCGTCGTTTGACCAAACTTCATGAAATTTCCCCAAAAAAGTGTCACAGGAGGTTCTGTGTGTCATGGAAAGTTTGGGAGTGATCTGTGCAGGTGGGACCGAGAAGTAGGGGAGTGAAAAAACGGCACGTTTGTAATGTTAATTCCCATAGAGGAACGCGTTGTCAAACTACAGCCCGAAATGCTGGACGGAATTACACCAAACTTAGCAGAAAGGTAGATGTTGTTACGCAGATTGTGCTTTTTGTTATTTGGTGTAAATCCGTTCAGTAGTTTTTCAGAAATTTAAGAAGAAAAAGATAGATATATCTTCGGTTGTGAAGTCTTTGTGAGAAAAGACGAGTTTGTGCAGGGAAATGCACCACTTGGCTGCGAACACTTCAACCAGGAAGTGTTGGCAGCCATCTTGGGACTTGGCTTCACAGAGTCCCCCAAAAAAATTCGAAAAGAAAGAAAAGGGGGCAGAGTAGGAATACCCTGACCCCCAAGCCATGATCTTGGGGTCACCCTGGGAACCCGCCATGACATAAAAGCATTTTTGAAAAAACAAAATTGCTGCGAAATCGCGATATTCCCGGCAAAAAAAAAAAGCAAGCGCAGGCTCCCCGCTTGCTTTTAAATAACCCCCAGGTGGGCTAGGTCCCAGGGGCATATAACAAATATAGGAGGGGGGCACACGGGGCCCCCTCCTCAGGCTATTCACAGCCCTGGGGACTGCCACCTCCCCAGGGCAGTTTTTGTTATGAATGCGGGTGGGCCCACTGGGCACACCCGCAGCCCCGGGGACCACCACCTCCCCAGGGCTATATCCAATTATATGGGGGGCCCTCGTGGACCCCCCTGCCCCAGGGACCACCACCTCCCGAGGCTAATTTAAACAATATGGGGGGCCTCACG
Source organism: Calotriton arnoldi (assembly GCA_963921515.1). Lineage (NCBI taxonomy): Eukaryota > Metazoa > Chordata > Amphibia > Caudata > Salamandridae > Calotriton > Calotriton arnoldi. The sequence goes on from CAWUFW010011710.1 coordinate 25,578, forward strand.
GACCCCCCTGCCCCAGGGTCCGCCACCTCCCTGGGGCTAAGTTACATAATATGGGGGGCCTCATGACCCCCCCTGCCCCGGGGACCGCCACCTCCCCGGGACACACTTTTTTTAAAAAAGTGATGCAGGGGAGGCCATAAGGCCTCCCACGCTGTCCCGGGGACCGCCACCTCCCCGGGGTACATACTTTATTTGAAAACAAAAAAAATGCAACAGAGACCCTACGGTCTCCCCCGCAGCCCCGGGGACCGCCACCTCCCCGGGGCTAATTCACACAAATGTGGGGAGCATAGCGGACCCCTGCAGCCCCGGGGACAGCCACCTCTCCGGGGCACATATAGAACAATTAAGGGGGCCCATTGTGGACTCCCTGCACCAGGGACCACCACCTCCCTGGGGCAAATCGGATTAAAGGAGGGGGGACACGCGGCCCCACTCCAGGAGCCCTACATGGCCCCGGGGACAGCCACCCCCTATGGCCGGATCCAGCAATGTCCCGGGGTTCCCACCCCCGGGACATTGCAGTTTGCTATCGCTGGGCGGGAGCACTGCTCCCACCAAGCCATAACAAACTCTGGTCCGCTTCATGCAAGCGAGAGAAAAAATGCTCTCACTTGCACGAAGCGGAGCAGAATTGCTTTTGGACAGAGGGAGCTGCATGTTAGCAGTTCCCTTTGTCCAAAAGCAATGCCGGCTCCCCCAGGTGGCTTGAGAGGCTGCGGGGGCCTTCAGGCTCCCCCGGTGGTCCCCAACAAGGTGGCCATGCCCCTGGGGATGGGGTCCCAGGGGCAATATCGGCCCGGGGAGGTGGGCCGTGCTGGCCCCCTTCCACATTTAAAAAAAATTAATTATGAAGGCCTGGCCACAAGGGAAGAAATTAATTTTTTTCTAAATGGGCATGCCCATGGGGATGGGGTCCCTGAGGCTGTAAATGGCCCGGGATGGGGGCCGCTCGGTCCCCCTCCCTTTAAAGTATAAAAATAAACAAAGGCCGGGCCCCGGGGAATGGGGTCCCCGGGGCCGAAATCAGCCCACGAGGGAGGGCCACGTAGCCCCGTTCCCGTTCATTTGAGAAAAATAATTTTAAAAAGGATCCGGCCCCGGGAGATGGGGTCCCTGGGGCCCAAAATGGTCCAGGGAAGGGGAGCCACGCTCCCCCTTCACTAAAAAAAAAAGGAAAAAAGCCGGCAACTCGCGGAAGGCCCCGCCCCCTTTCTCCGCTACTCTGGAAATGCACCCCAGGTGGGTATGTGCCTTTCACATACCCAGTTACTCAACCATATACCACTGACAAATCAATTCACCTACACAGACATACACACACTCACTCACCCATACAGCCCCTCACACACACACTCACTAACCCATACAGCCACTGACTCACCCACTCACTCTTCCATACAGGCAGTCACATACCCCCTAACCCACCCACACAGACAGTCAGACACCCATCAGATAACCAATCAATCACCCATACAGCCACTCACGTACCCACTCACACACCCATACAGCCACTTAGACATCAGCCACCAGACTGAGACAAACATTCACACAACCAGTCACTCACCCATACATTCACTGAGACACATAATCACTCACCTATACAGTCAGTCACGCACCCACTGAATCATCCATACAGGCACTCATACGCCGACTTATTCACCAATACACCTTGGTCTATATATATTTAACACTCATAAACTTTTATAAAACACTCACAGTCACTGGATGATGTCATCAGTGATGTAATTTGAGATGTCATCAGTGATGTCACTGACCATGTCATGAGCGATGTAATATGTGAGGTCATAAGCAGTGCATTGCGGGGCGAGAGTTATAGTTAGCTCAGGTAACTATAACAGCTGAATTTTGCTGGTTTTGTACAAGTGAAATCTGAGCTTAACTATAACGTCCCTGTAACCTTTGGTTTATTCAGTGATAGATATATATATATATGTATATACTATATTATAATATGCTATAACATAATGAGCCATCATGGCTATGCAGTGTGAAATGACACCAAGATTCAGTTACTAAAAGTCATTTATTTTCATATACATTTATAACAGTAGGGCAACATATGGGACTTTACAAACGTTTATAAGATGCAACAACTTGCATGATTCCCTGTGCGTGCGATCGCCCACCTATCAACTTGAACGATGCAGACTTTCTAAATGCAGGCTGTGATTGAAGCCAGGAACGAGCATAAGATATTTCCTGCTTGGGAGAGTTGTCAAGAGAACCTGCAGACAGAGTGCCCTCACTGCACTGTCTGCATGTTCTTTTTCTGGACGGGGCGTCGATTAATCACTGGGACGCTTGAAGTTTTGTGTAACTGAGTATATTACTCCCCTGAAATATCAGCACGTTGCACCATGGAGACACTTCTGTACTGATGAGTCATCTAGTCATTCTTTTCCAATAATGGTGATTTAAGAAACGTTCTGAAACTGCCGTATGAGAAGCATTTGGAAGACTTCCGATTTTAAAATCTAAGCTGCTTTCAGTGAAGAAAACTTAAAAGAAAAGAAAAACTTCTTTACAAAGAGCGCTTAGTTTGTTTTGCTGTTTCTAAGCACTGTAGGTACCACGTATTATTATCCCTCGACGTATCAGCCTTAGAAGGATGAAAGGCTGAGTGGACACTGCCATGTTTTCAACTGGTAACCTCAAGGCCACATTGGTGTCAACTGCAGGTATTTAACTCACTGAGCCACCTTGCTGGTCACAGATTGCTGTGCTCCACACAAGCAGGTGCTAAGAGGGGAAAAATGTGCACAGTCATCAGCTTCCGGGTGGCCTGCCGTCATAGGCAAGGCTGAAGCTTCATTTAGAGTTGGATGTCAGGAAGAATACCTCATCACGGTCAGTGCTTTAAATGGGCCGGTACTCACCGGTACTGAGTACCGGCACTTCTTAGATTTATCACTCTGAGTGCCGGCACTTCTCTACTGCCAAGGAGAGTACCGGTACTCATGAAAAGGTAGGCTCATTGGCTGTGCTGGTGAGCAGGAGTGGAACATGTCTCTGGCAGTCAAGGCGCCGCTTCTGTAGCCCCGATCTGAGCCCCAGCTGAGCTATTCAGCAGGGCTCATTTGAATAATGTCCGGGTGCTCACCATCATGCTGTGTTTGACAGAGCAGGGTCCGTTCAGGCCCTGTGTGGCAATCATATTCACACTATCCTGTGCATTTGTGCAAACACAGGAATCATGGCAGTCCCCTGGCAGTGGCAATCAGGCTACGGCCAGTCCGGCCCTGGTGGCAATTAAAAAGACATGGTAGGTGAAGAGTATAACATGGCTTTTATCATACCCGAGTCTTTTGTGTGTCTGCTTATGGTTGTGTGTTTGCCTGCATTTGTATGCCTGTTTTTTGTAAGAAACTAATGAGAGAAAGAAGTGAGAATCAAGACAACCTCAGGAGGTATTTTAAAGAAAATGGGTGGCACTTTGTGTGTACATGTCTGCTCAGTGACAAAGATTCATAAATAACGTAAAAGGGAGCGTTGGTGGGTGGGTGAGTTGGTGGATGGATGAGTGAGCAAGGGTGGGTGGATGGATGAGTGAAAGCATGGATGGATGGGTGAAAGAGGGTGGATGATTGGATAAAAGGGCGGATGATGGGTGGATAAGTGAAAGATTGAATGCATGAATGAAAGGGAGGGAGGATGGATGAAAGGGTGGATGATGGATGAGTGAAAGGAGGGATTGAGTGAAAGGGTGGATGGAATAAAGGAGTGAAAGAGTTGATGGATAGATGAGAGAAAGGATTGGTGGATGAGCGAAAGGGTGGATAAAGAGATGGATGAGTGAAAAGATGAATGGATAGGTTTGGAGATGGATAGGTTTGGATATGAAGGGTGGACAGACGGAATGGTGAAAAACTGAATGATGGATGAAAGACTGAGTAGACGACAGAATGTAAAGGTTAAATGGTGGACATCAGCAGGTAAATGGTAGGATGAAAGGATGAATGGATAGATCGATGGAAGAGACAAGAGATATCTTCTGGGGAGTGTTATGATGATTTGCTTCATTTGCTTGGTGCCATAAGAGCTTTGGTTCGAAGTGGGGGTATGTTCAGTTTCTTCCTACTCACGTGCTCAAAAATACATAGCATTGTGCCAAACAGCAGTTAACAGTATGGCATTAAGAAGGTGCAACTATTGCAAAAAAAGGAAATGTTAACATATTATCGCATTTCTCTTTCATTTTGTGTAATGAGTTAGCCTGCTTTGTTTTTATAAACACATTTCTCACGTGCTTTGGCATGTGCTGCAACTAATATAGAAGTCGTTAAGTATCATCATGTCTTGCCCTTAGCCCGCCCCTAGCCCCGCCCCCTCACTACACCGCTAGCTCATTTTAATGAGTACCTGCACTTATCTTTTCCCATTTAAAGCACTGATCACGTTAATACAATTACTGCATCTGGAGGTGTAGTAATACCCCAGAGTTTACACATTACATCATGGGAAGCGTTTACAGAGGTGTAAAGCTTGCGATTGACCTGCAGGCTTTGGCGCATCACCCCTACGAAAAAGCACTCACTCATAAATTGCTGGCGGAGCTCAGTGCGGGTGTTTTGGTGCCGCCTGTTGATGTTACTGAAGGATGCACGTGTCTTCTATTCATTTTGATGGCATACGTCTGACAGTTTTAAGGGTATACCCAGGGCCACTGGAGTCATGCAGCAGGGTGGACCGAATTAGGCATGGTTGACTAAGTTATGCAGCAAAAAAAGCCAAATTATGCGGTGTAATGCATCAGATTTTGCAGCAGGATTACTTAATTAGTTTGCCATTTTTACACATGTTAACATGTGACATAAATAGTGCCATCTGGGAAGCACAGAAGAATAATCCACGATCAGCTTATCATAAGTATTTGCAGCTATCAATAAAGTTAACGAAGGTGTCGGACTTATGAAATCTGAACTTACCATTCACAACATTTCGACAAATAATAAATAAAGCAGCAAAAAGACACTTGTTAACGGAGGATAAAATTAAATTCAGCAAGCGCTCTCATGCCTGGATGGTACTACAGTCATATACGATCTTACAACCGGCGGCTTACTTGAACATAACATACTCTATATATTTAAAAAGGAAATTGCTAGCAATACGTCTTGGGTCACTACTGACCAATGCTGATCAACCATTCTGGAAATATAGTGGCCCGACGTCATGTACTCTATGTGGTGCTCCGAAGCAGGATTTTGTTAATCTGATCTGTATATGTCCCGTTTTAAAATTAAATCGTCTTTTATTGCTAAAAATTCCTTTTAATGCCAGGGGCATACGCACTTGTAGATCTGCCATACTAAGGTGTCTTGATCCAAATGACCCGCAACTTAACTGCAAATTGGTAAAATTTTTACTTTTATATGAGAAATTAACTTGAATTGGTATTTTAAATGGCATTTTATCAAAGAGAGGAACATTCTTGATGCACTGTTTAATATTGTCTTATCTACTTATAATTGGTTCTCTGGCGGACCATCAGCAAATCTAACATGTATATAACATTGGTGACAATACCGTCTTGATATGATTTTATCAAAAGCCGTAAACCTTATTAATGGCAATTAATGATTTTAATATGTATATTATATTTTTCCCTAGGGATTGTTTAATTTTATCGAAATTGTTATGGTTTTAATTAACTTAAACAATAAAGAATTTCACTTTCACTTTCACATGTTAACACTATCTGGACAAAAGTTTCCCCGTTTTAGTATCAGTTTAGCTCCTACAACACAGCAATCAGCAACTGAAAGGTGACCAGTTAACGTTTGCACAGGGCCTTCCCCTGTGCGGCAGCATGTTGGAAGGTTTTAAGTAACTTTTGATATGTTTGAGCTTGAAACATGTTTTTATTAAAATCTGCAACTTATGCAGCAGATGATGGATTATGTGGTAAGTGCAGAAAATGTTGCAGTCACAGAATCGTATAATTTTATTTGCCCTGGTTACCGCCAACTACATGGAATGCATTATATTTTGCATTGCATGACAATAATAATGCATCACTTACGGAGGCGGGGGCGGGCCACCCCACGCGGCACTAGTTCTGGGGGCGGTGGCCTACCTCCAGCTCTTACATGCCGTCTCAGGGCGGCAGCACCCCCCCCTCTTCAGTGCCGTTGTCGCGGGACAGCATTACAAGAAATCGCCAGCACCCCACCCGCCGCTCTTCAATGCGGCCGAAGGTTCCGCCCCGAGCGGTCTAAGGTCTAGATACGCCACTGTTACTTTGCCATAATCACTTCATAATATAAGTTAATGAAATGGTCATCTGGCCACTGCCTACTCGACAACAATCGTTTTTTTTTTACATTCACGAAGGGAAAGGGGTCTCTCAGAGTATTACTACCCCAAATCATAAATTAGTAATTTTTCAATGTTTTGAAATTGGATTTCTGTCGCATAACATTAATATGTTGCATAACAAATCAGTATTTGAACAACTACAACACGCCCCATCCAAATACCAAACCAGTATGGGGTCATAATCCCATTTAGGAATCGGTCAAAGATTACAGATTACTAAAATGGGATTAGTACATTTAAAAATTCATTTTTCGGTTGCTAACTGCAAATTAGAATGTTTGCAACTGTAAAATTGTGTACATCAAGCTATAGGACGAGACGGATGGACATACATCACAAATAGGCACACAAAGATTTTTCCAGTGACATGTTGAAAAGGCCTGCCTCCATTTGTGACTTGGCAAACATTGAAAATGGCTAAGAGGTGGGCAGTAAGGAATTCAGGTTACAAGGTTGCCTAAATCAGTTAAAGTGAGTTAGGAGGAACATGAAGTTAGCATTGTGACTAACCCTGTGGCTTTTATGGACTTGTGCATCTAATCCTTCTGTGGCCGGGAAGCCAGTTAAGATTCAACAGATGTCCTGAAATAGGCCTCCTGCAGGGGAGACCACTCACTAGTCTTGCTTCCAAATCCAGGACAAATTCTCACTAATGGAATAGATATTTTGGAAGATCTGTGTTACCATAATTTAAAAGCGAAGAAAGACAAAATGATAGTCTTTTAGTTTCTGGAAGGAGCAAAAGATAGTTCTAAACGTCCATAGACAGAGGAAGTAAAACAGTTTAGTGATCTATGGGTCAAATGGAGTCATGCACTCGCATTTAAAAAATGATACCAAGATTTCCAATTTAGTTGCAGTACTCCGAGGCAACACCATGGATCTGGACCCAATGTCAAATTAGGAGGAGGTTGCTCCCCCCAAGATAGAGACCTTGCATTAAGTTTCAGAAAACTGGCCGGCATCTGCTTTATATTGTTCTACATTTAAAATAAGTATTTAACATTAATAAGCATTAATATTAATATTTAACATAAAAATATGTATTCTAATTATTTAAAATGTTCAATAACTTCAATTTTATTCCAATACTTTACCATAGGGAATTTTTTTTTAAAACATCTTTTTATTAATTTTGCATCATACATTTAGCGAGGATCATACATTTGTATTTAGGTTACATATACAGAAAAGAAAAAAAAACATGATTTTATAGGTATCAGTTCAGTGTCCATCATATCTCGGCAAGTTGTAATCAGCATTACTCAAAGTCAGGGCCATTAAGTTAACTATTTACCACCCTGAGCACTTTGGGTGCCTTTCACCCCTGATTGTCACCCTACAAACCTCTAAAATCTCTCCAAGGTCCCCATACTTTCCCCCACTTTTTTGGACACCCTTGCCCTTTATATACCACTTGTTCTGCGTTTTGACACCAATCCATGTCTGACATCCATTCCCGTAATGTTGGAGGTTCTGGCTTGCCCCATGCCCTTGCAATTTTTCTCTTTGCTACACCTAGGGCTAAGGTGACCCATATACAGTGGTACCTGGGTCTAGGGTCGTCTCCGGACATATTCAGTAGTATTTCTTTTGGATTCATTTGGATTGTTTCCGGTAGGACTTGGGCCAGTACTCCCGTGATTCGTTTCCAGAATGACTGAATAAGCGGACACTCCCATAGTAAATGGAAAAAAAATGGCTTCCTGGCCACATCCCCGTAAGCACATTGGTGACAGTGTTTTTCCTATCTTGAAAAGAAGGGTCCGGGAATAGTAGGAGCGATGCAAGATCTGTAGTTGGATCAGACGGAACGTAGTTCTAATGGCCACCTCTCTCCGGCTTTGCACCCCATCAACCCATTCCTCATCATCTATGTCCCCGACATCCTCTGACCATTTCTGGCGCAGTGATGCCATCACATCTGGGGCATTGAGTAATCATTTTTAATATGTCAATGATATACCCTTATTGGGCTTAGGGTCCGCTGTGAGTCTGTCCTCTAAGGGGGATAGATCTGGCAATGATTCTCCTTCCCTTATGTGACTCTTCAGTGCGTGGCCCAACTGTAGAAACCTATATCGTTCCGTTTCAGACAGGTCATATTCTCGTTGCAGATCTGTGAATGATATTATAGCCGGTCCTCTCCAAATGTCCCCTAGATGTTCTATCCCAAGTGTATCCCAGTTTGCGAATCCCTTCAGTCCTCTCATCTCTCTCAGTAAGTCGCTTCACCACAGTGGGGTCTTCCCTGTCAGTCTGTTGCCCCAACCCAGGTAGCATGTTGCCTCCCTCCAGGCTCTGATCACCGAACGAGTGTGTTTGGGGACAGTATTTTCCTTTCTTCTTTGGTATAGAATAGTTTCGAAGTTTCCATTGCCCATCGTATGTCTATCTACTCTATACGCAGGCTCCTGCTGATCCGCGAATACCCAGTCATTACTTACCATCAGTTGCATCGCCCAATAATAGAGTCGGGCATCTGGATTCCCAAGCCACCGTCATATACACCCCTCTGTAATTTATGCAGAGCTATTCGAGGGGCCAACCCCTGCCACAGCAATGTCCGCACCTCCTGGTCTAGCTTCCTAAACAATTCTGGCGGTATACAAAACCGCATGTTTTGCCACACATAGAGAAGATGCTGGAGGGTCATCATTTTATATAGTGCAACTCTCCCCGACAGTGTGAGTGGCAGAGTGTGCCAGTGGGTCACATCATTGTGTAATTGATCTACCTGGGGTGCAGATTTAATCTGAGAAACGTTTCCGGGTCCCTGGTAATGTGAATGACCTGATATCGAAACCTGTCCTCTACGACTGGAGCCTCACAGTCTGACGTCAATTAGGGAATCCCCCCGCAAGCGGGAAGACCAGCAATTTGGACCAGTTAATCAGATAGCCAGAATGATCACCGAACTCTGCAAATATCTGGAGCAACCTGCTCACTTATCGGTATGGGCGTGGAGCATACAGGAGGACATCGTCCGCATACAGTGATATGCGTTCCTCCAACCCGCCGGGCACATATATTCCCCTAATCAGATAGTCACCACGTATCCATATCGCGAGCGGTTCCAGCACCAGTGCGAAGATTATCGGTGACAGGGGACAGCCTTGTCGAATCCCCCTTTCCAAGGGGAACACTCAAGAAGTTACTTCATTAACCCTTACTTGAGCAAGGGTTCCTGGTATAGTACTCAGACCCACTTAAAGAAGTTAGGTCCAAGGCTCATCCTAGGTAGTACAGCAAATATATATTTCCATAGTATGCTGTGGAAAGCCATTGTAGCGTCAAGTGCCATCACCACTGCTTTATCTAAGAAAGGTGGCTCGGTTTGGCTCAGGACCCCGAATAGGCGTCGAAGGTTCAGTCAGGTACTATGATGGGGCATGAAGCCCGACTGGTCTGGGTGTATTATTGTCGTAATAACCTCTCTCAGCCTTGTCGCCAGCACCTTGGCAAGTACTTTAGCCTCCATGTTTAGGAGGGAAATCGGTCGGCATGAGCTACTTTGGGAGGTGGCTTGCCCTTTTTATGAATGGCGGCTATCATGGCAATCGGCTTGTCCCTTGTCAGATCACCCTCCTCTCTGGCTTTTTGAAACATGGCCAACATTGGTCTAGCCACCCTGCCACACATATCTTAAATAGCTCAATTGTCCGTTGTGGCCCATTGCTTTCCCAGGTTGCAGCCCTCTTATTGCCCCAACCACTTCCTCTTCCTTCTGGTCCCATTCTAATCCCTCTCTGTCCTCTTGCGTCAATGTCTGTATGTCGAGGGATTGTAAAAGCTCTGAGCTGTCTAGTTCCGATTCTGGGGGGCCTATAGGGCCTCATAGTAGGTGATGAACGCCTCTACTATTTCCATATTTGTTTTTCGAACCATTCCTTCAGTATCCCTAATTTCCCGTACCCAGGACGTTTCTCTGTCTCGGTGATCCAGCCAGGTCAGGAGTTTACCGGCCTTGTCACCAATGTCGTATAAACAACGCTGGGTCTCCAGAGCGTATGCTCTCGCTCTGTTTTCTGCAAGAGTACGGAGAGCATCTTGTTTCAGGCGCAGCTGATGAGCCACTGTCTCTGATCCGTTTGCGGCAGCCTGTCTTTCCAGGTTTAGGACCTCCTTTTCAAGGTCCGCAAATTCCCGTCTTTCTTCTTTCTTTTCCCTCCAATAAGAGCGAGGACCTGGCCCCGCAGCACCACTTTATATGCTTCCCAAAGTACGCATGGGGAACGGACTATCGCTTGATTCTCTTCGAAGTATTGGGTGGTACCTTTTTCTAATTTTTTCTTTCATTACCCTCTCTTGGAGATACCAAGTGTCTATTTTAGGGATCGATGGGCTATTCGTTGGGGTCCCTTGTAAGTGTACTCCTATTGGAGAGTGGTCCGAGATGCCTCATACGTGGATTGTTGCATCGCGGAACCATCCGGCCAATGCAGTATGTGTCAAGAAGTAGTCTAGTCGAGTGTAGCAAGTGTGTGCTGAGAAGAAATGTGTGAACTGTCTGACAGCGGGATCGTGTTGCTTCCACAAGTCTACCAGTCCCATTGCCTCTACAAAGGATAAAAATGTCCCTCTTCTCCCAGTCTGGCCTGCCCAACTCATTTTGTCTAGGGTGGTATCCATTATATCATTGACGTCCCCCACCACGACACCAACGTGCCAAACCGTAAAGCCAATAGTACTGTGCCCACTTCTGGCAGAGTTCCCGTATGCAGTCGCGGTGGGAGCATAGATTCAAAGTCTCACCCTCCCAAGTACCTGTCACTGTTACAAATCTACCCTGTGGGTCGTTCCAGGTGCGTTGTACTGTAAAAGGGATTGTCTTCTTAAGCAATAGTCATACCCCGTGAATCGGTTGTATACCCGGAATGAGCTATTTTATTTATTTATTTTATTTATTTATTTATTGAGTTTTATATAGCGCTGGCTAGACCCGAAGGTATCAGAGCGCTTTACATAAGGTTCCACAAAGTTGCAAAATTACATCCGTTACAAGTTATATAATATACCAATAAAAACATTTAAGTAGCATAGAGGACGAGGTTCATGGAGTAAAGAAAGGTACGGGGTAGGGAAAAGGAGTAGGGGGAGATACGTCGGAGAGACGAAGGGAAAGTCTGTCCAAGGTCCGGCTGGGTAGGTGAGGGCTGAGGGGGAAGTCCATAGCCCATCTCCTCAATAGCTATCGGGTAGCTCCACCGGGCATCAGCCAATTAGCTAAGCCTCCACGGAAAAACATTAAAGAAGACGAGAAGAAAGGAGCATAGAGGGAGAAGGGGGAGGGGTGAAGGGGGGGGAGGGGGGTACGACGGAGAGACTAAGGAAAGTCTGCCCAAAGTCCGGCTGGGTAGGTGACGGCCGAGGGGGAGTCCACAGCCCATCTCCTCTTTAGCTATCAGGTAGCTCCACCGGGCATCGGTCAAATAGGAGAGGAGTTGGCCTAACGGCTACGGCGGTCGTCCTTGAATCTGGGGATCTGGGTTCGAGTCTCGGCAAGGACGCTGAACATCCTGTGATTCTGGGCAAATCACTTAATCTCCCGGTGCCTAACAAAAATGAATGTGTCCTCATGTAACGCAACTGGTGCTATGTAAAGCGCTCTGATACCCGATACCTTCGGGTCAAGTTCGCGCTATATAAAATTCTGTAAAAAAATAGCTAAGTCTCCACGGTCACGGGAAAGATCCCAGAGTAAAAGTCCAGAAGGGTGAGCAGGATCAAGGTCAGGTGAGGGCTGTGATCAAGATCAAGGTCGAAGGCCAGTTATATTGTCCAGGAGTAGTAGAGCATCATGGAGCGACCCACTGAGGCGGCCATCTTGAGGTCAGGCACGGGGATTGTGTCCTTGATGTATAAAATCAGTCGGTCCCCAATAATCTCAATAACTGGAAATGCATAGGGGGTGTGATCTATGTAGTGGTGCGGCAAGAGGACAGGGCCCGTGTTCGCGTGTTTTAAAAGGGGGCGAAAGTGTCACTCCCCCTCCAGCCGCAACCGTAACTCAGAGGTAATGAGGGCAAGTGAGTAGAATAATGCGCAGCGAGCACCCTAGGGGGGTTGGCCGGTAAATCGGGATGTGGGCCGAGGGTAGGGGGCCTTCTCAGAAGGACAGAAACGGAGGTCAGCGGCATCAGAAAGAATCATTCTCGGTCCCGGGAGCGATCCCACAGCTAGCTCCCTGAGCGCCATCTTGGCATCTTCGCTAGCGGGGAAAGTCATTGATTTATTCGTGAGGGAGCAGCACATGCTATCAGTGTGTACCCAAACCCACCAAGGGCCCTGTAGCTTGTGCCCTTAAGATGTGTCTCTTGGAGCAATATGACGTCAGGAGCCTGTCTTCGTATATGTTGGAGGACCAAGGTACGTTTAATTTTGTGGCCCAATCTATTAATGTTCAATGACCAAATATGTAAGTTTCTACTCAATGTACAGCTCATTGTGTTAAGTGGAATGTTTGTTTAGGGTCATTCCTCATTCAAAGTGTCCATGCCCCGACTCCGGCACTCAGTGCCTCTGGACCTTTCGGATAACCTCTTGCAACCCCAGCAAAGCGCTTCTGTAATGATGCATCAATATTCAAAACATAGATTCTTTCAAAGAAAACATACCCTGAAACATCTCCAACCACCCCCCCTCCCTGCTACCCTGCCTAGCGAGCTAAAACTGACCCCCCCCAACTTGCAGAGTGCCTGTCGCCCAATATAAAACATAACAAACCAAATGTAGGGGTGGCCAGCATGCGCCAGCAAAAGATCAAATTGCCTAAGTAAACAAACATCAACATCTCCTCCAAACACGATCTCAGTGCAGAGACCCCCAGTCAACATCTTACACTGGGAAGTTTCACCACTACCATGATCCCCCTTCTCTTTAGTTCAGACTTTCCCAGGTCTTATTCAGTTAGAAAGGAGTCATAGAAGGCACAATAGCAGAAGAGTTACAGAATTACAGATTAGCTAATACATATTAGCATGAGTTCCTCACGGTTCTGACCCCTGGTCCTGGGGTGGTCTTCAGGCTGGTCATCATTCTAGCGGATGGTACCCCCTCGGGCCTTCGGATCTCTTTGTTCTTAATTCCTTTTCGATGCGCTGGTCTTCACCTCTTCACCCATTCCCAGACTCCCTCCGAGGTGTCAAAGTGCCACGTCTTGCCCTTGCCTATGATCCTCAATCTGGCTGGGTAGAGCATCATACATTTGATGTCTTTTTCCCAGAGGGCTCATTTCACTGCCTCAAAGATCCTTCTTTGTCTTTTAACATGTAAGGTGAAGTCTAGGAAGGATTGAACAGTTTGCGTTTTCTATGAATAGATCTCCATGTGTGGACGCTGCTTGTAGGATCACATCTCAGTCCCTATAGTTGAATATTCTTGCTATGATCGTGCGTGGTGGGGCACCCAGTTTTTGCCACGGGCCCAGGGCTCTGTGCGTGCACTCTATGGAGAAGAATTTAGAGAGTCTCTTTGGGCAAATCGTTTTGAGAATCAAGTCTTCAGTGAACAAATCGACACTAGGCCCCTCTGTTCCTTACGGGACCCCACCACCCTAATGTTATTACGCCTGGATCTGCCTTCCTGATCGGCAACTTTTGCTGTAAGGGTTGCATTGTCCTTTGTGAGGGCCTGTACTTACTCCTTCAGCCGTTAAGTTGTAGATTGGATACCATTAATCTGGGATTCCGCCGTCTTAATTTTGTCTGCAATGTTTCTGCCCTAAAGAGGTTCAAAGTCCGTTGTAACCGTGTCCAATGTAGGTTCCAGTGTGCCTCTTAATTCATTCTCGTATTGCTGCCATTATTTCTCTCAGTGTGGGTTCCCGCTCCTGCTGTGTGGAGGGGCCCGCGTCAGTCCCTGTCAAGGGGGAAGCGTCATCTTCTGGTCGTAGCGGGCACCAGGTGTTTCCCCGGTGGACCACCAGGATGGGGGCCAGTTTTAAACTCCTGGGGGGCCGTTCTTGATACCAGGGGCTGGTTTTTCTGCAATATCGGCCCCCAGCAACAAAAGCGGCACAAAGCTTTCCTTCCGCTAGCACCACCCCCCCCCCCCCCCCCGGGCCGACCGAGTGCTTTGTCACCTTGGGCCACAATTGGTACAGTGTATTTGTCCAGCTTGTTAGATTGCATTAGTTTGGCCCCACGGTTCCTGACCCTTGCACCAAGTTCCTTAATTCCGGTCAGGGCCCAGGGGATCTGTCTGTCTCTAGCACCCCGCCACTAGGATCCACTAGGATCCAGACCTCACCCTCTTCAGCAGCCACCAAAGCCCGGGGCGAACGTTGGTCCTTAGGCGTCTCCCAGCCATAGTGATCTCATGGGGGCAGAGCCGCACCTACAGGCAACCCGCAGGGCCAAAGAGCCAAGTCGCAGATATGTGGGGGGCGGCGTAGGGAAGGACACCATGAGAAGTGTTAATGTTAATGATTGGGTGGGGAGAGGCCAGCAGGATGCTTTGTTTCTTGGGAACCAGACCCTAGTAGCCTCTCTGGCCTGGTCCTCTCTCACCTCCTTTTTGCACGATTTCCCACTTACCGGCTCCTGCTGTGCGCTAGTCAGCCTCCCCGCCATGCCGACTGCCTCCTCCTGGCTTCGACTGCCAGGCCAGCTCGGTCAAACCGCCCGTCTCCTGCCGCTCTCATGTGGGCCTCTCTCGTATCAGACTGCCCCCGGCTGCAACGGCAGCAGAGAGGCAACGTCGCACCCCCCACGCAACCAGCAGAGCCAAGGATCCGGCCACAGGTGACAGAGGGGAGAAGGGAATCTCAGGTGGGATGCCAGTACTGAGGGAGGGAGGAAGGGGAGAACCCCAGCAGGTGAACCTTCCCCACACGGATAGTCTTGTTCTCACGACCCAGGCCTCAGTAGTGCTTCCTGGCCTGGTCGCTTCTCACCTTGCACTGGTCAGTGTTTGGTCCTCCGGCCCCTGCCGCAAACCAGTAGTGTCTCACTCCAGCCGATCGTGCCTCTCCAGTTCCAGCAGCAGGGCTAGCTCGGGAGCGGCCCGCGCCTCCCGCTTCACTCACACGGGCCTCTCTCATGTCACGCGGCCCACGGGGAGATGTCGGCTACTCCGTCTCTGCGAGACCTCAGCCCGTCATCAGGAGGGGATCAATTAGGGTCCGCTTGCTTTTGCAATTGCCTCGGGGTCTTACTGTCACTTTGCTGCTCGGATAATGACAGATTAGCGGAGAATATTTCTCGGGCTGTTGCGGAGCTCTCCTAGTGTGCGGCCATTTTGCCTGCCAGTTAGCCACGCCCCCACCATAGGGAAATCTTTACCCCAATTTGAGGAAGACTCTGCCTAGTGTGCGGAACATCAAACATGGTCAAGAAGTCACCATGACTTTGCAGTGAACTGCTTCTCTACCAGCACAGCTCCACCTAGGAAGGTGCTGCCCCTGACCCTTGCTGGTCTGAGTTTGAGGCCCTCCTCCACCTGCAGGCACCCACCTGCACCTCATCCCTGGTGGTCCAGTGGGGAGCTTCTCTGCTCTACTGCTGCTCTTTCTGTCTCTCTGCATTCTGATCTCTTTTCCCTTCTTCATTTTTCTCAGCTTTTTTTCACTTTTCTCCTCTCTTGCCTCGTTTCTCTTTTTGCGCATTTTCCCTTTGTGTCCCTGCTGCTGCTCATCCACCGCGGCCCCCCTCCAGTGCTGCTTCCCCGTCCCAGCTGTCCAGCCCTCCCCTCACACTACTTATGATGGCCGCTGCGTGGCTGAAAGCGCGCTAAAGACAAACCCGTTTGTGCTCGTCCATGACTGGACTGCGCCCAGGGCCACGGACCCTGGTTCTTGGACTATCCACCACTATGACGCCAGCACCCTCCAGACCCTCAACACCGGATGCCATACCACCTGCCACCAGGCATTGCCGAATGTCACCCAGAACCCTTTTTTCTGCCGGACCTGAGCTGCACCTTCGCCTGCCACCACACACCAGCCCCACCCACCACACGACTGACAATTACCGGACCCGACCGCCTCAACTGCATCCTGCTCAACACACGTTCCCTCCACAAACAGGCCGTAGAGTTCTGAGACCTGCTCGACTTCATCGACTCCGACATCGCCTTCCTCATGGAAACCTGGATGAACCCCACCTACGCCCTATACATTGCCACTGCCATCCCAGACAGCTACAAGATCATTCACAAGGACTCCATCAACAAACCGGGGGGGCGTCATCACCATCGTACACAAAAGCATCCTCCACCTCACCATCCATATGAATGACCACTCGACCAACATGGAACACCTCCACCTCCACTTTCAGGTCCAGACCAACCCGAACACCACCCTCCGTGGCACCCTCACCTACAGACCCCCCAGACCCCGCCCACCCATCAGCGATTCCGTCATCGACTTCATCGCACCCCAGCTCTCGCCTCCACAGACTACATCCTCTTCAGTGACCTCAATTTTCACCTGGACAACCCCAACAACAAAAACACCTTGTCCCTGCTGGAGAACCTCCCCACCGTGGGACTGAAACAACGGGTCTCCTCCCCAACCCACTCTGCAGGACACACGCTCAACCCCCTCTTCTCCGAGAGCAACAACATCACCTTCAGCTACACCACCAAGCTCCTGTGGACCGACGACCACTGAGTCCACTTCTCCTTCATCAAACCCACCATACACCACCACGCCCCCCACTAACCTCGCAGAAGTTGGAACAAGGTCACCGAAGAACAGCTCACCACCTCCCTCAACCAAACCCCCGCCATGACACCCACGGACGGTAATACCTCAGCACGCCACCTCCACCGATGGCTCTCCAACTGCGCCAACACTCTGGTTCCCCTGAAGAAAGCCCCAAGTAGGCGTCACTCCAAGAAAGCCAGCTGGTTCTCTCCCGCCCTTCATGAGTCCAGACGCACCTGTAGACGGCTCGAGAAGAGATGGAGGAGGAGCAAGACACCGGAAGACCACTCAGCCTTCAAGACCACTGTCACCGCACACCACCACCTTATTAGAACAACAAAGAAAGCAGCCCTACAAGAAAGGATCAAAGCCAACGCACCCAATAGTAAAGAACCTTTCGCCGTGGTCAAAGAATTCACCAGACCCAGCACACAGACAGCCGACATCCCACCCTCCCAAGACTTCTGCAACAACCTCGGCACCTTCTTCCACAAGATTAAGGAGATATACGACAGCTTCAACAGCCTCAATACCCAAGACCCTCCCACCCGCAACCACTGCACCCACTGACACCAGGCCCCAGCAGACCCTACTCAGTTGGACTCCCCTCATCGCTGACGACACCCTCAAGATCATTAAGAGCATCTACTCCGGAGCACCCTTGGACCCCTGTCCGCACCACATCTTCAACAAAGCCGGCACCAACATCGCTCCCAACTATGTCTCAGCATCAAGTGCTCCATCGACTCCACCACCTTCCCAGAAGACTGGAAACATGCAGATATCAACCCCTTGCTGAAGAAACCCTCTGCGGACGCCATGGACCTCAAGAACTTCAGACCCATCTCTCTTCTCCCCTTCCCAGCCAAGGTCATTGAGAAGGCCATCAATGCTCAACTTTCTGAGTTCATCGAAGCAAACCACATCCTGGACCTCTCCCAATCTGGCTTCCGAAGCAACCACAGCACTGAGACGGCCCTCCTCGCCGCCACAGACGACGTCCGCACCCTCCTCGACTGAGGTGAAACTGCAGCCCTCATTCTCCTGGACCTCTTGGCAGCCTTTGATACTGTTTCTCACTGCACCCCATATACAAGACTTCACAACGCCAGCATCCACAACAAAGCCCTGGAATGGATCCGCTCCTTCCACACTGGCCGAACACAGTGAGTCAGACTACCACCGTTCCACTCTGAACCCACAGAGTTCTGCTGCAGAGTGCCTCCGGGCTCCTCCCTGAGACCCACTCTCTTCAATATCTACATGGCCCACTCATATCCATCGTCAGGCGGACTGAACATCGTCTCCTAAGCCGACACCCAGCTGATTCTCTCCCTCACCAGCGAACCCACAGTAGCCAAGAACAACTTTCACAACGGGATGAAGGCTGTCGCCACCTGGTTGAAGTACAGCTGCCTCAGGCTCAACTCAGAGAAGACTGAAGTCCTCATCATTGGCTCCACCCCATCCGCATAGGACAACTCCTGGTGGTCCACAACACTTGGAACCCCCCTCACACCCACAGACCACGCACCGAACCTCAACATCATCCTGGACTCCACGCTCACCACGATCTGCCAGATCATCGCGTCTCATCATCCTGCTTCCACACGCTACGCCTGCTCCAAAAGATCTTCAGGTGGATCCCCATTGAGTCCAGAAAGATGGCCACCCATGCACTCATCAGCAGCAGAATCAACTATGGCAACGCACTCTATGCCGACATGACCCAGAAACTCCTCAAGAAACTGCAGAATATTCAGAACGCCTCCAGCAGACTCATCCTCAACATCCCCTGATGCAGCCACATCACTAGCCACCTGAGAGACCTCCACTGGCTCCCAGCCAACAAAAGGATCATCTTCAAGCTCCTCACACATGCCTACAAAGCGCTACATGATGCGTGCCTGTGTACCTTAACTACCGCCTCGCATTCCGCGCACCAACCAGAGACCTCCACTCTGCCCAACTGGCCCTGGCTACCGTCTCACGTATCCGCAAGACCACAGCCGGAGGAAGATCCTTCTTTTACCTCACAGCAAACACCTGGAACACCCTGCCTCTCCACCTCAGGCAATCACCGCCATTGCCTCAATTCAGGAAGGACCTCAAGACCTGGCTCTTCGACTGAACCACAGCGCCTTCGACGGACCAGCAGTCCCCCCAGCGCCTTGAGACCCTTACGAGTAAGTAGTTGTGCTTTATAAGCCACCTAATTGATTGATTGAAGTCACTAGTAGTAACTTTATTATCATATTCGATATTTTTAATGGCTACTCCCCTTAATTCAGGTAGTGGGGTCATGTAAGTCTGCAATCTTGAGTTCCTTTATACCTGTCTAGTCTAGTCTGGAGTTTATATATAGCGCATGGCTACCCCAAGGCCTTCCAGCGCTGAAACAGACATCGCAAGTCATCAAATCGCTGTGGAGGAAGATTAGTTCCTAAACAACCAAGTCTTCAGAGCTTTGTGGAAGAGAAGTTCATGCTCCAGTAAGCGTAACTCTATGGGTAAAGAATTCCAGAGTTATGGGGCTAGAAAAGACATTGAGGGGCCACCCCATCTGGATTTGAGGATCTTGAGGACATTTAATAGATTTGCTGAGGAAGATCTGAGAAGTCTCCCTGGCATTTACGTAGAAGTTTGAGGTCTTAGCAGTAAGGGGCCTTTTTTGTTGAGTGCCCTGTGCATAATGCATAAGGTCTTGAACTGCACTCGTCGTTCCACCAGAATCCAGTGGCGATCTATCAGAGCCCTTGTGGAAGACTGATGTCTTGGAATATTCATCAGGAGCTGGGCAGCAGCATCAAGCACAATCTGCAACTTTCTGACAACATACCAGGGCGAGGCAAGGTACAAGGCATTTCCATAATCGAGGTAGAGTAACACAAGGGCCTGAAAAATCAGTCTTCTAGCCGTGAAAGGAAGAAGATTGAGAACCTTACTTAATCTCAGAATGTCATAGCAACTGGCAGCAAGCTTTTTGGCGTGATGATCCATCATGAGGCTAGAGTCTAACTAAATCCTACGGCTCGTTATCGAGTTTTTTGAGGTAGGAAGCTTGCTCAAGCAGTCTAGCATGGGGCTTGGGACATTGCTGCAGAAATTATTGCCAAGCAGCATAACCTACATCTTGTCTTTGTTGAATTTCAATCGGCAGCTAGCCATCCATCTGGCTACTTCCTGAAGGCAAGGGGTCAGGGATAAATGGCTCGAGCTGGGGTGGGGGGAAATTGACATGACCATCTGGGTGTCGTCAGCATAAGAGACCAGTCACAACCCAAATGAGCACACAATTCCAGCACGGGAGAGCATATAAAAATTAAAAAGGGTGGGATTCCAGGAGGAACCCGGAGGTACCCCACAACTGAGAGGAAGGCTATCAGAGTAGCAAGAGTGCTCTATAGCCTGAAAAGTTCTGTTCTCCAAGAAGGAGTAAAGCCAGTACAGTGCTCTACCCTCGATACCTACATTTGATAGTCTCTGAATAAGAGTGAGATGGTCTGCAGTATCGAAGGCCTCACTAAGGTCTAGAAGAACGGTGGCCACAGCAGTATGGTGAATAGCATGAAGTAGTAAAGTTATTTAAATGTATATGAGTAAATTTACTTGTAGTATATCTACATGTGTAGTAGTAAATCTACATGTGTAGATTTACCTTTGTGAATAGGCCCTTATGTTTATATGCACGATTAGTGGAGGCCCTAAAGAGAGAATCCCTCGATTCAGGTTAAAATTGCAGATTACTAAAGACTGAGGATTAATTTGAGGCTAAGCATGTAATTTCCTTTGTGATGAAACAGTCAATATGTACTGAATTATATGGTATAGACTTATTTGAAAGAGAAGATTATTAGTTTGATGATACAATTGCAGTCTATTCGACATCACATTTATAAAATGACAAAAACTGTTGGGACAAAAATGAATATATGAATTCTTACTTGACTATTTGCAATGCATATATCATATCAAATTACTACAAAAATAGTGAAACAGAATTTCATATTAAAAGACAATCATTTTTTAAAACCTAGCTGATGACAGCAGTCAATGGGCGTTGACATTATTATGTTTAACCTTCAAGTTGAATTGAGGCCAAAACAGAAAGAGAATATTTTAGTGCATTACCTTGAGAAAGATGGTAGAGTATGTTGAGAAAGATTATCAATTAAAAAAGGAATACCAGTAGGTGAGCCACTGCTAAACAAAAATATTTCAAAATGAGAGGTTTACTGAATGCAGAAACAATTGTTTTTGAACTACTAATGAGGCATTTGTATTTTCAGTATCTGAATTCAATTTTGAAGTTTATAGATGTCTCATTTCAGAACACGTGAAGAAGGTTAAGAATAAAGAAATAATACAATTATGATAGGTTGTTTTATACTGAGTAGAACTAGTAAGATTAAAATAATGAGCAGAAGTGAGAAGCTTTGATATAAAAATACATCACTAGTAAAACAACCATATCATTTTTTTAATTAAAAAATTTGAATGCAAGCTTATGAAGGTCACGTTTAGGTGGCCACAAGCTTTCATTTCTTAAAATCTTTTTGTAGCACATTATTTCCAGCTCTCATGTGCTTCGTGAAAAAAAAATTTCACTTCAGACTAAATACAATGACAAAAAAAGCATTGGCAAAGCCAAAAGGTATAGCGTTGGCAAACTGATGGGATGGTTTATTTATTTTTTATTTTTTACTGCAAGAAAGCATGTTAGAGAACTGTGAAAATATGTCATATAGCTAAATAATGAGGTACATCTACAATAAAACAGGTGTGCTATAATAAGATAATGAAAACAAATGAAAATCTAGAAGCAAACAGTAATTTTGGATTATTTATTCAAAACATTAAATACTCCTACTTTTTTGTTACCATTAAGCATGTTCGTGTTACAATCAGTCACTTCATTTCCTTTCAGCATTAGTTTCTGTCATTCCCTATCTCTCACATGGATATCTGAACATGGTTTGACATGTAATTCTGCTTTTTTCATTACTTACAGATCACAAATTGTAAATATCTTAATTCCAGGTTCCGATACACTCTATAGATTCAGTGGGTCAGGCAGAAAGGTATAGGAGAAAGAGTGTTGTGAAATCATAGCAGAATAATAGTACAGTTTTAACGCCATCAGAGCGATAACAAAACATTTGTCGGCCATGATGGTACTGTTATCATTTTTTATGCTGGACAGATATTAAGGTATACCTGTACTTAAGATATCATTGCCTTGTGTAGGGCTCTCTAGTCAAGTAAATGTTTATTTTGGATATTATCCATAAGCCCACAAAGACCTGCCTGTTCGCTAACAGATGACTCCTACCATAAACACCACAGTACCACTGTCAGACCCTGCACACAGCTACACAGGAAGACTCCGTCACACACAAAGATGGTATGTTTCAGCACATGTGAATGTATATTTTACTCCTCTTTGCTTCTCTTATGCTTAACCACAGGTAAATGTTCACCACCTTATGAAAGGTGGACACCCACATCTTCACACACAATACCAAAACACTTCACGCATAGGCCACACTATAAACCCATGATCTACCAACCAAGCACAATGAACAAAGCAGTGTGCTACCTACCACTCCAGGAGCATTTTGGTGCCTTATTGGGTGTTATGCAAATGCTACTACAAAACAATGCAATGTAGTTGTACTTGCAAGGCTTGCCCCTTTATGCAATGGCTTATACCATGCTATAACGGTATTTCAGAATAGATAAGTTGCTTACCCTTTTATATTGACCCTATCAGAGTTATTTTATGATTAGCGGACCGTAAATGCATTTGGAAGATAAACAGTAGTGAATTCTGTGATAACTGCAGCTCTCTGGTGAGTGTCCGTATTTAGCCATTTGAAACTCGTTCTGAGCCTTATCCATAACAAAAAAAATATGAAGAAATAAATACATACATACATACATACATACATAAGAAGTAATGAAGGGTACAAGTAAGAAGTTACTGATTCTCCTGTGTATTTCCAGATCCAGATTTTTATTTTTGTATCAACATGAAATGAGAGCAGTTGGCATTCACAGTTGCATCAGGTGACTCTGAGGAAATCTTTCATATGTACTTTGCAAAATGTGAAAGGGGAAAACTATTATAAATTAATTCAGTGTTTCCCATGATGCCATCAACGCTCTCTGCATCTGTGTATTCATCAGTTTCAAAGCATCAGTCATTCCCCTCTTCCCTCCTCCTGCTCCTATGACTACCAGTCCTAGTCATACTAAATAATCAGTATTATTGCCTTTATCTGTAGTAGTGATAGTAGTACTAGTAGTAGTAGTAGTAGTAATAGTAGTATGTCTACTGGAAATAGTATGAAAGATTCTACCAAACGAGCTGGAATGCAAGTGATGGAGCAGGATCCATGACAAGGATAGAGGCCTTCGAGTAACACTGACCCATCCTGCATCATTGCATTTCAAATCAAAAAATGCCAAGATGGAAAATGCATTGGTGTGATCATGCAGGGGTCTCCTGGAGCACTACATGCTCACCCATTGTCTTGAGAATTCAGGTTTCCAGACCACAAAATCCATTCGTACACGAGGCTCAAGATTTCTTGTGGCATTCATAGGGGTAGAAAAATATGCAGATGATATATATTCCAAGATATGCATTTTCTAAGACGGTAAATTCTTCTTTTAAACTCTTGGCTCTGGTGGGGTGAAATCCTTTTTGAGACTGGAAATTTTCTTGAAAATTTCCAGAAAAATTTAAAAGCTCCATTGATTTTGATTATCTAGATTGGTTGTGTTTATTAATGGCCTAAGAGTTTTTCCATTTCTGTTTGTTCCATGTCTTGTTATGTGTTTTGTGAGAAGATAGTGTATTTTTTTACTATTGCTCTACAGTGCTTCTTTGTTCTTTCTTATTTACTTCAGTTTTAAGCCCTTGACGTTTTATGTTATTTTTGTCAGGATAGTCCTTATCAATACCAGCAATGTCCTTCACTGGTTCTCCTCCTACCTTTCCAACCGACGACACCAGTTTGTTCACCTGGGCACCTACAGGTCACAAAAGATTCCAATCATGTGTGGAGACCCCCAGGGATCCATACCCTCTCTGACATGTATGTGTGTTGTATACTTCCTAGGGTGTCCATAATCGGGCTTTCTAGAATCATGTCCTTATATAGGCACAATTCGCCCTGCCCTTATATAGGCATAAAATCCCAGCCCTTATTTAGGCATAAACCGTGCACTCCAAATACAGGCATGGTCTCCGACATCCGTCCACCCTAGGGTCACAACGAGTTCATGAAAAACAGACCCTTAGGCAGCGGGACTTTCCCTAGCCCAGGACTATTGATTTCTTCAAGGACTCATATATTATGCATGAACCGTTATTCCTTAAGGGGTTCATTCATGACGTCTTCCGCTGTCCAACTAACGTCAATGCTAACATTCTGAGGTAATTCTCAGGTATAAATATACCTTCCCAAACCCCTGTAAATCAGAGGAGACCTCGACTTTAGAGGAGCCCGTTTCCGGGCCGGACGCACTGAGAAGACGCTGTCATTCCTGCACGCAGAGAGTCCAGCTTTCAGTGATCTAACTTCCCTTGCGGGGTGTTGGAGTTCGAGTCTGGCAAAGAGATTCCTACCTCTCTCATTCTTCAGGTATGGAGCAGACTAGAACCTAGAGGGACTCTTGGCATACTTGGCATACTAGGCATACTAGGCTTAACATACTCTTAGTATACTATAGTAAGGAATACTTCACCTACTTCTACTTCTCCCTACACCTAGGTTAGGTTAGGTACACTGGGGTAGAACTAGGTTAGAAACGCATCGTATGAGTACTCGCATTTTTAGGCTGTGTCATTTTATGTAAATGCATATATGCTAAAAGATAATGCTAACGCAGTATTATTTATTTCTACTGCTCACTCTGTACATTATTTATCTCGCATACTGTCTTGTGATCGTAACAGCACATTTAACTTACACCAGAAACAAGACTGTTCAATAAATCTTTTATTGAAACGCCCGTCTGTTCTTTCTGTGTAACTTTGAGGAAAACTAAGCATGCACGACTGAGCTGAGTGAAATAGTTATCTATTGTTTCCACGACTCTGGGACACGTTCTGATTCTAAAGGGAAACACAGTGGTCATGTTTTGCGGCTGCCAGAAACTACTCCCTTCTTGTTGTCAAGGAGTTTCTAGTGGCCTCTGAGCTAGCTGGCACAGGTAATTAAGTTTAATATACTCGATAGGGACATACTGACCTTAGTCCTATGTCAAACCTATAGGATATATTATTCCAATGCGCAGAGCCTATTAGGGAAATAGGAGCTACACTACATGGCGCCCAACGGTTTGGTAAGGCAGTAATTCAACGTTAGATACTGAGTAACTCAGCCGTGCTTCTTCTTTTTCTCTCAGAGACCCCTACCCATATACTCCAAAAGACGTCTGGAGTGGGCAGGGTTAAGTATCCGCCACGGCTACATAGGGCAGTACCCTATATATTAGCTGTTTGGTTTGTTCAACGTTGAAGGATACAGTGTCCCACAATATTGTGCACCTTATCTTTGTTTCCTTGAAATTTGTTCTACATTTTTCACAAAACAAAATGTCCTTAAACGGGGACAATGCCGCCGGAAACGGTGGAGCTGCGGCTGATCCAGCCCAAGCAGCAGGGTTTAACATTACAGGTTTAAATGAAACCGAGGAGGGTGTCATTGACATCGCTCCAAACTTAAGAAGAGCCATTACTCTAAAACTTATAAAACACCGCCTACCACCAAGAGGGGGTAGAGCAGTTTTCGTGATTGAGGCACACGAATCCTTTCAGACAGAGGTATTCTATTCATGGGTAATATTTCCTGAATCCAATCCAGTAACACACATGTTTCACTTCTACAAAGAAGATGAACCACCAGAGGAATACATTCCTTTCGAGGATATTGAAATTCCATTAACATACCAAGAGCATCAGCTCTGGTTTAAAGGCGCCCTAAAACATCACAAAAACATTACCAGGCTTGGTCCACTAGGTAGACCAGGAGCAACATGGCCGATTCTAGCCGGCTACACACCTCATCCCGACATCGAAATAATGTCAGATGAGGAACTACTTACTCAACTCACAGAGTTAATAAAAATCTACAGACAATTGGTTCAATATGTCATGCGGACTTTCACAGTCCAACCACCATTAACAATTCCAAATCAAACTCCTCACCAGGGGAACACTCTAAAAATTACACCACAGACTCTATACGCAGTCATGGGTAAAATGCCCACAAAGCGTGAGCAAATTCCATTCTGGATAGCTCAAAAAATTACTCAAATCGAAGCAGTATTTACAAATACTAGCCCGCATGAGAAACACAGGATACTGACAATCAGTTTACAGATGGGGATCACACCACAACTGGAAGACTGCACCACTTGGGGCTCAGTCTTTGCTGCCATCTACACTAAAACACACGG
The DNA here is from genome assembly GCA_963921515.1 of Calotriton arnoldi. Taxonomy (NCBI): domain Eukaryota; kingdom Metazoa; phylum Chordata; class Amphibia; order Caudata; family Salamandridae; genus Calotriton; species Calotriton arnoldi. The sequence goes on from CAWUFW010011710.1 coordinate 52,039, forward strand.
CATGCCGTCAATTGCGGTAATACCTGATGTCCTAAAACAAATTCAAAACGAATACGGGGCAGAGCCTGCTTTAAATTTAGGTATGAAATTACTGAAAATTTTCGACCAGGTCTCAACAATAATATTATCTAATATTAAAGGGGAAGCAGCAGCAGTGGCGATCCGACAAAAATTAAGGGAATTTGATGTTACAGAACATCAAACAGAGCTACCCAGAATAATAGAACAATCTTATGCAGAATTAGGCAGAGATAGTTTGGGTGGGAGACCAGTTAAACCGAAACTATCTGAAAGTCCTGAGAAGGACTCAATTAAACAAACTCCTACATCTTCTAAAAAGAAGTGGGAGACTAATAAATAAAATTCACACGAGAAACGTTCTCAATCCCGAGGTAGGTCTCCTCAAAAGGAGCCCTCTGAAAGGAGGTATAACCTCAGGAATAGGGATAATTTGAGAAAACCTGATAGGTATCAAGATACTGATACACGTTCGTTGTGAGCGCTGCATCGCCAAATGCGATGCAGTGCGCGCAACGAAATTCGTTTTATTTATTTAAAGGTTTACTTACCTGTATTCGCCCGTAATCCGTGGTTTACTACCCCCCACCCTGCCCCTCCCCCGCCCCACGTCACCGCCCGGCTGGCACTCCTACCACCAACCGCTACTGGTTAGTACTCCACAAAAGTTATATGACATAACACTCCGGATGGAGGGAGACAAACCTAGACAGGTTAAAGCACTCTTTTGGGAAAGACTATCAAAGGGCTATGACATACTTCTAGCGGAAAAGGACTGGCCACCACAATTTGTCAGGGAGTGCCCACACGGCGAGGACATTATTATGCCTGCCTTCTCCAACCATATACCAATGCATCTAAGATATACATATGCCAGGAAATGGGCAGTGGCCCAGGCCCCAGCATTATATAAAAATCATGTAGGATGGGATGAGGACTCTCCTCACCATAAAATAAATCTGAAACATGAACCAACTGCACAAAGGCAGTATCCTATTAAGCAAGAAGCTAAAAAACAGGTCAGGGAGATCTTAGATCAACTTGAATATCAAGGGGTGATTGAAACATGCACCTCATCCATGAACAATCCTTTGTTTCCTGTCTCCAAACCAGACAATGCATATCGTCTAGTTTTGGACCACAGACACTTAAACACTTGTTCTAAAACTTTTGCAGTGCAAAATGCACATAGCACAGCATTAATGAATAACATTGTGCGTAAAAAATACAAGACAACATTAGACATCTCAAATGGTTTCTTTTGTCAAAATATAGCACCTGAAAGCAGGTACTTAACAGCATTCTCCATAATGGGGACCCAGCGTCACTTTTGTCGACTCCCACAAGGGTTCAAGAACAGCCCAGGTTTATTCTCAGCGAGGGTAACGGAGTTACTACAAATTTATGACAATGAGGCATTGTCCTATGTCGATGACATCTATCTGACAGACGATGACCTGGACAAACACTTGATCAGGGTGAGCACCATTATACTGGGTTTTGCCTCTGAGGGCTACAAGTTCAACTTTAAAAAATCCCGAATTGCCCATCTCAATGTCCTATTTTTGGGATATGAGCTTTCAAGTGAAGGCAAGAGCTTGGCAGCTAACTTTCTAGAGAAATGTGTGCTGCTCCAACCTCCAAAAACGCTAAAAAACTTACAATCCATCCTGGGTTTCCTAAACTTTGGAAGAACATACATTCTAAATTACGCAGAAAGTGTTAAACCTCTCTACGCATTAATCAAACCTGATTTTTCAATCAAAAACTGGACACAGGAACACACAGAAATTTTGCGTTCACTCTAAGCTAACATGTTAGCGACAAATCACTTACAAACACGCGTAAGTCAAAGAAATTTGGTGATTCGAATAATTTCGGGTCAATGTGGATTCACCTACTTAACCTTCAATGAGGGTGAGAAAGTACCAATCGCATACAAATCCCATTTGTACACACAAGCGGAAATGCGCTTCAGTTCTACTGAAAAATTCTGACAGCAGTTCAAACCGCTGTAGCAAAAGAAAGAGCCTTAGCCCAAGGGAAACGCATTATTGTCGTAACCCCAGTACCAGCTTTAGAAGCGGTCACGAAAGCAAGCATTCCAAATGCTAAAGCATTACATCCAAGATGGATACAATGGGTTAATTCTCTTGCTGCAACTGATGTTGAATATGTTTTTGATCAAGATTTAAAAACTCAAGCATTCCTGCAATATGAACAAGAATGTCCTCTGCCCACTGAGATTCTGCCTCTAGATCAGTATGAATTCATAATTTACACTGACGGATCCGCACAGCCCGCAACAGGGAGTAAGCAAGCTTACAGTGCAGCGTGTGCTATCGTTAAAGGTCGCATGCGAAATGGCATCTTCAGACCTATGGTCACAAAAACTCAGTCACTAGGAGACTGTACAGCTCAGCGAGCTGAACTACAAGCATTCAAACTGGCACTTGAGAGTACGGATCGAGAATTCCCCACACTGATAGTGTGCGATTCCTTTTACTGTGTTCAGTCGTATAATGACTATATACGAACCTGGCTTGAAAATGGTTTCAAAGATGCGAAAGGTGGCACAATAAAGCATAAATTGCTTTGGGAACAAGTAGTTCAGTTGAAAAACAAACTACCAAAGGCTCACGTGATTCACACACTGAGTCATCAATGTGATGGCGTTCACGTTGCAGGGAATTCATTGGCTGACGAAGCCGCAAAGGGGGCTGTTCAGACGGCTTCCGTAGCTGCGATCACTCGTTCAAAAACAAAAATCGACGGTGAGATAATGTTGGCTGTCAATGCTTCAAGCAAGGGCAGCAGTGCAGCGTTACCAAAAAAGTTTCCACTCAAGTACTCATTGATGCGAACAACGTTCCTTTTGCTCGAATCCCTGGAGTGGGGGATAGGGTAATTCCAAACAAGGAACGCAGATTAGGACTAATCCTAGCAGCACACGAAGGGATAGCTTCTGCCCATGCAGGTGTTTCTGCAACAGTGTCTTTACTCAAGCAAAGATATTGGTGGCCTGGCATTCGGAAACAAACTAAGAACTATGTTTTAGAATGTGATATTTGCCAACAGATGAAAGTCTCAACAGTGAAACGTCCTGCGCAGACACCCTTGTTAATTTCAGACAAACCATTAGCTTGTGTTTACCTGGACCACTGCAGTCCCTTGCAAAGGGACGGTAATTATAAATACATCATGGTTGCAGTGGATTCATGCTCTAGGTTCCTATGGTTATGGCCTCAGCGCTCGGCTGACGCTCAAACTGTTATAAAAGATTTGTGAGTCTTTATCGGCACATACACAATAGGCATGCTACATTCTGACCAGGGTCCTGCGTTTAGCTCTAGGGCTTACAAAGAAGCCATGGCCAGTCTGGGCGTTGCATTGCGGTACTCCTCTCCATTCCATCCTGAGGGAAATTCTGTTGTGGAAAGGAAAAACCGGGACATAAAGCAGTCTATAACAGCTAGGGTATTAGGTTCGGGTGATGGGTGGGTCAAACACCTCAATAGCGTGCAGCGCGCACTTAATAATCTGCCAAGAAGTTCTCTAGGGGGTCACTCCATATGAGGTCCTATTTGGGACAAGAATGTGGGTACCAGACCTTGAACACGTAGGCACAGTGGTGGACGGTAAACCATTTGATATCAAAGATCGTTTGGCTGTTTTACAGGAACTAAATCAACTATGAACGCAACAAAGCAACGTATTCCTGCAGCCAACCACCACTGGGGAAACATCGGCTGTCCCAGCAAGGGCTGTCTGGAATCCAAAAGTTGGGGATCTAGTCAGAGAAAAAATCGCGGACAAGAAGGAATTTGGACCTTCTTACAGACAACCAGTACCTGTTCTAGCTGTTCAAGAAACAAGGACAGTACTTCTGCCGCCCCTTGCTGGAAGAAAGGAGAAAAGATTTGTGTCCATCAACCTCATCAAACCACAGTATGTGGCCAATACTAAATAGTAGGCCTCGTGGACTCCGACCTAGTAGCAGACGCACTCCTCTCGCTACTATCCAAGAGGTTCAGACTGAAAGACTGATAACTAGCGAGAACTCAGCTGTAACAGATGGAGGACTAAGCAACCAAGCTATGGAACTCATCCCTTATGACAACCAAGTAACAACTGTTCCAAATACACCTGTCTACACCAACGTGACACGTGATGAACTGTCTCCTGTGATTTCAACAAATCCTGATGCAATTCCAACAATTGACAGAACTGCTTCTGGCTATTTCATTGACTTTGATACGTTCTCAGAGGATCCAAGCGAACCTGAAACGACGCCAGCATTCCAACTCAAGCAGCAAGTACAAGACTTTATTCACTTTCTGAAAAAGACTTATCTGGTTTCTCCATGGATTGAACTCTGGATTACATCTGGACTTTTTGTTTTCCTGCTCTGGCTAGCTTTGGTAACAACTGTGAGCGTGCTTATAAGTGGCAGATACATCCATGTGAACATTGAAGGAAAAGACGTAAACGTACTTTTGAAACCTCATAAATCTTCCCATCGTGAAGCAAGAGACTTGTCATCAGTGAACATCACAGCTGTTCCTATACAGGATGGTATAGTGTGGGACAAAACAGATTATGATATCTTCGGTCCAAATGAGCAATTGAACATTCCACATTTTTTTTAAATTTCATTAAGTGATCTAATTACGTCCAGTACCTATTCAGATGATTGGGACTTAATGACTGTAAACGACATAATGTTTGATCTAGAAAAATCTGCTGCATTTTCTAAAAATGAATATTTAGAGGGTTCATCAGACTATGAACAACTGTATTGTTATAACCACTATGGTCATCATTATTTGCATAAAACTGCATATCCACGAAATGTGTTTATGTTTAACCAATGGGAACATTGTCCTACACCACCAAAAGGTAGTTCAAAAACTTTTGCTAGTAAGTTTCCATATTTTTCAGGTTACAATACATCTGACCCAGAAACGTTTTACTATAGAAATGTAAACAAAACAGGACTGAAAATTATGTTAACAAATACAAAACAGATTTACTCTGCTGCATTTACTGCCCAACTGTCTACACAGGGTTTCGACTTATGGAAAGACACAATAGAGACAAAAACTGTCTGGGGTAGTAAAGATTGGCAAGTACAGGGTATAGAAGCTTTATTTAGAGCCTGCATCATCCCTGAACAAATACTGTTTTTGAATGAAACTATTCAACAAACATCTTGTCTTGGATTAGCCAAGATAAAAGAGATGAACACACCTTCTGTGCCAGCACCTGCCAGTTATAATGATACAAAGGCAGTGGTGACAGTTTACAATATACTACAACTCAACAGATCTAATCCTGATTGGAAGAAATGGTTGATCTGGCCCACAGACACAAACAACTGTCAGGAAAGATTCCTGAATAAAACTCAGGGCTTTACTATTCATAGGCCAGACCCAAGATATGTCCAAAGATAACATCCGGGGGTAGTAACAACATACAGTGTAGGAAAATTATGCCTCGATTGGCTGCATAGATCTACACTACAGGATGTGAAACAACACTTAACCTTACTTGCAGATGACGCAGATCTTAGGGAATTCTTGCTTGGACTAAGAAAACCGCGTCAAAAACATTTCATATATGCCGGCATTTATGCTGCTTATAACGAAGCATGGAAAGTGTCACAGATGGAGGCCGCAGAACGAATACGTGAACTTGATCATATTAATTTAGAGAAAACCCTCTCTGTGGTCGACAATGGGTTAACAACGTTGTCCTCCAGAATATATTCATTGGATGGCATTGTATCCTCTGCTATCGACATTCTAGAACAAGATTTGGCTATGTTACAACAAGGTCAATCGCAATTACGTTCTATAGTGTTATTGAGCTGGACGCTGCAATCTTTGCGAGCGGGCTATGTGCCTTGGCGTTTCATCAACACGTCGGCTCTGTTTGCAGAATACAATCTAACTGATAAACAGATCGAACTGGCACAAAGAGGAGCAAAGTATACAGTGCTGAGCATTGAAAAACTGGAGAAGTTACCATTTACAGTGGCAGAAAAACCAGCTACAGAATGGGTTATTCATGGCAAAATAACATTACCTGTGACTACTTTTCAGTTTCAGTATTGCCTCAGACAAATGCAAGCAGGCAAATATGAAAGGTTGGGTAAGGAATACATTAAGACATCTTGGGATTTACCGTATACACATAGATGTTGGGAGTGGGGATCGTGAAGTGTTTTGAGCGGTACTAACTGTAAACATGCACTGACCGGTTCACTTATATGTCAGGGCATTTCTTTACACAGGGCTTGTAATGGTTCTGTGGCAAATTTGTCTTGCCATCAGCAGGGTACACCAGCTGCTGTGATTAATCCAACGTTTGGACAACTTTCTAACGGGAGTTACCTCATGTTGAATGATCAGAGTTGCTGCGGCATGTTGCCAGGCATCCCATATCTAGTAACGGTCAACTCCAGGGTCACTTGCTGTATGCAAGTATTGTTTCCCCCAATAGACACAGTCAGGGTGTCGCCTCTATGGCCTTCGCTGAACGTCTCTTTTATAAGATTTGATACTTTGAGCAGAATGAAAGCCATGCTTTTACAGCAAACAGTGCCTTTGACCTCAGCCAAAGAAACCTATGATCTACAAGTAGCAAGGACTTCGGCTGAGATACAGACTTTAATACGTACAAACTGCCCTATACATTTCGTAGAAATGATATCACGTATCTTTAACATGTCTGATACAACAGGAATTGTACATGTATTTAAGAGCATTTGCTCCGGTCTGTTAGCACCTTTCCAGGCAATACTCGGAATCATCCCGAACTTTGCACATTCGGTGTTTGGTGGCATACCATTAATTCTAGCACTTGTTGACGGAATTCTATTTCTCTTCCTGCTATTGCGCTATGGCCAGCCTATTCGCAGACATCACTCCGAGCGAAATGGAGAAAGCACTCCTTGAACGAAAGTGCCGTGAGCGAATAGTACAGCTATTGGGCATGACTCGTCTACGGGACCTTAATACAACTTGGTTCCTGTCATTCCGACCAATCTGGCAAGATTGCATCTTACCTGTTCTACGATGCCTGCTATGCGGTGAAGAATGCGTGTTGGACACCTGTTTCTACGTTTACACAGGAATTGTAGTGACGTACGTGATTTCAAAATACAGGCAAACGCCCTCAGTGTCAAGCTACTGAACCGTGGTTATCCCAAGAAGATAACAGCTAAAGCACAAAAACGTGCCCGCAATCAGAATCGAGAGGGCTTACTTGAGACCATTGAACGCCCTGACGTCTCCATCCCACTAACATGTGTGGTGACACACAACTCGGTTACTAACAAAGTGTCTCAAATCGTTAAAAAAAACTGGAACATACTGCACACAGGGACACTAAAGTGGGAAAAACCCTTGTTGTCCTATAGAAGGTCCAGATCTCTAAAGGACACCCTTGTTTCCACACGCCCCAAACAACCTCCCCAATTGAACAATACTGTTCTTAACGCATGGGGCCTTCCCAATATAATGGGCCATTACCCATGCGGAAATTGTAGTGTGTGTCACATTACTGAAACCACTAAAAGTCTATCACTAGAACCAGGCAAAACCTGGGTTATCAGGAAACACACCAACTGTAACACTGCACATGCCATCTACCGCATTACCTGTCCCTGTGGCCTTATATACATAGGCATGACCAACAGAAAGGTAAAGACACGTATTTGTGAGCATCGCAGCACCATCCGCTGCAAGAAAAACACCACCAGGATGACAAACCATTTCATAGAGGCTGGACACACCACTAATGATATGCGGTGGGTCGTAATTGAAACTTTGGAATTGATCACCCCCAACATCCAAAGTCGCCTACTGGAGAAGGAACAGCGATGGATTTATCGCTTATCCAGCCATCTGACTGGTTTAAACGATAATATTCCTTGGAACTCCCTCAGCAAGTAACTGTGGCATTACCCTATATCTAGATCATAGCCACTTCGATTAATGAGTTAATCCGGACATGGTACCCACCATTGTGCTCATTTCTATCTGCTGGCAACTCTCAATATCATATGGTGCCCACTTTATCTGGGAGCGCCCCTTTTGTGCCACCAGATTAGACTGTAGATGCCCTATTATCACCTCACGGGCTCTTTCACGATGGCCTCATTTTAGGCATTTTGATTATCGTGTATACTTTCCACATCCCGTCCGGATGCCCAATTTATTTAATTGATTTACCCCCTGTTTAGGTCTTCTGTCCTCTGCTGGTCCCCGGCCCCCACCTTTTGGCTGACTGTATTAATTTGTGCACCACTCCAACATGGCGCCCGTTACATCCGTGGCCAGCACATACAGAGTGCGCTAGCCTTCTTTCACCTCCTGTCATTTTAACATTCTCACCATCCTGCACACATGGGGTCGACCTCATCATGTCGCACTGCCATTCTTTGACGAGCCCCCCTACTTAGATTACTCTGGCATCCACCCATCGGCCGGTATGGACATTTTCCATCACTCCATCATGGCGCCCGCACATGCGTGGTTCACTCTAAGTGAGCTCTCTAGCTTTTTCGCCGAGGGACGTATTCTCACGCCGACGTTCCCGTTACTAAAACCCCCGGCTCCGACACAAACGCCAGCAGCCGGGTCCACGGGAGATCAAAGTAGGTTGTAGCGGGAAATCCGTCTTGACGAAGTAAGATTATTCTACCCGTCTGCGCGCTAATGTTTAGCGCATTCTTTTCTTTTTTGCAGACATGATCAGCCACGTGTACGTCTTCCGTATACAGTTGTGTCAATTGCCTAGATGCCTCTCATCATTTCTTCCTCGTTTCCCCCTTTTGCCACAGTGTGTGACTACAGACGATTCCCCTCCCGGGCCCTGAAATGCTGCTAGACACTTTATCCTAGTGTAAATATGTTCTCTTTTTAACCGCATTTTGTACTTCACTTTCTTTCAAAACACGTGTTTTCCAGCAACCTGCTGCACGTTGCAAATAGTGCCGGTCACCTGTGCCACAGTAGAGACACCGGCCACTTTGGCTAGTAGAATGTGTACTACCTATACTGCTTAAATTTGCTGCATTTAGTAGACATCCCAGGGCGTTACTTGCCCTATAAGTTGTCACTCTTAGCATGCTGCACGTACTCCACAGTACTCGCTATTGATATCAACCCGTCACTGCTGACCAGCATGCCATTCCTTCACCTGGACTAGCCGTTTTCACAAGTACATGCTACTTTTACAATTTAATACTGTTTTAGCAGGCTACCAGACTACAAGGACTCACTGCTATGCCCATCATATAGTCATAGACAGGCACCTTATCAAGCAAAAGATTGCATTTTATGTTGCTTCCTTTTTTCCTTTATATGTTGTTGTCTTGTCTTTTCCTTTACAGGTTTCTCCAAGTGGGGTCGTAAGTACCGACTCCCCTCATTTTTTCCAACACACCTTAGCGTGTGTGTTGTGAATTTTTAATACTCACGTGGCCTTATTTTGCCACTCACTCACCTTATTCACCCGGTCCTGATGAAAGCCCCTCTATTTTCTTACAGGGGCTGAAACATGTAGACCCATCACAGACAACTATAGGTTTAAAATAACTTCATTAGTTGCGCTCTCGGATTTTAACATATCCTGGGCCGCCATCAATAAATACATTCGGCACGGATTCCCAGAGATATTTTTAAATTGCACATCTCACATCACACTAATACACCACACCAGCTCCGCTGTAGTCAGGCGTTGTAGCACAACCGGGTGGCATTCGGCCACCCGGTTGGGACCCCAATGATGAAGCATGACACCAACCAGGTTGGTGTGTGAGGGGTCTTTTAATAAAACCTAATGGTTTTGTGGCACTGTTTATTACCACAGTGAGTCCTAACTCCTTGTTTTTTCCAGTGGGTACGTCCACATTGTTTATATATTGAACCTGGGGACAGGGACGTCCCTTTATCTTTCCTCGCTCTCCCCCCATTCTTGTTTTGATACACCTGTCTAACATATCCATCAGCTACGCCAACGGATGTCGATACTTTGCTGGTCCCGATAACGGCCCATGCTCTGTGTTGTCCCCAGAGGCTACCAATTCTGATGTCAGCATTCATTGAGATCTCACAGACGCTTCCGGCTGCTGCTGAGGTATGAGAAAGATCTACAGGCACACAGGTAACAACGGACGCGAACATTGCTGCGGCGACCTATGCTGAGAGCGATGCTTCACATCTTTGTGCGGTCAATCTTTTACACGAGGTGTTCCAACTCACACCAACAACAGTGGATGATGTTTTGTCTATAGAAATAGATGATCTCATGTTTACACCAGACCCGTAAACTGACTCTGATTCAGCATACAGTGTTCCAGAGATGCAGTAACAATTTGGCCTTCATTTTTCAAAACTTTGGAACTCTACCAAATTTGAACTTTTGTCCCATTTTTCCGAACGAAAATGGCACTTCAATCTGCTTAAAGTAGAACTAGCCTTATAATACAGACTTGGCAGTACTTCCACAGACACTTAGGGGCCGATTATGATGGCGGGCGGACTTTGTCCGCCCGCCATCGCCCCGGTAAATGGGACCGCCCGCTATGTGTGCGGCGGTCCCGCACATGTGATTAGGATGCCACCGCCACGGTGGCGGTGGCATCCTCATTTCCAGCATTGTGGCGGGCGGTGCTCACAACACCGCCCGCCACAGTGCTGGAAATGCATGTTGTGCATCTGCATGCACAACGTGACAGGCACCGCGCGGTGCCTGCCACCTTGTGCATGCAGATGCAGGGGGTACCATAGGTACCCCCATGTGCACCCCCCACCCCCAAAATACCTGGGGGCCCGCTACGGGCCCCCAATGTCAGGGACCGCGAGCCTTTCCATGGCGGCGACGCCGCCATGGAAAGGCTCATCACCGCCGGCATCATAATGTGGATGGCGGTGTCTTGCAGACACCGCCACCATATTAATCCTTTTCCGCCCGGTCGACTGATCGGCCGGGCGGAAAACATGCGGACGGTCTTTCCGTCCGCCGGTGTCCCCTCCGCCATGGTAATATGGCGGGGGGGAATTTGGTGGCGGACGGACGTAAATGGCGGGCGGATCGCCACCGCCATGCGGGCGGTGGCGATCCGCCCACATCATAATCGGCCCCTTAGTCATCTTGTGTGTCTAAATTAGTTCATTTAATTTTCATGACAGGAAATGACTGTGATTTGGAACAACTTATCGATCATTTTTCGTCATATGTAAATATTGCTTTTTATATTTTATTCCCATTGCATTTATTTCGAACTTTATGCTGGAAATGAAAAGCATTGCTTAATATGTACAGTACCTTTTGCATTTTTAATGTTTTTTAATGCTTTCAGGAAATATTTTAATATGCAGTACTCCATTTTAATGTTTAGCATTTTATATGTTTAGCATTTTAGTATTATCGTACACACGAAAGAGGAGTGGGTGTTGTATACTTCCTAGGGTGTCCATAATCGGGCTTTCTAGAATCATGTCCTTATATAGGCACAATTCGCCCTGCCCTTATATAGGCATAAAATCCCAGCCCTTATTTAGGCATAAATCGTGCACTCCAAATACAGGCATGGTCTCCGACATCCGTCCACCCTAGCGTCACAACGAGTTCATGAAAAAACAGACCCTTAGGCAGCGGGACTTTCCCTAGCCCAGGACTATTGATTTCTTCAAGGACTCATATATTATGCATGAACCGTTATTCCTTAAGGGGTTCATTCATGACGTCTTCCGCTGTCCAACTAACGTCAATGCTAACATTCTGAGGTAATTCTCAGGTATAAATATACCTTCCCAAACCCCTGTAAATCAGAGGAGACCTCGACTTCAGAGGAGCCCGTTTCCCGGCCGGACGCACTGAGAAGACGCTGTCATTCCTGCACGCAGAGAGTCCAGCTTCCAGTGATCTAACTTCCCTTGCGGGGTGTTGGAGTTCGAGTCTGGCAAAGAGATTCCTACCTCTCTCATTCTTCAGGTATGGAGCAGACTAGAACCTAGAGGGACTCTTGGCATACTTGGCATACTAGGCATACTAGGCTTAACATACTCTTAGTATACTATAGTAAGGAATACTTCACCTACTTCTACTTCTCCCTACACCTAGGTTAGGTTAGGTACACTGGAGTAGAACTAGGTTAGAAACGCATCGTATGAGTACTCGCATTTTTAGGCTCTGTCATTTTATGTAAATGCATATATGCTAAAAAGATAATGCTAACGCAGTATTATTTATTTCTACTGCTCACTCTGTACATTATTTATCTCGCATACTGTCTTGTGATCGTAACAGCACATTTAACTTACACCAGAAACAAGACTGTTCAATAAATCTTTTATTGAAACGCCCGTCTGTTCTTTCTGTGTAACTTTGAGGAAAACTAAGCATGCACGACTGAGCTGAGTGAAATAGTTATCTATTGTTTCCACGACTCTGGGACACGTTCTGATTCTAAAGGGAAACACAGTGGTCATGTCTTGCGGCTGCCAGAAACTACTCCCTTCTTGTTGTCAAGGAGTTTCTAGTGGCCTCTGAGCTAGCTGGCACAAGTAATTAAGTTTAATATACTCGATAGGGACATACTGACCTTAGTCCTATGTCAAACCTATAGGATATATTATTCCAATGCGCAGAGCCTATTAGGGAAATAGGAGCTACACTACATGTGCATGTATATGGAGTCGCTTGGTGCTCTAATCATAGACAAATGTTAAACTGTGGTTCCTTGTGGATCCGGCTTAAACTTTGACACCTCATTTATAATGCAAATCATTGGAGTAAATCAATGAATTAATCATCAACAAAAAGACATCTGGCCAAACAATGTTTATATGAAGAAAGCAAACTAACTGTTCATAAGTGCTCAGTGTTCAGGTGAACATGCAGAAGAAATACATTGAAAAAAGAATCACTGTGTGTGTATTGAAGAGGTAAGGCAATGGTACCCAAAGGTTTTCATAGCTGTATTCGGTCCCTTAAATAATGGGCACAGTCCTTTGCACTAAGACAGGAAAGTTAATGAATAATGAGTATAGTCCATTTGTCCAATAAGTGTCAACGATGTTTCAACATGTTATGGTTTAAGTGTCATCATCAGGATATAAAAAAATCTAAAGCAGAGCAGTGTTTCATGTGCCTCAATATAGAACAACAGGGGGAAGTCTGAAGATGGAAATGAGTCCATGACAGGAAGGTTACAAAGTCAAAGAGCGGAAGAGTATGAATCAACAACAATGGGACAGTGCGGCTCGGTCCCTCCTACGACTCGGGTGGCAAGGGCTCCTGGAAAGAATCTGCCTCTTTACGGCAAAAAGGAGGAATCATACCTGCCAACTCACACGGTGCCACCGTGTGACACACTATATCGGCTCCCATCACAAGGTCTCCCGGTTAGGAGACAATATCACATGGTGGCAGGGAAAATGATCTGAAAACCAATGTAAATAGTAGTTTTCCAGCTCGTTTACTGAGGCTTTGAACTGCTGACATCCTTTAAGGGGTGTGAAACCACTCCAGGACATTGGCACAAGCCTCAACACGCTTTTTTTGGGGGGGGGGAGGGTGGGGCTTGGGGGCGGGATGGGGTTCAAAAGTGCCTCGCAAGTACTTCTCTGCAGGAAGCCCCACCCCCTTCAAGGCCCCGCCCGTCCCTCACATGGTGAGATTGTTTTTCAATTTGACAGGTATGGAGAATGGAATTTCGGAAAGCACTGCAGCACCCAAGGCTAACGCATTCCAGAGTGGTTCAGGGATGCTGAGAGGCAAAGGGGAACATAGTCAGCCTCGGGGCTTCCTTCTCGAGGAACACAAATAAATACATTTCAGCTCCACAAATAAACAACACTGAAATTAATTATATTTTGTTTATTTTCTGAAATCCACAGAAGTAAACTATTAATGCAGGAAAACCATTCTTGCAATTTAAAAGCATGTTTCTTTCTGCCACTGTAAAATGACTCTGCCTAGTCCTCTCTACTGAAGACCTGGGGGCGCAGTGCAGCAGCCGCAAATCCTGCACTGCGCTGTGTGAAAAAGAGAGAGGAAGAGAGCTCCAAATTTATTGAAATATGGCGCTCACTTCCCCTTTCCCTAGCGCCGGCGCTGAATCAGCTGCCGTGCGCCACGGAGACACCTTTGCACCATAGTGCCTCCATGAGTCTAGCATAGGTTTTGTACCTTTCCAGTACAAAATACTATGCATACACTGAGTTAAAGCATATTCCCTCGTTGTATGCGTGCTGTTCAGTGCAGCACATGTACAAAGTCAGAAAAGGAAGGAGAAATGAAAGCATCTCTCCTTCGCGCCTACTTTAAAAGGGCACAGTTTTCTGATGTTAAACCCTGTCTACTTTATTTAGTAATTTGGGTTTAGTGGCAGAAACCTTGGGTGGTTGCATGCGAACGTCCATGCTCCAACCATGGTACGCCCCCTAGGCGCTAAGTAATGCAAAGCAGCGCTATCTTTCACATTATTTCCAGCGCTAAACAAGGCTAGCACTGGAAAGTAAGTCGGATCAAGAAGATATTGCACTGATTTGCGTCACTTTTGTGACACAAACACAGAGTAAAAACTTCGTAAAACTAAAATACATTTAAACTAAGTATTATTTTCTATTAATAAACGATGCACTCACACAACCATGCTTCTACATCTATACTTAATAATTCATTTGGTGAGGATAGATCTAAACATGGTATGACACTATGATATATTCAAAGTCTCTCGTTTTCATCCTTTCATCTCCTGTTCTTAGTAGCCACTTTTTTCTTCTCTTATCGACACAACACAAAATTGTGGTTTGCGAATAATAGCCTTCACCAGGTAACATAATCATTTTCTGACTTATGGCAACTCTATGACAAGTCTGTAAACATGTAAGATATTAGCCCATATAACAAGTCTGTAAACATGTAAGATATATTCTTTTCTTTAGATATGAGTGATTGTTTTTCTTTTCACTGTTTTTCTAACATCCCTTCTAAATTATTTATGTTCCTTAAATGATATATTTTCAATATGTGTACATGTTCTGGAGTTAATCCAGACTTCCAATGTTAAATCTTCAGATTTAGGGCTCAGTCCTCCATCAAATGACTTGTTAGGGCTTTTCAGAAGTGATACATATCTATATTAACACAGGGCCACCGAGATTTCATCGGTTTCACCGCACTTGCTACAGACTCCACTATCTTCTACAGAATTTTCAGATTTCAAACACAAATTGTTACTAGTTCAAACGATTAAAAGTTAATTTTAAAAAAGTGCAGCATTTGATGGCAAGCAGTAGCAGGGTATTGGCACACTTGCTCGTTCTGTCTCACTTATCAGTCTGATTTTAATTGGTTTTCTTTGCCCTGGTTGCAAGGGTATCATAGGTTCTAGTGCTTCTCCAACGAGTAGCTCGTGAGCTAACGGTAGTTCTCCAGCTACCTGTGAGTAGCTCTCCAATGTGCAGCCCAGCCTACTAAGCTAGATGCTTTTGCATGGATGAATTAGCATATGTATACCAAAATTGAAAAAAGTGTATTGAAGATGAACTAGCCGATGTTTGGAGAAACATGGTTGAACTTCCAAAGTATATTTAAAGATGAAATTTGAGTGATAAATCATGTAGCGCAAAGTAGGCTTCATTACTTGAATTATAACCTTAATGCCAGGGGCATTGCAGCTCGGGCTGGTATGTATTAACCATGTAGAGGCATTCCAAGATGATAAACCTCATTTGCATAACTGCTGGCACCCTGCCTGATGTACTGACGTGAACACTGCTTACAACCTTACACGAGGCGGCCACTAATGTAATCTTGTCTGATGTGGTCACTATACAACACGAATAATAGTAGTAGCTCAGCATGATTTTCTTTGAACATAAGCAGCTCTTATCACAGAAAAGGTTGGAGACCCCTGTATCTAGTGCAAGGAAGGAAATGGCCCCCCATGGGTCCTGCTGCCACTTTACCTGCTGCACCATTGATAGCTCCTGTGCAATTTATTTAGAGGTTTTGTAAAGCTTGTTAAGGCTGTTGGCACGATTCCTGGCACTTTTACTCCAGAAACAAATTCTCAGGCGTTTGTACAACTCTGCTTGACACAGAGTGAGCCACAGATGGACAGGAGATATCTAATTTTAGACACAACTTTCTGATTTGAACATTGAAATGCAAACCCCTAACAAGCAGACTGCCTTGACCATGTAATGATGCGGCTGTTAACGTGCCAGTTGCTGCCCTGTGTTTGGCACGCAGCTAATTATCTCATTATTTTTTGTGGCTGAAGGGTACATTGGGTTGTGTTCCCTAATTAAAATGTTTACTGAACAGAATTTCGTGTAGAGGTGGCAATTAGCAGAAATGGATAGCCAAACCATTCCGAGTGCTAAAGAACATTTGACCCACAATCTTCCATAATACAACTCATAGTTAGGAACACAAAAAACTTTTAGTTTGAAACTATGAGTTTTTGTTGTGGTAACTTAGCAGAAAGAGTTGTAGGTCTGCAGCCACTTCATAGACGTGTTGCAGTAACAGTGTATAATGGTTTATACCATTGGTGTGGCCCTGAAGCGCAGTTCCCGATCTTTGAATAAGAGACTACCCTTTTTGCTATGTATGGTTGAAAAATATATGTTTATTGTGTGATCTATGTGGGTAGTGTTGGGTGTGTGAGGGCTGGAGGGTTGCTAAGATCAATCCCATTGCCACGGATTTGTTGTTGAGTCTTGGTCAAGTCAAGGCGAAGGGTGTACAGTAGATAAAGTCCCATTTGCCTCTGAATACCTTCTACAGCTGATCTCCATTGGTTGGGGCTTGATGGGTATTCATCACTGGAAGGCATGGTGAGAAGGTTGGGAACAGCAAGGCCTTTACCGCTCTTTGGAACTGCAGGTGGTTGTATAGGCGTCTGTGTCCTCCTGAGCGAGTGATCAAGAATTTGGCTGTCCGTATCACAAGGTAATTTCCACCAATGCAGGACTTTCTGAACCTGAGGATGTACATAGGTTGGGCCAAGACTGAGGGCCTTTCTTAGGTGGTGGAGTAGATCACTTTATACTATATTTAATAGAGCATTGTGTGTCGGGAACACTCTCAAGACATGCTTGACCACCCGCATCTCTATCATGTTGATGTATACTTTTTCTGTTTCGGACCCCAATTCTTTAGCTGCGAGCGAGTCCTTCTGCTCACCCCTAGTTCCAGGGAAATATATATAACAGCGAAGACCACCACAGGTGAAGCGCCAAAAGACATGCCTGTTGACAGATCTGAAGTATGAATTCATCAGCCTCAACTTGTGTTTGTGTGGTGCCATTCAGTGATTTGTGTAACACAAAATCCCATTTAAATAATTTGACACCAGAGTTGAACTCATTTTAAATTCTTCTTATTTTTCCATTGGCTGTTATTTCCTTTTTTCTAAATTTAAGTGCCCAATCTCCTTTTTTTCGTACCATGGAGATAGAGCTGCTCAGCTTTGACACCCTCACTAGGGCTGAGCTGCGGAAATTCTGCAAAGAAAGAGGGCTTCATACGCCTAAACCATCTTGTGGCTATTTCTTTCCACCTGTGTCCACATCCATTGAAGTCGTTTTTGCATGGCTTTCATCCTTAACCTGCAAAACGAGACTATCATGAGACCAGATGACATGATGGACAACAGGGGCATAAACTATTCGCTTGTATTTTCTAACGTGTGCAATTATTTCCCGGTAAGGTCTACACAATCTTTCCACAGATAGCAAGAAAAAGACCTCTAATCTATGTGTGCACCAAGGAAGACATTTTCCAGTGTGGGCTTTAAGTGAGATTTCTGGAATTTGAAAGATAGTCCCAAATATTGAATGGGTTTGATGACGCTCTGGACTAAATCCTTTGTTTACACCGCCATCATAGGTACTGCCTGCACTACGAAGGATAGAACGTTAAACTTGATTCCTCTAGCCTACTCTGAATCATAAGTACTTCTGATGATGAACGAGACTGTGGAAGTAAGCGTCTTCATGGTCCATTGCCTACATCCTGTAACTTTGCTGCGGGTAGAAAATCACCTTTGACAAAGTCATCATTCTGAAAGATTGATTTGTTGCTCAAGTACAAGACTACGAGTGGTCGAAAACCCAGGTGATTCTTCTGCACCAGAAAGAGCCTGGAGGAGGTCCTCTGATTTTGTTCAGGAACAGGCACTGGTCCTGCCAAGCCCTTGGAGAGCACTATTGCCCTTCTGTCTTCAGCTGTTGAAGGTGTTTCCAATAAATTATTATGAGTAGGTTAGGGGCTATTAGCTTTTAGTTTTTTATTTTTCAAAAACAACCACCCGCTTTAAAAGTTTTTTTATTAAAAAGAAATCACTTTTGTAAAGTTTGTCGGACGACCGTCATTGCTGGAGGTACCATTCGTCAACCTTTTCCCACATTGGCAGGAACTGCCATGATCGTGGTTTTTGTCAATGTAGAGAGATGTCCGTGGAGCCAACGGAAATCCCAAAAATTGGCAGGCAGAAGTCCCTTGGGATAGCATAGATACTATGCTCCTCCATCCCGACAGATTAAACACCATCCGTCAAACTCTAATCGGGCCTGGAGTTTGAATATAAAGCAATATTTCTGCAAACAGGTGGTGGTCTTCAGCCAAAACATCATACGCAGAGGTAGGCATACAATGTGGATGATTGAAGCATGTACTAAATTGGAATTTAATGGAGATTATGAATGAATTATTCAAGGAGAATCACAAATGAAAATTTCTGGAACTTTATTTCGAACTGGAGTGCTTC
Organism: Calotriton arnoldi; assembly: GCA_963921515.1. Classification (NCBI taxonomy): domain Eukaryota; kingdom Metazoa; phylum Chordata; class Amphibia; order Caudata; family Salamandridae; genus Calotriton; species Calotriton arnoldi. The sequence continues at coordinate 70,856 of CAWUFW010011710.1, forward strand.
ATGGGGTCTCAAATTTGCTCATGTGAATTAAATTGGTCTTCTCCTCCTTGGCTGTACATTTCTAAGGGTCACCTAGTAGGCCCAAATATTTATATAAACTCAGCATGATCTTTTCAAAATATTGAGTATGTTGATCGTTTTTATTTATTTCAGTTTCTGCAGCCGGGCATTTGTCCAGGGGCTGGAGCCATCAGAGGCTGGTTCTGAAACCCACGGCTGCTGCTGGTGCCCCTGTCACTTCCACCAGCAACCCAAGGTTAACTGCAACAGGGACAGAGGGGCTGAGAGAAAGAGAGAGGAAGGTATGGAGAGAGAGAGAGAGAGAGAGAGAGAGAGAGAGAGAGAGAGAGAGAGAGAGAGAGAGACCATAGAGGGAGAAGGAGAGAGAACGGATAGATGGAAAGAGTGTTTTCTGAGCACCTGCAGATGAACTGCTTGACACATCTGGAATCAGTGAAAGTCAATATGCCATTCCAGAAGGGAATCCATAGTTCTTGCAGGCCACCATCACCACAAGCCAAGCTGTGGCCCTTTTGCAAGCCACTGCCATTACGTCACCTAACCGTTACCCAGCAGCCTAGACAGCCAGTCTCTTCAAACAGCCACTGTGCAGGTAATCAGACTGATGGTGCAAGCCCTCATCCTAGCAGCTCCTGGGTCACCTGTTTACTCTATTCACCCGGCATGGACCATTTTGCTTCTTATCCCTCCCTCATCCATCATTTTACAACTTCATAGGTCAGTGGACTTCACTAACAAGTCTCACAATCACCAGGTGCTCCATTGCCCATAACTCCCTCTTTACATACTCCGCATTCTACAGTACCCCATGAGCACCGGCCATGAAAGTGAGATAGGGGGCTGGGAGGAGTCCCATTGGAGGAGGATTTCGTTGAACAGCAGTCATCGGTGAGATATGGATAGATGTCCTGGAGCACGCATCATCTTCAATAACTATGGATTAGCCAGCATGGACGACCACATGTAGGAGTAAAATTAATCCTGTGGGTTTCAAAGCAATTGCAATGTGCACATCTGTCAATGACTGGAGAGGAGAACACAAGATGGAAGACTGAAAACCTAACTGGTTGCCTGCCCAAGCTGCATGCTGAACTGAGGCTATGTGCTTGGAGCATCTGGCCAGATGGGCTTTTCCCATTCAGGCATTCCATCTTCCCAACAAGTCAGGTCAAAGGTAGGTTTTCAACAATCTTTGCCCTTTCTTAAGAAGTCAAGAATGGGGGGCATCTACCTGAAGACCATACAACACTCATCTTCTCTACTGACCGTAAAAGTCAGACAAACTGTTCATTTTGTAAATTCACCTTCACACAACATTCCCTATCACGTTCTTCACTTTTTTCAGAAACATCTATATACATCTGAACACATTTTCACATGGACATCATTGGCTAGCCCACAATTAACTTTCAACAAACCTTTGTTTTCAGTTAAGATCTTGTAACAAATGTTTTCAGTCATTTTTTACAAGGTGTGATGTGACCAAGACACTTATGTGTGAGTATTATGTGTGATGGGCTATATACCTGGAGGACCTCTTGTATCTTTGTACCCATATGTAAATATGCGGAGGTCTACTTTTTATTTTGTAGCATGTTTATTAGTACTACAGTCAAGGAGGTAGCCAGAAAATTAAAATACCCCCACTTGAAACATACCTCTAATCAGACCGAGCACTCATAGCGAGCAAATGCAAGCTTCCTAAGAAGAGTTCCTTTCACTCTCCTTTAATTTATACATCCATTTATCCTTCCATCTATACATCCATCCATCTGTCCATACTTTCACCTTTCCAGATACCCACCCATTGCCCCATCCATCCATCTTTTCAACCATCCACCCATCAATATGTTCATGAATCTATCAATCTTTTAAACATCCATTCGTTCTCTCTTCTCATCTGTGCATTCTTCAATACTCCCATCCATTCACACATTCGCCAGTCAATCCTCTTCCATCGAGTCATTTATTCACCCTTTCAGCTTACCTTTCACCTTTCTTCCATCTTTCGCTTCACGTTTTCTTCCTTCCTGTCCCCTTTTCTTTCTTCTTCCATTCGTTTTTCCTGTTGTATCTACCCATCTTTTTTCTCTCATCCTTAATTTTTCTTTCATATCTTACTCTGTCATACTCACACATTGTTTTCGAATTATTCCTCTCTCTGCTTTTTCTACTCTTTAACTTTTTTCTTTATTGTATTGTAATTGCATTTATATAGCGCTTACTGCCTCTGACGAGGTGTCGAAGCGCTTTTTCGTGCTACTCCGGAACCCATAAAGGATTAGTGTTGAGTTAGTATAGTGAAATATGAAAGTAATTTGAGTGGTGGATAGGTTAGTCAGTTATTTGGATTTAGAAGGATAGCGGAGGGATAGAAGAGGGAAAAAGGTTTGCATTTATATAATGCTTGTTACCCCTGATGGGGTGTTAAATCACTTTCTTGGCGAGTAGCACACTACTCCGGAACCCGTAAGGATTAGTGGTGAATTAGTATAGTGAAATATGAAAGTAATTTGAGTGGTGGATATTAGTCAGTTATTTGGAGTGAGAAGAATAGCGGAGGGATAGAAGAGGGAAGAAAGGTTTGCATTTATGTAGCGCTTGTTACCCCTGATGGGGTGTTGAAGTGCTTTTTTTTGGCGAGTAGCACGCTACTCCGGAACCCATTAAAGGATTAGTGTTGCATTAGTATAGTGAAATATGTAAGTAATTTGAGTGGTGGATGTTAGTCAGTTATTTGGATTGAGAAGGGTAGCAGAGGGATAGAAGAGGGATACATTTTGCATATATATAGCGCTTGTTACCCCTAATGGGGTGTTGAAGCGCTTTTTCGGTGAGTAGCACGCTACTCCGGAACCCATAAAGGATTAGTGGTGAATTAGTATAGTGAAATATGAAATTTGAAAAGTGGACATGTTAGTCTGTTATTTCGATTGAAAAGGATAGTGGAGGGATAGAAGAGTGAAGGCTTTAGACTTTTTCTTTTTGTTTTTTTTGGGGAGGTCATAGCAGTAGTGGGAGGGTTGGGATGAGTAAAAAGGGATGTGGAGGGGAAGAGTCAGAGGGAAGAGTTTAGGAAGGCTTGTTTTGGGGGATCAGTATAGTAAAAGAGGTGTCAGGTGGTGCAAGGAGGGGTAGAGTAGGGGAGAGTCTAGAAAGGGCTATTTTGGGGATCATAGTAGTGGTATGGGGTTTGGGATGAATGAGAGAGTGGAGGTAGAGGATATATTGATAGAGGTATAAGGTGAGAAATAGGCTAGTGCATTGGAAAGAGTAGTAGAAAGAGGTTTGTAATGAGTCGGAAAGTTGAGGTAGAAGATATATTGAGAGACGTATAGGGTGAAAATAGGGTAGTGCATTGGATATGCTGAATTAGAAGAAAGTCATAAATATATAGATCTATAAGTACATGTAAAGTTTATAGATGCATAAAGAAAGTAAGTATATGTAGATTAAAGATATTGATAGAGGTATATTGTGAGAAATAGGGTAGTGCATATAATACTTTATTTATTTATTTATTTATTTTGGAGGAAAGTAATAAATATATAGATCCAAGTACATGGAAGGTATATAGATGCATAAAGGAAGTAAGTATAAGTAGATTAAAAATGCATTCGATAAACTCTGGTTTTGAAGTGTTGTACTTGAAAATGTATTTATTTATTTTAAAAAAACATAATTATTCTACATGTTAATACAAAGCAATACACATATATAGGTACATATATCTATAGTACAAATAAATGCTTATATACAGAGGGATATGCTGTATATTTCTGTTTGCGTATGGTGCTTATGTGGGGAAGAGCCAATTCTTGAGTAGTTTTCTGAAGATAAAGTGGTTGTCCGTGGATCTTATGTTGGAGGGTAAAGAGTTCCATAGTTTGGCTGCTTGAACAGAGAAGGATGTGCCACCCATGGTTTTTTTCTTGTATCTTGGGATTTTGAGGCGAGGTGCCACTTTAGAGCGGAGGTTCCTATGATGAATGTGTTTGGTGATTTTATTCCTGATGAAGAGCGGTCCCATTCCATGTATGGCTTTGTGGGTGATACAAAGCAGCTTGAACGTGGATCTTCTGGCAACTGGTAACCAATTCAGGGCTTTCAAGGCAGGGGAGATGGGGTCTCGCGGTTTGATATGCAAGAGTAGTCTGGCAGCTGAGTTCTGAATCCATTGTAGTCTTTTCATAGTCGTTAAAGGTGATCCTTGGTAGAGGCTATTGGCGTAATCGTGTTTGGACAGAACAAGGGAGAAGGTAGCTTGGACCTTGTGTGGGAATCCCAAATGGGGGAAGATTCGTCGCAGAGTTTTTATAGTAACAAAGCTTGATCTTGCTAGTTTGTCCATTTGGGCATTCATCGATAGTTTGGAGTCCATGGTCATTCCGAGGTTTCTTACTTCCTTACATACTTTAGGCCAGTGGTTCCCAAACTTTTTCGACCTGTGGCTCCCTTGAACTAATTGGCAGTTGGCCGTGGCTCCCCATCATGTCACTTTTTGTTTTACGGGTGGGGGGATGTAAGCCCGACCTTTGGAGTACTTCCAGTTTTCTCCCTGAAATGAATTGGGATGAAGCCGATGAAGGTATTATAATTATATTTGTAACAAAATTAAAATATAACAGTCGTTTAATAAAAACTATAATTGGTTAAGTGAGAAATGATACAAAGCTCTCGCTTACTATGAGTTGTGAGATAATACTCATCATGATGTAAAAAAGACAAACTATAAGCCCCAGAATGCACTACCTTAAAAGCTAAAAAGAGCCAAAGAGCAGCCGTATGCGTGCCTGTTCTGTGCATTAAAGGAAGCTTGCATTGTTGCAACTCCTGCTGTATCAGTTAATGACGCTTTGAGAAACTTTCAATTATGAAAAAGCTAAAGCGTCTTCTATTCCCTCAGCCTTTTCGTTTCTCAACCTCTTGTTGCTGCCTTTCCTCTTCAGACATTCTTTTTCTCCCCTTTCTCTGCCTTTATGTCCTGCTTTCCTTCTCTTCCCCTTTGATTCTTTCACACTTTGTTCTACCCCAGTGTATTCCAACTTCCACCTGCTGCTTGCCCTTATTTTCTCAGACTGAAAGTCTTGGTGTCACTTTTAGTTTCCTGTATTTCTCTCATCCCAGAAATAAAACGCACGTGGCCGGCCCAGTCTGGGGTGATTTACCAGCCTCTCCGATGCCCAGGTTGCTGCAGTCTGAGCTGCAATGTTTTGTCCGAGGTAGTAGGCGCCTTATCCATGCAATTGCAATACAATTCAAGAGACCTTATTAAAGGTTTTATAATACTTACTCATTTAATTTGAGAGGCCTTACTCTTCTTGTCACCAACATGGAGAAACATACGGAGGGAAGAATGAGGAACTTTCACGGAGGCTGAGAAGGAAACAGGTTATTACAGTGACGGGGTTATTACATGCTTCCTGCCGGGCCTTGACTGAGGGTCAGACTGGGGCCGGGAAACTAATCCTGTCTGCAATGCGGCCTATTTCCACAGCGAGTTTGCCCACTGAAATTTCTGACTTGTAAAATCCGGCACAGTGTTTCCTCACACGAACAAAGTGCAGGAACAGCAGCCAGCATATAAATACACAGGCTGCTTGGGGGTCACGAGTTTGACATGTTCCCCTTATTTACATTAAAGTAACAAGTAACTTAAAGCAGGGAGTATTAGTGTGAAACCAACCTACTTGTCTCTTGAGAAGATGGTCCCCAGAGGCAAGACAGAACACGGGCAGCAATAACAGTCATTGCTGCGAATATAGGCAGAGGCTACATGAAAGCACGTAGCCCCGCGTATGGCGGCCGTGCGCTCTTGGGTCAAACATGATTAATTATCATACTGGTGGCATTTGTAACACCCCTGTGTGTAATTTAAATAAGCTTTGCTTGCTGCCTTCAGGCTGAGGGTAGGGTAGGGCGTAAAAAGTCGCATCATTTTTTAATTGCTTACATTCTCACATGATTACAAGCTTCCTCGGCACAAGCTCTTTCCCACATCGTGCGCGGCGCCCCTGGCTACTCCTAACGGCGCACCAGGGAGCCGTGGCGCACAGTTTGGGAACCACCGCTTTAGGCGGTGATCCCAGTTCATCAGGCCAGGCGGCAAGCGGGTCATAATGTTTCCAATCGCCACACGTGAGTATTTCAGTTTTTGAAGCATTCAATTTGAGATGGCTCCAAGTCATCCATTGATCCACAGCTCTGAGACAACTGAAAATTTGCGAGTTTCCAATGTCTTTGGGGCATTCCAGTTGAAGGAGTATTTTCGTGTCATCTGCATAGTTATAGCACGTGAGTTGAAATTGATTGATCAGTACCGGTAATGACTTCATGTAGATGTTGAAAAGCATGGGCGAGATGATAGAGCCTTGAGGGACCCCAGCTTTTGTGGAGTACGGTTTGGACGAGAAAGGTGGGGTATGGATGACATTAGTTCTGTTTTGAAGGTAGGACGTGACCCAGTCTAAAGCAGTCCCCTCTATGCTGGCTTTGTAGAGTCTTTGTATTAGAGTGTCGTGGTCAACCGTGTCAAAGGCAGCCGAGAGGTCCAAGAGGAGTAGTGCAGTAACCCCGTTGCGGTCAACTGTGTTCTTCAGGTCATCCCAGATGGCAAGGAGGGCAGATTCTGTGCCTCTTCCTGGACGAAATCCTGTTTGGAAGTCTGAAAGTATGGCATTCTCTTCAATGAATTGTGACATCTGGGCGAACGCTGCTCTTTCTATCAGTTTGCCCAGGAAAGGTCCATTAGTAATGGGTCTGTAGTTGTCAGGATTCAGCGGGTCCAAGTTTGTTTTCTTCAGTAAAGGGCGTATGTATGACTTTTTGAGATCCTCTGGAAATATTCCGGTAGTTAAGGAATCGTTGATGATTTTTCTTACTGGAGTGGCAGCAGAGGTTGTTAGAAGAATACTCTTGAAGGTTTGTGGTGGACACGGGTCAGAAGGGCTACCGGCAGGCCTGCTTGCTTTGCGTTTCTATCCCTGTGCATGCTACCGGAAAGCTTCCAACCCTCTATCATGGTATTTGGTGGCAGTGCTATGTCATTTTGTCTGCAAACCTGCAGACAAAAGAGTCCCATAAACAATTAATGTTGATGTGGACCCAGTTCACCAGCTTACGAGGCCCAGTTGGAGCCCCCTCTTAAGCTGCTAAAGTGGGGGGTTCCCTTTGCCTCTGACTACAGTCTCTGCCGTAGCCTCTGCCTCTACTTCATTTTCTGTGCGGAGATCTCGCCTCCATTGTGGAGATCTCTTCACACTTGAGTCTACGACTTAGTACTAAATGTGGGAGGACAAGGGGAGTGGCTGGAAAATCGGGAATACTTGCAACAAAAAGAGAGGGGTTTAGGGAGGAGTGAAGAGAATTATAGTCAGGGCAAATGAGGGGTTTAGGCAGGGACATGTACCCACCCACTAAAGAGTTAGCTATTTCTACTCACAAACTGCACTTCTAAAACTACTACAGCCAGAAACATCCCAAAACAGTCATAAATGTACTCCAGCTCAGACGTGGAATAAGTCCAGGACCACACACGGCAAACCACCAGTATTGCCACGCGCTCCCCTAGAAAATGATGGGGGCACGGGGTTAAAATAGAACCCAATTGTAAATATTATTAAACAAAATTAATTTATTTATACTTTTTAAAAATATATATACATTTAATTTCCTGGAAAAAATGGTATATGCATAAAAATATTATATCATAAAAAATGTAGAATATTTACAATTTTAACAATTAGACAAAGTTTTTACAATTAAAAATTAATCTAACTATTTTTTAAACAATTATATTAATTTAAATTAATTCTAACTCAACATTTAGTCGTTTTAATGCATAATAAATACATATAAACATTTTACTTTAAGTGAGATTATTCAAATAAATCTTTGAAAACATAATTTTAATTTAATATATTTAAATGAATGGTAAATTTAATTCAAAATTCAGTTGATAGTAATGTGTTTTTTTATTATTTTGCTCTGCATTTAAAATTAATATATAAAATAAATTTAAAATAATAACATAAAAATATCTTTACTAATTTAAAAAAATATATAATAAACATTTTACTATTTTCCTATAATCCCCACCTATGTGTGAAAATTTACTAGCAGTAACTTTACACTCTTAAACTTTGCTCCATCTCTTTTTTCCAGGGGGTGGAGACATGTAAATCCACATTTTTTATTTAATTTACACTCGGAAATGAAGTAGAGCCACAAAATATTGTTGTTACTGTTGTCTGATAAGATCATCCAGTTTTATATTTAAAAAAATCTTCATCCAGATCAAGCAGGCTTTCTCAAAGGTTGTCTTTTCATAGATAAAACTGGACATTTGTCATGACCTTTCTTTCAATTAATCTTGTTGCTTTAATTGCAGATAAAGTGTTTTACACTTCTTCATGGGAATTTCTTTATTGCAATCGATTTCATTTTTGACATTTAAAGATTTATATGTTCCCTCTCATGCTGACATTTTCATTACTGGTATTAATTCTTCTTCTTTTGACATTTTAGAGGCACTAGACAGCAACATCCATTCATATTATCATTTGCAGTAGTACCTGTTAGGTAAATATTCAAGCTAATTCATGGCTCTTAGATTTAACATTATAACCCAAATCTCAGTCTATGTAGATGATGTACTTTTTTAGCACAATCTATTTCTGTGCCTGTATGTTTATCTGCGAGTACATGTGTTCTTGTGAGTACGTACCAGGAATCCTGAATAGATTTTTTCCACTTTTTGGACACAAGAGTCCCTTGTTAGACACAAGGTGCAGATTGGAACAGTGCATCTTTATACAGGAAATGTGTTTGTCACAGTTCAGACACAAACCTGCAATGGGAACAGCGCATTTGTGAAAGGCAGACCTGCTTTTGAAGACCCAAAATGTTCACTGCACCCAGTGGGCCCAGCTTCCCTTTGAAGGGGGTGGCAGGCCTCCCACGCAGGCTGGCACAGTAGGCGAGTGCATGCTCTGCAGAGTGATGCATGGGGGTGCCTGGGACCCATCTGATCCTGGCCAAAGGGACAGCCTCAGAGAGTACACTGACTATAGGCATATTTCCTTTAAGCCAGGTTACTTGTCTCTGACAGATTTCTTGCCTCTGCACCCACATCTGTAGTACAGAATATACACAAAGGTGGAGAATGTCCTCATTTGGAAATGGCTACATCTCTATGTAAATGAGGAAATGTCCCTTTATGATCATGCTGGTGCACCTTTTGTGCCGCCATGATCCTTATTATAGAAAGAGCCGCACAAGCCCATTCTATAATACCAAGGTGTACAGATGGGTGCAAAAAACAGGGGGACAAATGCTATTTGTGCACCTTGGGCATTTTGTATAATGAGGTCACAAGTCAGGAAATGTTTTGTGTTTATTTCTCCTGTTTGCCTTGTTTTTGTTATATTAAGTTTTCAATATTTTTATACATGTTTCCTGGCATATTTTGGCCATAGAATGTTTCATTCAAAGTGCAAGATCATCAGGGGCAATGGGACCCAACGAGATCCCAATATCTGTGATTACGAAGGAAGGTAGTCTTTGGTCAAGTTTTTTTAACACTTTTATCCAGTTTTTGCTATCTTCGCAGAGTTATCACAAAATCTTGGAGTATTATTGTACCCTTACATAAGAATGGTTCATGGAACTCCCCGAGTAATTACAGGCAGATAGCCTTACTTGATTCTGCCAGCAAAATCTTTGCTAAAAGCATTCTTGAACCTCTACAGGACTGAGTAACAGAAGGGGAAGACAGACCCCATGAGCTTATTGTTTTCTTTATATTTATTTGATTTAGCCTAGGTTTTGAGTCACTGTAAGGATGATCGACCGAAAATAGGGGGCGTTTGATTCCCTGTTTATTATATGCAGACGACATTGTTATTTTTGACCTCACTCAAAAGGGGTTACAAAATGTTCTGACTTGCCTTCAATGGTATGCAAATCTCCATTATTTAAAAATGAATACAGCTAAAAGCAAGGTGATGATTTTCAAAGGGAACAAGCTCAGGGAAGAAAATACATTTTTCTTAGGAAAATAAATTTTAGAAATTGTGAAATTTTATCCTTATTAGGGCAAGACTTTTTCTAGTAAACTAAAAAAAGGCCCATCTTCAACATGTTTCCAGCAAGGCAATTTCCCATAGGAATGCTTTAAGATCCTTGTATAATGCCCTTGGTCAAGGGCATTTTTCACTACTTTTATTGGTTTATTGGTTAAAAGTTCCTTCAATTCTCTTATATGCAACTGAAACAATGGAGGTAAATAGGTGGGTTTTTATGGACTCATTAGAGAGTGAAATCCTACAAAAGCTTAAGATTTGAATACCCTAGGAGCAGTGTAGGCCCTCAGATTGGAACTGGGCCTGACCATCATCTTTGTTCAGTGATTAGCAACAGTGCTCTGTTGGGGCTATCAATTGCTGAAGAGTGAAGTATCGAAGCTAAGGTATCTATTAAGCTGTTAAATATTTATAAGGACAAAAGAAAAAACTGTATATTTTAGAAGTTTTCAGCAAGCGTTGAGCATCTTCCATTTAAAACTGGATACCCTGGAGGGTATGTCAATGCTGCAATTAAAAGGTTGGATATAAGTGGGAGACGTGTCATTGATTTCTAATTGGAAATGCATAAGTATAAATTAATTTTCTCATCTTGCTCTCTGCAAAGACCTCAACCTTATTTATCATGGAATATTGAACATGGAGTATGACGTTTACTGCTGTTAGTCAGACTGAATATTTTACCATTGAAAGTAAAATCTCCGAATAAAAAATAGAATCTGTGATTTATGTAATAATAGTAATATACAAGATTTAGATCATGTAATTTTTTTTATGTCCAGGGTTGCAGTTTTCTCACAAGTTTTTTTCAAAAGGCTATGTTTATTTGATCAAATGCCGGCACTATGGATGAAACTGGTCAATTGCTATTTTTCCTAAAAATGAAATGTATTGTTAAAAAAATGTAAAACTTTTAAGTGTTTTAGACATTTGTATTGAATTGTTTTTAAGATAATGCATGTTTTATTAATGAAGCTCGCTAATCACTATTTTTCCTTTTTCCATATAATGAAATGTATTATTATATAACTTTTCAAAGTGTATGAATGGTTTGATGATTTTGTTTGGCCCTCTTAGGAGTTCTAAAACTTACAATAAAAACCTGAACTTCAGCTCAAAGCTGATAGGACAGTTGGAATTAAACTTTGCAATTTCAATTTTAAGTATTTCAAAACTGTGCTCCCTAGACAAATAAACCTTTACTCTATTAATGAACATCTACATTGTAAATTCAAATATTTAAGCAGTCATGAAGAAAGGGTCACTTTACACATTTATTTATTGGTAAGGTTCAAAGTGCATTTTACTTCCAACGTTCCATATTTTCAGCACTTCTTCCACTTAATGAGGTCATCTAGTGAATGATGTCTCAATGTGTCTCAAACCCCTTCTAATATCACAAAACAAAGGAATATTCTACAATGCTTATTAAGGCACAACGGATACCCCACCAGGGCCACATTAGTTGTCATCTACCTATCGCCACATAACCAGTACAGCCATAACCATCCTACCTCTAGGTGAACAGGAAGTAACGGGGTGTGGCGCAAATCAAGTGAATCCCATCTGGAACTCCCCAGCACGCCAAGGGTTCACTTTTTGATAACTCATCTGGGATATTGACTGCCGGGGTAAATCATCTATGTTCCTAGTGAAACCCTATAGTAATGTATCCCGGGTGGTGGGTGATACACCATTCCCCAGCTGCACACACTGCTCACAGACAGCCTCCCCTGCTACAGCCCAACTCGCTACATCCATCACCCAGCTACTAATCACAGGTGCCTTGTATGAGTTCCTGGCTATCACAATCCTCCTAGACAAAAAGGTAGTTAGATCAGTAAGGGGCAGATTTACAAGCCACTTGCAAAATTTTTGCGCTGCCGTTGTGTCACTTTTTGTGATGCAGCAGCGGAGTAAAAATGCGGCCCATTTACAAAGTGACGCATCTAGGGAGATGCGTCATGCTGTAAAGCCCTGCGTCACATTATACCTGCGTCAGGTATAATGTATGCAGGGTGGGCGTTCCCACACAAAAAAAGCCTCGTAGAAGTGACGCAGTAAAATCTACAAGATTTCACTGCGCCACGTCTAGGACGCCACTGCGTCAAAACGCTACGCCTGCTCGGAGCAGGCGTAAGGCGTGACGCAGCACAATGAGGCTAGGCATCCCCATGCATTGCTGAAGTTGCGTCGTGCTTGCGTCAAGACTCCAGCAATGCGTGACTTTTGCGCCAGCATCTGTTAATCCTTGCGCCATGGTGCGCCGTATTGTAAATACGGCGCATCCATGGTGAGGCCTCAAGAGTGCAGGGGGAGCAGCGAGGCAATGGCCAGGGGGTCGGGCCTCTTGATCCTGGGCCCGTTCTACACAAGGCAGGGCGTGAGGAGGGGGCTGGGAGTATGGGGGGCACGAAGGAGACCTGGGAGGGACTTGAGGGACTATGGGGGCACGAAGGAGCACAGTAAGTGGTGCATGAGGGGTTGGAAGAGGGGAGGTGGGCCTTTCAAGAATGGAGCATGACTTTTACCTGGGTATGAGTGGTGGTACAGGGGCCACAGATGAAACCTCTGGTCATAGTTAGAGGTGGAGGCTGGGGGAGGGAAGAGGAGTTGAGAGGGTCAGGATTGCGCAGCAGTTGCCCCCAATGTCATTGTCCAAAGGGGGTTGGTTAGAGAGGGTCCGTGGGGACTGCGGTCACGCTGGTCTGAGGCGGGAGAGTGGATGCAGGCGGGTGAACCAGGTTTACCATGGTGGCAGGGCAGGGAGCTATATGGGCGGGACAAAGATGATGAGAGGGGATGTGTGGTGGGCTCCTCTACAGCATTGGTGGCGGCCATGTTGGAGTGGAGTGGGTAAAATGAGCAGGACGTGGAAAAAGGGGATGAGGGGGTGCAGAGGGGGTGCTACAGGGAGGGGGGGTCAGGTTCCCCTGCAAGGTATATTCGCGCAAGGGCCAGGAATGAGGCACGGCCCCTGCATGGCGGAGGGGACACTCACCGGGGGCAGTGCAGGCGAGGGTGACCTATGCAGCAGGGAGCAAGGCTTGGTAGATTGACCAGGAGGGACAGGGCGGTGGGGGGCTATGGCACTGGGTTCCAGATCAGGGCGTGGAGCAGGCAGGCAGGGACACTAATCCTGGCACCCTGACCTACATTTTCTTCTCCAGGGTCATTGGCAGAGTGTTTATGCAGACCCGGAAGAGCTTTGTGCGGCTCCATGGCCCTGAGTAGAAGAGGTGGTAGGGTCTCGTGCAGCCAGCCGAATACCGGCGCGGGAAGGTGACAAAGCTGCCATACAAAGGTCTGGCATGGCCTTGGCAGTGCAACAACCCAGCTTGGTCTCTATGCTCACCGGGACAAAGGGATGCCATGTGGAGCAACGGCAGGTGGGGGCACGGCTGGGAGGGCATTTCACTGCCCCTTGGCGCCCCTCAGGTTGTTTAGAGGTATTTAATTAAAAGGATGCATTGATGACGGATAAAGATGTCATGGTACCCACAGGGCTGTGGGATGGCGTTGAAACTCATCATCAGTTGGACTATGATGAGATGAGTCTTGAAGACGATGAAGTGGTAGAGGATGATCCCCTGGGGGATGAGGAACGCTGATGGTGGCAAAGTGGTGCATGCGGGGGATGGGTTCAGCTAATGTTGTACCTCGTATGTTCAAGGAGCTTCAGGACGATCGGGGAACCCGTTGCAAAGCGGTGTTTGGTGTGGGCCCTTCGCAACTGGTTAGGCTGCTGGATCCGGTGCAGAGGCTGACCTTGACACCAGGTAAGGGCGCTAGATGTGTAGGGAACCAGGAGGGGGGCATGGAAAAAGTTTCCATTGGGGTGGAAGCAGGGGGTGATAGGGGCAGCGGGAATGTACAACTAAGGAAAGGAATGCATGTGAAAGATGCCAGGGTGGGTTCAGAGGCACAGTTGCCAGCAGACCAGGCAGGGGCCGCTCTGGCAGTGTCCAAAAGGAGAGTGGAGCTGGTTGTGACACCACCGGCCTGGCCGTCGGACCAGGGGGCCCAGGGCACACAGGTTACTCCGTGGGAAGATGGTGAGGGGAAAGGGGGCAGGACAAGGAGGAAGCACAGGACACAGGATTAAGAAGCTTCTCTACATGGGGTGACGAAACCCCTTGGCGTCCATTTAATGTTGGTAACCAAAGAGAAAATGTGGTAAATAAAAATCACCATAAAAGAATACAGATCAAAAGACTATAATATCAAATTCATAGTTGATAAAAACAAACAGTATAAAGCTGTGAACATTCAGACAATTAATCAGGTCTTGTTTTCCTAGACACCCACACAGCTCGTACAAAGGATACAACATTAAAAATCACATACTCAGTGGGGAGCATGTGAAGATACATCAGGGTAGGCCTAACTTGTTTCAAACTCAGAAATTTAAACAAGGGAATTAAAAAAGACTTTCTCTGCCAGCTGAAATAAGAGCAAAACATTGTAAAAAGCAGCATGTCCTGCGGAGACAAATTGTCGCAGCCTCAGGGTGCTCTAACCTCAGGCCGTACCCACCCGCATGGAGTTGCCAAAAAATGGTGCAGTTGATTGAACCTAAACCTGGCCAATAAGAACATGTCATGCTGTGAGCGAACCATCACCAGATAAGGCTCCATTCCCTGCACAGTTTTTAAGGGCATGTGACCTCGAACTGATGGCTTCTGAAGTTCTAAGCCTTCTCTCTGCGAACGAAAGCGTTCCAAAAACAACCCTTTAACGCTCCCCAAGTCACAGACGGAGAGAGTATGTGGAGATGTTGAAGTTGCCCCACAGGGAACTGAGGGGGAAAGAAGGTTCCAAGGAAAGAAGAGCATGAGCTGTCCGGGTGACCCAAGGTGCTGGCGACCATAGAGAACGGGACAGCAGTATTTTTAATTTTCACAAGTGTTTCATGCGAAAAATACCCGGAGAGGTGCGTGTCCCTCTTTAAATATATAGTCATGATTAAGAGGGCTCAGATCATGTACAGGGGCCAGGATTGGGTGGAGTACGATGAGGAGTTTCGCGCACAGTTAGTGTGGGATACTGAGGCAAAATGGGGGGCGATTGATAATGATTTGTGGCATCAGACAATGGGCCCGGAGAAGTCTGGTAAAACTATATTTACAGCGAGTGGCCGTCCATTGGTATACTGGCCTTTTCAGACCCGTCCCACCCGAGGAGGGGTGGGGGCGGGGGCTAAGACACAGGGGGGTGTGATTGGGAAATGCTGGGATTTTAACAAGGGCTTATGTACGAGAGAGTACTGTAAGTTCCAGCATGAGTGCTCCAAGTGTGCCGGGAGATACACCCTTGTGCATTGTTATGGGGCAGGGAGCAGTGGACATGGGCAGCAGCCAGGGCAATGGAATAAATACCAAGGGCCTTCCAATGGGCCACAGGGAACAGAGGAGGGCATGGTCCCATGGGAATATGGGCAAGGGCTCATATGCCAATTAAGGTGGAGCGTTTGGATTACTGGTTGGCCAAATATCATAACTGAGAAGATGCAGAGTCATTGAGTGAAGATTTTTGGAGGGTTTCAGGCTGGGGTATAAGGGTCCGATGTCACGTCGGTGGGCGGAGAATTTGAAGTCAGTCACACAAATAAGTGGTGCGGGCGAAGCTCATCAAAGAGGTTCAGGAGGGCAAAATGGAGGGTCCTCTCAGTGTATGGCCAATGCCGGACTTGATCATCTCACCCATTGGTGTGGTTCCTAAAAAAGAGAAGGGTTAATTTAAGCTAATGCAGCACATGTCCTCGCTGGAGGGGAGTTCTATCAATGATTTCATATCAGAGGAGGTCCCATCTGTCTCCTACTCGTCAGTGGATGTGGCATTGGCATTGGTGTAACAGGTGGGTCATGGGGCCCAGATGGCGAAGTGTAATATCAAGTCAGTTGTTTGGCTGCTGCCAGTGCACTTGGAGCATTTCCAGTTGCTGGGGATACATTTTGATGGGTCATGGTATGTGGACAAAGCTTTACCCATGGGCTGCTCCATCTCTTGAGTGCTTTTTGAGCACTTCAGTTCCTTCTTACAGTGGGTCTTCAAGTGGCACACTGGTAGGATGACAGTGAAGCATTACCTAGACAATTTCTTTTTTGTAGGTCCACTTGGTTCTGTGGACTGCCAGCAGCAGTTTGCAAGTTTTCAAGAGCTAATGGGTGACCTTGGGGTGCAGCTGGCTCCAGAAAAGACAGTGTGGCCGAGCACAGTGCTCTCCTTTTTGGGTATTGACTGGACTCAGTATCCATGAATTGTGCCTCCCAGTGGGCAAAAAAGCGCACATGCAGCTGTTGCCAGATGTTATGTTAATGAAACAAAGAGTGACTGTGAGGGAAGTGCAGGTTTTGCTTGGCCAGCTCAACTTTGCTTTTCGGGTAGTGAGGGCAGGGAGGACTTTTTGCAGACGACTCGGCCTGTCCTTAGCAGGGCTGTTGCTGCCACATCACCACACGATTGTTGGAGGGCATGAAAGAAGATTTATGTATGTGGTGCAGTTTTGGGGGGATTTCAATGGTGGCCCTGAAGGAGTGTGATTGGTACGTACAGATATATTCTGATGCCGCAGAGGATTGGGCTTCAGTTCGTACTGGCAGGGCAGGTGGTGTGCAGAGGGGTGGCCTGCCGACTGGAAGGGAGGGGGCAGGAGCATCGCTTTCCTGGAATTGTTCCCACTGGTGGTATCCGTAATGCTCTGGGGTCAGGAACAGGGGCACAAGAGGGTCTTATTCTGAATTGACAACATGGCTGTGGTGCATGTTGTCAACAGACAGTCTGCAAGGGACAAGCAGGTGCTCAAACTGTTGAGAGTTTTCGTGATGGGTTGTTTGAGGCATGATGGGGTGTTCAGGGCTAGACATGTGCCTGGGGTGGACAATGACGTTATGGATGCTCTGTCTCGTTCGCAATGGGAGAGGTTGCATGGGCTGGCCATGGAAGCGGACAGGGTCAAGACACAGATGCTGGCAGGAATGTGGACCATAGGTGAGAAATTATACTTCAGTTGGTGGCAAGTTCTCTGGGAGAGTACCAAGAAGTCATATGCGCAGGCTTGGTAGGAGTTCTTAGCCAGCGGTGCTAGATGGAACATGGAGGAGGATGTGGTTCAGTAGATGCTAGCCTTGATTGACAGGGGTTTATCAAGAACCACGAATACAGGGAAGCTGGCGGGAATTGCATTTATGGGCAAGTTCCTGTGGGGCTATGGGCCATCGGCTGGGGAACTGAGGAAGAGGATGCTAGAGGGGTGGTCGAGGGAACATGGTAGTTGACCCCGATTGTGGAGGGCATTGTCAAGGCAACTTTTTGGCAAACTATTGGGGGTCCTGCTGGCTATATGCAATGGAATGGAGGAGACCATTTTGTTTTCAGCGTTAATGTCATGGATGTTTTACTGTGCTTTCCGGGTGTCAAAACTGTTAGGGAGAAAAGGTGTTTCAGGGTTGGACTGAGAGGATATAGGGGATACAAGTGACAGTGCAGAGCTGTGCCTTTGCCGTTCTAAGACCGATCAAAGGTCTAAGGGGAAGACAGTTGTGTTACAGACATTCCCCATTGTGGGCCTATGCCCAGTGAGGTGGGCCACAAAACGGAGGGGCATATTTACAAGGAAGTGGCAGAGAGTGGCATTAGCCTCCTTGGCTTAACGCCGTGCTCCGCCACTTCTGAAACGCAGGGCTGCATAGTATTTACAAGAATATGGTACAGCCTTGTGTTTCCCCCTGCGCTGGTGCTAATTTAGCTGCCTAGCACCATAGTGCAAGGGTGTTTGCGTTTAGGGGAACGATTGTTTATATGTAGGAAGGTGTCCCTTCCTGCACATAAACAATCTGAAATGGTGTTTTGCAACTTCTATGTGTGTTGCTTAATGCAGCACACATAGAAGTTGCAAAACGTCAATTTTCTAATGATTGTTTATGTGCAGGAATGGACACCTTCCTGCACATAAACAATCAATGGCGTTTTGCTGTTTCTGTGTGTGCTGCACAACGCAGCACACATGGAAATAGCAAAAACGAGGAGAAATTAAACATTTCTCCTCGTTGCACCAGGGTAAGACAAAGTTTTCCCTGGTCTCAATTTTGGCGCTGCCCCATATTTACGCCACCCTTGTAAATCTGGGGAAGTGTCAAAACCAATGGGTGATGCGGTGGAACGCTCATCACAACACCCAGTGCCCGCCACTTTCACGCTAAGTATAGCGTGAAAGGGTGCCTTCTTCACAAGGCGGCGTCAAGCCACGTTAAGTGGCTTAACGCCACCTTGTGAATAAGGCGAAACCCCTATCGCCAACACAACATCGAGTAAAGTGATGTTGTGGTGGTGATAGGGGCTTGTTAATATACCCCTGAGAGCGATTAGCGGAGTGGCGCAGGGAGCGGTCTTTAAGCGCTGAATGGGACGTGGATGGTGCCTTTCCAGCTTCAATGGGCTCTGTGAAAAGCATTGACAACACTGGGAGAACCTCTGGGGGATTATGGCAACCATTCTTTCAGGATTGGGGTAGCCACAGAAGCTGCACAGTGGGTCTGGGGCAGGGGCAGGATCATGCGACTGGACCGGTGGTCGTTGGAGTCCTTTCATTGCTAAGTGAGGTTGGGGAAAGAGGATTGTTAGCGCTATCATATTTTCTATTGTATCTCACATATCTTGTTCTTTTCAGGTGCAGTTGCTGGTCCAGAGTCAGTCGAGCTATCTTTTTGGATAGTAGGACATTCTGTTGTTATATGGACGGAGCAGTACGAAATCTACAAAGGTCAAGGTGCCAATCTTGTACTCAGTGAATGTTTGTTTAAGATTACCTGGCATGGTAAAGGTGGTATGCGGTGGCACAAACTGTTGCAATGTTTGAAAATGTTGTTGAGATGGCACAGATGTCTGGATGATTTGGTGCTCCACTTGGGGGAAAATGACATGGTGGTGTGTAAGGGACTGGCATTTTTGAAGGAGGAGAAGAGGGATCTCTTAAAAATTGAGCGGCAGTGGTCAGGAAGCTTCGTCCTATGGATGGCAGTCATTCCGAGGAAACAGTGGAGGGGGATGAAAAAGCCCTCAGCCCTTGATAAGGCCAGGCGCAAGATTAATAGGGACATGCAAGTTTTTGTAGGGGCGAGGGTTTTGGACGGGTGGAACATCCAGGATTGAAATATGACGCTGTGGAATTTTTTAGGGGGGTCGGGGTTCATTTGTCTCACTATGGGAAGGAGCTCTACTTGATGCAATTAAGGAAAGTGCTGGAGAGGACATTGAATGTGAGACGGGGAGACAGCAAATCCTGGGAGGAGGGGGTCAAAAAGTCTTTGGGGATGGGGGCCTTTTCAGAGCGGCGGTTGGCATTTTAAATTGCCATGGTTCTAGATTAAGATTATTGTTGTGAACAAAGGCGAATCAGGACAATGGGGGGGTGGCAATAAAGTTACACCTGGATGATGCAGGAAAATATAAGTCAAGATTAAGGATACTTATATGTTAATAGATGTAGGTTAAAGGGTTAAGAGAGTAAAGGTCAACAGTTCAACAGCAGGGTAGGAGCTACAAAGTTTCAAGATAAAGATGTAAGGAGGCGGGATTACTAGGGGTGAGGGTAGTGATCGTAGGTGATTAGTTGTATAGTGAGGTCTAGTTTTGTAAGGCAAAGGCCTATGGTTTATTGTTGTAATGTGCACCTGTTTTCAATAAAGCAGCCCTTTTCACACACTTAGAAAGCGAGTATGTGGTCTGTGCTGCTCCCCTTTTTGCCAATAGGCTTTGGGGGGCAGCCGACCTTGGAAGGTGGGCCCCCTGGAGATTTTGGCAAATGGGACAGCCTGGGCTACATGTGGGCTAATTTTGGGCTGGTTTGTTGGGCTGGTAGCCCAAAATATAACCAGCCATTTCGCTGTTCCAGCCACGATTTTGGGAAAGTGACACGGTGGCTGGTGCCCAGCCAGCATTTTTCCCTGCCCTAAATAAGAGGTTCCTTTGCGTTGATTGCAGATGGCCTAGGCTTTTTTTTTTTTTTTAGCACAGATGCGCAAAGTAGGGGTTTGTTTGTATATGGCTGTCGCTTGGAGCAGGTGCGACGCAGTTGGCAGTTTAAATTGCCATACTTCTAGATTAAGATTATTGTTGTGAACATAGGTGAATCAGGACAATGAGGGGGTGGCAGTAAAGTTACATGTGCCTGAAGCAGGAGATTATAAGTTAAAGTGTAGGATACTTAGATAGTTAGATGTTAATAGACGTAGGTAAAGTGTTAAGGGAGTAAAGGTCAACATTTCAACAGCAGGGTAGGAGCTACAAAGTTGCAAGACAAAGATATAAGGGTGGGGTGGGATTATTAGGGGTGGAGGGTAGTGACTGTAAGTGATTTGTTGTATAGTGATGTCTAGTTTTGTAAGGCAAAGGCCTAGGTTTATTGTTGTAATGTGCACCTGTTTCAATAAAGCGACCTTTTTCAAACACTAAGAAAATGAGTGTGTGATCTGTGCTGCTCCCCTTTTTACTTGATGTATTCCTCGTTATGTGAATTTCAGTAAATTTCCCATTTTATGGCTTGACTATTACACACAATTTGTACCCCAAGGAGATTGGTTGAAACAGACCAATATATTGAAGAAACTGTAAAACTGATGTCTGCTATGGCTCACATATATTTTTTCGCTTAAGTCCCCTTGTGGTATCCCGTATGACTTTTGCACACAAGGTATGCCCATGCATTCAGTTTTCACATGAGATACTGCCATAGCACAATTTGTGCAATTTTTATAAAAACTAGGGGGCATAGTTACAAAGAAGTGACGGGTGTGGCGTTAGCAGGGCTGCACCTTATTTACAACAATACGGTGCAGCCCTGCGTTTCCCCCTGCGCTGGCGCTAATTAAAGCTGCCTAGCGCCAACGCAGGCGCTTTTGCACCATAGTGCAAGGGTGCCTGCATTGGGGGGAATGATTGTTCATGTGCAGGAAGGTGTCCCTTCCTGCACATAAACAATCTTAAATGTCAATTTGTACCTTCTATGTGTGCTGCTTTGTGCAGCACACATAGAAGTTGCAATTCATCATTTTTTTAATGATTGTTTATGTGCAGGAAGGGAGACCTTCCTGCACATAAACAATCATGCATGGCGTTTTCCTGTTTCTATGTGCGCTGCACAATGCAGCACACATAGAAACAGCAAAAACGAGGAGAAATAAAGCATTTCTCCTCGTTGCGCCATGTTAAGACCTGTTTTTTTTTGGTCTTAATTTTGGCGCTGCCCCATATTTAGGCCACCCTTGTAGATATGGGGCAGCATCAAAACCAATGGGTGTTGCGGCGGAACGCCCACAGCAACACCCAATGCCCGCCCCTTTCACGCTAAGTATAGCGTGAAAGGGTGCTTTATTTACAAGGCAGCATTAAGTCACGTTAAGTGGCTTAACACTGCCTTGTAAATAAGGTGAAGCAAGTATCGCCACCGGAACATTAAAAAAAGTGACGTTCCTGTTGCGATAGGGGCTTGTAAATATGTCCCTATATGTATTTCAAGAAAAAATGCCATTTCACCATCCTTAGTAAAGACACTTCCAGCCTTGTTTTGGCCCCTCCCCATGCCCCATCCTAACTTTGCTGCAAATTTTTATCTAGTACTGGACACCAGAAAAAGAGCACATTATAAATGCCTATCTCTACTTTCCTTATTTTAGTAGAGGTGCGACATCTCCTGTCACATTAAATAAAGCAATGAAGTTGCTGCCCAACTCTAATAACTTCTTACAGGTGTGTTCTGTTACCGTAATGCCTCTTACATGAGTCAGCAGCTAAGGTGAATGACAGGATACATCTGCAGTTTAAGCAAAGAAAAGCAGAAATGGCTTTTTGTTGTTCTGTTCTATTTTTAAAATGAAAAGTGATAAGAAGAATCAAGATATTTATGCAAAAGAAAAAAAAATCCACATAAATGATTGCAGGAAAAATATATTCTCTGCATGTTTCTACACATTCTGAGCTGCAGCATTTTTTAATCTGTCTTATATTAAAATGATTCTAATATATGTTTGCAGCAAATTAATATATGCTTTTTGGTATGTTTATTTTGCACTACAGATTCTACTTTTATTCGACAGTTGTAAACATGATAACTCCTTCAAATGAAATATCTAGGCACCAACGATAAAAGCAGTTTCTCGGTACAGTAAATGTGTGACCATGTATTATAAGGAATATAATACCCTCTGCGTTAAAAGGATATTGTAAGTCATCTCAGAGTTTTATGACCTTATAAAGGAACTCAGCCTTTGGCCTAGTTCTTCCATATGGTCATAGAACTCCTTGTGGCTTGCAGTATCCTTATAATGTATGGCTTTATCCCATATATATCTTAGAAGATTTAACTCCTTGATCTAGCTCCTTCCTAGGTGGTCAGATATTCTTAAAGGCGCATCTCTCTTAAACTTCTCATAGCTATTTGCTGAGGGATCTAATGGCTGTAAATGTGAGGTCTGCCAATTGGTCGGACTTCTCTGGAAAGGACTTGACTAGTCCAACAGGTCCACTTTTATTGTCCAACATGTTCAGCCTACTTGCTTTATACTCCACTTGTGATTTGTTTTCACCATGTATGTTAATTACTTTTCACACTGTGGGACTGATTCACAATGGGCTCCACAGTCTTGGCGTAAAAAAGGGGAAGAATTGAAGCGGTCATTTGATTTTATTTGCTTTTCAGAACCATTTAAACTACCTAACAGTATTAATTTCTCCCAAAAATGGAGATGGCGTAGGGAGAGAGAGCTGGATATATCAGATGTAACCTCAATCTGGGGGGATGTTCCTGTGTCCACACTGTTTATTGTTTGTATTTCTCAACATGATACAGCTTAAAGTAATTTGTTGGAATGAGGCCAGCCAAAATCGCCCTCTAAAGTGATGGCTGGTTAAGGAGGAGGTCTCAGCTTATAAACCTCATAGACTATGCCTAACTGAAACTCACATAGCTTACAAAGATCAGGCATATTTACTGCAATAAGGCTATAAAAATACTGTATGCACGACACAGCAAGTCTCAATCCGTGGAGTTGCCATACTAAACTCTTGCGCATTGGATTTCAAAATTGCTCGGACTGCATCTGATTCGCAGAGTAGGTGGGCAGTTGCTCAGGTTATGGTAAACTCTAGAACCTATACTTTTTGTACTGTCAATGAACCCAGTAGAGATGACCCAGAGATGTTTGGCTCATTAAATTATGAGCTATCTGGCTATTTATATTAGGTGACTTCAACTACATTATGAGCTATATGCAGGATACAATAAATAGGGTGGCCATTTCGCGCATGAATAACACTAGGCAAGCTATCAAGGAGTTAGTCAGAGTACACAGGTTTGTTGATTTTTGGAGAACCCTGTATCCGACTATTCCTGGCTATACATACTATTACGCTCCGCACTGCCATTATTCTAGGATTGACATGATCTTTACCGCTCAGGGATTCATTAATAAATCTAGGGTTGAGCTCTGTCTGAAGATCATGTCCAACCATAATCCCATATTATTATTTCATACCAGTGGCATACAGTGAGAGCCACAAAGATGGACCTTTCCTAAGTACTTATTGTTGGATTCTAAATACATTAAATGAATGAATACCAAGCCTACTGCGTTTATTGCTCTAGATACCAGCTCCTCCACCCCTCATGTTGCTTGGGATACTTTAAAAGCATATGTACAGCAGTTACCGAGCAATTCCTTATGCAGCAGAATAAGAATCAGAAGGCCCAAACTCACTCTGTATTGTGGAGGTGGGAGCAGAAGCACTCCCAGCCAGTCTTGGAGAATAGTACTAATGAATCCAAGATAAGTGCCGAGCTGATTAAATGCTGGGATTGCTTGGAACGTGTACAAAGAGAGAAAGCTGCTGCTGCTTATCTCTATGGTCGGGTTGCTCTATATGAGTACAGGGAAAAAGCTGGGAAGGGTCAGGCCCATAAAATTGCTGAGAGTAGACATCAGAATATGGTCAATTGTATCCAAAATAGCCAAGGTAATAAATATTATGACCTTCTGGAAATTCTTGGCCAGCTTAGGCTTTTCTATCAAGAACTATACAAGGAAACTTGTGAACCGGGTCCGCCGATAATCGAAGAATATATTCTTACAGATAATATATCAAGGCTCAGCCCTATTATGCCTCAGATGTTGGAGGAACCAATTACTATTGAGGAAATTGAAAGGGCTATTAGATTACTTCCTTTTGGTAAGGCTGCAGGCGATGATTCACTGCCTATACAGTTTTATAAAATCTTTATAAATATGCTACCACCTGTGTTCCTCTCTATTACTCAATATGCTAAACAAGCAGGTGATATTCCTGATTCCTAGGGCCATGCTAATATTGTGGTCTTTCTTAAAAAGGGAGAAGAAGCAGTGTCTTAGCGCCCGATATCTCTGATTAATGTTGACGCTAAAATCTATGCTTACGTTTTCGCTACCCAGTTGGCCGCACACATTCAGAAGCTCGTATCCCCACAGCAGCATGGCTTTAATCCAGGTAAAGATGCTACCAGCCATAACAATGCTGCCACAGCATTATTTGATGCTTCTAACACTCTTGGGATACGGGCTGGTATGATCCTTCTCGATGCCGTTTATGTGGCCGTTTATGTGGCTAACTCTGGAGGCTATGGGCATTGAGAGACTGTTTTTAAGACAGATTCAGCATTTATATCGGAGTCAAATGGCTCGCCTAGTATTAGTCGGGTGCATCTCTGCTCTTTTCAGGATTACTCGTGGTACCCAACATGGCTGTGCACTATCCCCACTTATATTGGCCCTTCATTTTAAACCCTCCTTAAGACATATAATTCAGAATGGTGGTATAGTGCCAGTTTCGGTACGTGGCCACGGTATTAAAATAAGTGACTATGCTGGCGACATGGCCGTAAATTCATCTGACCCCATTCATGCTATCAAGCTAATTAGCACGGAAGTGGACAGATTTGGAACTTTCTCTGGGTGTTGCCTTAATATATAAAAACTCTCAAATAATTGCCAATTCCACAATGGCCACAAGAGAGTCGAGTGTGGTCTCACTTGCTACCTATCTAGACATTAAAATAACCTCATTGGTTAATCATATTATAAAGCTAAATTATGAACAATTGGCTTTGCCAATGTGCAGCTAAGATGAGGGTTTGTAGCGAGCTGCCAATAAGTATTATTGGTCGGTGTAATAAAGTGAAAATTATTATTTTGCCAAAATTGTTATATTGTTTTCGTTCTATCCCCCTACAGGTTCATGACTTTTTTTCTCAACGCCTGGAGGGCGTGGTGGGTAACTTCCTGTGGGGACATAAAAGGCCCAGATGGGCTATCCATTTGTTGAAACCTCACCACTTCAAATGTGGTTGGGCGCAACCCGGTTCTAAGAGCTATGTGTGGGCTGCTTTTAGATCTCGTCTTCGATGTCTCCTCGTGGATTGTCAGCCCGATTATAATTTTTTCGCTTATTAGATTGCCATGGAGAAGGATTGGAAGTTCTTATGGGCCAGACAAACTGCTCCTAATTACATTAAGAGGGTACGATTTAAGCTGGTTACTTTCGTTTGTAGAATCTGGCCTCAAATCTGTTCTGTTTTTAAGATCCCACCATAACATTATCATACACCTCTCTGGGGGAATCGGTCCTTATCAACTATATTTCATGATGTAGTCACCAAGCCATGGTCTTTCGGAGGTCTTAAAACAGCTGGGCAAATATTGGACTCTTAAGGATTTTGCACCTTTTCTGGTTTTCAAACTGTGTAAGAA
Organism: Calotriton arnoldi; assembly: GCA_963921515.1. Lineage (NCBI taxonomy): Eukaryota > Metazoa > Chordata > Amphibia > Caudata > Salamandridae > Calotriton > Calotriton arnoldi. The sequence goes on from CAWUFW010011710.1 coordinate 96,732, forward strand.
TTTCCACATAAGACTTTCTTTACTTACCCACAAGTACATTGTTATTTCAATTGCAATGCCCCCCACACATATATATATATATATATATATATATATATATATATATATATATATATATCTCTCACCAAACACCCACAAGGAGAAAACGGAGCACTCACAGGTCTGTGAAAATCCATTTTAATACCCACCAGACGCGTTTCGGCATCATCGCCTTTTTCAATGTTGGTGTTGCACTTAAAATTTAATGATGGTGTCCTTTTAAAAGGTCCAGGACCACTCCCATTGGTTGATTTTCAAATCACATTGGGTTCCTTCCAATGTGCTGTCATACATGGCAGCCATTACAGAGTGTATATTCCATTAGTTGTTGTTCTTTCTTTGTCTTGCCCTTGCGATGTTATTGCTTCAGTAGCACCATTTCTATGGTGAGTAACAGCTGTATATTACGTTTTCCATTCCGCATAGACTTTCTGATGTTTACAATGTTTGTTAGGAGTGGTCTTGCTCACAGTCCCTCGTTGCCACAATTATCAGTATCTCTGAGGAGACCTGAAGACGTAGATTATAGTAATCCTGTCTAGACATTATAGTAATGTCCCTTCACATGGCAGACAATTCCTCAGATAAGCATGCAGCGGTTCTGGCAGTATGATAACTGTTTCACACCAAGTTCCACTCGTAACTGCCGAACTCCTTGAAACGGGTGCCTCCAGTGTGCTAGTGGCTGCACACAATAAATAAATCACCAAACTCCCACAAGGAGAAAACAGAGCACTCACGGGTCTGTGAAAATCCATTTTATTGCCCAACAGACGCGGTTCGGCGTCATCGCCTTTTTCAATGTTGGTATTGCACTTAAAATTTCATGATGGAGTCCTTTTAAAAGGTCCAGGACCACCCCGATTGGTTGATTTTCAAATCACATTGGGTTCCCTCCAATGTGCTGTCATACACGGCAGTCATTACAGAGTGTATATTCCTTTAGTTGTTGTTATATATATATATACAAATAGTAAGGCATGGTAATAGTTGCCAAGCTCAGAATTCGCCCATCCAGGGCTTTATTTATGTTTACAAATAGTAAGGCACGATAGCAGTTGTAAATAGAGGAGAAAAGACAAATATCTGAATGCATGATTAATGTAAATTCAAAAGATGACATTCTGTTGTATATATTTGTGGATTTGTCTCCAAATGTTTTACACACTGTGGGCAAACCATTCAATTACCTGCCTTACGATGAATGTATATATACTGTGTAAATAGATTTGTATATTTGAGTATCATTGCCGGAGACATGCTAGAAGATGGCTGCCATTATAGATAACAATCATGGGTTAAGGAATTTGTTTAGGCCATCTTCGCTGTTCATGAAATTGATTTTAACATCATCACTATGCACTTTAAAATGGTGGTTTTTAGATATGTTCACCGACATCGAGGAAGGCGGCAACGCCGAAACGTGTCTGTTGGTGCGGGGGAGGTTTCGCACATTAAACTATTTCACTGCAGAATTCCCGTGAGTTCTTTCCTTTTTGCAGTTGACCCAGATCGTCTACCGCTGTGGTAACATATATATATATATATATATATATATATATATATATATATATATATATATATATATGCAGTTTCAAGTTTACCGAGGTCACATAGGATTAGACAGCTTCAATAGTGTCCTTTAGATCAGACTCCTGTACCTCCACTCCTATTTTAAGACTCCTATTGCTCACCAATCAGCCTAGATAGTCTGCTCTGTGCAAGGTCATTATATAATAGAGTTTGTGAATAGGTAATTTATGATCCCCAATATATATACACAAAAACCAAGGATTGATCAGGTAGAATTTGATAACGATAAGCAACCAGTGAGTGATCAGTTACAGAGCGGAGCCCTAAGCTGGTTTTTAATTCTGGCACCTATTTCCCCGGTAGCCGGAAGATAGCTACCTCCATCTCGTATATATGGCCCAATATTGCCAACCAATGATGTACAGTATGGGTCATCGGCATAGCTATTTTATGATCCCATATGTATATATATATATATATATATTATCTACTGGCGGTCGCCAGTAGATAGTTATAGTTAGGACCTATTTTCCATAGGAAATCCGCAACATTCTATTCCCAATAACTTTGGCGCCGGTTGACGAATCTTTGCGAAATTTTCAAAACTTATGGCCCGCTCCGGTCTGCTCCTATCTTGAAAGTTTCGGGGTGATTCATCAAGTGGGGGCCGAGAAAAAAGGGGGGTCCCAAAACATGTTTTCCCCATGCAATTTTCCATAGGAACCTTTAGTCGCAGCTACAGCCCGAACTGCTGAAAGGAATTACACCAAATTTGGCAAAAAGGTAGCCCTTGGTTCAGTGTCGTGCCTTTTGGTTAAATGGTGTAAATCCGTTCAGTAGTTCCTGAGAAAATCAAAAGTAAAATCACATATATATCTATGGCCGCGGTGGATCCGCGCACCCTGAGCGCACCCTCCCGATCACGAGCTGTATAGCTAATTGGCTGTCAACACTCCAAACCAGGAAGTGTTGGCAGCCATCTTGTTCCTCGGTAGAACCGAGGCACAGAAACAAGTGCGCAAAACGCAAAAAGGGGGCAGGGTAGAAACACCCTGACCCCCTAGGCCTGCTCAGGGGGTCCCACAAGGACCCCCAGGGCTCCCCAAAATTATTATTATTTTTTTTTAAATTGGCGGGTTGCGTGCAGGGTGCGCGGATCCCGCCGTGAAAAAAAAAACGAAGCGCGGGCTCCCGCGCTTCGTTGTTATTTGGCCCCCGGGTGGGCCAAGTCCCGGGGGCATGCGGGGGTTCATAGAAATAATGTGTGGAGGGGCCTCTAAAGCCCCCCCAAGCCCCGGGGACCGCCACCCCCTGGGGCTTAGAATTATAAATGGTGCAGGAGGGCACTCGGCCCTCCCGCAACCCCGGGGACCCCTCCCCCCCCCCCGGGGCTTCTTTTTTTTTTACATAAATTACCGGTGTCGGGGGGCTCTAACCCCCCCACACGCCCCGGGGACCGCCACCTCCCCGGGGCACTAAATATTTAAATATGGGGGTCCGTTACGGACCCCCAGAGCCCCGGGGACCACCACCTCCCCGGGGCTTTGAAGATGTTGGGAGGGGGGCCGCGCGGCACCCCTCCTGGAGCCAGTGATGGCCCTGGGGACCACCACCCCCCTGGGCCGGCTCCTGCAGTGTCCCGGGGTGCCTATCCCCGAGACACTGCTGTTTGCTATGACAGGGCGGGAGCCTCGCGGCTCCCGTCCTGTCATAGCAAACTTGCTTTGAATTTTGGAAGAGAGAGCAGGAAACCTGCTCTCTCTTCCAAAATTCAAAGCAATTGCTTTTCCACACAGGGAGCTGCATCTAAGCAGTTCCCCGTGTGGAAAAGCAATGCCGGCTCCCGAGGGACGCGGGGAGCCGGCGGGACCGTGGGGGGATTGGGGACCCCCCCACGGTCCCTCAATGGAGAGGGCCAGCCCCGGGGGATGGGGTCCCCGGGGCTACAAGTGGCCCGGGAGGGGGGCCACGCGGCCCCCTTCCCCAAAATTATCGGGGGGGAAAAAAAAGCAAAGGCCGGCCCCGGGGGATGGGGTCCCCGGGGCCATAAGTGGCCTGAGGAGGGGGGCAATGCAGCCCCCTCCAAAACATTTACAAAAACAAATAAGGCCATGCCCCGGGGGATGGGGTCCCGGGGCCGATTAAGGCCTCGGGAGGGGGGCCACGCGGCCCCTTCCAAATTTTATTTTTAAAAAATAAAAATTAGGGGCAAGCCCTGGGGGATGGGGTCCCCAGGGCCAATAAATTAGAAAAAGAAGGGGGCCACACAGCCCCCTTCTTAAAAAAAATAATAATAAAAGACCGGCATCGCGCCGGAGGCCACGCCCTCCTGGCAGCACTCTGCAAACGCGCCCCTGGTGCGTTTGCAGATGAGGAACGAATCGCCTTGAATACTGGGGGTCCCTGGGGGCCAACTAGCCCACCAGGAACCTCCAGTATGCGCCAGGGGCTGCGTTGCAGAGAGGTGTTCTGAGGCCACTCCCCTTTTACACCTCTCTGCAACGCAGCTCTGTGGCGCTTAATGGAGGTAGCTGGTGGGCTAGTTGCACCCCAGGGACCCTCAGGATTCAAGGGGAGTTAATCCCCCAACTTAAAACGCACCACGGGGCACGTTTGCACAGTGGTGAAGGGCGGGGCCTGAGGTGACATGTGTGCAAACACGCCCTGTGGCGCGTTTTAAGTTGGGGGATTAACTCCCTTGAATCCTGAGGGTCCCTGGGGTGCAACTAGCCCACCAGCTACCTCCATTAAGCGCCACAGAGCTGCGTTGCAGAGAGGTGTAAAAAGGGGCGTGGCCTCTGACCACCTCTCTGCAACGCAGGCCTGTGGCGCTTACTGGAAGTACCTGGTGGGCTAGTTGGGCCCCAGGGACCCTCAGGATTCAAGGTGACCTAATACCCCAACTTAAATCGCGCCACAGGGCGCGTTTGCACAGTGGTGAAGGGAGGGGGCGGGGCCTCAGGTGACATGTGTGCAAACACGCCCTGTGGCGCGTTTTAAGTTGGGGAATTAATTCCCCTTGAATCCTGAGGGACCCTGGGGGCCAACTAGCCCACCAGGTACCTCCAGTGCGCGCCACAGGGCTGCGTTGCAGAGAGGTGGTCCAGGCCACGCCCCTTTTTACACCTCTGTGCAACGCAGCTCTGTGGCGCTTACTGGAGGTACCTGGTGGGCTAGTTGGACCCCAGGGACCCTTAGGATTCAAGGGGACTTTATCCCCCAACTTAAAACGGCCAGAGGGCGTGTTTGCACAGATGTAACCTCAGGCCCCCCCCTCCCTACACCAGTGTGCAAACGCGCCCCATGGCGCGTTTTAAGAGGTAGTTTTAATCCCCCTGCCCTATTATGTACTAGGGAGTTACAGAGGAGGTCATGCTAATCACAGGGGTACCCCAACGCATAGTGTTCCCTAGTGTATGTAGGTGTATTCTAAGTGTCTTTTACCATAGCACTGGCTCTAGGCCTGGTTAGTCAGAGTCAGTTACCACCAGTACCCGTCTGGAAAAGGTGTGGGCACAGGATGATTTTGCAACAAGGCCTCTTTCTGCTCCTCTGTTGGTTCTTTCTGCACATGTCTTGCTTCTTCCTGGATTTTTCTTCGTCTTTGTGGACTTCTGTTTCTTTCTACATTTCTTTTGCTTCTTTCTGTGCGTTTTTTCTTCTTTCTTCACATGTCCTTCTTCTGTAGGCATAGTTAGAAATTAGCATTTGAAAAACCTTTGAAATTCACTGAAAAAACCATAGGTTTCAGGCACGTTATAGTTAGAAATTAGCATTTAAAAAACCTTTGAAATTCACTGAAAAAACCATAGGTTTCAGGCACGTTATAGTTAGAAATTAGCATTTAAAAAACCTTAGAAATTCACTGAAAAAAACCATAGGTTTTAGGGAAAGTTATAGTTAGTTGGACATTGCACTCGTACAAAACCCATGAAATTCCCCCGTTATAGTTAGTTCAGCTAACTATAACTTGCGCCCCCGCAATGCACTGCTGATGACGTCACATATTACATCACTCATGACATGGTCAGTGACATCACTGATGACATCACTGATGACATCTCAAATGACATCACTGATGACATCATCCATGTGATAATTTGATGCATCTTCTCACACCCTAATATAACTTTTGATACACCCACTGTAAATTACAGACTGCCATTGTCAAAACCATAGACACTCCAACACCAATAACTACATACACACTCACTGATTCTTATGTCTACACACACATCCACTCACTCACCCGTACAGTCACTCACTACAGGACTATCATATGCACTCATACACCTATATAGACACTCACACACCGCCACTCATCCATAGAGGTACTCACACACCTAGTCAGTCATGCAAATAATTAATCACACTGCCATTTACTCACCTATACAGTTATACACACACCAGCTCACTTACTCATACAAATACTAGCACATTCTTACGCTCTTATACAATCACTGATACAAGCACACACTCATCCATACAGCCACTCTCACAATCACAATAGCCATTTATATACTCCAACACACATATATACTGCCTTTCACATATGTAGTTACTCACACATGTACCACTGAGATATACATTCACTCACTAACACACCCATACACACACTCACCCACCCATACAGTCCATCACAGATGCACTCTTGAAACCATGCACCCAGTGAATCACCCACTCACACATCTATGCACAGAGTCGCACAGAGTCACACACACCCCACCCACACAAACACTCAGGCACCCATACAGATACTCAGACAACCAATCAATAACCCATATAGACACTCATGTAGCTATTCACAAACCCATGTAGCCGCTTACACACCAACAGACAGACGGATACAGACATTCACACAGTTTAGTCACTAACCCATGCATTCAGTAAGATACGTTTAATCACTCACTTATAGAGTCAGTCACGCACCTACTAAATCATCCATTCAGACACATACACCCACTCATTCTTCAATATGCCTTTCCCTATATATATTAAACATATTTAAACTTTACAGAAACACACAGTCACTGGATGATGTCATCAGTGATGTCATCAGTGATGTCACTGACCATGTCATGAGTGATGTAATATGTGACGTCATCAGCAGTGCATTGCGGGGGTGCAAGTTATAGTTAGCTGAACTAACTATAACGGGGGAATTTCACGGGTTTTGTACGAGTGCAATGTCCAACTAACTATAACTTTCCCTAAAACCTATGGTTTTTTCAGTGAATATATATATATATATATATATATATATATATATATATATATATATATATATATATATATATATATATATATATATATATATGTCCCATCAGGATCCCAGGGGTACAACCTTCCAAAGGAGCGGCGCAGCACCAGGAAACAGACTCCGCAGGCAAAACTAAGAGAATTAATGATGATTTATTGCAGCATCAAATGTCCAAATGACGCGTTTCGGCCGCCAGACATGCGGCCTTGTTCACATATATATATCTCAACAACACATCCTGCTCCAACAAAGAAGAAGGCACGTACTCGAGGTTGTAGGTATAGGGCTTCTTTATTATCTCGGGTCTCCCACGACCCCGCGGCTAGAGAGACGCGTTTCGGCTGCGCAGCAGCCTTTATCAATATATATATATATAGGATCATAAATTAACTATTCACAAACTCTATTGTATACTGACCGAGCACAGAGAAGATGGGCTAGGCTGATTGGTGAGCAATTGGAGTCTTAAAATAAGAGTGTAGGTACAGGTGTCAAAACATAAGACTGTTCAGGCATATTGCCATCAATCTCGTTGCAGACAAGGATACAGTAGAATTTAGTCACTATAATATGCAGAAAAAATTTGCAATTATATGTTCCACAGATATAACAAGATGATTACAGGATAGTCGAACAGTCCTGAAATTCTTGCGTAGGCTTACAATTAGTGCCAAACGATAAAACTCAAAGAACAAAATGTAAATGGTGGAGAAGGCTAGGTGTATGAAAGCCTGTGATCACGGAGGTCACATATCCTCATGGAAAGGTGGGGGTGTGTGGGATAGGGTTGGCTGGTGAGGAGGGGCGGGGAGCAAAGGGCACACAAAACTCACCTGGGTCGCATCCCATCCATCCAAGCAAAGCTCAATCTAAGAGTTGCTTTAAGTTTGGAAGGGTTAAAGCAAGTACATTCCAAGCGTGTGAAGTAATCAATAAAAGGCTGCCAGATGCGCAATTCTATGGGTCAAATGCTCCATGGCGATAACGTGCCACGGGCGAGTGAACCATGAAGCCATAGGGGGAGCGGAGGGTTGCTTCCAATGAAGAGCAATGAGTTGCTTAGCAGTACTCAGCAAGTAGCCTGTGGGGCACCAATCTGTATGTGTCATGGCCTCGAGTTCCATAGGACGTATACCCAAGATAACTGTGATGTAGGTGGCAGGTAGGGGGAAGTCCAGCACGCCCTTAATGTGGCCTAGGATTTCTTTCCAATAAATGGATATGACTGAGCATGACCACCATATGTGTTGGAAATCACCTTGAGCAGCATTACCGCACCAGCAAAGATCAGATGCGGTGTGATAGATAGTGCGAAGGCATGTCGGTGCATAATACCACCGCGTCAACGTTTTGTATGCTGTCTCGCGCTGTTATATACTTTGATACATTTTGGGGATATCTCGGCACAGTACCTCCCACTAATTCTGGGAGATACTCTCAGTGGTGTCAGCGTGCCATTGTGTATGATATGTATGTGAACCTGCCAGGCCAGACTGTTGAAGAACCTGGTAGGTACGAGAGATCAAACCTCTTGTGCCATCATAAGCACTGACTAGTGCTTCAAAAGGGATAAATTGTCTTGTCGCTCACTGAATGTTTGAGGGGTACAGCACTCAGTGGCGCAACTGACAGTATTGCAGTCTGGATGTTTCAGGTAGTTGGAATTCCTGTTTGCATTGATGGAATGTCTTAATAGAAGTTCCTATGAACAGATCATGCAAGGTGCGACAATCTCCCACCTCCCAAATATGGAATGAGTGGGGTTCCAGCGCCGGGGTGAACTCCGGGTTACGAGCCAAGGGGGTGTTAGGGGAGGAAAATGTGGTAAGTCCACACTTAAGCGCAATCTTATCCCAGATTTCAATCCTGGTAGGGGTTACAAGATAGGCACTCTACCGTTGCGCATGTTTAGGGAGCCAAGTGAGGTCCCAAAGAGGCCTGCAAGTGACTGCCCGATCCATGTGCAGCCAGTGCTTCTCACTCTCCCTCACCACCCACTTGGATATGAAGCGAAGATGTGCCACCCAATACTATTCCAGAAGATTGGGACAAGCCAACTTCCCCCCTCACCGGTCTTTAGGAAGCATCAGAACAGAGTTTGAGAATCTGGGTTGCTTCCCTCCCCCAGATGAAGGCGCTAATGTCTCACTGGAGGTGTATGATATCATCGTGTGGAATGGAGGTGGGAAGTGTTTGGAACAGGTAGAGGATCCTAGGGAGGATGGACATCTTGACAACTTTAATCTGTCCCAGCCAAGACACATGCAGGGGCCACCATCGACGAAGGTCATCTAAGATAAATTTTCGATAGGATGCCCAATTCGCTCTCATCCAAGTTGATACGGTAGAGGGGTTTTCCCTTTTTAATGTACACTCTGCACACTGCAACTCTATGACCCTATTGAAGGCTACAGCCGAAACGCGTTGGTCTGATCTGCACTCTCGCACTTTAATTGTGGAGAAAAATAAATAAACAGGATTGTTTTTGAAAATACGGAGCCGTGCCTCCTGCTTCCTTCCCACGCTGCGAGATGGTATGATAATTGCAGGGTTGTGTGGAGCTCCTATAGTGACATATATTTATGTATATAATATACTCGCTAGTCACACTATATTAAGTTTACCTTGCGCCTTTTCCATCCTTTCACATTACATCACTTATAGCATGTCAAATCACAGCATTCCTAACAAGACTCATGACATGTTTAATGAAATCATTTATAAAACACTGTACTTGGTAGACTGCAGAGTTGTAGTTATTGTAGTGTGGTTAGCAAGTTGTCAACAGTATGTACAGAGGTGCGCGAGCTATAGTAATTTGAAGGTGCAGAGTAAATTATAAATGCAGTGCATAACTATAACTTTAGAATTTCTAATTTTTGTGTAGTTTAAGTGTGGTTTGTATAGAAACAATAAAGTTATAGTAATTTGAAAGTGTGCGCGAATTAGAAATTTAAGGTATAAATATAACTTTAGAATTTCTAATGTTTTTGTAGTTTAAGTTTGGTGTGTATAAAAAAAAAATTACGTTTCCTTAACAATAACTAATCTTTAACATTTGTTTTTTTCATTGAATTTAAATAGTTTTTATTTATTAATAATAAAGTGTTTCAAATCATAGAGTGGAGTATCGTTGAGTGGAGTGTCGTTAAGTGGACTGTCATAGATTATAGTAGAGTAGAGTGTTGTAGAGTGTAGTGTCATACAGTGGAGTGTCGCAGAATGGAGTAGAATGTAGTGGCGTAAAGTGTGGTGGCGTAGAGTGATGTGGCGTAGAGTATAGTGGCGAACAGTGGAATAGCATACACTGGGGTGGCTTAGTAGTGTAGAGTGGAATACAATAGAGTAGAGTGGCGTAGAGTGATGTATAGTGGAGTGACATAGAGTGGAATAGTTTAGAGTGGGGTAGAATGGAGTGGTGTAGAGTGGAGTGGCAAAAGCAGAGTGGCATAGTGCAGAGTAGAATAGCGGAGGGTGGAGTGGCATGGAGAGTAGTGGCGTAGTGTGGAATACCGTAGAGTAGAGTGGCACAGAGTGAAGTGGCATACAGTGGAGTGGAATAGAGTTGAGTGGCATAAAGTCATATAGCTTAGAGTGGGGTGGCGTAGTGTGGAATAACTTAGAGTGGAGTGGCATAGAGTAGAGTGGATTGAGTGGAATAGCATAGAGAGGAGTAGTATAGAGTGGAATGGCATAGAGTGGAGTGGAGCAGAGTGGAACAGCGTACAGTGGAGTAGCATAGAGAGGAGTAGTAAAGTGTAGTGGTGTATAGTACAGTGGCGTAGAGTGGAGTGGTATTTAGTGGAGTGGCGTAGAGTGGCATAGCGTTGAATGGAGTGACATAGAGTTCAGTGGTGTACAGTGCAGTGGCGTAGACTAGAACAGAGCACAGTGGAGTTGCGTAGAGTGGGGTGGTATCGAGTGGAATATTGTAGAGTGGTGTAGATTGGAGTGATGAAGAGTGGAACGGCATACAGTACAGTGGTGTAGAGTGGAGTGGCGTAGATTCGAGTGACATAGAGTGGAGTGGCGTAGACTGGAATAGCATAGAGTGGAGTCACGTAGAATGAAGTAGCATGAAGTGGAATACAGTAGAGTGGCTTAGAGTCGAGTGGCATAGATTGGAGTGGAGTTGAGTGGAGTGGCGTAGAGTGGAGTGGCATAGAGTAGAAAAGCATAGAATGGAGTGGCGTACAGTGGAATAGTGTAGAATGACGTGTCATGGAGCAAAGTTGCATTCAGTGGAGTGGGATAGAGTGGAGTGACATAGAGTGGAATAACATTGAGTGGAGTGTCATAGAGTGGAGTGTCGTACAGTGGAGTGCCATAGAGTGGAGTGTCGTACAGTGGAATACTGCAGAGTTGAGTGGCATAGACTGGGTAGAGTCGAGTGCCGTAGAGTGGAGCGGCATAGAGTGAAGTGGCATAAAGTGTAGTGGCGTACAGTACAGTGATGTTGAGTGGAGTGGTGTAGAGTTGAGTGGCATATAGTGGAATAGCATAGAGTGGAGAAACATAGAGTGGAGAAGTAAGAATTGGCATACAGTAGAGTGGTTTAGAGTTTAGTAGCATAGAGTGGAATAGTGTAGAGTGAAGTGGTGTGGAGTGGCGTTGAGTGGAGTTGCATAGAGTGGAGTGGCATACTTTAGCATGGCATAGAGTGGAGTGGTGTAGAATGATATAGCGTAGAGTGGATTGGCCTAAAGTGAAGTGGTGGAGAGTTAGGTGGCAGAGAATTGAGTGGTGTAGAGTGGTGTAGCGTAAAGTGGAGTGGCATATAGTGGAGTGGCATGGAGTGTACTGGCATACAGTGGAGTGGCATACAGTGGAGTGGCGTAGAGTGGAATACGTTAGAGTGGAGTGGCGTAGAGTGGCATATAATGAAGTGGCATAGTGTGGAGTGGTGTGGTGTGAAGTGGATTGGAGTAGAGTGGAGTGGTGTAGAGTTGAATAACAGAGTGGAGTGGCGTAGAGTGGAAAAGCGTAGCATGCAGTGGTGTAAGTGGAGTGGCATATGATGTTGTGGTGTACAGTGTTTTGGCATACTGTGTTGTGTATAGTGGTGTGGCTTACAGTGGCATGGCATACACTGGAGTGGCGTACAGTGGAGAGGTGTACAGTTAAGTGGCATGTCGTAGAGTGGAGTGGCGTATCGTAGAGTGGAGTGTCATAGAGTGGAATGGAGTGTCGTAAGTGGAGTTGTTTGTCTTAGAGTGAAGTGGCGTGTTGTACAGTAGAGTAGCGTATTGTAGAGTGTTGTAGAGTGGAGTAGAATAGAGTACAGTGAAGGGACATAGAGTGGCGTGGCGTAGAGTGGACTGTCATGTTGTGCAGTGTTTTTAGAGTAGGCTGGCATAGAATGTAGTACAGTTGGGTGGCATACACTGGTGTAGAATGTTGCTTCATAGGGTGGAGTAGTTTAGTGCAGTGGAGTATAGTGCAGTACTGTGTCATAGAGAAGAGTGGAGTAAAGTGGCATGGAGTGGCATAGAGGGAGTTGCGTAGAGTGATGTACAGTAGAGTAGAGTGTTGCAGAGTGGAGTAGAGTGTCGCAAAGTGGCATAGAATGCTGTACAGTGTTGTTGAGTGGAGGAGCTTAGAATGGCATAGAATTTAGTAGAGTGTCGTACAGTGGAATGGCATAGATTGAAAAGAAATGTCATACAGTAGAGTGGTGTGTAGTAGAGTGGACTGTTGTGTCACAGAGTAGAGTGGTGTGGAATGGCATGGAGTGTCATACAGTGTCATGGAGTGTAATAGAGTGGAGTGGCATGTCATAGAGTGGAGTGGCATGTCATAGAGTGGAGTGGGGTGTTGCAGTGTGGAGTGGAGTGACATGTCATAGAGTGGAGTACAGTGGGGGGCATATGGAGGGCATACAGTGGAGTAGAGAGTTGTGGAGTGGCGTAGAGTGTAGTGGCATGTCGTAGAGTGGAGTGGCGTGTGGTAGACTGGAGTGGCGTGCTGTAGAGTGGTGTGGCACAGAGTGGAGAGGCATATCGTAGAGTGAAGTGGCATGTGGTAGACTGGAGTGGTGTGCTGTAGAATGGAGTGATCTGCTGTAGAGTGGAGTTGTGTGTCATAGAGTGGAGTAGCATGGAGTGTCATACAGTGGAGTGGACTGTCGTAGAGTCGAGTGGCATGTTGTACAGTGGAGTGGTGAAGAGTGAAGTGCGGTGTCATAGAGAGACATTTGGTATAGAGAGGAGAGGCATAGAGTGGAGTAGCATAAAGTGAACTGGGATGTCATAGAGTGGAGTGGTGTAGAGTGGAGTGGCATGTCCTACAGTGGAGTGGCATGTGGTAGAGTGGAGTGGCATATCATAGAGTAGATTGGCATGTCGTCAAAGTGGAGTGGCGTGGAATGTCATAGAGTGAAGTGGCATTTTGTCGAATGGAGTGGCATGTGGTAGACTGCAGTGCAGTGGAGGGGCGGGTAGTCGAGTAGTGTGAAGTGGAGTGTAGTGGTGTGTTGTATAGTGGAATGACGTGTCACAGAGTGGAATGGCGTGGCATTCAGTGGAGTGACATGTTGTATCGTAGAGTATTGTTTCATAGAGTATTATTTAAGCAGACATAGCGTGAAAATGGGTGAACGGATTTAGATGAAATGTGTCAGACATATCAATTATGGGGTGTAAAAGGTCCTTTTTTGTAGCAGATCTAAATTTTTTAATTGTTTTCAAAGATATAAGAGCTGATTTCCAAAGGTAAACTTACATTTGTGTGCAAGTTTACGATTGTTTGCTATTCACAAAGGTATTTTACTAGTAGTATCTTTAGAACTGTAGAGTTCTGCACATAAAATGATAGGACAGTCCTATTTTACTCATCAAGTGTATAGGAAGGGATGAGTCAGTTTATATAATTGTGTAAAAGTAAGTAAAAGTTGTTTTATATTTTAGAAAAACTTTGCGGAATACCAAGGTAGTACCATATTGTTTAGACCACACTTAGGGGCCGATTCCGATCTCGGCCGGTAGGGCTCCGAATCGGATTCGGCTTTACCGGATCCGATTCGGAGCCCTGTTTCCCGACCGAATCGTACGCGGGTCCGGCCGAGCGAGTACGATGCGAATTCGCCGACCGACTCGTCCGGGCGTCCCGACCGCTCCGACCGACTCGTTCCCGGCTCGAACCGCACCGACCGACTCGCTCGGACTCGACTCGCACCGCGCAATGGAGACGTTCCCCGGCCGGGTAAGTACGATGCGCGCCGCGAGCAGTCCGACCGAGCCGCGCACTCCGGCTCGAAAGAGCTGTCGGAGCCGTACTTTGGGGGTCCGTGTCGGACCCCCTGTACGCGTAGCCGCGCGAAGTCGCACACAGGGGGGACCCATGGGTCCCCCTACCTGTGCGTGTACGGCGCGAATCGCTCGCCGCGTACCCGCTGTAGGGGCGCCCTTGTCCGACTCGCACCCATTGAGTCAATGGGAGCCCGCGTACGCGTTGTACGACCGGCTCCCATTGACTTCAATGGGAGTCCGACCGACTCGAGTCCGATAGCATACGGACGCATCGTACTCGTTCGGTCGGACTGCACGGGTCCGATTCGGTCGGAAATCTCTCCGGGTCCGGCTCGGTCGGAGAGATTTCCGGCCCGAATCGGAATCGACCCCAAAGTATTCATTCTGGGTTTTAATAATAAATATAGTGTAGTAAATGTTTGTATTAATTTTTTCAAAATTTAATTGAATTTTTTTTTATTAAATTACACTTTACTACAATATGTTTCCCCTTCCAACCCAGAACGCAAATAAAATGTGGTGTAAACAATATTTCACCCTTCCAAAACTAAAAGTGCAAAATGTAGCATAGACCATAGTTAGTCTGCATTCTGGGTTTTAACTGGAATAGTGTAGTGCAGTTTAAAAAAAAAAAAAATACACATTTAATAATGCACTAATCTATATACCCCTTAAAACCCACAACACAGACTAAGTGTAAAATTTAAAAAAATATATACATATTGATAAAACTCTTTAAAAACACTGTACTACTGTAAATTTCTCCTTAAATATATTGTAGTAGGGCTTTTTAAAAAAAATTGTACATATTTAATTATTTTTCATCCTGGGTATTGCTGTATTGTACTGTGTAACCAGCAGTCTGAAGACCTCTTTTCTTTGCTTTCCCTAAGGCACCTGGCTCCTTTGTTACTCCGCGGCCTTCGTTCCTCTTGGGAGAAGTCCTTAGTTTTAGAAATGGCTGAATTGAGTAACAGGATAGGAGACACAAGTCAGGAGTAAATCTGCAATTGAGAGCAGAGTGTGGCCACCATGAGCAAGTATGCAGGTTTGTTTTCACCGAGCAAGTGAATTCCACTGCTCTTCAACATAAGCACAGAGTTTGCACAGAAAACATGCATACGTAGGCCGTACTGTGCACTTGCCCATGGTGCTCACACGCAGCTGAGGAACCACTGTGCTTCATTTCCCCCTGTTCAAATGGCGCCTGAAAAGAGATCTGTAACTCAGACATCAAGGAAAGAGAATGTGTGAGGAAAGGGGAGATGGCGGGCCGGAAAATGCACAAACAGCATCCCTGCAAGAGTGTGATGTGACCACCTTCTGCTCCTTTACTTTTAAGCAGAATAGTATGCACTTACTTCAGACGACGACAGGCGCATGGAAATTCGACTACATCACTCTCGATTCCAGGGTATTCTAAACGGAGGGTCAACTTCAAACTTCTGAATGTGGCTAATAGTGTATGTTAATGGTCACTGCCAACCTGACCATGTAAGAACTTTGCCCTGTACATTAAACGTATTTAAACTCAGATCAGCAGCAACTATTTGGTTTACATTCACTAAAGGGCCTTCATTATTGGTTTTTGGTGCATGTATAGTGGAGGGCCTGAATCCCCAACTTAGTCTGGCATGACTCCACCTGTTATTTCGTTTCCCCTCAGAATGGGGAATAACTACATGGACTCATAAATACAGGCCTTTGCCATGTGGATTTCCCCGATTACGGAAAGAAAACGTTGACATTTTCTGTGTGCTCAGCACAGACGGAAAGTGTCGGGCTGTGGGGCTGCCATCAACCCCGGCCCCTTCAGCATTAAACAGGTATGGGGTCTCCAGAGCAGAATGGCGATTCTCAGATTTACATGATAAGAGAATCAAGATTTCATTAAAGACACGGAAACTAACATTATGAAATTATCTGCTCTGGAGTTTGCAAACATGATTATTCCAGGCCTGGAGACACTGGCAGAATTTCACTCAGAGTTACTGCTCCAGTTGAAAGTCTGCCACTTGTAGTGAGGGCCTAAAATGGCACATTCAATCCAAGAGCCTCCGGTCACCTGAGGCTGCAGCTGGGAGCTATCAGTCGATCAGAAATAAATTTAAGAAGCATTGAGTTAGAAAAGATTTACATTCAACATATGACAACATTCAAGCCACAAGTCTAAATTTTGAAAGTTATTTTGACTGATTACCAGTGGACCATCATATTTCTCCTGCCCGGCCAAGCCTTGAGATCAATTCTGCTGTGGAAAGCCCGGTTGGAACGAAGTGAAGGATATGGGTGATTAGAGCGGATTAAATGCAGTCTAAATATGTACCAGGTGCTTTCAACTGCCCCATCATCATCGCCCTATTGAGGTGCTCTGGTACCTAACAAGGTGTGTCCAGTTAATGAGTACCCAAAATTAGACAGCTCTGGATGGAAGACTGGTAAGTGGCCAATGAAGGTCAGTCTCTGATTCCTCCTAGTCCATGGTCCTGTGTCACTGAACAGAGATCAGAGAAAAGAAGAATGTTCAAGGTCCGTACATACCGCATGTTTACACCAAGACACTACAGGGAATCTGCAAAACGATAAGCAGAATAAGAGGTGTGGTTAGGTAGCGCCTACACGCATAGATGGTACTATATGAATTATAACTAATTACAAACTCATGCCACAGATGGCATCTGAAAACATGGAGAGTTCTTGGAAGTTTGTGACAGAGTAGTATTATCATCTTGTTAGGTATGACTTTTCATATTCAAAATGTACATTTGGTGTAAATGCTGAGACGTTCTGCCTGAAGGAATTGCTCGTAAATACTGGATTCTATGTGCGAGCAGTGGCCGAAATTTGAAAAAGAGGGTAAGATCCAAGTTTGAGAATTCTCAATGCACCCACTCCTTGCAGCGAGGATGTGCTATGGGTTTTTATGCCTAGGGCCTTGTTTAGTGTTTGGATGATGGGTTACTCCATATTACAGGTGGATTAAAGCCTCTATCAGTGGCGTAACATTAGCCCCTGCAGCTCACGCAGTGCGGAGGGGTCCCCGAGTTCCAGGGGATCCCTCTGTCATGGGCAGCAGGCCACTGGCCTGAGAGCTCCTGACTGAGTCCTGGGGGCCCTTCATGTACTTTGCAGGAGGGCCCCCTCAAGTTTTGCTACGCCACTGGCCTCTATGGCACTAGTAATATGTCAGATGGATCATCCATCACATTTTGATGGCGTATCCCGTCCACCAATCTCTAAATAAGGCCCCTAACCTAAAAAAGTGCGGTACTTAATTAGGACATTCATTCAGTGAATTAAATCATTTGTTCATGCTTTAACTCCGCCTCATTGTATTACTGTGTACAATCTGGACCATGCTAAGTACCAGTGCGCTTTCTGGTAAATCAAAGGAGTGCAGTGCCTACTCCCAGTCTGACAGTAATCCTCTGCCCCCCCCAGACCCCTCTCAAGTCCACTGGCATAAAATGAACCTCATGGGAGACTCACCTGAAGGCTCTATGGTCTAAGAAGATTCAGCGGCAAATGATAAAGCAGAATCATTCTATTTTTGAAGGAACTTTCCAATTGCCAAGGAGAATCCACAGAGGAATGTCCTCAGTCATAAGGGAATGTTTAGTGGAGGACATCGCACTGAAGTATTCGGATCTAGATTTGGCCTTTCCTACAGAAACTGACGAATTTCCATTACCACCGCCCCGAAATCAGGTCCTTTGTCTCATATCAAGCTGACATGGATCTGAATGTTCCCAGGGATAAATTTATGATAATCTGTCCAGTCAATAGCTGACCAGTGCAGAAATCTTCTTATTTTCCTGCTGTGCTGCCCTCCCGTTTGATAATTGACCAATACATTTTTTCCTATCAAAAGACTAAAAATGTTGCCCTCCTCTATGCACTTATACAATTTCACAATTATTTAGCGATAATGTAGCCTAACCCCTCTTTTCACGTTTGTACATGTTTGGAAGAGTCATTGGAATTTTAGCAGGTAATCTCATCACTTGTGTGGGCCGCCTTCTGGGGGCCTGGTAACTCTGGCGGGGGGAATCAGCAGCTGATTACAAGTGGCTTCTTGAATGCCCTAGAGAAATTAAAAATGATCTTATCTTATGCGGATTTATATAGCGCATAGCTATCCGAAAGCTTCCCAGTGCTGTGTAAGTCAAAGCGTGTTCCTTCAAGTCTGTCCCTTCGTGTAAAGGAATTATTTAGAATAAAGCCAAGTTTTGAGAAGCTTTCTGAACTTAATTTCATTAGGCTCTGTAATTCTGGGTTAGACTTCCCATGTTATTCCTCATTTCATCTGTAGATACCACCAGCTTGGAGCTGGTAAAGTCTCCGGGTGAAACATAAAAGATCCATTAAGTTATTGTGGCTCTCTTAATTTCGCCGTATTGCTGGCCACATCCGAATGAACAGGCCATGCACAAGGCCCAAGTTTTGCACTCCAACAACTTTTGGTTGAATAACGTGCTATTACCTATATGCTGCGCTTCGCTTTGTCTAAAGGGGTGGTCTATGCGCTATGGCCAGAGAAGGGTGCCCAGTCCTCCTTTGAACTCCTTGTCTCCCAGCCCCGAGGAGCTATATTTAAGTGGCTCCAGTTCCAGGCCGCGGCCATTTTGTTGATTCAGGAGTTTGGCGGATGCCAAAGATTCCATGTTTGGCGGTGGGAGAGGCCGAGGCTGTGGCCGCCTCGGATTACGCGGCATTACAAGACGGAGGCGAATACCGAGGCTTCTCTGGGCGTCGAGTGACGGGGAGAGGGGGGGGGGGCTGCGGAGCACTGGATAAATGGGCGCGCGATGAGTTTTTACATTACGGTTCTGATTTATGAGGGCCTTTGGAGGTGGTGAGAAGGGCATTTCTGTATCTCCCAGACTCCCACGCAGCGGGGCAGCTGGTCTTGTGGCGGGAGTAGAAAAAAAAGATACTTTATTCTGTCTAAAATGTACCGTTAACCAGGGGTTAGACTATAAAAACAGAACATGGATGCAAGGGCCGGATTTTTTCTAGGATACCAGTGCTGTTTAATGCTAGGTTGCAAAAACCTTTCCTTCCTAATTTTGAGTCTGCCAAAATCTCTGTTTGGAAATTATCAATATCTGGATAGACGCATGGTGATCTGGCCGTGAGAATAGCCCACTGCCATCACCTGCCTTCAATATTTAAGGCATCATTCCAATTTTTGTAGGACATTTTATTTTTGTTGAAGGAAGTATGACAAATAGAAAATACCCCAGAAAATGTTTTGGAAGTCCCTTTTAATGTGGATACAGGGCTTAATTTGTGTCACTGAACAAAAATGTGATGTGTGGAGGTCTTGATGGAATTCACAAATTAATCTCAGCCGCTGCTAATTACTAAGGGTTGCATTCCAGTCCATCCTATCACAACAGTCCATCCCAAACTGCCAGGTCAGGTCCCCTCGGATCCAGAATACTAGCAACCACAGACTGGTTTCCGCTAGTTGGGGGCACCAACACTCATTTTTGTGGACCAGCACTTGTTTTTGATCATCAGACTTTGAGCCAGATCATGAGAAAGATAGGCAGAAAAGGGAGAAAGAAGGAGGAAGCAAAAGATAAGAAAACAGTGACAAATGGAAACAAGCATTTGCAATGCACTATGTCTCGCATTTATGAGAGTTTGAGCTGTTGGCATTGTAAATGACAATGCCAATAGCTTAACCGCTTAGCTGCTTCGAACGTTCCGCGCCAGTGCGGAACGTTCTACTAAGCGGGCGGGGCCGCGTCGGCCAACGGACGTGCGCAGCACTACCGAGGTAGTGCTCGCGACGGCCGTTGGCCGACGCACGCATCGAAAGGGTTAAACTCTCGCAAAAGCGAGATCTATTGCATTACAAATGCACTTTTTGGAAAGCGTCCCATGCCGCGCTTTCACTTTAATGTTGGCCACGCCCCTTTCTTTAGACGAGCCGCCATTAAAGTGAAAGTGCCACGTGGGGCGCTTTTACAAAAAAAAACATCTGTTTGCCAAGTTGACAAACAAATGCTTTTTTTCACTTTAATGGCAGCTGCGCACCTTTCTTTAGACACGGCCCATCTAAAGAAAGGGGCGTGGCCGACATTAAAGTGAAAGCGCCATATGGGGCGCTTATACAAAATAATATTTGCAATGCAATAGGTCTCGCATTTGCGAGAGTTTAAGCTATTGTCATTTATAATGCCAATAGCTCAAACTCTCGTAAATGCGAGACCTATCTCATTGCAAAGAAGCAGCCACGATTGTCCCGGGCTGCTTTGAAAGTGAAAGCGCATATGATGCGCTGAATGTTGCAGGAAAGCACGTTGTGCCTGCCATATCAGAAACTTACTAAAGAAAATAGTGTTTACAGACAAAATAAACATATTGTGTAACAATAGAAGTAAAAGGGCCAGTCTCCATGGGAGGTTACAAATGAAGACAAGGAGGCACTAAGGTGGGACTAACAAGCCTATTAATGAATCAGAAGCCAGCATTTATGAAAGACAATGACACAAGCCAATGAAAAATATGGGCGGAGAGTGGGCGAGACTTCAAGTACATACTCGAATACAGCATGCCTCGCAGAGCAGCGCATGCGCTGCCCAGACTCGACCTAAAAAAGGAGGGACAAAAAAAACCTTCAAGAGTCAGATAGAGAGACAGGAGGTGTGGGGTGTTGGGAGAAAGAGGCATGAGGTGGAATCAAAACTATACAGCTTTGGTATTCAGCACCCCTGCATTCGGCAGCATAATAGCAGCCAGCTCCTATGAAAACCTTTGGACATATGTACTTTTTTTTAACCAATTAAGCACTGTCATCACAGATGAGCTGCAGCAAGAGTGAGAGATGCAGTGAGTCTGCGTCATATAGTCGTGTCAGGTCCAGCTGCACTTCTACTCTATGTGCCATGTGAATGTGATTCTGACTTAGGCAACAACTCGGGAATACGGAGCATCCTTCATTAACAGTTCTCAAATGACCCCCACTTGGTGTTCAAATTGAACCTACTCAGATTTTCACTTTGAAATAATTACCAACTTTTTACGAATTCTTTGCCCAGTCAGGCAAATGCACCGTCATATAAAGCAGGGGTCTCCAACCTTTACTGTAGTGAGAGATATTTCTGATCAGTGAAAATTATTCTGATCTACTGAAGGCCAAGCCACTCCCTCAGTGTTACCAGACACCCACACGCCCAGCTTCATTGACTTTAAGCCTAATGTCCATTGAGCCAAATAGTATGGTTTGAACAAAATACTTTGACTAGAGGCACTGTGACAAGGCTGTCATGTGTGTCAGTGGGATCGTTGTCTTTGGGGATGTATGAACATGTGTGCCTATGAATGGGATATATGTGTATGGGTGAATGACAACCTGTGTCATATGTACTTGTGGCACGGGACATACCTTACATAATATGTGACACTGTTACTTTTATAACACAAACATACAACAATTTTTATGAATAGGAGACATTTAAAGTGCAGAAAAATGTTCTGCAAAAATGTTCATATTATGAAACACATTTCTGCACTTTAAATTTCTCCCACTTAAAAAAATGACTGTATTTCCAGTTATAAATATGACACCTTGTCTACCAGTCACTGGGAGCAAGATCCCTGCTGTGTATAAATGTGGCACTTTAAAATAGGGGAACTGAAGAGTACACTTTATGTTTATGTGGATTTCATAAAACTCATAATTTGAATTTTCTCCCATTTCAAAGTGTCCCATTTACAAACAGCAGGCATCTTGTACCCAGTGGCCTGTAGGCACGGTGCCATATTAAAAACAGAAAATACTGTCATTTGTTTAAATGGAAGGAATTTAAATTGAAGAAACATGTTTCATAAAATATTAAGATGTAATTTTACCCCGCCTCTGGCATCATACACAGGGACAATGCTATGCAAATCAATCTTGACCCTGCAACAAATAAGGACACTCCTTTTATCACAGGCATCCCTACATGCTGTGTATGAACAAGGCAAACATTCTTGGTTCTAAGTTGGGCAATGTTCTATGATATTGGTATCTTGAATTTTATTTAACTCTCACCTTTCTTGTAAGGATTATCTGTAAGCGGCTCAGGGTTAACTTTGTACTAACAAGTGGCCGATGTTTCTCAGGATATTTATCGCCCCTTATAAAATCTGACACCGCTAGGTCGTAATTCATTGGGTGCAATAAATATCACCCAATTAAGACCTTTTCTCAAACTGTGAGGGATAACATGGATTTTCGTGCTTCCCTATTATTATTGGGCATTTTTCCCTTGATAAATTTTGACAGGTTTATCTTGACGAAATGGATCCTGGAAAAACTGCTGGAGAACGGTGTTGTCTGCCAAACTTATAATTCTGCTATGTGCTGTCACTATTTATGCGTGGTAGCAAGTAGTCACAGCCAGTGCTTAATTTGAGCCGGTGTTTGCCGGGGCAGCCCACCGGCACTCATTCCTGGACACCTGCACTTATTTTTCCTCATCAGATATTGACCGCGAGAAGAGAGAGAAAAAAAACACACAAATGGTAAAGAAGGAGGAAGGAAAATAATTTAAAATGGGCACAAAGTGAGAAAGCGGGGACCTGCAAGAGTCAGATAAAGGGGCAGCAGTGTGTGGAAGTGGATTAAAGAGGCCTGAGGTGAATTCGATACTAGGTAGCCTTGGCATTTGGTGTGCCAATTTTTACTAGCACAGCCAGAGAAGAGCTTTGGGCACCGACACTCATTTTTTTTTTACAAGTTATCATCATATTCTGATCAGGTGATGAATGTGCGCGGGGGCATGTGTGTGGGGCGGGTAAAGGGAATGCGGTAGCGAAGATAAGGAGATGGAAGGGGGCAATAGTTCTGGTGGGCAGGAGTGGCATTTAATGCTCCCCACTTGCCAAAGAAAAAAGCCTATGTGGAACAGGGGACAAATCTTGGCTGCTATTGCACCCAAAGCCTCGTTGTTTTAGCAGCCAGAATTACCGGCTGGTAAAATCAGAACTGGTGTTCCAGCACCCGGGAATTAGGATGCGGTAACACTGGACCCATTATGATCAGGTGGTGCGGAATCCCATTCTGTTATCCTGCTCCCCAGACTTGTAATCAGGGCCTAAGGGGTTTATTTATAAGAGGTTTGCACTGCCGGAGCGTCACTTTTTTTGAAGCTCCAGTGGCGCAAGCATCTCAATCATTTCTATGAGGCCATGCAAAGCCACTTTGCGTGGCTTTTCGTGGCCTCATAGATATGGAGTAAGACAAAGCAGCGCAAGTCACTGTGTTGCCTTACTCTGCGCTCCGGAGGCATACCATAGGCACTGCAGTGGGTTTTCCCACGCAGCACCCATGGATTTTGACGCTGCCCCAGATTTACTTAATCTCGTAAACCTGGGGCAGCGCCAAAACCTTAGGCCTCCCCACGGCAGGAGTAACGAGGAGAAACATTTTTATCGCTCTTCGGTTTTTCCTCTTTCCACGTGTGCTGCATTTTGAAGCACACATGGAAAGAGGAAAAAGTCACTCAGGATTGTTTTTGTGCAGGATGGTGCCCCTTCCTGCACAAAAATAATCCGGCATGCGACGCAGACACCCTCAAGGTGCAAGTTTGCCTGCATTGGTGCTAGTCTTCGAATTGAGCGCCAGCACAGAGAGAAATACCTTAAATGCACCATATTTAAAAAATACAGAGCAGCAAGAAGCCTTGCGGCGATACCCTACGCCAATACCCCATAAATGAAGGCCTAAGTGTCTTTGTGCCAAAATAAGTCACCTGGTCTAACAGTCACTGCGCCTGCCGTGCCTAGGTGAGCACATGGCACGGTATCATAATAATCATGCAAATAATATTTTAGCTGTATAGGGCGTTCAGCAAAGCGCCTTACTTGGGAACATGTTATATACAATCATCATTACCCAATTTAAATTGGACTCATTCTGTCTACCTCGGAACCATGAAATGCTGAATCGACCTTGCTGCATTCAACCCTATGATCAGCAGCACACACTCAGCAAGGAGTGTTCAGCTTGCTGAGCTATCTTATTGTCCTCACAGTTACACCCAGGTAATTATGGTGACAATAATTATTATCAATCAAATGTTCTACCAGCAATCTCCCCCCCCCACCTTTAGGAATATGATGAGAGCAATTACTGGTCTTTTCCCCTGATTACGCTCCTTCATTAATTCCCCAGTAATTATGCTCACATAAGTTATTTTGTAGTAATTGTGCCACACCGTCTATTTTGTTAGACATATTGCTTATTGGAGATTTTGCCTGTGACGCGCCCCCAACAGTTTGTTGACATTAATATGACTTGTTAGTTATGCCCCAGAGTCACTACGCCTTGAAGGAACTTTTTGTCAATAATTACACCCAGCACTTATTCTGACAGTGTTGCTTGACCAGGTTTTTTGTTTACTGGAGAAAGTTTCTAAAGCGCTTTGATCTAAAGCGCTTTACAATAAATCAATGAGAATGTAGACTAAGGGGCCGATTCCGATCTCGGCCGGTAGGGCTCCGAATCGGATTCGGCTTAACCGGATCCGATTCGGAGCCCTGTTTACCGACCGATTCGTACGCGCGTCCGGGCGAGCGAGTACGATGCGAGCGCCCGCGAAATCGCTGACCGACTCGTACGCGGGTTCAACACGCTCCGACCGACTCGCACGGACACGACTCGCACCGCGCAATGGAGACGTTCCCCGGCCGGGTAAGTACGATGCGCGCCGCGAGCAGTCCGACCGACTCGCGCCGTCTGGCTCGAAAGAGCAGTCGGAGCCGCACTTTGGGGGTCCGTGTCGGACCCCCCTGTACGCGTAGCCGTGCGAGTCGCACACAGGGGGGACCCATGGGTCCCCCCTACCTGTGCGTGTGCGCCGCGAACCGCATCGACGCGTACCCGCTGTAGGGGGCGCCCTTGTTCGCCTCGCACCCATTGAGTCAATGGGCGCCCGCGTACGCGTTGTACGACCGGCTCCCATTGATTTCAATGGGAGTCCGACCGACTCGAGTCCGAGTGCATGCGTGCGCATCGTACTCGTCCGGTCGGACTGCCAGAGTCCGATTCGGTCGGAAATCTCTCCGGGTCCGGCTCGGTCGGAGAGTTTTCCGGCCCAAATCGGAATCGGCCCCTAAATTGTGAAAAGATTTCAAGCAATAGCAAAAGAGAACCAGGAATTGGGTCATGGTTGAAAAGCCATGGCTGTAAAACAGAAGAAGATAAAATCAGGTTAATAAAAAATGTGTAGGAGTTGTTTACGTAAAATGTATAAAAGAATGAAACAGTTTAGTCTCATCTATTTGGAAGCCAGTACACTATATTCACTGTTTTGCCAGTATTTATGCCTCATCCGATTCTGTTCAGTAACTGTGCACCAAGAACTGGTAGGGCGAAAATTCCCCCCACCATGCCCGGCTTGTCCATTCTTTCAATTACTACATCTACATGGACAGGTGCACCATGTTTCCGTGCCAATGCATCTAGACATGCACTCTTTGTGGCGGAGAGCTAGGGGGATGTTTATAATGCACAAAGCGCCTAAATGTATTACCTTAGACTAATGAAAAGTGAGAGAGAAGGTTGAGACCGATGCACTAAGTCCAGGTGTAGGGAGGGGAACTGGGTGGACAGTGCCAAGAATTTGAACAGGATTAACCTGTTAAGCCCTGTGTTAGGTAAAAAGTAGGAGAGGTTGTGGACATGCTAGAGTGAGCCCTCGGCTGTTCTCGTCAGATGTAACTTGGTTACTGTACGCCTTGGTTTGATCGTCTATCTGTCTATCTATCTATCTATCTATCTATCTATCTGTCTGTCTGTCTGTCTGTCTATCTACCTATCATGTCATTTTTCTTGGGATGGAATATACACAATGAACTCTACATGCAACTTCGACACTCATGCATCCTAATCTTCGAGGTCGACTATGCCAGCGGTCTACCCCAAGTGGCCCCTTGCTTCCAGATATGCAGCCTACAATAAATCTAGAAGACCTCCGTAACTCTTCTTCTGTACCCACGTCTTAGGACCAGACTTACAGGCTCTCACCGGCTACCTATTGAATATTGACCTACAAGAATATCAAGGACAGATTATCGAGGGACAAAATATCCAAAGGTAGATTCCTTTGGAGAAGTATAGATTTCACTATTCCTAACTCCATACTACGTACCTTGAAAATATATGTAACCAATAGGTACACATATGCGGAGTTAAGTATAGAAAATCTAGACAAACCTGTCAATATTTCAGTTTCGCTATTTTCTCATCAATATTCTGTACCATCGATATTCTGCTTTCAATATACAGTGTGAACACCGACAAAGGCGTTCGCTCTGGCTTGAAAGTGCCTCTTTATTCGCTGATGAGCTTAGACACTCAATAATCCATCACACACTTGTCACTTATCCCTACACGCATACTTTCATCAGTTCAACCATGCACTGACTTATTCTTGCATTCACCCACTTACCGATCCACAATAAAACAGAAACACAAACCACCAGAAGCACATGGAAGATAAATTAAAAGAATACTAGTAGAAAAAAGAACATGTGCCTCCACCTGAACTTGGAAGGCATAAGCTTGCAATAAGAAAAACAAATTAAACATAGAAGCAGGTGGCCGTCTTGTGGTAAGGTACATAGTTCATCATTGTTTTAAAGTTACGACATAGCTGCCACATTTAGAAGCAACCTGTCAGCCATCTTGGAGCTGTAAAAACAATGATCATCTGTGCACAATACCATTCCAAGTAAGCTGCTCAATAAACATCACACTAGGCTGCAATATTTGAAAGCTAAAGTGAATAGTGTATCACTGCTTTACTGAGCCAAGATGGCCAACAAATTGCTTCTGAGCATCTAGGCCATCTTGGAATGGGTAAACAGTGATAAACTATGCTAAGAAGGCTGCCAAGTTTAGAAATAGTGGCAGCACAGAATACAGCACACTGCAGATGAAATGAGCGTCAAGTGAGTGCAGCCTAGTAAGACTATCTGGGGAGCTGCAGGAGACTAAAAAAAAGGTGAGGGAGAATGAAAGAAAGGAAAAGGGACCTTTAATAGGAGAAATAGGACAATTATAGGACTGCCACCAGCCCAGACACTGAAGTGCACCCATTTTCTGGCAATGTACTTGTTTAATAAGGCAAAATGCCATTACTCACAGGGCAATAGAGCCAATGGCAGAAGTGGTCTAACCCATTGCTATAGAGCGAGTCAGAGTTCAGGCAAGGGAGTTTGGGAACCAGGAACGGAACAAAACAACAAAGGTGAGGGATACAATAATGGTGAAGGAACTGAAGCTATAGCAAAGGAGCTAATACAACACCAAAAATTGCCAGCCACTTTCCTAAGGGAAGTGGACTGCTTATAAAGCAATGCTACTACTTGTGCCCTGGGTGTCCCTCCCCTGACCACTATCAGTGGTGATTCTGATGCCCTAGCTAACATAGACCACTCCTTAACATTTGAGGCTTTCTCAGACATATTCTGTGATGACCAGACCCACAGGTAAATCCCTGAGTCTACGTAATTCCCATGTGCCTGACAGGTCTACTCTATCGAGCATAATCTTTCTCACAGCATCCATCAGATAAAATCACAAACACTTAAAAAATTGCATTTGGAAAAAAAACATACATCCTCTCTTAAGAAGATCTCACAAGAATTATTACTGTGCAAATCTTCTATCTCAATTGCTGTCCGAAGGGGCAATCGGCACTAAAACCCTTACCTACTATAGTAATTTGGGAGTTTCCATGTACCAAAATATTTGCTTACTTCGGTGAGGAAAGTGGTTTATTATATTGTGTGGTTGTGCAACTTTATCAAGTAATAAAGGCACAGTTCCATAATAGGTCCAGTCAGGTTTGTTTATAAAACCTTAGCTCAGTCCTGGGAAGCTGTGGCTCAGAGCAGTCAGGCCTTATCAAAGGAACAAGTGTAAAGCATTAAGAAGTACCAAAACAATTGTATAAGAAGAAAAAACAACACAATAAAAATCTGACAACAATTTATAAAAACCGATTTTAACGACAAAAATCCACTGGAGTTTTCCGAAGATATGAATATTCAAAGGAACACTACATGACTGTATTTCACTAAATGCAATAAATGCAATAAATCGTTGCAACCTCCTGCAACTCCAAGTTTAGGGTTAGTGACATGTAACTTGAAAACAGCTATAAGGGCACCTTTGTGGGATCCAACTTCGATAGGGAGTCAGTCACAGGGACCAGTCAGATCCAGTTGGACAGTTACCTGTCAGCTTAAGAAGTCTCTATCTCTGTTCCAGGTCCTATGGGCGAATGGCCACAGAATTCAATGGATTGGTCCTGATGCAAGGGATTCAGGATGCTGAGCGGGTGTCGAGAGTCTTCCCGTGGCCACCACCTGATCCTCAAGCATGGGGGGACGGCGACTTTGGTCTTAGAGGTCGATGTCCCATGAAGTCCGGGTGAAGCCCAGCACAAAACTAGTTACCACTGGTCTCTGGTTATAGCAAAACCAGCAGTTACCTTTAACTTGCCGTAACTTCCATGCTGGGTGACCAAACTGCACTCTGATGACTCTCCTAGGTCCAGCAGGCTTGGATTAAGCTTTTAAGGGCCAGGACTCGGCCTCCCAGGCTGCACCGCGGAGTCCAGCAGCTATCAGGGTTCTTGCCGCTGGGCTCTCAGGGGTGGAGTCTTTTCAGCTTTTATGACCTTGTAGCTGCAACATGGAGTTAGCCATCTGACTTTTGGGGTCAACTTCTCTGTCTGGAGCTTGTGGACAACTTTTCCATGAGCGGGGCACCACAGGCACAGTCCTTTTCTTGCTAGTCCAAGATGCAGCAGGTGCAGTCCAGGCTTTGGTGCAGCCTCTCTTTGCTGGGTCCAGAGAACAGCAAGGCAGTCCTTCTTTGTTCCTCTCTCTAGTACAGATGCGATCTGAGGTCTTGATGCCAGGGTGCCACTTTTATGTCCACTGCCAGACTAGGTGGATGTGGAGACTAACTAGCCAATGGACTACCAGGTCCCCTCCTGCCTGATGATGACTTCCTGTGAAGTGCATCATCTAGCTAGCCCAGAATGCACTATTCTGCCTACTCCCAACATGACAAAACCCTTCTCGGTGTGTGGAGCTCCCTAGCCCAACCCAGAGGTGTGGCTACCTGGGGGCTACACTCCTCTTGAAAAAATGGTTTGACTAGGGCTTCTCTGTCTCTGTCCAAGATGCCAGCCTGTCTGCTAAAACAAAAGAGCAGCCCCTTCAATGTATAACTAATGTTTGCCCTTCAAAGACCGCTTCCACCTTCAAGCTTCCCTTTTGTGCTCACAACCACTCTGACCATACTGCCAGGAGGAGGTCACACCTCTTCCCTTGGCAGGTCCTTTTTTCCTCTTCCTGAGAGTCAATCTTGCCTCTTCCCTTGAGGGCAGAAGGTTGCATTGAGGACAGCAGCTTGTGTGCAACCATAAAGAACAACTAGAAACTTTGCGCAACAAAGTGACAATTTAAGTTGCCATCTGAACAAATTTACATTATATTCGACTTGAGCAACAAGTCAGGTTTAATGCAACGATTTGCTTGATACCTTGAAGTGTATATTTGTAAGTTAGCACTGCTGAGTTGTCATTGGGTAACTCCCTACTCACCAATGGGGCTACTAGCCTTTTCATGGTAAAAATGACAATGCAGTGTTTTTACAGTCAGGACATGAATAGTTAATAAAATACATGTCCCTCTTTTAATATAATGCACCCGGCCTTTAGGGATTGGTAGGCCTGCCTTAGAGTTGACCTATAGATATTAAAAAAGAAGGTATGGGCTTTGCCGTTAGTGTAAATGGCAAATTCAAGCTCGCAGGTTAAAACCCGCTCTACCAGCCTGCAATGGCGGGCTAGGAGTCATGCTTTGCTTTGTCACACTTGTGGTGGCACAATAAGTACTGCAGTCCTCACTGGACACCTAATTTACAGGCCTTGGGTTTCCCTATTAACATATAGTAGGGACTCCTGGTCGGAGACCTGCTCTTTCCCCCAGCAGCTCCGCTGTTGTGCCGCTGCCCTGTGCAGGTAGGTGTTCGAGGCCCTCCTCCACCAGCAGGCTCCTGCCTGTGCCTCATCCCGGGTGGTCCAGTGGGAGAGCCTTGCTCTTCTGCTGGTTCCGCTGTTGCCTGTACTGTGTTGTGCCTGTTTTCTGTCTTTTTGTTATTGTGCCCGTTTTCTGTCTTTTTGTTACTGTGCCCCTTTTCTGTCTTGCTGTTATTGTGCCTCTGTATTTTTTATTTGTTGTTTTTTGTTTTGTTATTCTGCCCGTTCCCTTTTCCGCTGCTGATGCCCCCGATGCCCCTGCCCCCTGCCGGTCCCCACTCCCGCCTCCTAGCTGCGCTTCCTTCCTCCTTCCCTATTTAATGGCAGCGGCTGCGCCGCTGGCGTGCCGAAAGCATGCCAAAGGCAAGCCCGTCTGCGCCTGTCAGCAACCTGACTGTGACCTGACCACGACCAGCGCCAGGGACCCTGGCTCTCTGACCACCCACCGCTACAACTCAGCTGGCCTCCTCACACTCAACCCTGGAAGGAACAACAACTGCAAGCTGGCTATGCCAAACAACACCCACGGCCAGTTCTTCTGCCGTTACTGCCGCCAAACCTTCACCACCCTCCACACCCCCTAAGCCACCGCCCCCACACCAGCCGCCAGCACCCCCGAAGCCCTGAGATGCATCCTCCTCAACCTGCGCTCCCTACACAGACACGCCGTAGAGATCTGGGACCTCATCTACACCGTCGTGCCAGATGACGCCTTCTTCACGGAAACGTGGACCAACCCCACCTCCTGCCCTGACATCACCACTGCCATCCCCGACGGATACAAGATCCAGAGGAAGGACTGCCCCAACCACCCAGGAGGAGGACTTGCAATCGCACCCAAGAACTCCCTCCGACTCACCACCTCCAGCTTGAGCGACAGCCCGCCCAACACCGAACACCTCCATTTCCAGATCCAGACCAGCCCCAGTTGACCCTACGAGGCATTCTCGCCTACAGACCTCCCAGACCTCAAACCGCGTTCACCACTACCATCGCCGACCTCATTGCACCCCACGCCATCACCTCCATGGACTACATACTCATCGGAGACCTCAACTTCCACCTCGACAACCTCAGTGACTCCAACTCCGCCAACCTCCTGGACAACCTCACCAACCTCAGACTGAAACAACTCGTCACCACCCCCACCCACAAGGCAGGACACTGCCTCGCCCCATCTTCGCCGGAGGTAACAACATCCACTTCAGCCACACCACGCAACCCCCCTGAGACCACCACTGAGTACACTTCCACATCAACAAACCTACCACCCCCAAACCTGCACCCCATCCCTCCGCGAAGGAACTGGAGCAAGGTCACCGAGGATCAGTTTAACGCCACCCTCAACCGCGATGCCCCCCACCTCAACCGACGCCAACCATGCAGCCAAAGAACTTCACAGATGGATCACCAACTGCACAGACGAGCTCGCACCCCTACGTAACCCTGACAGAAAGAGCCCCAGAAAGGCCACCTGGTTCACCGCCGACCTCCAAGAATCCAGACGCACCTGCAGACATCTGCAAGGCAGTCCTTCATCGGTTCTCTCTCCAGTACAGATGTAATCAGAGATCTTGATGCCAGGGTGCCACTTTTATATCCACTGCCAGACTAGGGGGATGTGGAGACTAACTAGCCAATGGACTACCAGGTCCCTTCCTGCCTGATGATGACTTCCTGTGAAGTGCATCATCTAGCTAGCCCAGAATGCACTATTCTGCCTACTCCCAACATGACAAAACCCTTCTCGGTGTGTGGAGCTCCCTAGCCCAACCCAGAGGTGTGGCTACCTGGGGGCTACACTCCTCTTGAAAAAATGGTTTGACTAGGGCTTCTCTGTCTCTGTCCGAGATGCCAGCCTGTCTGCTAAAACAAAAGAGCAGCCCCTTCAATGTATGACTAATGTTTGCCCTTCAAAGACCGCTTCCACCTTCAAGCTTCCCTTTTGTGCTCACAACCACTCTGGCCATACTGCCAGGAGGAGGTCACACCTCTTCCCTTGGCAGGTCCTTTTTTCCTCTTCCTGAGAGTCAATCTTGCCTCTTCCCTTGAGGGCAGAAGGTTGCATTGAGGACAGCAGCTTGTGTGCAACCATAAACGACAACAAGAAACTTTGTGCAACAAAGTGGCAATTTAAGTTGCCATCTGAACAAATTGACATTACATTCGACTTGAGCAACAAGTCAGGTTTAATGCAACGATTTGTTTGATACCTTGAAGTGTATATTTGGAAGTTAGCACTGCTGAGTTGTCAGTGTGTAACTCCATACTCACCAATGGGGCTACTAGCCTCTTCATGGTAAAAATGACAGTCATGACATGAATAATTAATAAAATACATGTCCCTCTTTTTTAATATAATGCACCCTGCCTTTAGGGATTGGTAGGCCTGCCTTAGAGTTGACCTATAGATATTAAAAAAGAAGGTATGGGCTTTGCCGTTAGTGTAAATGGTAAATTCAAGCTCGCAGGTTAAAAACCGCTCTATCAGCCTGCAATGGCGGTCTAGGAGTCATGCTTTGCTTTGTCACACTTGTGGTGGCACAATAAGTACTGCAGTCCTCAATGGACACCTAATTTACAGGCCTTGAGTTTCCCTATTAACATATAGTAGGGACTCCTGGTCGGAGACCTGCTCTTTCCCCCAGCAGCTCCGCTGTTGTGCCGCTGCCCTGTGCAGGTAGGTGTTCGAGGCCCTCCTCCACCAGCAGGCTCCTGCCCGCGCCTCATCCCTGGTGGTTCAGTGGGAGAGCCTTGCTCTTCTGCTGGTTCCGCTGTTGTCTGTATTGTGTTGTGCCCGTTTTCTGTCTATTTGTTATTGTGCCCGTTTTCTGTCTTTTTGTTACTGTGCCCGTTTTCTGTCTTGCTGTTATTGTGCCTCTGTATTTTTTATTTTTTATTTTTTGTTTGTTGTTTTGTTATGCTGCCCGTTCCCTTTCCCGCTGCTGCTGCCCCCGAGGCCCCTGCCACTGCCGGTCCCCGCTCCCGCCTCCCAGCTGCGCTTCCTTCCTCCTTCCCTATTTAATGGCAGCTGCTGCGCGGCTGCGCCGCTGGCGTGCCAAAAGCATGCCAAAGGCAAGCCCGTCTGCGCCCGTCCGCGACCTGACTGTGACCTGACTGCGACCAGCACCAGGGACCCTGGCTCTCCGACCACCCACCGCTACAACTCAGCTGACCTCCTCACACTCAACCCTGGAAGGAACAACAACTGCAAGCTGGGTATGCCGAACACCACCCACGGCCAGTTCTCCTGCCGTCACTGCTGCCAAACCTTCACCATCCTCCACACCCCCATAGCCTCCGCCCTCAGACCGGCCGCCAGCACCCCCGAAGCCCTTTGATGCATCCTCCTCAACCTGCGCTCCCTACACAGACACGCCGTTGATGGAGCTGGGTTTTTCGTAAAACGAAACCTGCTCGGATTAAAACCCCTAGTAACATTTTCTAATTTTTCTAACAGTGTGCAGTGAAAAGCACGTGGTTTTAAAAACTAACATGAGGGAAAATAATACTGCGCAAGCGTGTACTAAAGCACTGAACTAGGCCGCAAATGCTTGACTAATGAAAATAAAGAGACTAATGCTGCTTTTGTGCA
Organism: Calotriton arnoldi; assembly: GCA_963921515.1. Classification (NCBI taxonomy): domain Eukaryota; kingdom Metazoa; phylum Chordata; class Amphibia; order Caudata; family Salamandridae; genus Calotriton; species Calotriton arnoldi. The sequence continues at coordinate 130,467 of CAWUFW010011710.1, forward strand.
CGTTATTAACGTTTGCTAAGAAAAATAATAACATGGGTTGCGCATGGTTAGATGCAGCATTGAGAGGTTGCATAAAGAAAGCATTACAAAATGAGTAATAATGCTTGTTTTATTCTCTATAGAAGCATGGGTTAAGGAGAATGATTTTTACAAAATAAGCTGAAAAAGCAAAGAGAACGTGGAGGGAAGGCAAAGGCGAGCAACCTTCGAATTTACGTGTGTCTCCCAAACGTTAAACGTGGAGAGGAAAAACAATCAGCAAGTGAGGAACGTTTCCTCTGGAAGCGCATGAGTGACACAAGAAGTAACAGATTTTGAAACATTAGCGGAGAGAAGGAAGCTGAAGCCTGATATTTGTATACTTGTATTTCCTGGGAGATTCTGTGAGGAAATTGAAAAAAAAAAAAAACACAATAGAACATTGAGTGAGATGGACATGTTGAGTATGGTGTGACAGTACACCCCATTCCTTAACCAATCAAATGTAGAATAGCTCCTTATTTTGAAACAAGTGTGGGTTGGACATTTGGGTTTTAGGGTATAATTGAGGTGCCCGGTGGGAGGGGTGTGCTGGAGGTGCTGAAGCGGCTGGAGGCGTTTAGGCTGATCCTTGGGAGATCGTCGATGTCGTCAGTTTGCTGTAGAGGCCTACCTGTTTCCTTCCTGTTCCTGATTCCTGACTTTTTCTTTGCCCTTTCAAATCTTCTTGAGGGGCCTTGCTGCTCTCGTGGCCAGAGAGTAGATTTCCTGTTCCTACTGGGTTAGTATAGATAGAAACCTGAATTTGCATAATCATTTGCAAATGTATTTTGTTTCTGAACCTTTCTCTCTTCGCCTTTCCACTCCTTCAATGCACTGTCAATATGATGTGAATTTAGTCATTTCTTTTGATTAATAATTTACTCTGTGATATCTCATGATTTGTACTGTGTATTGGTACTTGATGAGCATTTATTTCACATTATTTAAATAAACATTATAAATATATACATTGAGTCCGTCTTTATTTAGAGTGAGTTTATAGATGATTGCCTATAACTAACCAACTATAAAAAGATGTCATCGCCACATTCTTTTTTTATGAGAAATGCAGGTTCTGTTGGAGATTGGTAAGTTAGGTACAAACTTTGCATTCCACTGAACCCAGCATGAGGGGACTTTGTTGGGTTACGTAATTGGGCCTTGTTTATTGCAAATTCATTGATCCCTGATCGCTGGATCACCATAGAGATCTAGGACCTCATCTACACCGTCGCGCCAGATGATGCCTTCTTCACGGAAACGTGGACCAACCCCACCTCCTGCCCTGACATCGCCACCGCCATCCCCGACGGATACAAGATCCAGAGGAAGGACCGCCCCAACCGCCAGGTGGAGCAGACAAAATAGCATTGTTTTGTGTTGTTTCTAACAAGAATTTAGTTAAGAAAACCTTGTAGTACATTGCCGTATTATTTTGTAAAGGGAGGGTCAGTAGCAGGAGTTATACTGACGTCACAAAAATTCGCACTGGCATTGGCCGAGATAGTGGGCGCGTAGTGAGCCGTGATTGGTTGGTTGGTGAGAGTCGCGCTGGTATTGGCTGAGATTCAGCTAATAGAGTGAGCGGAATTACGGGAGATTTCTTTGTTTATTTTTGGTTTATTTAGCGAGAACAAGAGAGTTTAAAAAAAATGAAGATGGTAAAAAGAATACAAGATTTCTTTAAAAAGGACAAGCCGATAGTTACTAGAGAGGGACTTCCTGTACCTCCTCCAAGAACACCTGCTTCTTTCATGATGTTAGAGAGTGGATATTCAAAAAAGAAATTGGAAGAACCTGTCTGAAGCTTCATTAAGCCCTATTCTGCAGGACAATTACCCCCGCCTATCCTTTGACCCCAATGTAGATGCAGCTGCTATACATCAATGGATTGCCACTGCGGTGGAGTCAGTTGCGCCGGTCAGAGTAGTAAAATCTATCAGACTGTCCCCCTCTGCTCCCTGGTTCTCCGATGCCCTCAAAGAATTAAAAAGTAGGTGCCAAAAATTGGTACGCCAGTGGAGGCTGCACTACTGTGACCTAGCTAAGGGAACCTACAAAAAAGCTTTAAAAGATTTTCACAAATCCCTAAAAGCAGCCAGGCGGGACTATATTGTGACACACATCCACAATGCGGACCACGCCAGTACAGAGGTTTTTAAAGTAGTCCAAACCTTTCTCAAACCCAAGGCAATAGAGACTGGAATAATCCCGTCCCTAGCCTTGTGTGAAAAAATTGCTAGTCATTTTGATACCAAAATTTTAAAGGTCTACGACTCCTTTTTACCTCCCGAGGCAACCGAGAAATCGGATCTCCCACAGGGTATGGGTGAGGTTCTTCCGTTCACCAACTTCGCACCGATTTCGTCTCAGGATGCGCTAGCTGAAATCCAAAAATGCCGTTCTGGCGCCCCTGATGATCCTTGCCCTCCCAAATTGTGGAAAATGCTAGCCCCCTGCCTGTTGGAAGGATTACTTCATATTTGGAATACCTCCCTAGATACAGGCATCTTCCCTGATCAATGGAAGCATGCTACACTTCTCCCTTTGCGAATGAAACCAAATGGTGACCCAGGCGACCTCAGCAATCTTAGACCCATCTCTCTGCTCCCCGCCCCAGGAAAAATGCTGGAGAAGCTGGTCCAGCACCAACTGTCCACCTTTATTGAGCAGAATAGTGCTCTGCATGACACACAATCTGGTTTCCGGGCGGGTTTCAGTACGGAGACAGCTCTCCTTGAGGTGGCAGAGTCGGTAAGATGGTCACTGGATTCAGGAGCATCAGCACTGCTGGTGCTCCTGGATCTGTCCGCCGCGTTCGACACTGTCGACCACACCTTACTGACCAAGAGACTACAAGATGTGGGCTTTGGTGGGAAAGTGCTGACCTGGTTGACATCCTATCTGAGCGGGCGTACTCAGCGAGTTGCCCTTCAACCGTTTGAATCTAAACCAAAACTGCTCTGGTGCGGTGTCCCCCAGGGCTCAGCTTTGAGCCCTTTGCTTTTTAACCTTTACGTAGCTCCACTGTTTTCCCTGATTGCCAACTGGGGTGTGAAAGCGATTTCCTACGCTGACGACACCCAGTTGGTCTTTCCGTTTAAAGAGCGGACGACAGAAGCTTTCAAGAACTTCAAGGGCTGTCTGCGCGATATAGCTTTATGGATGAACTCAAATAAATTAAAACTCAATGCTGGGAAAACAGAGGTTCTGTTTTTCGGGATAGACCCAGTGCCAGACTCTGATTTATGGTGGCCGTCAGAAATGGGTCCACCACCATCCCCTGCCACACGTATCCAAAATTTAGGGGTGAGATGGGAGGCGGACCTCTCTTTCTCAGCCCAAATACAGCAGGTTTCTGCAACCTGTTTCAGTAAATTAAAAAATCTCAGGAAAGTCCTACACTTCCTACCGGAAGATTGCCGCAAATCAGTAGTCCATGCCACAGTTACATCTAAGCGATACAAAAGGAGACGATGGACGGAACGTTTGAGCCAATCAAACACTCACCCCCAGTCAACTGATCTGGGTTTAATCCATCATCATTCTTTAGCTCACTCCACCACCCCAGTTCAGACATGGCCATATGCAAATCAGTCTGACCCTGTGCCTCATGGGAACAGTCCAGCCCGAACTGCCAAGCCATGTCTTCCCTGGACCGGAAACAAGCATCCTAGGACCGGTTTCTGGCATTTCAGCCGTCATCAGCCAGGCTTGCTTGAATCCAGTGGCAAAGTGAGCAAGGGACCCACGTCTGGGCATACCCCCGCCAACTTAGGGCGACCAAAGCGATACAAAGGAGACGATGGACGGAACGTTTGAGCCAATCAAACACTCACCCCCAGTCAACTGATCTGGGTTTAATCCATCATCATTCTTTAGCTCACTCCACCACCCCAGTTCAGACATGGCCATATGCAAATCAGTCTGACCCTGTGCCTCATGGGAACAGTCCAGCCCGAACTGCCAAGCCATGTCTTCCCTGGACCGGAAACAAGCATCCTAGGACCGGTTTCTGGCATTTCAGCCGTCATCAGCCAGGCTTGCTTGAATCCAGTGGCAAAGTGAGCAAGGGACCCACGTCTGGGCATACCCCCGCCAACTTAGGGCGACCAAGCGATACAAAAGGAGACGATGGACGGAACGCTTGAGCCAATCAAACACTCACCCCCAGTCAACTGATCTGGGTTTAATCCATCATCATTCTTAGCTCACTCCACCACCCCAGTTCAGACATGGCCATATGCAAATCAGTCTGACCCTGTGCCTCATGGGAACAGTCCAGCCCGAATTGCCAAGCCATGTCTTCCCTGGACCGGAAACAAGCATCCTAGGACCGGTTTCTGGCATTTCAGCCATCATCAGTCAGGCTTGCTTGAATCCAGTGGCAAAGTGAGCAAGGGACCCACGTCTGGGCATACCCCCGCCAACTTAGGGCGACCAAAGCGATACAAAAGGAGACGATGGACGGAACGTTTGAGCCAATCAAACACTCACCCCCAGTCAACTGATCTGGGTTTAATCCATCATCATTCTTTAGCTCACTCCACCACCCCAGTTCAGACATGGCCATATGCAAATCAGTCTGACCCTGTGCCTCATGGGAACAGTCCAGCCCGAACTGCCAAGCCATGTCTTCCCTGGACCGGAAACAAGCATCCTAGGACCGGCTTCTGGCATTTTCAGCCGTCATCAGCCAGGCTTGCTTGAATCCAGTGGCAAAGTGAGCAAGGGACCCACGTCTGGGCATACCCCCGCCAACTTAGGGCGACCAAAGCGATACAAAAGGAGACGATGGACGGAACGTTTGAGCCAATCAAACACTCACCCCCAGTCAACTGATCTGGGTTTAATCCATCATCATTCTTTAGCTCACTCCACCACCCCAGTTCAGACATGGCCATATGCAAATCAGTCTGACCCTGTGCCTCATGGGAACAGTCCAGCCCGAACTGCCAAGCCATGTCTTCCCTGGACCGGAAACAAGCATCCTAGGACCGGTTTCTGGCATTTCAGCCGTCATCAGCCAGGCTTGCTTGAATCCAGTGGCAAAGTGAGCAAGGGACCCACGTCTGGGCATACCCCGCCAACTTAGGGCGACCAAGCGATACAAAAGGAGACGATGGACGGAACGTTTGAGCCAATCAAACACTCACCCCCAGTCAACTGATCTGGGTTTAATCCATCATCATTCTTTAGCTCACTCCACCACCCCAGTTCAGACATGGCCATATGCAAATCAGTCTGACCCTGTGCCTCATGGGAACAGTCCAGCCCGAACTGCCAAACCAAAGCATACCCCTAAGTTGGCGGGGGTATGCCCAGACGTGGGTCCCTTGCTCACTTTGCCACTGGATTCAAGCAAGCCTGGCTGATGACGGCTGGAATGCCAGAAACCGGTCCTAGGATGCTTGTTTCCGGTCCAGGGAAGACATGGCTTGGCAGTTCGGGCTGGACTGTTCCCATGAGGCACAGGGTCAGACTGATTTGCATATGGCCATGTCTGAACTGGGGTGGTGGAGTGAGCTAAAGAATGATGATGGATTAAACCCAGATCAGTTGACTGGGGGTGAGTGTTTGATTGGCTCAAACGTTCCGTCCATCATCCCCTTTTGTATCGCTTTGTTCGCCTCTAAGTTGGCGGGGTATGCCCAGACGTGGGTCCCTTGCTCACTTTGCCACTGGATTCAAGCAAGCCTGGCTGATGACGGCTGGAATGCCAGAAACCGGTCCTAGGATGCTTGTTTCCGGTCCAGGGAAGACATGGCTTGGCAGTTCGGGCTGGACTGTTCCCATGAGGCACAGGGTCAGACTGATTTGCATATGGCCATGTCTGAACTGGGGTGGTGGAGTGAGCTAAAGAATGATGATGGATTAAACCCAGATCAGTTGACTGGGGGTGAGTGTTTGATTGGCTCAAACGTTCCGTCCATCATCCCCTTTTATATCGCTTTGTTCGCCCTAAGTTGGCGGGGTATGCCCAGACGTGGGTCCCTTGCTCACTTTGCCACTGGATTCAAGCAAGCCTGGCTGATGACGGCTGGAATGCCAGAAACCGGTCCTAGGATGCTTGTTTCCGGTCCAGGGAAGACATGGCTTGGCAGTTCGGGCTGGACTGTTCCCATGAGGCACAGGGTCAGACTGATTTGCATATGGCCATGTCTGAACTGGGGTGGTGGAGTGAGCGAAAGAATGATGATGGATTAAACCCAGATCAGTTGACTGGGGGTGAGTGTTTGATTGGCTCAAACGTTCCGTCCATCATCCCCTTTGTATCGCTTTGTTCGCCCTAAGTTGGCGGGGTATGCCCAGACGTGGGTCCCTTGCTCACTTTGCCACTGGATTCAAGCAAGCCTGGATGATGACGGCTGGAATGCCAGAAACCGGTCCTAGGATGCTTGTTTCCGGTCCAGGGAAGACATGGCTTGGCAGTTCGGGCTGGACTGTTCCCATGAGGCACAGGGTCAGACTGATTTGCATATGGCCATGTCTGAACTGGGGTGGTGGAGTGAGCTAAAGAATGATGATGGATTAAACCCAGATCAGTTGACTGGGGGTGAGTGTTTGATTGGCTCAAACGTTCCGTCCATCATCCCCTTTTGTATCGCTTTGTTAGCCCTAAGTTGGCGGGGGTATGCCCAGACGTGGGTCCCTTGCTCACTTTGCCACTGGATTCAAACAAGCCTGGCTAATGACAGCTGGAATGCCAGAAACCGGTCCTAGGATGCTTGTTTCCGGTCCAGGGAAGACATGGCTTGGCAGTTCGGGCTGGACTGTTCCCATGAGGCACAGGGTCAGACTGATTTGCATATGGCCATGTCTGAACTGGGGTGGTGGAGTGAGCTAAAGAATGATGATGGATTAAACCCAGATCAGTTGACTGGGGGTGAGTGTTTGATTGGCTCAAACGTTCCGTCCATCATCCCCTTTTGTATCGCTTTGTTCGCCCTAAGTTGGCGGGGGTATGCCCAGACATGGGTCCCTTGCTCACTTTGCCACTGGATTCAAGCAAGCCTGGCTGATGATGGCTGGAATGCCAGAAACCGGTCCTAGGATGCTTGTTTCCGGTCCAGGGAAGACATGGCTTGGCAGTTCGGGCTGGACTGTTCCCATGAGGCACAGGGTCAGACTGATTTGCATATGGCCATGTCTGAACTGGGGTGGTGGAGTGAGCTAAAGAATGATGATGGATTAAACCCAGATCAGTTGACTGGGGGTGAGTGTTTGATTGGCTCAAACGTTCCGTCCATCATCCCCTTTTGTATCGCTTTGTTCGCCCTAAGTTGGCGGGGGTATGCCCAGACGTGGGTCCCTTGCTCACTTTGCCACTGGATTCAAGCAAGCCTGGCTGATGACGGCTGGAATGCCAGAAACCGGTCCTAGGATGCTTGTTTCCGGTCCAGGGAAGACATGGCTTGGCAGTTCGGGCTGGACTGTTCCCATGAGGCACAGGGTCAGACTGATTTGCATATGGCCATGTCTGAACTGGGGTGGTGGAGTGAGCTAAAGAATGATGATGGATTAAACCCAGATCAGTTGACTGGGGGTGAGTGTTTGATTGGCTCAAACGTTCCGTCCATCATCCCCTTTTGTATCGCTTTGTTCGCCCTAAGTTGGCGGGGGTATGCCCAGACGTGGGTCCCTTGCTCACTTTGCCACTGGATTCAAGCAAGCCTGGCTGATGACGGCTGGAATGCCAGAAACCGGTCCTAGGATGCTTGTTTCCGGTCCAGGGAAGACATGGCTTGGCAGTTCGGGCTGGACTGTTCCCATGAGGCACAGGGTCAGACTGATTTGCATATGGCCATGTCTGAACTGGGGTGGTGGAGTGAGCTAAAGAATGATGATGGATTAAACCCAGATCAGTTGACTGGGGGTGAGTGTTTGATTGGCTCAAACGTTCCGTCCATCATCCCCTTTTGTATCGAACAGTTACATCTAGGCTGGACTACGCAAATAGCCTATATCTTGGCCTTCCCAATTACGCCATTTGTCGCCTTCAGATGATAAAGAATGCGGCTGCGAGGCTGGTTCGTCGCATACCTTTTCGACACCATGTCTCTCCGCATCTACAGAAGCTTCACTGGCTTCCAGTGGAGAGGAGAATTAAATTTAAGGCCATGACACTGGCCTAAAGGGCCCTCAACGGAAAATGCCCTGGTTATCTGAAGGATAGACTGTGCCACTATAAGCAAAATCATACGCTGCGATCCAATTTTCATAATTTGCTGCGCACCCCACGCTTTGCGAAATCACGCTTGGGTGGCAGAGCATTCACAGTCAGAACGGCTGTACTGTGGAATGCTCTACCGGGGTCCCTGCGACAGGCCAAGTCAGAAGCCTGTTTCAGAAAGGCCCTGAAAACGTGGCTCTTTATGGCAGATCAGTAGGGCCCGTTGGACCCCGGTGCTCGCTCCGGTCGCAATTACCTGCTGCTTCAGCGCCGGGACACCCCTGTTTGGGGTAGCTGTCGCGCTTTATAAGCTTCAGTATTATTATTATTATTATATCATACTTGTACATGGTCAGAGAATTGGATGGGTTACACGGAAGATGATGGAGTTTTAGCTTTTCCGAAGTATGGTACTTTTAACGTGAGGATATTGGAGAACTTAAGGAGACGAATGAATTTATTAAAACCAATCCTAGACCTATGCAGTAGGAGGCGCTTGAAGAATGGGAACATGAGGCATATAAAAGGGAGAGAGACAGGAATGGGATAAAATATAGGAATACATTGAGAAGGTATTCAGAAGCTAGGTGGGATGATCAGATGAAAAGATGGAGGAGAGAAGTGATTGTAGATGGATTATATCCAGTAATAGTTGCTGAGGATCAGGCTGGAGAAAAATATAAAGAGAAAAAGAATAATGTAGAGATTTCAGAATTAGATATGTATCCAAATGAAATCGATGATGAATTATTAGATGATATGCTATTAAAGAGACCTCCACCATATCAGGAGAGCCCGGATGGGATTTCTCCGAGTGCACCGTAAATTGAAATAGAAGCTCCACAAATTCCACAAGTTTCACAAGTTACACATGTTCCGGCAGCTTCACAGTCTTCACTGGGTACTCGAGAGTTGCAGGAAAGAGAGATCGACATGTTAAATAGAACAAGAGAGGAGTTGATTGAGAAAATGAGTCAGATGAGTTTAAATGCAGAAGCATTGTCAGTACCAGTAACAATTGGTCCTATAGTTCCATTGTATAGTGAGGGTCAAAATATTTCGGGAGTGCATTCCTATAAATAATGTCAGGAATGTTAGTGGATCAGAACAAGTTGAGAGGAGTACCTCATTAATTGATCTTCCAGTAAATGAAAAAGTGACTGAAACACCAAAAAGAAGTGTACAGATAGATCCTAGGACACTAGTGCAGAATGTGAGAGAAATGACTCCAGTATCAGGGGGTTCAGTGGGACCTTCGCCAGAGGAGCTAGATGATTGGATAAGAGGAATAGAAATTAATAAGTCTAAATTGAATATAGATATAGGTAGATTGAGAGTATATCTGGAAGAAATGATTAATGGCACAATAAGTCCAGAGAGATTGAGTAAATATCAGGATGAAGAGTTGCTATTTTTGTGTAAGAATATTACATGGAAAGCGAAGAATTTACATGAGAAATTGGTAGAGGTTGCACAGGAATATGGAGTGGATATTGGGAAATCTAAAGCTTTGCAGAAAACATATAGATTGGATTTTACTGAAAAGGATTTAGAGAGTTTGAATACATCTGGTAAACGATTGCTAATAAAAGAGTTGATTAATACCTTGAAGAGATGGGGTTATGTGGAACGATGGAAAGGTAGATGGGCGAAAAAGAAGGAAGAAATGATTGCTAGTAAAAATGTGAATGCATCTTCTTTACTTCCGTTAAGAGAAACAGAGCAAGTTGAAATGATATATCAGATGAGAGAAGTTCCAGGTGGTGGATATGTTCACATTCCTTGGTCAAGACAGGATATATTGTCTTTTACTAATGATTTTCCCAGATTGAGAGAAAAGCCTGTCGAGTGGTACAAACAGGTAGAGAGGTTTGTAAAAGTTTCAAAGGTCTTGTTGAAAGACTTGGATGGTTTATTTGACATTGTAGTTCCAGCTGATTTATGGACTGAGCGTAAAATTGCAGTTGATTGGCCAAAAGAGGAATATCCTAGAGATGTGAAAACAGGAGCACCTTCAGAAGAAGTGATGAAAAAATATAATCAAGTAATTACTTACTTGAAGGGTAAAATGTCTCCAAAAGAAACAGATTGGGTTAAAATTGATAGGACAACACAGGAGTCAAAAGAATCAGTACATGCATATTATGAAAGGCTTTTACAGGTGTTTAAACAGTATAGTGGCTTTGAAAGTATAACTGACAAAGATATGGAACACTTTGTGTACAGGTTTGTATTTGGATTAAGACCTGAGATTAGTAATATGATTAAGCAACATTTGATTTGTTGGCAGAGTAAGACGGTGGATGAAATTTTGAGATATGCTAAGTATTGTAGTGATGATATTGAGTCAAGGCATAAGAAATTAAAAGAGAAGATGATGTGGGCACAGGTGAAAGTGGCGCAACAGAAAGATGGGAATTATGTCAATGGTTCTCAAACAGATTTTCAAATGAAAGGACAGAATCAAAATTTTCAGCATGGTCAGGTACCTAAAATGAATGGTGTATTAAATGGAGGAAGAGGTAGAGGTAAGAATAATAGAGAAGAAATGAAAAAGAAATTTCCTTGTCATGCGTGCTGAAAATTAGGACATTGGAAGAACGAGTGTAAGTCCTTGTTAGGAAATAATGGAATGATTCAAAATTTCAATCTGCAGATGCAGAATGAAGTGGTTGTGAATTAACTACAGCTGCAACAGCAACAGGTAGTTACACCACAGGTTCAACAAATACAAGTACCTCAAGCTCCTATGCCAAATAATGTGAATGCTCAGGTACAGAGATACAGTGCGAATGCTGGATTTCACACGAGTGAACAAGTTGGTAAGAATCAAAGTGTTCAACAATATTGGTTGCAGTGTCCTGAGAGTGATTCAGATTCATCTCAATGGCGGTGCCTGAGGGGGGAGGAAGAGTGCGTGCTTCGCGCATCTCTAGTGGTAGATCAATCCTTTTGTTGATGAGAAAGTCAAAGGTAATGATATTACATTCCTTGTGGACACTGGTGCTACCCGTTCTACTGTAAGAGCAGCAGAAATTCCAAACCTACCCCTCTCGGGAGAAACTATCCAAGTTGTGGGAGGCTCAAATAAATATATTAAGACTCCAATAACAAAACCAATGGAGGTTCATTTAGGAAAATTCAGAGATATGCATCGTTTTGTGGTATGTGACACAAGTCCAGTGAATCTTTTAGGTAGGGACTTACTTTGCAAAATGAATTGCACCATCTATTGTACGCCAGATGGTATTGCTTTTCAGACACCAGATGAAGATGTTGCTTTTAAAATGATGTTAGCAAAGCAAGGGACAGAAGTGAATGATTTATATTCAATACTCACACTAGAGGATTTGCCTGGTGAGTTGAGAGACAAAGTAAGAACTGATGTGTGGGATTTTACAGGAAAAGACATTGGATTGATGAAAGGTGTTGATCCTATTCAAATTATGGTCAAATAAGGTGCAGAGTTTCCAAAAACGCCATCGTATAAGATGAGTCCTGAGACCATAGCAGGAGTTATTCCTGTAATAGAACAAATGATTGAACAGGGCATTCTAAAAGAAATATTGGGAAGTCCTTGCAATTCACCTATTATGGGAATTAAGAAACCAAGTGGAAAGTACAGAATAGTGCAAGATTTACGTAAGATTAATAAAATTGTGGTACCTTGCTGCCCAATAGTGCCAAACCCAGCAGTGATTCTTTACCAAATTCCTTGTGATGCAGAATGGTATACAGTGATTGGTTTGTGTCAAGCATTTTTCTCGATACCTTTACATCCGGATAGCCAATATTTATTTGCTTTCCGGTTCGGAGACCGTGTTTTGGCATGGTGCCAAGTTCCTCAAGGATATACAGAAAGCCCTTCAATTTTTAATTAGATTTTGAAAAATGTCTAGAGTCATTAGTTATGCCAGAGAATTCAGTAACAGTACAGTACATAGATGACCTATTGGTGGCATCAAAAACACGAGAGGCATGTGTGACAGATACAGTTGTCCTACTGAACCATTTGGCAGAAGGTGGGCATAAAGTGTCGCCAGCAAAATTACAATTTTGTCAAAAAGAAGTTCAATATTTGGGACACAAATTGAGAAAGGAGTTAGGAAAGTATTACAGGATCGAATCAATGTGATCTTGCAAATGGAACCTCCCAAAACACAGAAAGAAGTTCGAATGTTTCTGGGCATGGTGGGATATTGCAGGCAATGGATCAGTGGATTTTCACTGATTGCCAAGCATCTACAGAGGTTGACTCATAAAGATGTGATTGATCCGATTGAATTGGCTGAGGAGAGTATGAAAGCTTTTATTGAGCTGCGAGATAGTCTTTGTCGAGCACCTGCATTAGGAATGCCAGACTATACAAAAGATTTTGCATTATTCTGTTGTGAGAGAGATGGGTGCGCGCTTTCATTTCTGACACAAACACACGGAATGGCACGTCAACCAGTGGCATATTTTTCTGCTACTTTGAACTCAGTGGCTGCAGCGTTACCAGGTTGTTTGAAAGCAGTGGCTGCTACTTGTGTGAGTCTTGAGCAGAGTGAAGCAATTGTTATGGGACATCCAGTGAAAGTATATCTACCACATTCTGTTGAAATTTTGCTGACTCGTACCAGGACTCAGCACATGACATATAGTCGTTTGACTAAATGCGAGAGAGTCATTCTGGGTGCTGAAAATGTGACAGTAACAAGATGTACAACATTAAATCCAGCAACTTTGTTGCCGAGTTCAAATTGTGAAGAAGTAAAGGACGAGGCAGATCATGATTGTTTGGATTTGACGGAGTTGTGTACAAAACCAAGGCCTGACATAAAAGATACACCACTGGAGGAATCAGATTGTGTGATGTTTGTAGATGGATCTTGTCTGAGAGACGAGAAAGGTGTATTGAGTGCTTCATATGCTGTATGTACAGTGGCCATGGTTCTTGGAGCATCTTGACTAAGAGGGATAAATTCAGCACAAATTTCTGAGTTGGTCGCATTGACCAGGGCATGTATAATTGGCAAAAATTTGAGAGTAACCATATTCACTGACAGTCAATATGGTTTTGGGGTGGTGCATGACTTTGGTCAATTATGGATGCAACATGGATTTCTGACTTCTTCAGGATCCCCAATCCGAAACAGTAAAAATGTGAAGGATTTACTGAATGCACTACAATTGCCCAAAAAGATTGCAGTGGTTAAATGTTCGGCACATAAGTCAGGAAATGACTATGTGACTAGTGGAAACAGATACGCAGACCAAGTGGCTCGTTTCTGTGCACAAAATTCAATTTCAATAAACAGAGGAAAAGAGAGAAATAATACAAATTGTCACTTGATGTTCTCTGCAATAGGAACTTGGGATGAAATTAAACAGTTGCAGGAAGAAGCTAGTGAAGAGGAAAAAGAAATTTGGATCAAATCAGGCTGTAAAAGGAGATCTGATGATGAAGTATGGGTGTATGTAGATGAAAGACCAGTAATGCCAGACTGTTTACTTTCACAGATGGCAAGGATGTACCATGGAATAGCACATATTGGGAGAGATGCTATGATTAGACTTTTCAAACAGTCATGGTGCAATCCAAAGTTCAGGGTCACTGCAGAGAGTCTATGCCAAAGTTGCACAAAGTGCCAGCAGCAAAATCCAGGGAGAAAGACAGTTGTTAGTTGGGGCCGAATTGGGAAAGCTGCTGGACCTTTTACTAGGTTGCAGGCAGACTTTGTTGAGCTTCCTCCTTGTAATGGACTAAAATATGTGTTGGTTGTTGTTTGTCTTTTTTCTCGTTGGGTGGAAGCATATCCAACAAGAAGAAATTATAATCTAACAGTTGCTAAATTGCTTTTGAGAGAAATAATTCCTAGGTTTGGATTTCCAGTCTCTTTAGAAACGGATAGAGGAACTCATTTTAATAATGAAATAATTTGGATGATTTGTGCAGCATTACAAATTGAACAAAAGCTGCATTGTGCCAGAAGCATCAGGAGTGGTCGAGCAAATTAATGGCACTATCAAATCCAGACTATCAAAGGTCTGTGCAGCCACAGCACTGAAATGGCCAGATGCTTTAGAGTCTGAGAAGTATTCCTGATAAAAAGACTGGATTATCCCCACACAAAATTATTGTGGGGAGAGCAATGAGACAGCCGATTGTACCAGCAAATCAAATTATGAATATTTCTGATGATCTGGTGCTTGATTATTGCAAAGGATTGGCTGATGTAGTGCATTCTGTGTCCCATCAGGTTGAAGAAATTGCAACTACAACTCAGCAAGAACAAGCACATGATTAAAGTCCAGGAGAATGGGTCCTGGTGAAGAAACACATGAGAAAATCGTGTTTGGAGCCTAGATGGCACGGCCCTTACCAAGTGATACTGGTGACAATGACAGCAGTAAAATATGGTGGCTTGCCAAATTGGATACATGCAAGTCATACAAGAAGAGTCCCAAGTCCACTTGAAAGACAAGAAGAAGCAGAAAGTGGAAAAAGTGAAGTAATTGAGTCTAAAGTTACAGATTCTGAAGTCGAACAGGGAACAAATCGAATAGAGTGGGCACCAGCTACTGGGTCTCAAAAGACTGCTGTTGAGAAAGAAAAAGGGAAAGTGATTAATGAGAATCAACAGAGAAAAGGACTGACTAAAAGAACTTGCGATCTTGAAAGTGATGCTGAAGAAACAGTTCAAGTAAAAAAGCAAGGAAAAGTGATGTGTGGCCAGAAGGAGTGAAAAGACTGAAATACACTCTGAAACAAAGATCACCTGACACGATAATTGAAGTTTCAGATCAGACTGAGCAAAGTGAGTCTGAAGAAGAATCAGTTCGGAAAACGAAAAGAGTGAGGGTTCCAAATAAGAAATACATAGCACCAGAATGGACATATGTGGTGTTGGAAGAAATTGAAAACACAGATCAGATCAAAGAAAATACTGGTACAGAGCAATGTGAAGGAGACAATTTTGAACCACCTTAAAAAAAGAGAACTGTAAAAATTAAGGTGCAACAATTTTTGGGAAAATTATTCTGAATCATTCAAAAAATTTGAAGAAGATATAAAAAAAAAAAAAAGAAAAAGAGGGGGTAAAGAAGAAAGCCATAAAGTGTGTGGGGATACACTACTTTGCTAACTACTTTTGATAGATCTTACAAAATTTTTAGATACACTACTTTGCTACACTACTTTTGATAGATCTTACAAACTTTTTACTAGATTATTGATAGATTTTTGAGTTTTTTTCTTAGTTTTTTTAGAATTAGTGCAAATTTAACTAGAAATGGCAAATACAGCAGAGACTGGACATCAAAATCGTAGTTTTAAACGTAGATGTATTAATGCTTGCCTATTTAGTATTTTTCTACTAATGTTGGTATGGTTAACACTAATTGTCATTGTGCCTGTCTTTTTTTTTTTTTTTATTCTTTTTATTAAACAGTCGTCAGTTTAAAAAAACAGCATCATCATGAGTTACATGGTTTATATATCTTCAGTGCAGTACTACACCAACTATAATCAACAATGGTACTTTACAAACAACATGCTACAGTTAGGTTCACAATCCTTCACTTATCTCACCCGCCACCCCCATCTAGCTCTCTGTCAGCTCCCAGTTGCCCCTGTAGGCCTCCCACTGTTGCCATACTTTTTCCCATTTCTTGGGACATCCCCTACTTTCGTACACTGTCTTTTCTGCGGCAGAGCACCAGTCCATATCCCGTTTCCATTACGTTACCGTTGGTGCTTGCGTCGCCCCCCATGCTCTGGCAATGTTTCTTTTGGCGACCATTGCAGCTACTAATAGCCATATTTTTTGGTATTTGGGCCACATTTGTTCCCCCGATACACATAGTACATGCCACCGGGCTTCAAGTGGCACCTCCTGGCCCACCACCGCCGACATTATCCGCGTTACCCGCCGCCAGTAACTTTGGATGGCAGGGCAGTCCCACACCATATGAAAGAATGCACCCCTTTGACTACATCCCTTCTGACAAATCTCCGTGGGAGTGCGCCCCAGCTTATACATGAGTACACTGGTGAAGTAAGATCTATGGATTATTCTCAATTGAACCAGCCTGAACCGTGCTCTAATCGCCACTTCTCTAGGGCTTTGTATGTCCTCCGCCCAGTCATCGTCCTCTAGCAGGCCCACATCAGATTCCCATGACTCCCTTAACTTTATCAGGAGATCCGGGGCATTATTGATTATCTTTCTATAGGTGCATGACAGTGCTTTTTCCGGTATTGGGTCTAATAGTAGTCTGTCTTCCAGTGGGCTATATTCGGGTATTTGTTCCCCCTCTTTTATGTATCTACTCAAAGCATGTCGCACCTGCAGGTACCTGTAGCGTTCTGCTTCTGCTAGCTGGTAGTCAGTCTGTAGTTCCGGGAAGGTGAGCATGTGTTGCCTCCGCCACACATCTCCCAGGCGTATTATGTCTATCAATTTCCATTTCCCAAAGCCCTGTAAGCTACCTACTTCCTGAAGCATGTCACTGTCCCACAGAGGGGTCTGTTCCGTTAGTTTGTTAGCCCAGCCCAGATAACGATTTACTTTTGCCCATATGTCAACTACTATCTGAGTATGAGATAGCTTGCCTCCCAGCTTTTTCCGACTATATAGTGCTCCCAGGTAACCCCTTGTCCCCATTGCCCAGTGGTCCATCCTGTAAGCCGGATCGTTCCTATCTGCAAACACCCAGTCATTGATTACCATTAGTTGTGAGGCCCAGTAATATTTTTGAAGATCCGGAATGGCCAGCCCACCCTCATAGACTCCTTTCTGTAATTTGGCTAGCGCAATTCTCGCACCCCCTCCGTCCCACAGCAGTGTCCTAAGTTCGCCGTCTACTTCCCTAAAGAATTTATCGGGAATTGGGCAAGGGGTGTTTTGCAAGACGTATAGCATGCGGGGCAATGACATCATCTTATATAACACCGCCCTCCCCATAAGAGATATCGGTAGCTTTCTCCAGTGAGCAATGTCGTTCCTCAAGCGGTCTAGTTGTGGCTGTAGGTTCTCGGTCAGAAATGCCGCGTCAGTTCTTGTTATTTGTATGCCCAGATATTTAAAACTATCCTTAACCTTCAGCTGATTGTCGGCCCCAAGTCTTGGGGGTGGTCCATCCGATATCATGTATAGAAGTGACTTGTCCCAGTTGATCTGATATCCTGAGTACCCCTCAAAGAGTTTAAAAATCTGCAGTAGCCTGCTTATTGTGAACCGGGGTCGCATCGCGTAAAGAAGGACATCATCAGCATATAACGATATTCTCTCCTCCCACAGCTCCCCCCCTGGAATACCTGTAATCACTGGGTCTCCTCTCACCCATGCCGCCAGCGGCTCGAGTGCCAATGCAAATAAGAGCGGCGAAAGAGGGCATCCCTGCCGGGTGCCCTTGTGAAGAGCAAAGGCGCGGGAAACCGTACCGTTCACCCGAACTCTAGCTAGGGGGTGTGAGTATAATAACTTAACCCAGGACTGGAAGTGTGGGCCAAACCCAAACCGCTTCAGGACCTCAAACAAGTAATGCCATTCTATACTATCAAACGCCATGCGCGCGTCAAGGGAGAGGAGCGCTGCCTCCATTCCCGGGTTTGTTTTCACCAAGTGCATCATCCCATAGAGTCGACGGAGATTAAGCCTGGTGCTTCTGCGGGGCATAAAGCCCGATTGGTCTGGGTGTATCAGGGTCGTGATGGGTACCAGTAGGCGATTGACTAAAACTTTGGCCAGAATTTTAACCTCTGCGTTTAGCAGAGAGATAGGTCTGTATGAGTTACACTGGTCCGCCGGCTTGCCTGCTTTGGGGATCACCACAATGGTGGCTGTCCGTTGGTCAACTGGTAAACTCCCCCGTTCCCGCACCTCATTGAACATGGCAAGGAGATATGGGGCCACTACACTTGCCGTGCATTTAAAGAGTTCAATGGGCAGACCATTCAGTCCCGGCGCCCTGCCAGCTTGTAGGTCCTGAATAGCTCCTATTATCTCCTCAGTAGTTATATCCCTATCTATATCATCCCTATCTTCCTCGGTCAGCATTGGTAACCGCATTTCTTTCAATAATTCGCTACAGTCTGTGGCTGTCCTAGTTGGGTGGGACCCATAGAGTTCCTCATAATATTCTGCGAAGACCCGCGCCATATCTTCCCCAGTAACATGTATCTGTCCCTGACTATCGCGTATTTCTGCTACCCAGCTCCTTTCCCTGTCCCTCTTTTCAAGCCAGGCGATCATTTTATTAGCTTTATCACCTAGGTCGTATATGTGTTTCTGAGTTGCAAGAGTGGCTGTTCTCGCCGCATTATAAGCCATGTCTTGTAGTTCTTGCTTCCCAAGCTCTATCCGGTGCGCTAATTCTTTATCAGTTCTCCCCCCCTCCAGATAGGCTTTCTCCAGTTCAACCACCGCCACTTCTAGTTTATCCCATTGCGACCTCCTTTCCTTGTTAGCACCTCCTATGCAGGCCTGAACATGACCCCTCATAACTGGCTTGAAGGCCTCCCACAGGGTACACACTTCCTCAACCGTTCCCTCATTTTCTTGGAAATAAAGCTGCGCCCGTTCCCGGACTTTTTGGGTATTGTCCTTATTTTTAAAGAACCATACGTTCAGTCTGGGCGGGAGAGTATGTGTTCGAATCGGGCCCTTCACTGTGATATCCACTGGTGAGTGATCCGAAATACCCCGCGAGCCAATGTGAGCGTTTGAAAACCAGGCTTCCGCCCCTCTGTGTGTCAATATATGATCAAGTCTAGAGTAACTTCCGTGCGCGGCTGAGTAAAAAGTGTATTGGCGGGTGTGTGGGTTGTGCAATTGCCAAAGGTCTGTCAACCCCATCGCGTCAGCAAATGCCCCCAGTGGTTCCGCCCCCCTGTCTCTGGTGGATGTGGATTCCCTGTCAATCCCTGGGTCGATGGTAGAGTTCATCTCACCTCCCAATATTAAGAGTCCCTGCGGAAGGTCAACCAGTAATGTCCCCAGCGCCGCCAATGCCTCAGATCTCATCGCTGGCGGTATGTAACACGAGACAACGTTGATCGTTTGGCCTTCCCATTTCCCTGTGAGTGCCACATACCTACCAAGTGGGTCGTGCCAGACCTTCCCCATTACGAAAGGGAGACTCGTTTTCATGAGTATCCCCACCCCGCGTGATCCAGTCATGTATCCTGCATGTGCAACCATTTTATAGCCATACCTATCCATTGCCCGATATCTGTGGCCTTTGAGATGCGTTTCCTGTATAAGCGCAACTCCAGGGGAGTGTCTATGCAAGTATTGTAATACAATACTTCGTTTGATACTGCTACCCAGTCCATTAACATTCCACGACGAAAGGTTGAAGCTGGTAGCTCCTTGTCGTTCCCCCTTATGGCTTCCCATGGAGACCTGACTCATTCCCTGTCTCGCTACCCGCGAGGATGTCCCAATTTGTGTAGTATGTAACACTATCTATGTCTAACTGCTTGCGTCTTCCCCTCCCTTTTGTTGTGTGATGCTGTGTAACTGACGTTAAAATAACAAATCTAATAAAACATAACATTCCCCTAATCAGAAACCCCCCCTCCCTGCTGCCCTGCTGGTGGGTATCATAACTCCCACCTTCCCAACGTGCAGAGTGCCTGTTGCCCCAAACTAATACCTAAACGGGGGTGGTCATAGACAAACTACAGTGGCCCCCCTCCCGGTCTCATTCCCACCCCACCAAAATCTTACATTGGAATACAGAAGCAACCTCAGTGGTATACCATTACGAAAAGTATCGGTGGTAGCTTGCTCACATTCACATAACCTGCCTCCCACCCCCCATTCCCCCAGCAAGATAACCTGAGCTTCACAGTTTTCAGTTCAACGACACATACCCTCCATCTCTCACAATTCCGATCTCTAGTCCGTCGCTTTCAGTCCGATTCAGCACTTGTCCTCCGTCGTTGCTCACGCCATCGATCTCGTGCAGGATTTGGCCCAACGGTGCACCAACCCTCCAGCCATTCTCGGGCCTCCTCCGGGGAGGTGAAGAACCATGCCTTCCCGTCAGCCTCGACCCCCAATTTGGCCGGATACATCATAGAGTATTTTAGTTCTTTGGTCCGGAGCTCCCTTTTGACAGATTCAAAGGCACGTCTTTGCCGTTGTACGTTAAGGGTGAAATCGGGGAAAAAACTAATCACTGCATTCTCGTGGTGCAAATCCCTGTTCTGGCGTGCTGACTGAAGGATGGCGTCCCGGTCTCGGAAGTTGAGAATACTGGCAATGATTGTCCTGGGTAAGGCGCCGGGTTTAGGCATGGGAATGGGGGCCCTATGTGCACGTTCAATTGTAAAGTAGGTGGAGAGGCGTTTTGGTTTTAAGTGATTCAGGATCAGATCTTCCAGGAAGAGGTCTACACTGGGTCCCTCCATTCCTTCTGGCACCCCCACCACTCTAATGTTATTCCTGCGTGCCCTCCCTTCCTGATCTTCCAGCTTGGCTGCCATAGCCTCTTGCTGTTTCGTGAGGGTTTGGACTTGCTCCTCTAGGCTCTTCGTACAAGTCTGCAGGTGGGTCACCTCTTGCTCGGTAGCGGTAACTTTATCAGACAGTTTCCTGAAGTCTGCTCTCAGAAGATTCACATCTACTGTTACGGCGTCTATCTTAGGATCGAGTGTGCCCTTCAGGTCTACAATGGCCGCCATAATTGCACTTAACGAAGGCTCTGGCTGTACTTCCGGTTGTTGTGACTGTGATGACGCAGTCTGAAGCGGCACCGCGTACTTGTCCATTTTATTAGTTTGTGCCCCTGTCTGTCCCTTGGGTTTCATTTGCGTGATCTCCGCAGTCGCCCACTAAAGTCCTGGGGGGCCTGGTCCCTCTTCGCAGCCCTCGGCGCTGGAGCGATGGCGTCCCTCCCCTCTATGTACAGTGGGATCCGTCAGTGAGTTCTCTTCTCGCAGGGCCCAGGGATAGCCCAGGTGGTCCTACTCAGGTGTTTGCAACACAATCCGTATTTCAATCCTGGCCCCTGCCGATCCCTCGCTGTCAGTTACAGTCCTCTGTTTACTGGATCTATATTTATTTACGCGTTCAATTAGGACCGTTCTCCATCTAGTGAAGCCAAGGCTCCACCCGCCCGGCCAGGGAGGGCGTTCGACAGGGCTGTTGTGTCTTCTCGCCGA
This sequence comes from Calotriton arnoldi, assembly GCA_963921515.1. Taxonomy (NCBI): domain Eukaryota; kingdom Metazoa; phylum Chordata; class Amphibia; order Caudata; family Salamandridae; genus Calotriton; species Calotriton arnoldi. The sequence continues at coordinate 151,817 of CAWUFW010011710.1, forward strand.
CTACGGAAGCTGCCTCCCCAGAGCCGTTCAGCGGAGTCCTCCGTCGCCCTTTAATCTCCTCCGGTTCTTCTCGCGACCCAGCACCGCAAACCAAGCTGTGTCAACCCCGTAGCGGATGGGGGAAGGGTAGCGGGGAGGGTCGTCGCCCGGCCCCCACCTTTGGGCCTCTATGCAGTTAAGTCTCTATTTGGGCTCGGTGAAGGCAAAGTTATGGGTACCCCGGGGAGGCGCAGTTAACCAGAGCGCCACCCCCGTCGACTCCTCTACTGCTGTGGCACTCCTTCACCCCCCCGCCACCACCTTCCAATGAAGCCCCAGGGCCGTTATCACCCACCAGCTGCCGTCTTGCACAGCCCCACTACGATCTCCACACTTGTGGTTCGCAGCAGGCCACTGTAGTAATCTTCAGGGTCTCTTACCGGCAGCCGCGCTGTGGCATTGGGCGCCGGTCTCCAGCAGTGGGCCCTCTGCGTAGGGCCACGTTGATCACCCCGCCGCTGAAACTAGGCCCGGACCTCGAGGAGGACCGCAACCTGCTTTCCGACCACACTCGGGCCGTCGCCGCAGCCCATCCGCCTCCAGAGTACTGCAGTCGCGCGCCCACCGCAGTCCCCGCCTCGGTCCAATGACGGATAGTGGCCGGGGGCGGAAGAAATCGCGTCACATGCCTCACCTCGGGTCTCCCACTATCCGTATTCTCCAGTGAGCCACAATTTGATGTGGCGCACTCCCCGTCTTCTCTTCAATTTCTCCGTTTGGCCACAGTCAGTCTCATCCGAGCCCCGCTACGCCGGCTCACTCGACCTCTTCACTCCGTCACCGGGATCATAGCCATGCCCAGTACTCTGCAGGCCGCGCTCCGGCCAGCATGGTCGTTCTCTGGCTCGCAGTTGTCCAGGCGGTGCCGCGGGGCTACACTGTCATCTGGTGCATCAGCGATGCCTGCGAGGACTACTACACCTTTTCTGCTGCTGCTGTCCGGCTGGAAGTGCGGATTTTTCCGGGGTTTAGGAACCCGGGAGCAGGAGCTCCTCTAGAGCGCCGCCATTTCCTTCGGCTCCGAAGCCACGCCCCCATTGTGCCTGTCTTAATGGTAACTAATCACAAGAATAACACTAATACTAATGGTGTGATGAGTGAAAAAGTAGATACTAAAGGTTTAGAGGAAGATTCACATACTAAAATAGAAAAGATGACAGCATCTATTATCATGATAAATCAATTAATGATTTTTCGTTAAATGTCTTTACCAAGTTATTGTATAAGTATGTTGATGTAATGGATGCGAGAGATTGTTATGTGTGCATGCAATTACAGTTGTCTGTCTCAGAGGTGGTGACCTATCATCACCTACCTTTAACATATGGTGTGTCTTGTAGTGTACTAACAAGCCTCTTTTACGAGAGGGGAAGCCTCCAATATTATTACTCTAACATAGATTTAGTGTTTTCAGAAATTCCTATTAGAAAGAATATAAATAGTGCTAAAAATGCGGAATACATGGGAGAATTTTTTCATTCTACACAAACAATAGATACAGTATATGCACATAGACATAATTTAACCTGTAGATTATGATTTGAAGAAATAGAATTCATTAACATGGTTGAAGATAGAAGACAAGAGTTTCAGAGAAAAGCTGCTGAGCAAAAGTCTCATGTACCTCCATGGGCTTTCAGAGAAGGAAATTACAAGAAGGGCGAGACTTACGCTGCCATGACCCTAGACTCTTATCATAAAGGGAAGTTTTGCTTGCTTAGACAAAAGACTGATTATAATAATTAATTCATTGGTTCTAGTGAATGTGATCATACCTTTCTAATAACGGGAGGATGGGGATTAAAAGGAGGAACTGATCCTGTCTTTCCGGGAATTTATCATGTGTGTGGTAAGAATGCCTATTATATGTTGCCTGCACATTGGTATGGGTGTTGTTATTTAGCAATAGTATTCCCGAAGATATATCATGTGGATAAGAATCATAGAGTCAATGAAGTAAAGAATGAACTAATACGTAATAAGAGAGCAAGCTTTTCAGAAATAATAGGGGATGTTTTTGGAGCATTGACACCTTCAGTTGGAGTTATTCTGAATTCGCACAAAATTAGAAAATTGTCCACAGTGGTTGATCGTTTATCAACAGACACTGCTGGTGGGTTTTTAATGGTCGAAACTGAAATGGTTGTAATTAGGTCCATGGTTTTACAAAATCGACTTGCCCTTGATGTAATATTGGCAAAAGAGGGTGGAGTCTGCAATATGTTAAAAATACAACAATGTTGCACTTATATCCCTGATAAGAGTAAGAATCATGAGGGGTATATTAGGAATATTACAAATTTTCATCAAGATTTGTCTAAATTGAAGGTTGATGGTGCTTGGGAGAAACTTGGTAAGAGTTTTTCCTCTGTGGGAAATTGGTTTTCTACATTTGGGAATAGTTTTTAGGAAGAATATTAACACCTATCATTGCAGTGGTTTCAGTGATACTAATGATTTTCTTGATTTATAAACGTTGCAAATGCAAGAAAGAGACATCTGATTACAAACGAAGAGCAAGAAAGAGAAAGAGAGAAGAGATAGAACTAGAAGATAGAAGAGGAAATTATTATGAAATAATGAGAGATTTAGATGGAATAAGGGTAAAACGAGAGAGAACAACAGCTCTCTAAGTGACAAATTGTATTGGTGGGTATTTGGTGATGGCTCAAAGACGCCATCAAAGGGGGGATTGATGGAGCAGGGTTTTTCGTAAAATGAAACCTGCTCGGATTAAAACCCCTAGTAACATTTTCTAATTTTTCTAACAATTGCAGCGAAAAACACGTGGTTTTAAAAACTAACATGAGGGAAAATAATACGGCGCAAGCGTGTACTAAAGCACTGAACTAGGCCGCAAATGCTTGACTAATGAAAATAAAGAGACTAATGCTGCTTTTGTGCACGTTATTAACGTTTGCTAAGAAAAATAATAATATGGGTTGCGCATGGTTAGATGCAGCATTGGGAGGGTGCGTAAAGAAAGCATTACAAAATGAGTAATAATGCTTGTTTTATTCTCCGTAGAAGCATGGGTTACGGAGAATAGTTTTTACAAAATAAGCTGAAAAAGCAAAGAGAACGTGGAGGGAAGGCAAAGGCGAGCAACCTTCGAATTTATGTGTGCCTGCCAAAAGTTAAACGTGGAGACGAAAAACAATCAGCAAGTGAGGAACGTTTCCTCTGGAAGGGCACGAGTGGCACAAGAAGTAACAGATTTCAAAACATCAGCGGAGAGAAGGAAGCTGAAGCCTGATATTTGTATACTTGTATTTCCTGGGAGATTCTGTCATGAAATTGGAAAAATAAAACAAAACAATAGAACATTGAGTGAGATGGACATGTTGAGTATGGTGTGACAGTACACCCCCTTCCTTAACCAATCAAATGTAGAATAGCTCCTTATTTTGAAACAAGTGTGGGTTGGACATTTGGGTTTTAGGGTATCATTGAGGTGCCCGGTGGGAGGGGTGTGCTGGAGGTGCTGAAGCGGCTGGAGACGTTTAGGCTGATGCTTGGGAGATCGTAGCTGTCGTCGGTTTGCTGTAGAGGCCTACCTGTTTCCTTCCTGTTCCTGATTCCTGACTTTATCTTTGCCCTTTCAAATCTTCTTGAGGGGCCTTGCTGCTCTCGTGGCCAGAGAGTAGATTTCCTGTTCCTACTGGGTTAATATAGATAGAAACCTGAATTTACATAATCATTTGCAAATGTATTTTGTTTCTGAACCTTTCTCTCTTCGCCTTTCCACTCCTTCAATGCACTGTCAATATGATGTGAATTTAGTCATTTCTTTTGATTAATAATTTACTCTGTGATATCTCATGATTTGCACTGTGTATTGGTACTTGATGAGCATTTATTTCACATTATTTAGATAAACATTATAAATATATACATTGAGTTCGTCTTTATTTAGAGTGAGTTTATAGATTATTGCCTATAACTAACCAACTATAAAAAGATATCATCGCCACATTATTTTTTAGGAGAAATGCAGGTTCTGTTGGAGATTGGTAAGTTAGGTACAAACTTTGCATTCCACTGAACCCAGCGTGAAGGGACTTTGTTGGGTAACGTAATTGGGCCTTGTTTATTGCAAATGTATTGATCCCTGCTCGCTGGATCACCGTAGAGATCTGGGACCTCATCTACACCGTCGCACCAGATGACGCTTTCTTCACGGAAACGTGGACCAACCCCACCTCCTGCCCTGACATCACCACCGCCATCCCTGACGGATACAAGATCCAGAGGAAGGACCACCCCAACCGCCCAGGAGGAGGACTTGCCATCACACACAAGAACTCCCTCCGACTCACCACCTCCAGTTTGAGTGACAGCCCGCCCACCACCGAACACCTCTATTTCCAGATCCAGACCAGCCCCAGAATGACCCTACGAGGCATCCTCCCCTACAGACCTCCCACACCTCAAACCGCATTCACCACTACCATCGCCGACCTCATTGCGCCCCACGCCATCGCCTCCGTGGACTACATACTCATCGGAGACCTCAACTTCCACCTCGACTACCTCAGTGACCCCAACTCCGCCACCCTCCTGGACAACCTCGCCAACCTCGGAGTGAAACAACTCGTCACCACCCCGACCCAAAAGGCAGGACACAGCCTCGACCCCATCTTCACAGGAGGTAACAACATCCACTTCAGCCACACCACGCAACCCTACTGGATGGACCACCACTGCGTACACTTCCACATCAACAAACCCACCGCCACCAAACCTGCACCCCGCCCTCCGCGAAGGAACTGGAGCAAGGTCACCGAGGAGCAGCTCAACGCCACCCTCAACCGCGATGCCCCCCACCTCAACCTACGACAACCTTGCAGCCAAAGAACTTCACAGATGGATCACCAACTGCGCAGACGAGCTCACACCCCTACGTATCCCTGACAGAAAGCGCCCCAGAAAGGCCACCTGGTTCACGGCCGACCTCCAAGAATCCAGACGCACCTGCAGACATCTCGAGAAGAACTGGAGAAACAGCAAATCCTCGAAGACCGCACCACCTACAAGAATGCCATGACAGAATACCACCAACGCATCAGATCCACCAAAAGGACCTTCATCCAGAACAAGATCCTCGTCAACTCCAGCAACTCAAAAGAACTCTTCAGCATCATCCAGGATTTCACCAAACCCCCCAGCGAAACCACGAACATCACCCCCTCCCAGGACCTCTGCAACAAGCTCGGCTCCTACTTCCATCTGAAAATCAAGTGCCTCTACGACAACTTCTATGACCAGACACCTGACTCCGAAACCACTCCCTCCTCCAGCAACGCCAGCCAGCCCACCATCTCCTCCTGGACCCCAGTCACCACCGAAGACACCGCATCGACCATAAAAGGCATTCACTCAGGAGCCCCCACGGACCCCTGCTCTCTGCACATCTTCCACAGAGCCGCCGCCGCCATCGCACCGGAACTACGATGCACCATTAACGCCACCTTTGAAACCAGCACCTTCCCTGATGACTGGAAACTCGCAGAAGTCAGGCCCCTACTCAAGAAGCCCTCAGCAGATCCTACGGACCTCAAGAACTACCGACCCATCTCCCTCCTCCCGTTTGCGACCAAAGTCAAAGAGAAGACCGTCAACGTCCAACTAACGAAATTCATCGAAGAGAACTCCATCCTCAACCCCTCCCAATCCGGATTCCGCAGCAACCACAGCACTGAGACAGCTCTACTCGCCGCTACAGACGACATCCGCACCCTCCTCAACCAAGGACACACCGTGGCCCTGATCCTACTCGACCTCTCTGCAGCCTTCGACACCGTCTCTCACCACACACGCACTGCCAGATTCCACGACGCCGGCATACAAGGAACTACCCTCGACTGGCTGCGCTCCTTCCTCACCGGCAGAACCCAAAGAATCAGACTTCCACCCTTCCTCTCCGAACCCACAGAGATCAACTGCGGAGTACCCCAAGGATCGTCGCTCATCCCTACACTCTTCAACATCTACATGGCCCCCCTCGCCGCCATCGTCAGACATCACGGACTCAGCATAGTATCCTACGCCGACGACACCCAGTTCATCTTTTCCCTCACCAAGGACCCCATCACCATCAGACTCAACTTCCAGGAAGGAATGAAGGACGTCGCATCCTGGATGAGCAGCAGCTGCCTGAAGCTCAACTCGGAGAAGACAGAGGTCCTAGTCCTCGGACCCCCCCTCTGCATGGGACAACACCTGGTGGCCCACCGCCCTCAGCAGCCACCCCACGGACCGCGCCCGGAACCTCAGCATCGTACTCGACTCCTCCCTCTCCATGACCCGACAGGTCAACGCCGTCGCCTCCACCTGTTTCAACACCCTCCGCATCCTTCGGAAGATCTTCAAATGGATACCCCCCAAATCAAGGAAGACAGTCACCCACGCACTCATAACCAGCAGACTGGACTACGGAAACGCCCTCTACGCCAGGATCAACAAGTCACTGCTCCACAAACTCCAGACCATACAGAACACCGCAGCCAGACTCGTCCTCGGCATCCATCGACACAAACACATCACCCAACACCTGCGAAACCTCCACTCGCTCCCCGTCGAGAAGAGAGTAACTTTAAAGATACTCACCCACGCCTACAAATGCCTCCACAACACCGTACCCCAATATCTCAACGATAGAATCTCCTTCCACGTACCCAAGGGAAACCTCCGATCCGCCGACCTCGCCCTCGCCGAACCCCTGTGCATCGGCAGAGCAATAACGGGTGGAAGAACCTTCTACTATATCACGGCCAAGACCTGGAACGAGCTCCTGATCGACCTTAGACGCGCCCCCACCCTGCACATCTTCAGGAAGACCCTCAAGACCTGGCTCTTCGACTGACCGGAGCTGCTCCCCCTCCCCCAGTGCCTTTAGACCCTCACGGGTGAGTAGCGCGCTTCATAATTCCCTGATTGATTGATTGACTTATTATAAGTAAGTTAACTTTATGCCAATTGTGGGGAACCAAATCTGATTAGTCACCAAATGATGTCTGATCAGGGAGGAGAGAGAGAATTTTTGGGGTATAGGATACTGTATCCAAGTAGAGATCTAATCACACCAAATGGTATCCTATCACCTTTAATCTGTGGTTACGCTGAACGTGCTATGTGGATAGATAAAGGTTGAGCCACTTGGCACCTGGGCACCTAGCCTGCCACTTGCCTGCCACTGTGGCCTCTAGTTCCTGCGTATTTTAGCCTGATTCAGTGACATTGTTGCTGCCTGTTTTTTCTCAATCACAGTTCTTCCCGCCAACAGAAACCCCACCCACCCCAGGACCTACTTGATGCAGGCTGCAGAGCGACCCATCAGTAGTCACCTGGGCACCTAGCCTGCCACTTGCCTGTGGCCTCCAGTTTGTGCTTGTTCCAGCCTGATCCAGTGACACCGCCGCTGCCCATGTTTTCCTGCCTGAATTTTTCCCAATCATCGTTCTTCCACCAACGAAAGCCCCACCCACTCCAGGACCTTCTTAATGCAAGCTGCAGCATGGAAGTGCACAGTGGGCGCACGGCTGGCGTGCCAGACAGGCCCGTCTGCACCCATCCACCCCTGGACCATGCCCAGTGCCACGACCCCTGGCCCTCCCGCCCCCGAAGATACACCATCACCGAGCTCTACACCATCAACGCTGGATGCCGCAACAAACACTGCCACTGCACCAATCCACAGTCCACAGTAGGACGTTTCACCTGCACCTACTGCCACTTCACTTGCCACAGGACACACACCATTAAACCGACCAGCCCACCCCAAACACACCACAGACACCACCTGAATAAAAGTGCCAACTCTCATGCGCCCTTCTTAACACACACTCACTATGCTAACACACTACTGAGATTTGGGATCTCATTTCTGCCCTCACACCCAACGTCCTCCTACTCACTGAGACCTGGCTCAATTTTACTTCCACGCTCAACATCGCCATGGCAATACCCGAAGGACACAAGATCACACACCCCCATCAACAAGCCTGGCGGAGGGATTGCCATCATTCACAAGAAATCCATCCAATGTACCACCACAAATAACAACATTACCCCAGCCATGGATCACCTCAACCTCCGGCTCCAAAAAGACAGCAAAGGCCCTCTTGCTTACTGTCCTCCAGGACCACGTACAGCCTTCTGAAACTTCATTGCCGACTTCATCACCCCCTCACCATAGACTCCAACAACTTATTTTTCCTCGGCGACCCCAAATTCCAACTCGATTACCACAATGACATCAACACTACAAACCTCCTTGACAGCAGGAATAACATCGGTCTCACCCAACTCATCCACAACCCCACGCTCACTGCAGTCCACACGCTAGATCCCATACTCACCTCCAGGTACAGCCACACCATGGAACTCACCTGGACTGACCACTCCATCGTCCACTTCAACATCACCAGCACAAGGACTTCCAACCCCAGTCTGCCCAATGCCCCCAATGCAGCTGGAGCAAAGTCTCAAAGGACACATGGATCAACGCCCTCAACACCACCCACCCCATCTCCTCCAACAACCAAGACCAGAAACGTTATCAATTGGATCACCAACTGCGCCAACAGTGTCGCTCCAACTGGCAACAATACCCACAAAAGGTCCACCAAGCAGGCTGGCTGCTACACTGAAGACTGCAGAATCACTGAACAACACTGGAAACAAGATGGCGCACAGCAAGGACATGATCGACAAGACTGCCTTCAAGACAGCCCTAAACCTCTACCATAGGCAGTTGAGAGAAACACAGAAAAAGGCTTTACCTCATGCATTGAATTAAGCTCCAATAACAGCAATGAACTCTTCAACATTGTCAAAGAATTCTCCAACCCCTTAGCTGCACCAAACATTACCCCCTCACAGAAACTCTGTGACAACCTTGCAAACTTCTTCCACAACAAGATCGCCAACATCTACAGAAACTTCAAACCCTAGCCCAAGGCCACCGACATATTAAAACAACACAACGATCCCGCTACCAGCACAGACAACCAACTAACCGAATGAAGCCAGCTCGCCACACAGGACACCGCTTCCATCATGAACTCGGTCCATTCAGGGGCCCACACTGAACCATGCCCTCACCACATCTTCAACCTAGGTGAAGCCAGAATCAGCCACGTACTCACCACCTTCTTCAACACCTCAATTGCCAGGGTCACCTTCCCCGGATGACTGGCCACATGCTGAAGTCAACGCCCTACTAAAAAAATTATCGGCAGACCCCAGCAAACTCAACAACTACCAACCGATCTCCCTGTTCCCGTTCCCCGCCAGATTATTACAAAAAGCCAGCAAATCTCCTACCAATCCAGATTCTGCAGCAACCACGGCACTGAGACAGCCCTCATCGCGGCTACCGATGACATCTGAGCCCTACTCGACCAAGAAGAGACTGCGGATGTGATCTTCCTAGACCCCTTGGCGCCCTTTAATACGGTCTCCCATCACACACTCATCACAAAGCTGCAAACCATGGACATCCAAGGTTCCGCTCTCAGACGGATCGCCTCTTTTCTCACCAGAAGAACGCAAAAACGTCTGCCTGCCCCCCTTCACCTCCTAACCCAAGGAAATCATCTTTGGAGTACCCCAAGGATCCTCGCTCAGTCCCACCCTCTTCAACACTTAGATGGCACCACTGGCCAGCATCGCCAAAACCCATAGACGCAACATCATATCCTACGTAGACTACACACAGTTCATCCTCTCCCTCCCCGAAGACAACACCAAGACCATCCTCCACAACTGCATAACAGATGTTAACTGGATGAAGGACAACTGCCTGAAGCTTAACTCAGACAGGGCAGTAGATTGATTTTCAGAAACAAAAGCTCGCCATGGGACCCATTCTGGTGGCCCTCAGAACCTGGACCTACTACTACCTCCACTGACCACGTTAGGAACCTAGGCATCATTCCGGACAACAAGCTAACTATGACGACTCAGGTCAACTCCATCTCCTCCTCCTGCTTCTTTATCCTCCTCATACTTTGTAAGATATTCAAACAGCTACCCCAAAGCTCAAGATGCACCATCACCCAGGACTTCATCTCCAGCCAACTGGACTACCACAATACTCTCTATGTATGGATCGCAGCTCACCTCCACATCCGACTACATACCGTACAGAACGCACCAGTCAGACTCGTCCCAAATCTCTGTAGATAAACCTACATCACCCCCTACCTCAGGGAAATCCACTGGCTCCCTCTACAGAACAAAATGCCAGTTCGAGCTCCTGACTCATGCATACAAGGGCTATACAACTGCAAAACCGCCTACTTGAACAACTGCCTGAACTTCCATCAGCCCACCAGACACCCCCACTCGCCTCCCTTTCTCTAACCCTCACCCCCACATCTGACATAGCAGGTGCGGAGTTTGCTCCTTCTCCTACCTAGCAGCGAGGACATGGAATGAGCTACCCTTTCATCTACGGACCTCCCTATCTCTTCAAGAATTCCAAAAGTCCCTGAAGGCCTGGCTTTTAGGCTAATCAACTTGACACTGTCGGCGCTGGGATACCCTCACGGTTGACAAGAAGCACTCTACAAATCTACTGATTGACCCACTTGAGGAACTACAAAGTTTTGTTTGAAGACCCTCACCCACTCTATTAGTGGCATGCTTCATCATTGGATATTATCCAGGTCGCTAAAAACGAGGATGGGCTCAACCATATTCCAGGGAGCACTTTGAGATTTTGTATCTGCCGGGGTCATATATAAAAATGCCTTGGAACACCCGAGTATCCCCTTATTTTTAATTGTGGGTGTCTGTGGTATGATTAAAAGAATGGTCTGGGTGAGAATGAGATATAATGGCCCAACACTCTATTTGTTGACATGTTTCAGCCTTTTCTGGAAATCCCATATGGGTCAGAGGCTTTTGTCAGGAAATGATCATAAGCGCTCCAGAATTCAAATCATTGTCGTAAGCCACATCAGTCTGTTGTCCTAATCTACTCAGTATGGACACTTAACACAAAACATATAGTACAGAGGGTTACTTGGCCCGTAGGTTTGATAATTTATCTGAATTTCTATAATGGAAAAAATCATTAGTGGGTTTAGACTAAGCCTGGGTGGTGAAGTTTTTCTTTCGCTTGCCAATGGTAAGTTGGTGAGTGTGAGCTAGAAAAAACCAGTGCTAGGCCACTTCCCAGCGACATTTCTGAACGCGGGCAGGTGCGGATGGTCGCTACCGCTCGCATTGAGAAACCTTCTGTTTGCGTTGAGGAAGCTGCCGCTCGAGTAGAACTTCTACTCGAGCCACAGAAAGAAGAAGCACCCTCTTGCACGATGCGAGATGCCGTTCACGCTGATTTTACAGTGCAGGACAAACACCTGGCACTAAAAATCAGTGCGAATGGCGTGAGGTAACCCACTCTGCCGCTCGCGGAACTCCGCGTAGCTTGGCAGAGTTTTTTGTCACTTTGCGAAGTTCCATATAGCGGATTTCCACTAACTCCGCCCAGGCTTAGTTTAGACTTAGTTATTTTAACAGTATATGTATCATACATAACCTCAGAGTATGTGGCACAGCACACTAGGAGACACGCAGACATGAATGCACTACAGTGTTCCAGTAAGAGGCAGACATGCATTTATAAGTACAGGACATGCAACATGCAGCATGTGGATACATGTGACAGTATTGGGTACAATGCAAATATACAAATATTCTGCCAAGAAGAAATTGGATATGCTGAAATGGGTCAATATCTGAGAAAAAAAAACAATCCACAAGCATGAGGATATTCAATGTTGTATTGAAAACAACAAACCAATGTTATCGTTCATCATATAGTAATCCATGGTAGGTGCTCTAAGTGAAAGTGAAATTAAATGAGCCATATACAGAAAAAAACGTACAAACAAACAATATGTACATACAGCCAGTACCCACTGGATATTGGAATGAATCAGTCACAAACCCAATGTTTCAAGCATTTGAGTTTAAAAATCATAAAACAATTAAAGATATGGGTAGGCCCAAGCAGTGTCAACGTTTCAACCCCAATTTATGGTAAATCAATCGGGGTCTTCAACAGGACAAAAGAACTGGTAATGACCTAGCCAGAATGATCTGGAACAATTTGTTAGCAAAAATTATGTTTGTCACTCGCTGAATACAATAGCTGCGGGTAAGTCACTGCAAGCCGTATATGCGCCTGGTCAAGGGCTAAGGAAAACGTGCGGTGCCATCACCGCTGTCAGCAAATAAGCATTGCGCACTGTGAATATAGTGCTTGGACTATAGAGCATAATTAGTCTGATTTCTTACACTATTTGGAGATTGCGTTGTGCAACATAAGAGGACGGGGGGCATTCCCCTCAAAGTCACACACTGGACAAGGTATCGGTCACAATATTCAAGATTTGTAGACTATTGTAATGAAAGGGGGGATAAAGGAGACAAAGAGTCAAGCTATGAAAGCCGATAGTGATAAGTTGGAGCCCTCCACTCACCTTGTAGCTGGAATTAAGGTTGTACTCACGTCTCAATGGTCGTATATCAAGCACCCCCGTCTCCTTTTCTCTGGCAGTGTAAAGCGCCATATGGCGACTGTATGTTAGCCAGAATCCTCATGCCCTGTGTTGCCTAATAGTGTGTAATTTTGTCGTTGCATGGCAGCAGCATTGCTGTGTTGTTGCGTAGCATGTGCCCAATTTCAAGCTTTGCGTCATCACGTGCCAACAGCATTGCTGAGTCAATGTGCTTGCCTATGTGAGCAAGGTCTCATAGGGATCGAAGTCCCAGCAAGGCTGCAATCGGTGTATTGTGTGAACCTAAGTTCTCAAATTAGTTTAGGTAGAGCAAAAAGCGAAAATAAACATAAAAAGGAAAGGGAAAGGGAAAAAGCTGTGAAAAAGTCAGTGGATACCAAATATGGCAGTCATCAAAGTGATGTGATGAAGTTGTGTTCAATATTAAGACAGATTTCAGTGAAGCTCTATCCAAGTACATCACACGATCAATTAGACCCCCTTAGTAAATCCTGTTATTATGTAATCATCTAATTTGCATTCAGTTTGTTCCACGGATATCATTGTTTAGCCCTGACTCGTGGGTTTTTAATCTGCACACCCAAAGTTTGTTTTTGATGTGTTGGTATTAATATGTGACACGTTCAGTGTAGCCACGGATTAACGACAATAGGATACCCTTTGGTGTGATTAGATTTCTACTGAGGCCTGTTAGGGAGGACTCCTCCATAGTAAAAAAAAACAAGCATCATCAGTGCTGTAGCCTTTATCATTGGCTTGTCAACACAAACGACTCAGGCCTGCCCAGTTCTGAATAAGCTTTACCACAAGACAACCCTCAAGCATACTGTCAGAAAATGATAAACATACAAAAAGATACAGTTGTCACACAATATTCAACTTCTCCTAACAGGGTTAACAAGGACTATCAAAGTGAAAATCTTCAACCTGTAGGGTTTGTTAGAGAGGATGTCCAGAGATTACCCCTTGCATACCATGGTAATCTGTGAGATTCTCTGTAACAAAACACGTCTACAAACTTTAACAGGGTGTAATGAAAATCCACCCTTAACAAGTCTATTGATCTTGACATATGCTTTTCACAACGAATATGCCAGGCCTACTGCCTTTGTCATAATTTTTCATAACAAACACATTAGACCTCTAACCTTGATCAATGATTTGTCACCATCACCAATTCAGTCTTGCTGTGTTGACCATAAAACTTCACTCAAGGCAAAAAACGCAATGCAAGCCCTCTTGTTCAGCTTCTAGCACACATATTCTGCTCAATCAAACCTGTACTCCAGGTGATCAACATTAGGGCAGCGCCTTGGCTCTCTCAGCTGTGCTTCTTAAAGCTCTTTTTGAGTACATACGGTTTGGTGACAGCAGAGCTATCAACCCAGACCTTACGAATGAATTTTCCCAACCTTACTTGTAATGTGTTCATTGTGTGCATTATACAATCATAGTTTAAGGGTCTCTTTGCTTCTAAATGCAGAGACCATCGTGGAATGTTACACCAATGATAGACTACAGATGATACCATTTCAAGATGGTCACCCTCCACCATTGGGTTAGCTAATACTTTAGAATTATTGTGCACTGCTTCAGCCATCGTGTAATGATGTTCTGTAGAGCCTAACATTGTTGCCATAGTACAAGAGGCCCATCCCATTGCTTCCAAATGTTGCGGCTGTCTAGGAATGATACAACAATGACAATCTGTAAATGGCTCAAACACACAAAAAGTAATGGATGGAGGACTTGGAAATAGTCTAACCGCTGGCAATCACTTGAGGGTCATACCAAGCCATCACTTTTTGTGCCATTAAAGCACCTCAACTCCTCAAACTGGACACAAGGCCCATGCAAATTAGCCGTGGTCCTGCTCCAATGGTATAGTACATCACACACACAAAAGATGATGTGGGGAATGCTTGCAAATAACCTAACCACTGATGCAGTGCCCTAAGTGGTGAAAGGGATGCCCGAATGTGAGTCCCATACTCACTGTGCCAATGTAACTGCATCGACTTAACATATGTCCTTCAAAAAAAAGATGGATGTGCTATCCCCGTCCAGTTCATTTTCTCCACCTCATTTAGAGTGCAGATGGAGTTCTTTAAAAGGGCGGCTGCCAACTCTGTTATTGGAACAGCCAATTGGCTACAGCGGAAATGGTTTTGTAAATGGCGCCCAATTTATGTCAGCCCCTTCAACATGATTTACATTGGGGCCATGTTGATCTAGGACAGAAAAAGGAGAGAAATATGCCAAAAGTTTCTCCAGGTTCTAGGAGAGAACTGCAAGCCCACTTGGACCATTATTCACCTCATTCCCGAAGAAAGACCCCTGTTTTGGTAGTCTATCTTCAGAATTAACATAAGTGATGACATCTCTACCATTACTTATCATTGCTGTGTTCGACCTCGTGGTCACAGGTTCAAATCCCGGCGGGTCCACTCAACCTTTCATCCATCTGAGGTCGATAAAATGAGTACCATTGAGTTGGGTAACAACAAACATCTGTTATTCAGCGCCAAGATACCCGTAGTGGTGAACGTGCGCTTTACAAATTCACATGTTATGTTATGTTATGTTATGTTTGACAGTGAATTTTCTTTAAAAATAAAAAAACCATGTACACCTTCAAGTCTTTAGCTTTTCTCTTTATACCCTTATATGGAGAAATAAATTCTGAATTTTGTTTTGCTCATTTCCAGTGTGATCATTTATTGTACTGACTGCACCTTTTCTACTTTACGACAGATTCTTGAATTTATAATGATATAAATTACATTGTTACAATGGAGATGACATAGGGTTTGTTTCTTTGGTTCATTTCTCATTATAATCTATCATGCTTTGTAATAAAGGCGTATTAATGAAACCGCACTAACCTATTTTAATTGCCTTTATTGCTGACACATGTCACCTCAATTAAGCATTGCTGTTGATAATACTTGGTTTACTGGAAGGTGAGGGAGAGGAAAGATATAAAGGGTGTAAGAAGAGAATGGAAGAAAGAGAAAGAGAGGAAGAGACTAGGGCATATAGGATTTTTTAGTAAATGGCAGGCAAAGATGGCATGCAAAGGAGATTTCTGAGAGGAAAGAGCAACGGGAAAAGGCATGAATAGGATATATATATATATACATACATATATATATATATATATATATTCACTGAAAAAAACATAGGTTTCAGGGACGTTATAGTCAGTTGGACATTTCACTCGTACAAAACCAGAGAAATTCTGCCGTTATAGTTAGTTGAGCTAATTATAACTCGCGCCCCCACAATGCACTGCTGATGACGTCACATATTACATCATTCATGACATGGTCAGTGACATCACTAATGACACCTCAAATGACATCACTGATGACATCACTGATGACATCATCCAGTGACTGTGTGTTTCTGTAAAGTTTAAATATGTTTTATATATATATAGGCCAAGGTATATTGAGGAATGAGTGAGTGTATGACTGTCTGAATGGATGATTTAATAGGTGTGTGACTGACTGTATAAGTGAGTGATTAAACGTGTCTTACTGAATGCATGGGTTAGTTACTAAACTGTGTGAATGTCTGTATCAGTCTGTTAGTTGGTGTGTAAGCGGCTGCATGGGTTGGTGAGTAGCTACATGAGTGTCTATATGGGTTATTGATTGGTTGTCTGAGTATCTGTATGGGTGCCTGAGTGTCTGTGTGGGTGGGTGGGGGGTGTGTGACTCTGTGCATAGATGTGTCAGTGGGTAATTCACTGGGTGTATGGGTTCAAGAGTGCATCTGTGAAGGGCTGTAGGGGTGGGTGAGTGTGTGTATGGGTGTGTTGGTGAGTGAATGGTTGTCTCAGTGGTGCATGTGAGTAACTACATATGTGAAAGGCAGTATATGTGAGTGTTGCGGTATATAAATCACTATATGTGAGAGTGAGTGATTGTGAGAGTGGCTGTATGGATGAGTGTATGCTTGTATCAGTTATTGTATAAGAGAGTAAGTATGTGTTAGTATCTGTATGAATAAGTGAGGTGGTGTTTGTATAACTGTATAGGTGAGTAAATGGGAGTGTGATTGATTCTTTGCATGACTGACTAGGTGTGTGAGTAACTCTATGGATGAGTGGCAATGGGTGAGTGTCTGTATAGGTGTATGAGTGCAAATGATAGTGCTGTATTGATAAGTGACTGCATGTATGAGTGACTATATGGGTGAATGAGTGGACGTGTGTGTAGACCTAGGAATCAGTGAGTGGGTATGTAGTAACTGGTATTGGTGTGTCTATGGTTTCGAAAATGGTAGTCTGTATTTTAGAGTGGGCGTTTCAAAGGTTATATTAGGGTGTGAGGAGGTGCATCAGATTATCACGTGGATGATGTCATCAGTGATGTCATCAGTGATGTCATTTGAGATGTCATCAGTGATGTCATCAGTGATGTCACTGACCATGTCATGAATGATGTAATATGTGACGTCATCAGCAGTGCATTGCGGAGGCGCGAGTTATATTAGCTCAACTAACTATAACGGCCGAATTTCTCTGGTTTTGTACGAGTGAAATGTCCAACTAACTATAACGTCCCTGAAACCTGTGGTTTTTTTCAATGAATTTCTAAGGTTTTTTAAATGCTAATTTCTAACTATAACGCCCCTGAAACCTATGGTTTTTTCAGTGAATTTTTAAGGTTTTTTAAATGCTAATTTCTAACTATAACGTCTCTGAAACCTGTGGTTTTTTCAGTGAATTTCAAAGGTTTTTAAATGCTAATTTCTAACTATGCCTACAGAGGTAGGACATGTGCAGAAAGAGGAAGAAAGGCGCAGAAAGAAGCAAGAGAAATGCAGAAAGAGGCAACAGAAGTCCAGAAAGACGAAGAAAGGTGCAGAAAGAAGCAAGAGATGTGCACAAAGAACCAACAGAGGAGCAGAAAGAGGCCTTGTTGCAAAGTCATCCTGTGCCCCCAACTTTTTGCTGACGGGTACTGGTGGTAACTGACTCTGACTAACCAGGCCTAGAGTCAGTGCTATGCTAAAAGACACTTAGAATACAGTGAAAACACCTACATACACTAGGGAACACTATGCGTTGGGGTACCCCTGTGATTGGCATGACCTCCTCTGTAAGGCCCTAGTGCATAATAGGGCGGGGGGATTAAAACTACCTCTAAGTCAGAGGTGCAGAAAGATGCTTCTTTAAGTAGTAGTCACGTTTGCAGAGTGGTGGAGAAAGGGTGCTGGGCCTCCGACCAGCGCTCAGGAATTCCGCTGCATAGGACTTAGAGGAGGTACCAAGAGGGCTTCTTGGCCCCCAAAGTCCCTCAGGAGTAAATTGGACTTCATCCCCCATCCTGTAGTCTGCCAGGAGGCGTGTTTGCAGAGTGGTGGAGAAAGGGGGGCATGTCCTCCTTAGACGTCTTAGCAATCCCACAGTGTGGGACTTACTGCAGGTAACAAGAGGGGTAGTTGGCCCCCAATGACAGCCTTGGGGGCCAACTACCTCTCCTATTACCTCCAGTAAGTCCCACACAGCAGGATTGCTAAGTTCTCTTAGCAGGCCACGCCCCCTTTGTCCACCACTCTGCAAACGCGCTCCCTGGCGCGCTCTTGGATGGGGATTGAAGTCACCTTCGCTGCTGGGGGTCCTTTAGGGGCCAACTAGCCTACCTCTTACCGCCAGTAAGCCCCACACAGTGGGATTGCTGAGAGGTGAACAAAGGCCACGCCCCCTTTCCCCACCACTCTGCAAATGCGCCTCCTGGCGCGTTCTAAGTTGGGGTATTAAGTCCCCTTCATTCCTGAGGGTCCCTGGGGGCCAACTAGCCCACCAGGTACCTCCAGTAAGCACCACACACCTGGATTGCTGAGAGTGGTCCGAGGCCACGCCCCCTTTTTACACCACTCTGCAAACGCGGGTCCTGGCGCACTGCTGCTTGGGGGATGAAGTCCACTTGTGTCCTGAGGTCCTCAGGACACAAGAGGACCTCATCGCCCCACCAGCAGTGCGCCAATCAATCAATCAATCATGTCACTTATAAAGCACACTACATACCCGCGAGGGTCTCAAGGCGCTGGGGGAAGAGGGGGGTGGTGCTGCTACTGATCGAAGAGCCAGGTCTTGAGGAGTCTTCTGAAGGCCAGTAGGTCTTGGGTCTGTCGGAGGTTGGTGGGGAGGGTGTTCCAGGTCTTGGCGGCGAGGTGGGAGAAGGATCTGCCGCCGGTGGTCGTTTTCCAGATGCGGGGGACTGTGGCGAGGGCGAGGCTGGTCGAGCGGAGCTGGCGGGTGGGGGTGTAGAAGCTGAGTCGTCTGTTGGGGTAGGCTGGTCCGGAGTTGTGGAGTGCTTTGTGTGCGTGGGTGAGGAGCTTGAAGGTTATCCTCTTGTTGACAGGGAGCCAGTGCAGGTCTCTCCAGGTGGGGTGTGATGTGGCTGCGTCGGGGGATGTAGAGGATAAGACGTGCAGAGGCGTTCTGGATGCGTTGCAGCCGTCTCAGGAGCTTAGCCGTCCTTCCTGCGTAGAGGGCGTTTCCGTAGTCCAGCCTGATGGTGACGAGGGCCTGGGTGACTGTTTTTCTTGTTTCGGTGGGGATCCACTTGAAGATCCTGCGGAGCATTCGGAGGATGTTGAAGCAGGATGAGGAAACAGCGTTGACCTGCTTAGTCATGGAGAGGGTGGGGTCGAGGATGACCCCTAGGTTGCGTACGTGGTCGGTGGGTGGCGGGGCTGTTCCCAGTGATGTTGGCCACCAGGAGTTGTCCCAGGCTGAAGGGTTGGAACCAAGGATGAGGACCTCCGTCTTGTCCGAGTTCAGCTTCAGGCGGCTGGTCCTCATCCATTCGGCGACGGCCTTCATTCCTTCGTGGAGGTGGGCTTTGGCGGTGTGAGGGTCTTTGGTGAGGGAGAGGATCAGCTGGGTGTCGTCGGCGTAGGAGATGATGTTGAGGTTGTGCTGTCGGGCGACGTGGGCGAGGGTGCCATGTAGATGTTGAACAGCGTTGGGCTGAGGGAGGAGCCTTGGGGTACGCCGCAGATGATCTTGGTGGCCTTGGATCGGAAGGGGGCGAGGCGGACGCTTTGTGTTCTGCCGGAAAGGAAGGATGTGGTCCAGTCCAGGGCCTTCTCTTGGATCCCGGCGTCGTGAAGGCGTGTTCGTAGTGTGTGGTGGCAGACCGTGTCGAAGGCGGCTGATAGGTCCAGGAGGATGAGGGCTGCTGTTTCTCCGTTGTCTAGCAGGGTCCTGATGTCATCGGTGGCGGCGATGAGGGCGGTTTCGGTGCTGTGGTTGCTGCGGAAGCCGGACTGGGAAGGTTCCAGGATGTTGTTCTCCTCGAGGTAGCGGGTCAGTTGTTTGTTGACGATTTTCTCGGTGACCTTCGCGGGGAACGGGAGCAGAGAGATGGGTCGGAAGTTCTTGAGGTCCTTGGGGTCTGCCTTGGGTTTCTTGAGTAAGGCGGTGATCTCGGGTCCTTGGGGTCTGCCTTGGGTTTCTTGAGTAAGGCGGTGATCTCGGCGTGCTTCCAGCTTTCCGGGAAGGTTGCTGTCTCGAAGGAGATGTTGATTATTTTCCGGAGATGGGGCGCGATGGCTGTACTGGCTTTGTTGAAGATGTGGTGAGGGCACGGGTCTAGCGGTGAACCGGAGTGGACGGTGTTCATGATCTCGCTGGTGTCCTCGTCGTTGATGTTGGTCCAGGAGAGCAGGCGGTTGGTGGTTGTGGGGGCAGTGGTCTCGGTGGTTGCCGGGGCGGTCGTGGTGTTGAAGCTGTCGTGGATGTCGGCGATTTTGCGGTGGAAGAAGGTGGCCAGTGAGTCGCACAGGTCTCGCGACGGCTGGATGTCGTTGGTGTTGGAGCTGGGGTTGGAGAGTTCCTTCACGATGTTGAAGAGCTCTTTGCTGTTGTGTGCGTTGTTGTCTAGGCGGTCTTTGAGTGAGGCCCTTTTGGCGGATCTGATGAGGTGATGGTGACTGCGGGTGGCGCTCTTGTGGGCGGCGTAGCTGTCCGCTGTCCGTTCGTGGAGCCAGCACGTTTGCAGAGTCGTGTAAAAAGGGGCGTGGCCTCAGACCACCTCTCTGCAAACCAGCTATGTGGCGCTTACTGGAGGCACCTGGTGGGCTAGTTGTCCCCCAGGGACCCTCAGTATTCATGGGGACTTAATTTTCCATCTTACAACGTGCCAGGGGGCGCGTTTGCAGAGTGGTGCAGGGAGGGGGCAGGGCCTCCGGCGTGATGCCGGCTTTTTTATTTATTTATTTTTTTAGAAGGGGGGCTGTGTGACCCCCCTTCTTTTACTATTTTTGGGGCCCTGGAAACCCCATCCCCCAGGGCCTGACCCCTTTTTTTTTTTTTTTTTTAAAGAAAAAAACGGGAAGGGGCCCGCGTGGCCCCCTCCTGAGGCCAATTTCGGCCCCGGGGACCCTATCCCCCGGGGCATGGCCTCATTTTTTCATACATAATTAAAGGGAATGGGGGCGGCGTGGCCCCCCTTCCCTGGGCCACTTTTGGCCCCGGGGACCCCATCCCCCGGGGCTAGGCCATTAATTATTTTATTTTATTTTTGAGGAGGGGGGCCGCGCTGCCCCCCTCCCCAGGCCGATTTTGGCCCCGGGAACCCCATCCCCGGGGCCCGGCCATTCTTTTTTTTTAAGAAAAGGGAGGGGGGCCGGGTGGCCCCCCTCCTGGGCCACTCCTTGGCCCCGGGGACCCCATCCCCCAGGACCGGCCCTTTGCGTTGGGGACCGTGGGGGGATCCCCAATGCCCCCACTGTCCCACCGGCTCCCCACCTCCTGCTGGAGCCGGTATTGCTTTTGAGCAAGCTCCCCTTGCTCAAAAGCAATCCTGCTTTGGTTCGTTGAAGCGAGAGCAGGTTTTCCTGCTCTCTCTTCAACGAAGCAAAGCAGGGTTTGCTATGATAGGGCGGGAGCCGTGCTCCCGCCCTGCCATAGCAAACAGCAATGTCCCGGGGGTAGGTACCCCGGGACATTGCAGGAGCCGGCCCTGGGGGATGGGGGTCCCCAGGGCCATCAAGGGCTCCAGGAGGGGGACAGCGCTGCCCCCCCTCCCATCATTTTCAAAGCCCCGGGGAGGTGGTGGTACCTGGGGCCCGGGGGTCCGTAACGGACTCGCGCATTTGAATAAACAGTGCCCCGGGGAGGTGGTGGTCCCTGGGGCAGTGTGGGGGGGCAGGAGCCCCCCCCACACATTTATAAAGCAAAGCCCCTGGGAGGTGGCGGCCCCCGGGGCTGCGGGGGGCCGCGTGCCCCCCGCATATAATTAAAGAAAGCCCCGGGGAGGTGGCGGTCCCCTGGGTTGCGGGGGCCTACGCGGGCCCCTGCAAATTAATTTGGCATTGCCCCCGGGACCTGGCCCACCCGGGGGCTTTAAGGAACGAAACGCAAGAGCCCGCACTTCGTTTTTTTAAAAATTTCAGCCGGATTTGCGCACCCAGCGCGAATTCGGCCGTTTTAAAAAAAATTTATGCTTTTTCTGGCCCTGGGGGTCCTTGTGGGACCCCTGAGCAGATGAGTGTGTTTCTACCCTGCCCCCTTTTCTTGTTTTTCACCTTTTTTTCTTCTGTTTTCTTGTGACTCCGTTACCGAATCACAAGATGGCTGCCAACACTTCCTGGTTTGGAGTGTTGGCAGCCAATCAGAAGCCAGCTCGTGCCCTGGAGGGTTCGCGAACCCTCCTCGGTGCTCAAATATCGATATTTTTCTTTTTTTAATTTCTCAGGAACTACTGAACGGATTTACACCATTTAAAAAAAAGGTCGCTTTCTGGACCAAGACCTACCTTTTTGCCAAATTTGGTGTAATTCCGTTCAGCAGTTCGGGCTGTAGCTTTGTCTAAAGTTCCTATAGAAATTAACATGGAGAAAACGCGTTTTGGGACCCCCCTTTTTTCTCGGCCCCCGCTTGACGAATCACCCCGAAACTTTCAAGACAGGAGCTGACCGGAGCGCCCCATTAGTTTTGACAATTTCGCGAAGATTTGTCAAACAACGCCAAAGTTATTGGCAAATCAAAAAACGCTTTTCCTATGGAAACTACATTCTAACTATAACTCCCTACTGGCGACCGCCAGTAGAGGGGGGGGTGGGGTGTGTGTGTGTGTGTGTGTGTGTGTGTGTGTGTGTGTGTGTGTGTGTGTGTGTGTGTGTGTGTGTGTGTGTGTGTGTGTGTGTGTGTGTGTGTATATATGTATATATATATATATATATAATGCTTGTTTTCGGTCCAGGGAGGACCTGGCTTGGAAGTTCAGGCTGGACTGTTCCCATGAGGCACAGGGTCAAGACTGATTTGAATATGGCCAGTTCTAAACTGGGGTGGCATGGTGAGCAAAAGAATGGTGGATTTAACCCTGATCTTTTTACTGGTACTTGCATTTAAAAGTCTGGCTGCCTTGTCACCAACCTGGATGTTAAACACTTGAATGCCCAAAAAAAATAAGGCAGTTTGCCAGGAAGTAAATTTTATTTTGCATTTCACAAGTTTGCCAAGCAGCACTATTACATATATGATTAGCCATACCTTGCTTTCCAGCCAACAGCATGTTGCAATCATGGGACAAGTAGTTCTGCTTTTAACATTATCATTGTGGGCTCAAACTCCCAGCATGCCAAGTGCTGCTGGCCAAGATGCCAAAATTGGTTTAAGGTTTTAGAGAGCTACACGTCAAGCATGGTCTACAATTTTACAAAGTCTTCTAGTCCATTTCACAACTACTTGTTTCAAACCTAAGACCAAAAGTAAAATCTGCTCACATATTTGGTGAGGGTTCGCTCTTTCTTTCACTTTATGCACTAAAACTGGCACTGCCAACGCAAATTGTTTTGACTTTTGCCCAGTGCACACTTTCATCACCCACTTCACAACACAGCAAAGGTATAACATGGACAGCAGCACAATCTTTCCAAATTCAAAGAATAAGTAAAGGACAATTGGGAGCAGCAGGAGAAACATTGCAAGGTTCTCTCAATCATACAGCACAGGTGCAGCACAGGTGCAGCACAGGTAGCTAACAAACCAAAGAGAGGCTTAGAGAAGTTAACAGGCTGTTGTACTCTCTTTGTAAACAAACACAAACACATGAGAAGTACAACACCCCTGTAAGAAATAGTCACACCTCTTATGGAATTTGCATTAATTTACGTGCTCACATAGGAGAGAGACCCCTAGCCTACCTAGTGTGGTGTGCTTCATCATTGGGTTCCACAAATAGCACTGGAGACATCCGAGAGTACTACTGTTCACTGGCAGTACAGTCTCCAAGTTTATAGGTTCCCTAGTTTGGGTGAAG
Source organism: Calotriton arnoldi (assembly GCA_963921515.1). Classification (NCBI taxonomy): domain Eukaryota; kingdom Metazoa; phylum Chordata; class Amphibia; order Caudata; family Salamandridae; genus Calotriton; species Calotriton arnoldi. Next base: position 175,677 of record CAWUFW010011710.1, read on the forward strand.
TTATGCCCCTTTTGTCAACCTTTATTTCCGCCTTTGTTACAGTGTCAAACCTACTTCAAAATTGTGTGCGGGTGAGCTAAAAATGATTTTACTGGTGTCTTCCTACCACAAGTTTAAAAACAGGAAGAAAAATCAATTAACCCCGCTTCTCTTTTCTATCAACATGTTTCAGCACGCGAATATTGCATTATGGAGGCAGGCTTCTTCTGCAGGACTATAGTAAAGATCTCTGTAACTCATATGAAGTATTGTGAAACAGTCTAAGGGTCCTGGGGCATGTTATGCATTCAGTAAACCCTTTGTGTTTCATAAAATAGGGCAATAGCAGTGGAAGAAATCCTGTTTTAGTAGAACAATTACTCCTTGGGGAGAAACAGTGCAAGCTTCCCTCTTTCAGAGTACAGCTTAAGGTGGCACAAAAGCGGCACAAGCTTTCCCCATCTCAGGACATGTACAAATTGGACAGCAGCCAGTGCAAGCTTCATTACCTCACAGAACAGCATGGCAGTGGCAAAGCAGGCTTCCCTCTTTCACAGAAATCAGCAAGTGCAAGCTTCCATTCCCCGCAGAACAGATCCTGCAGGACAGACAAGTGCACGGGTTCACCTCTGACAGACCAGGCACAGTTAATGTATGGGTGACATGAAGGTGACAGACAGATATCAGGAGCGGCTGCTTGACTCATTGGTAGATGAGCCAGTGACTCAATTCTAACTGTCATTGCACATTCTGTACCCTGAAAGCCAGGTTCGAACTGGGAGAAAAAAATAGTCCAGTGTACCAAAGTCAAAGTGGCCTCTATTAGCGAAGCAGATAACTAATAAAGTTGAAATATCAGGGAAATCAACAGTAAAAACCGGCCCACCTGGCCATAAAACAGGCCCACAACGGCTAAGAAACCGGCACACACACGGATCTGTCAGACCAGCCCACCGGGCACTGCCTGAGTGCCCAGTCCGACTCCGCTGAAAGACACGATGCTTTCACTTTGCTGCTTTTGTGTTGACTTTTTTGGTTTTTCATGTGTTGCGAAATAACAGTGTGCGTCACAGGAGAGTCTGAGGGAGAAGGAAGTTTACACTACGTATAGTGGAAGGAGGAACGGGGGAGGGTTGAAACTCAGAAAAAAGAATGTTTGGGGTCGAGAATGGGACTTGAAGATTAATAACAGTCGGTGACACGGACAGAGAAAGAGTGTGCCACAGAGAGGGCTGAGAGGGAAAGACACTGGCAGTGAAAAGGAAGCGAGACGAATGACGGATGTGTAGATTATATTGGTAGAGAGTAGCTCCCAAAGAGGGTAACACGGCATCTGGGCGCTGGAGAGAGACACTGTGCCAGAGAAAGGGCTTCGAAATAACCGTGAATTCCTAAGTGGGCCTGGCTATCTAAGAATACTGGGCCTGGCTTCGCCCTCTCGACTTTCACTGTAACTCAAGCCCCTCGGCCACCCCGGCTCTCCCGCACACCTCTCCCTCCTGTCAGCCCCCAGCCCGTGTCCGGCTGCCCCTGTGGAGCGCCCTCCTCGCCCGACTCTCCTGTTACCCGGCACTCGCCCCAGCCACTCTCCTTTTACCTCCGGCTCATCACATCTTATTTTAGCTCCTTCCACTTGGCGCCTTCGCCTTCCTTAATATGGCGATCGGCGCTTTTTCATGCCCTTGGGCCGGACCCAAGAAGCCTTGGGCCGGGGAGACCAGGGGAGACCAAAGGAAGCCAGGCAAGAGAATTAAAGAAAAGGGGGGCGCAAAAAAAGGCGCGAGAGAAGCGGAACGGCAGAGATGGTGAGGTGAAACCAGTATTAAGGACTTGTGTGCGGACTTTCGCACCTGCTGGCCTCGAATGTGCGGTGGCACGGCACGCCCCAGTTGTGGGGCGCATGAGCACATGGGTATATCGGGAGACACCTGACACTTCTACATATATAGACAGGGAGCCACGGGGAGGGCTCCGGAGGTCGCTTTTCGTAGTGCCAAGTGGGCGAGGATAAGACAGCCCCCCATACGTGCGTTCCTCCTCCCCCATCCTCTTTTATGGGCTGGGTGTGATTTTTTCTCTTTGCTTTTCAGCCTGTGCACCTGGGACCAGTGACCACCAGCGGCCCCTGACTCTTGCACCCAACACAGCTCAGCCTCCGACCCAGGACAGCTGAGCCAGTTCAAGGGAGAGACGACATCTCCAAGGCTGGGCCTCTCTCGCTTGGCCACGTTCGACTCCACTCGAGGAGGCCCCTTTTCTTGAAAGGCCTAGATTTCCGAACCCCCCGCGCGCATTGGAACGACCAAGAGGATGAAGGGGCTTTGGCTGCTGGTCGCGGCGCTATGCCTGGCTGTGGCGAGCCTGGGCGTCCGGGCGGACGACGGCCTGGATTTCCCCGAGTACGACGGCGAGGACCGTGTCATCCACCTGAGCACCAAGAACTACAAGGCGGCCCTGAAGAAGCACGACGTGCTGGCCGTCTTCTACCACGACCCCATTGAGGATGACAAGGCCTCGAAGAGGCAGTTCGAGATGGAGGAGCTCATCTTGGAGGTAAAAGCAGGCCGCGAGCGGAGCATGGAACTTGATTTGTCCAAAGGGCCTCCCAAGTGGCTTCTGGAGGAGGGAAGAGTCAGGTAGCGGAGCGCCATTCGCTCTTCGGTAGGGATGGCCCCATGAGTCAACATCACTAGGGCATCTTGGGTCCACCCTTGAGTAGTAGTCTGGAATATCTCCGAAGGAATAGTGAGTGGCCACACTATTGATACCAAAATATTGAAAAAAAAATCTCAAGAAGGTACGTGCACATATGGAGGTATAGATTGACTATTGTTAACTCCACATGTACGTACCCTGAAGATATATATATACACATACATACACACACACACATATATATATATATATATATATATATATATCTCATCAAGGTATGTACAGGTGGAGCTAGAAATAGAATTTCTGAACATACTTACCTGTCGATATTTTGATCTGCAATAATCTGGTCACACTGTTGTGCCCACTGGACATTCCTTCTGCAATAATACGGATCCACTTTCAGTCCTTGGATTCCCATTTATAAACATTCATAATGTGATGCATTAGTCTAATTTGCCGAAGAGAAGTCATCCAAAACTACATGTCCCAGAATCCTTTAGTAGCATAAAACGGAAATGTGTGTGTGGAGGGGAGGAGGGCACGAGACAAGATGTCTTGGTAACTTGCAGTTCTCTGCGAATGTAGGTTACGATATTGAGTGCCAAAATAAAACCATAGAATAATATCCTATTGCGAACATCAGAATCACGATATGGTGAAGGTAACTGTGAATTTAGTGCTTTTAACTCCACATCCCGGTACTGAAGACAAACGTATATATTCTTCAAGCTATGAAGAGGTGGAATTAAGATTAATAAATCTATACTTATATAGATATACTTACCTTTACAATATCTGTATATATTTTCAAAAAACATACATGTGGATTAAGATTAGGAAATCTGTATTTACCTAGACATACTTACCTTGATAATGTGCCGTCCGGATGATTTTTAAAATCTGATATTGTGCTAGAACACCAATATATGCTCAGTACGTTGTAGGGGGACTCATAGTTTGGTTGAATGAGAACAACAGAAAGTGATGTATGAAAACGAAGTGACAGTTACACTGAGCTGATTCCATTCCATCGTTTTTTTGTTGTTCACTATATCATCACAAGCCCGACCATATGCTAGGCAGGTAGTCAGGAAGGTGGGTACAAATCATTCAGATATTTTGTGGCTAATCTCATATGCACTGGAAACAAAAGTGACCCTCGTGGCGTTCCATTCACACACATGAGAGTCATAAAAAAAATACACACAAAGCAGGTATTGCCACTTACCCAGGAAGCTACCCGCACGCTGTATTATTCATGGCCACTGAAAGTTTGGTTTTGGAGTAGGGAATTTGCGATTAGCAAAACAACGCCCAGTCACATCTATGAAAACAGTGTTTGATAGAGAAAAGATTGATTGTGGGTCCTGGTACGTGGTTTCACTACAATCGACTTTGACACTTATAAGTGTGTGCCTGCACTCATGAAAGCTGGTAAGGTGGTTCAGTGGGTTCATGCATCAGCTGCGGAGATCCGTGTGTAATGTGAATGTCCCTCGTTGGAATCTAACGGGCTCACTCATTCTTTCAGCCGCCCAAGGTTGATAAAAGGAGTACCATCGAGATGAGTAGAAATACAACCTCTTATCAGCGCCTTAGGAAAGTTTAGATTATAGTTACTACTGATTGGCAGGGGAAGTTGTCTTGAAAACTGAGCTACAACTTCATCGCCCTAGGCTACTGAAACACTTGGGAATGTAATCAGTACATCCCTACCGAAAGTACATTTCTGAATGCGCCCCCTCGGGAGACCGTCCTTTGAGAATACCCACGCAAGAGACACTTAAAAAATACTCAACGTCTCAGAACACCGACAAAAGTGTTGCTTATGCTTAGTTATGCCACTGTGAAATTTGCCACCATGGAGGCCTTGTTGGGACATTCACCAGAGAAAGAAGGGACGATGGGTGGCATGCAAAATGAGCATAAAAGTACTTGTATACGTGTGCATAAGTTGTGCGTCTGTGTGCACTTTACTGTGCATTTGTACATATGTGACGTGTGTGTTTGTATGCTTGAGTAGATAGGTTTGACAAAGCACGTGCGTGGTTTGTCTGCATGTATTTTTGCGTTTGTTTACATTTGAGAACCCCGGTGTGCATCGGCGTGCGATTTTGCATGTGTCTGCATAAACATGTCATAAAACCCATCTGAAGAGGCGTGCCGCCATTGTGGCGTATATCTTTTTCAAGTGGTCGAAATTACGTTTCGTGTGATAACAAAGGTGCACGTTTGTAACAAAAAGAAACCGGCACTTGAGAAAACAAAATTGCTAAAAGCTTTGAGATTCGAGAGGGATGCCGTGCGGTTTTTAACTTGAAGGCACAGAACTTTCCAGAAACCCTCAACTTCGAAGAAGTGCTTGTCTGCTATGACCAGACAGCATTCAAAGAAGGGCGGCGCCACTGCACCTCTGTGGTGTGTGCAGAGTGTGTAACCTGTTCAGCACCTGCAACACATATGACCAGCGCCACCTGTTGAATGAGTGCTGTCAGCATGAACATCATCTGGGTGCTTAGATCACTCATCATTAATCAGATCTATGAACCACGCCCACTGACCTTCTCTGAACTCAGTAGTCTTCCAAAACTGACATCCAAGCCACATTCCTCCAATTAGTAACCTTTACTAGTGCCAGGCAAATTACATGTTTGATTCCAGCATAATTCCCGCCACAAAGCCATTGCTCTGGCCACAATCATCCATTATTCCACATTCACCTTTGATGTGATCAGTGTCACGCCTGGCACGTGGCTTTTCCCTACCCGTGGTATACTTACGCATACGTTAATCAACCTATTTCACTCCAATGTAGTCAACTAACAACTCATCCCGTTGGCCATCCCTTCTCTTAATGTATCCACATTCACCCCAGGCAGCCATCTTAGCGTGATTAGACCTCAACGCAATCCTCTGACATTACCTTTTTGTAATAAATGTTATCGCAGCAGACAACCAAATAAACACCACTGTGAGTGGTGTTCTGTTCATCCCACTAACATTTTGAGTGACATAAAAATCCAATAATACCAGGCAAGTCACAGAACTCTGGTGTGAGCAACAAACTAACCCTATGGCCACCAGCTACTGCACTTCAGTGTTCCTATCTGACAATCTGGAACTTTCGCCTTCCCTGCACATAACACCCTATATACACACAGCAACAGGCAACTCATTGGACTCTGGTGTGATTAACAACCAATCAACCCATTCTTCTTCTTTTCGCATAAGACTACTGTTGAAAACCAGTGCACTCCAGTGTGATGAACTACCAACCTATACGTTTGGCGACTTCTTCAATTAATAGTCTCTGATAGTGTCAGCACCACACTGGAATCTGATGTCAGTAACTACCAACCCAAACCATTGGCTACCTCTTCCATTAATGACCTCTCAGGAATGCTGACAATCCACTGGAGTGCAATGTGATTGAACAGAAGTCCAAACCATTGGCCACCTGTTCAATTAAAAAATCCCACCTATGCTGGCAAACCACTGGAAACCTATGCGATGAACGTCCAACTCAAGCTACGGGCCTTCCATTCAATCTATAACTCCATATTAATGCCAGTGACCCGAAGGCTCAAGTTTGATTAATTGTAAATCACAAAAACATGGGCAAACGCAACAGATAACAACTCTGCAATAAGGCCCTCGTATATAAATTCAAAATAAACAGAATCCTTCAGAGTACAAAGAGTATGTACTATCAAAGGTCACAACATGCGGGTAAGGGCCCCCATATAAAAATGTCTATGGGCAAGGTACTTGGAGAAAGAAACTTAAAAGTCAAATATTTCTGCTACCTCTAACTTGTTTCTGAATAGGATATATTGGCAAATAAAGGGCTATTTGGCTACCCTTGAACAGCAGAACACAAACAAATGCACAACTGAGCATGTGGGTGTTTGTTACTGAAATATTACGTTTAAGGGTTGCTAGCTCTTCTAATATTATATTGACGTAAGGGGGAACTGGTGTGATGCCTATATACTGGAACCCTAGGCTAACAGAATTCTAGACATGCTTCACAAGGCCTCACGATGTAGCTTACGTTTTTAAGAAGAGGACAATTGAAAGCAGAGTAGAGAACCAGAAGGCATGAGCGAATATTAATGTTATGTTGAGACATGAAGGAAATGTATTGCAAAGTAATTGTCTGGCTGAGACAACATTAAAACCAAGCAAACGTAATTAATCCTTTCAAGCAGTCAACAAGTTTCAGCTCTTTTTGAAGACTAAAGGAACTTGCACCTTCATCAGGGTGTGCACTCACAAAAGTAGTGTGCATCTTCTCTAGACAAGAAGGGGAGTTTTTAATGATACAGCACCCGGTATTCATATTCTCACTATATGCTTGGACTAAATATAGAAGTGCAATGGGAGCAGAAGAAGCGACGTTGGCTCTATCTCACTTTACTCACTAATCCGGCCACATGCAAGATTGCCCATCGAGAGCTGACTGCAGCAGAGTTACATTAGACATGCTATCAGGTTGCAATCTAGGGACCCATTCTTGTCCGATAGCAGACAAGCTATTTTCCTTCGCCAGGCCAAGCAAACACATCATGTGGAGCAGATGGGTTAGGCTCTGTGTGCAATATATCACCTACTCATCTGACCTATGCCTTTATCTAGAATATTGGGCATCAAGAATATATATATATATATTTTATTCAACAAACGCCGAAGCTTCTCAAGATGCACTCGACAGTGCGTCTGCCATTCGGCATCACGGTTCAGCCCGCCCCAGCCATCCAAGTTCGTTGTGTTGCCTGACGCGTTTCTGTGGCCAACGTACCACTTCATCATTGCGTACAGGAGAGGCATTTCTCCTGTACGCATTGGAGCGCTCTTTATACTGCATGCTGATTGGTTTAAAAACCCCTCATGGGTTCAACTACGTACTTGATTTCTTCATACAGCATGCTGGGATGTGTAGTCACATCGAGCTTTCATTAAACACCTATAGTAGGTTCCAATATATACATACATATCTATGCCTTCGCCCAGCATCTAGCATCTAGCGTCACCATTTAGTGAATGTTCCTTCCTTCCTCTTCCTACCTCCTTCAATTCATATACCACTACATACTGCCAAACGGTCCCATTTTTAAAACATTAGAAAAGTTCTAGGATGCATTATTCTACAAGAATCTACATTTTGTAAAATAATATAAATGTGTTGATGTTTTCAAATGCAGAAATCATCAATGATTGCATCATAACAATATTAATAATCTATGACATGAGTATAAGGGGCTGCTTTTAGAGACATAGCGAAGATTTATGACTGCGTTAGAAGGACAAAAATTGAAATCATTAATCGGATCAAACCCCTTACTTTAGGAGGCAATAGTTTCTAAGTTTTCTCATTCAGACCTAGGCCAAAATGTAATCTTACAACCACCAAGACCCATTGTATTGGTGATACAAGGATGAGTCACCCAACACAATCACTGTGACCCTTTGTAATGGTGACATAAATGTGGCTCTAGCTCACAACCACCATGACAATTTGTATTATGTGACAGGGTTGACCAATTTACGTGGAAAGGAAAGGCAAATTATGTGGTATATTCTGAGGCAGTATTATGTTGCTATTAACACACAATACCACTGTCTGGGCAAAAATGTAATCTCATGAGTTCCAGTTTATCACCTAAATGCAGCAAACATCTACTGGAAGTTAAGCAGATAAAAGCGTCCTGCTACTGTATGGCACTATGTGTAGCTTTTTTATAGTAAATTGATCTGCTTGAGGTAGAAACAAAATTGTGTTTTTTCTGAAGTGTGCAAATCATGCAGGAGATGGTGAGTTACGTCTCAAGTGTAGTAAACTGATGGTTATGCAGAAAACGCCACTCCTCCACAATTGCATAATTTAAGGATCCTGGCCATTGCAGAAATACATGAAAAAAATATATGTTTATTAAAAACATTTCTAGACAGATGTTTATACATGTAAGATTCCACCTATAAGTTTGCCCTATATGGATGTCAATGAGGTGTGGTCAGATACAGTGGCGGCTGGCATGTACCAAGGGTGGTGAGGCGGGACACACACAAAAAAAAAAAAAAATACACTTACCTTCGTGAGCGACGCAACATCCTCCTCCTTCGGTCTTCTCTGAAGGCAGGCTCCAACGCGGAACCCAGACAACTCCCCAAACCAATCCTGGTGCTGCTCTCACCAGCATGAAAGAAGGACCAGGATTGGAGGGAGCAGCCGAACTCAGGGCTCTCAAGAGCACTGGAGGCCTGTGCTTTCTCTAACCCAGCTGTCTAAGACAGCTAGGTTAAAGAAGTTTAAAATGCCCATGTCTGGTTGGCCGTCACAAGATGGCCGGCCAAAGAGATATGTGCCTTTTAATGCGCACAGTTCCCTGCTGCCACTCCGCACCTCTGGCCCCGCCCCGTTACTCAGTTTGGGACGGGTCGGTTCCTAGAAAAATAAAATGGTAATAAATAAACTTTATTACCATTTTATTTTTCAGCTCTGGCCTGGGGCTTTTGTTTGTGGGGCGACGCTTCTCCGCTCAAACAGAGGTGCCGCCGGTGCGTAGATATTGCAGTTGCTATTCATCGCTTGACCTTTGATAACCCCCAGCTCAAGTCTTGCTATCCATGGTACCAGGGGTCTTAAAGTCAGTGCACGAACAGAAAAGAAATGTCCCCTGGTTACTTATTGTAATTTTCCTACCTAGATAGAACCAGTGATCAAAGAGTGTGTGATGACACATCCCCTACCCTTGACAATTTGGTGCATCGGAGCCTATGATGTCTATGGGTTATGACAGCCGATTAGAACCCCTGAACCAACGCAGAGTGACTCTTTCCTGCCTTTCATTGATAAACAGACTCTGCGTGGTCTTCAGCTTTACCCTAATATAGTCAGTCCTATGGCTCACCACTATCTTTCCCAAGGGTTTTAAAAAAAAAAATTTGGAGCACCAGCTGGTGCTTTATCAGACAGAGAAACCTCAACAGCTTCCTTCCTGTAGGTGCATTTTTCAGTGTTTGCAGTGTGCTACTGCTAGGGCCTGGGCACGCTTGGGGGAAGCAGCCCAATCGCGGAAACACTCATTCATTTATTCAAAATATCCTTTGGCTTGATTTTGGTGGTAGAAGCGGGTTACACACATCCAGTGTTACTGGGCCCATACAGAAGCAGAGCAAGGTTTACCAACCAAAAGATGAACGCCAGCGTAGGCCGGCAAAATTTAGGGGCCCATTCACAAGAGGATTTATGAGTATTGGAAGTAGCACTGCAGGGGGCGCTCTCTTACATTGTCTTAAACGGCGATGGAAATCGGCCTGAAATATCCAACTCCCTACAGGTAAAAGTGCAAACAGGGGCTCATAGCTGTATATGAGTATGACCCAAAAAATCATACTTTATTCCCATTTTAGATGTTTAGGGGCCAATTCACAAGTGTATGTAGCTATATCGCTTGTATAAGCGTAAATTCTTATGAAAGGCGAGATATTAGTTAAATAGTCCTTTATACCAAAGCGAAAAATGGGACAGAGGCTGCGGCTGTTAGCTTTGGGAGAGATTGGAGCCACATTATGTAAGGAATTATATGTTACTGCTCGACGACTAGCCTGGTAACTGCCCAGTGGTAGATACTGCCTATTGCAAAGGGCAGTCAGAACCCTGTGCTATACTCTGCCAGTAGTAATATTCCACTGGCACACCTCACCGCCAGGTTACCCCACATCAGGGCAAATCTCATTTACATGGGGGCGTGCCTGCAGTGTGATACCATTTGTTTTACAGTGCCAGTGGTGGAGGGTAGAACGGAGTCCGAAATAAGACCAAAAATCTCTAGTCTTAATCTGGACCGCATTTTCGATGTGCAATGGAACAGCCGCGGCCCGTGCAGGTAAGAGCGGTGGGGCCGGGTGGGGGGGGGGGTATTTCGACGGACGATGACAAGGGAAAATTAAATAAATAATTCATTTCCCCTCATCATTCGTCGAAATCCCCCCCCCCCACCCAGCCCCACCACACTTACCTGCACGGGCCGCGGCTGCAATGGAAGTCCTCATGTGAGCTGCCTTGGTGTTGAAGGGGTCCAGAAGACCATATTATTTCCCGGTAGGGCATCGTGCCCTTTCCATGGATAAGTTTCATTACCACCTGGTCCGCTGCACCGGGGAGTAAACAACCAAAGAGCTGATTTTACTGCCTAGCCAGATGGAGAGGGTGTGGCTAAAAAAAAAAACCTCTCCATTAGGCACTACACTAGGTACTGCTAAGAAGTAGGAGTTGCTTCCTGATCTGGCAGTTAGGGTGAACGGAGGGGTAAATGTATAGATGCTTAGATTGAAGAGACAAGGGAGCTCTTCTATGGAAAGTCAGGCACACTTGCGTCGCTTGCTTGCTGCCATCAGAGCCTTGGTTTAAAGGCCTGGGTATTTTAATTTTCTGGGTTCTTTCATATATATATATATATATATATCCACTGAACTCTGTCTCGTTACCAGTCGTCACCAGTCGTCCAAAGGAACGGATACGGACCACGGTATGTGCAAAACAATTTATTTGTGCAAAGTCGCCATTACGCGTTTCAGCTTGCTCGAACCTTGATATATATATATATATATATATATATATATATATATATATATATATATATATATAATCGCTAGATCAATTGATCAATTGAGAGGTAGATAGATAAAGATGTACATAGGTACAGAGATAAGAATAGTAAACCAACATTTACCTATGTATGCGTATCATGACAATATAATGGGAGTCTACATTCCGCACTCAGTACTTTTGCCGCTCGATATTGCGACAGTAACCAGCCCTCCCCATGAGCCTGAACTTTACTATTCCTGGGTTACAATACTACCCGCCTTGCCATGCAGCACACCCTTGGTGATCCCAGGTAAATCAATGACACTTTTATTTTGCCAGGCAAACAATACTTTGAATATTTTAAAAATTGAGAAGCACATGACTTCCACTCAACAAAATGTTCAGGGCTTTATTAGAGATCGCACATTCCATGAGCCTAAGTCTTCTTCGGCTCAACCAATTAAAAGTCGACATGCGACTTTGAGAGGCTCTTCCTCCCCTTGGTTTGAGGATTAGTGGGCAACAACTATGCGACCTCTTCCATTTCCTCTTCACTACTGTAGAGATCTCCAGATGAGTTTTGGCCAGGAACTTTCCTTCCGACCCCAGACATCTAAACTCTCTTCCTCCTGTTTTCTCTGCATACATCTTTAATTAAATATCTTTCCTTCGTTACATATCAATGAAAGGTAACTATCAGTGGAGCATACATTTCCTTTTGCTAGATTGTGCCAGTACCATCTTTTTAGGGCTTCCCAGATATGTACTCCAGAGGCTACAGTTTATCCTGAACTCCTTGGGCAGGCTTTTTTGGGATCCTAGAAAGGAAGACATCTCCGGGCATCTATCAGAGCTTCATTGGCGGTAACATAATGTTTGAAAGTCTATGTATCTGCCCTGCACAATGCAGGCACACACCTTATCCACTCACATTTCGCTTGGGGAACTTCATGTAGGGGTCTAAGATCTGTGCATGCTCATTAGGGATTGATTGCTTGGATCCGACATTTGAGAATATTGGAAGACCATTCTCTTAAGCAGCCGCTAAAGCTTGGAACGTGCATCCTCTGGAAGTGAATAACCAGTCCATCTGAACAGTCACGAAGCTTGGAACGCTCGTCCTCTGGAAGTGCATAACCAGTCCATCTGAACAGCCACGAAGCTTGGAACGCTCGTCCTCTGGAAGTGAATAACCAGTCCATCTGAACAGCCACGAAGCTTGGAACGCTCGTCCTCTGGAAGTGAATAACCAGTCCATCTGAACAGCCACGAAGCTTGGAACGTGCATCCTCTGGAAGTGAATAACCAGTCCATCTGAACAGCCATGAAGCTTGGAACGTGCATCCTCTGGAAGTGAATAACCAGTCCATCTGAACAGCCACGAAGCTTGGAACGCTCGTCCTCTGGAAGTGAATAACCAGTCCATCTGAACAGCCACGAAGCTTGGAAAGTGCATCCTCTGGAAGTGAATAACCAGTCCATCTGAACAGCCACGAAGCTTGGAACGTGCATCCTCTGGAAGTGAATAACCAGTCCATCTGAACAGCCACGAAGCTTGGAACGCTCGTCCTCTGGAAGTGCATAACCAGTCCATCTGAACAGCCACGAAGCTTGGATTTTCACCAATGATATTTGAGTTCCTCAAGTTCATAGCTCGGATGCCTCCTGGTTCCCCAATTACAAGCTCCTATAATTCAATGCATTTTTCTTATGCACTCAAACAGAATGAGGGGCAAATCACTATATTAAATTTCCCAAAGCCTCTTTATTCATTTCCTCTATAAAATTTAAACTCCACACTTGGCCAAGGCATGTTTCGGGATTTTAAGATGTCTTCTTCAGGGCGATGCATTCATGTTCAACAACAAGATTCTCAAGAGTTCCTCGCGGTATGCTTTCGGCATAGTTTTGTTATTTGAAAATATCGGTTCCATATGGTTCTCTTACAATAATCTGGCATAGTGCTGCACTCTCAAATCAACTTCTGAGCACATGCAAGCTTAACACATAAAAGGCAGGTGATAAATGCTCAGCCAGTGAATGTGTGTTCTGTCTGGAAAAAACACTAAATGTGTGTACATACTCACTGACTAAGATAATAAATGTATGCATGTAACTTGATAAATAAATGAATGTTTCTAAAATAAGTGTATATACTAACGAAAATAGCCAATGAATGCAAGCCATACTGTGTGAGTCGCCTAATAAAAGTTTCTGTATTCGCCAAAATGATGAATGAATATGTTTATACTGACCAAATCAGGCAGTGAAAAAAAGCATGCTATCTGAATTGTTTAATGAATGCAAGTGTACTATGTGACCCAGCCAATGAATGCTGTATGTTGCGTCACTCAGCCAATTAATGCTCTATGTTGTGTCACCCAGCCAATGAATGCTGTATGTTGCGTCACTCAGCCAATTAATGCTCTATGTTGTGTCACCCAGCCAATGAATGATGTATGTTGGGTCACTCAGCCAATTAATGCTCTATGTTGTGTCACCCAGCCAATGAATGATGTATGTTGGGTCACTCAGCCCATGAATGCCGTATGTTGCGTCACTCAGCCAATGAATGCTCTATGTTGCGTCACCCAGCCAATGAATGCTGTATGTTGCGTCACTCAGCCAATTAATGCTCTATGTTGCGTCACTCAGCCAATGAATGAACAATGATCTCTGGTTCTACCTAGGAAAGGAAATGACAGAAAGTAAGCAAGGGCAGTTTAATTTCTCTTCCTACATCCCCCCTAAACACCCCTGAGGTCATGGGCAGCATGACTTGTGGCAGGGGTTAGCATAGGTCGTGTGAGGGGTAGCAACTGCAGCACCCAGCTACCCATAATTGACATCCATGTATATACACTGCTAGCGGCAGTGAGTCCGCGAGTGGCTCCTACTTGAATTCTCAGTACTATCAAAAGTGGTCCATTTGAAAAGCAATTTAAGAGCACTGTGAGACGGTGCAGCCTGGAGTGGGAGGGGCTGGAGGCGGAGGAAGAGGATTGGCTGCGCTCATTATTGGTGCTCAACTCAGTAATGTTGGCTGTTTTGCTGCTGTAGAAGGCCAGAGGTTCTGTTTCTGGACACATCCCACCTCAAGAAAAATAACTGAGGCAATGCCTGATATACTAGCATTATTTCTGGGAATAATAATAATAATCATCATCATCATCATCATAGTTATTATTAGCAAATTAGAAAGTAACTATTATTATTAGAACAGTGGAATGTTGAGAACTCCATTGAAGACAATGGAGTGGTTCCGAGCCTATAATGGCTGGTAGAAGCCCGGCGCTCCAACATTCCAATGTTTGTCTTCCTGTTTCTCCCTTTTCAATTTAGAACATTCTACCCTTAGTGGATGGAATGTTCTATTAGCCTTTTAGCCCTCCTGTCTCGGGCTATATTGGTTGTAACTCTGGTGCAGGGCCTTTAACAGCCAGTATAACCGTTAACGTGCCATACGGCTATATTATTGTGATCATCATCATCATGTTCGGTACTCTAATATTATTATTGTTGTTGTTATAATTATTGTTATTATTATCAATATTGTTATTATTATTGATAACAATACTCACAATATTCATAATGACAATAATAGTAATGCTGATAGTAATAATAATATCAACATCATATGTATAGCATATATAAAACAACATATTAAGCTTTTACTTTTCTATGATTATAATCTCAAAATGGTGTTGCTGTCGCTCGGGGTGTCAGGCCTATGATGATAATTTACAGTTAAGAACTAAACCCCTGATTTAGAGCTTGGCAGACGGGTTACTTTGTCACAAATGTCTTATTACAAGTGCGCTATATCCTATGGCGCTTGTAATAGGCGGACGGGGTATCCATCTCATTTGTGATGGAGTAACTCTACGAAAAACTCTAAATCAGGCCCTTAGGCTGTGGGTCAAAGGTTCCTCTGAAGCAAGATCTGAAATCTTTGGAGCATAAATCCTGTTATCCGATGTTCTAGGGAAAACATCTTAAACATGCGACGTCTGAACTCAGTGCATGACGCCTCATGGACCCACTCTGTGGAGATCATAGAGGCACATGGTGGGGTCCAAGGACCGACTGAGTGCGGACGTTTGCTGATCATGGAGAGACATGTTAAGAGCTGAGGGCAGCTGCGTAACATGGGTTGCCAGCGCCCGGGTCAAGGCAAGTATCCTTCCACTTTTCTTTTAAAATGTTGTGCCCCTAAGAATGCCTCCGCACCCATAAGAATGCCTCTAAGAATTTTGCGTCAGGTGCAACCGCCCATGTGGCCCGCCCATGCTACACCACTGGCTGAGGGTCCAAGGATTATCACCGTACACATGTGTGCACCCACAGAGAGACTTGTTAGGAGCCTGGGGTCTAAGGACTGACATTGTGCAGATGTTTACTGCACATGAAGAGAGATGCCGTGAGCTGGTGGCCCAAGAGCAGATAGTGTGGATGCTTGGTGCACATTGAGAGGCATGTTAGTAGCCGGGGTCCCAGGACCGACAGCGTGTGGATGTTTGTGTCCCTAGTGAGAGATGTTAGGAGCTTGGGGTTTAAGGACTGACATTGCGCAGATGTTCGCTGCACATGGAGAGACATGTAAGGAGCTGAAGGTCCAAGGACTGACATCACGCACATGTTTGCTGCACATGGAGAGATACGTTTGGAGCTGAGGGTCCAAGGACCGAAAGCATGTGGGTGTTTGCTGCACATGGAGAGAGACATGTAAGAATCTGGGGCCCATGGGCGACAGAGTGCGGTCGTTTTTTGCACATGGAGAGACATGTTGGGAGTTGGAGCCCAAGGACCACAACGTGCGGATGTTTGGTGCCTATGAAGAGACATGTTCGGAGCTGGCGACCAATGACTGACGCTGCAGATATTTGCTGCACATAGGAAATGTGTGTTAGAAGCTGGGGACAAGGGCTGACAGAGTGCAGAAGTTTGGTGTACATGGAGAGATAGTGTTTGCAGTTCATGGGGTGACATGTTAGAAGCAGGGGCACAAAGAATGGCAGAGTGCAGATGTTTCCTACCCATGGAAAGACATGTAAGGAGTTGAAGGTCCAAGGACTGACATCGTGTGCATGTTTGCTGCACATGGAGAGACACATTTAAAGCTGAGGGTCCAAGGACCGAAAGCATGCAGATGTTTGCTGCACATGGAGAGTCATGTAAGGATCTGGGGCCCATGGCCGACAGAGTGCAGATGTTTGCTGCACATGGAGAGACGTGTAAGGAATTGGGGCCATGGCCGACAGAGTGCGGATGTTTGCTGTACACGGAAAGATGTAAGGATCTAGGGCCTATGGCTGATAGAGTGCAGATGTTTGCTGCAAATGGCGAGACATGTTTGGAGCTGGGGGTCCAAGGACTGAAAGCATACGGATGTCTGCTGCATATAAGGAGACATGTAAGAATCTGGGGCCCATGGCCGACACAGGGTGGATGTTTGCTGCACATGGAGAGACATGTAAGGATCTGGGGCCCATGGCTGACAGAGGGTGGATGTTTGCTGCACAGGGAAAGACATGCAAGGATCTAGGGCCCATGGCTGACAGAGAGTGGATGTTTACTGCACAGGGAAAGACATGTAAGGATCTTGGGCACATGGCCGACAGAGTGCGGATGTTTGCTGCACACGGAAAGACATGTAAGGATCTTGGGCACATGGCCGACAGAGTGCGGATGTTTGCTGCACACGGAAAGACATGTAAGGATCTTGGGCACATGGCCGACAGAGTGCGGATGTTTGCTGCACACGAAAAGACATGTAAGGATCTCGGGCACATGGCCAACAGAGTGCGGATGTTTGCTGCACACAGAAAGACATGTAAGGATCTGGGGCCCATGGCCGACAGAGTGCGGATGTTTGCTGCATACGGAAAGACATGTAAGGATCTTGGGCACATGGCCGACAGAGTGCGGATGTTTGCTGCACAAACACAGTCTCCGTTACTTGCCGTGGTCTTTCCGTAAGGAGAAATGATGCCTCTGGATTTAAATAGCGCGATATCAAAATAAATTAAACTAACATTGGAGACCCAGCGCACCCACAGTGCCTTTCTTTTCCGTGTATGTCCCTACAAATTGCCGAGGAGGGAGCTATATTTGTCCATTCTCCGCTACAGACCCAGGCTGAGGTGGAAGGAGGGGGTCGGGCGCGGAGAGTGACGGACAGGGGTTAGAGAGGCCCGGGGGCTTGACCGGTTACAGGAGTGGTCTCCGCGACTTCGGTTACAGGGTATAGTACCAGCATTGGCAACCTACCCCACCCCTCCAACGTAACATGCATGCTCATAAATAAACACACAACACATTTCTTGTTTGGGTAAAATTGCTGCAGGTTTATTACATACACCGTTATGTAATATGGTGGGTTATCTTACAGGCGATCCAAGGGCAGGCAACCGTCTGGGCCGCCTGCCCGCCTGATGAGCCAAGCAGCACTGGGGCGAACCCCATCTGTGCTGCCACTTCTGGTGATCCTCTTCCCGGATCACGTGACACATGGTCCCTTATTACTCACGCCCCTTTCAGGGCGGAGCGTAGCATAGCAAACCCCCGGTTGTTCAGGCCCACAACCGCCCGAAGGACTAACGGGCGCCGACACGGTTTTCCAGGAACCTCCCATGAGGCTCCTAGGATTTGGCTCTGTCACCCACCATGGTGCCGCGCAGAGGTACCCTTCTATACCCCTCTGCTTCCAGATCGCCCCTGTAACTCCGCCACAGCTCTGGAGGTGGCCACCGTCGCCGCCAGAGCCCCCCACCAAAACAGCTCCTTTCTCACCTGCAACCTCTCATTTCCAGGCCTCCTGCAAAGCTAGGGAAGAGATCCCTCCCACTGGTGATCTATATCACAATAGCCCTTGCCGATA
Organism: Calotriton arnoldi; assembly: GCA_963921515.1. Classification (NCBI taxonomy): domain Eukaryota; kingdom Metazoa; phylum Chordata; class Amphibia; order Caudata; family Salamandridae; genus Calotriton; species Calotriton arnoldi. Next base: position 193,787 of record CAWUFW010011710.1, read on the forward strand.
GCCTGGATCAGCTAGTGTCTAATGCCACACAAAGGCCCTTCTGCCCTGTGAATTTGTGCCAAGAACTATCCACCCTCCTGCGGGCAAGTTCCACTGCTTCACATAACTCAGCCCGTGCCAACTCTGGGCGGGGCAGATCAGATTCCCTGGCTCTCATTGCCCCATGAATTTGCTGAGCTCACCTAGCTGCCGTCCTACTAGGACGGTGTGTCTAGCACACCTGTGTCCCCACTTAAGGGACAGCTGCCCGCTTGTTGGGAGACCGCTCCCACACCCACCTGCCTACTTTTGGCTATTCGGGCGAGAAGGATTATACTTTAACCTTTGCACCGTCCATTTGCTTTCTAACTCATGACGCACAGGAATGTCCATAACTAGACGTGTGTGACAATGAGCCAGGGTGCCCTCCTGCCCTTGCCGTGCATCCCTTATTTCTTATTGGAATTTCGCCAGCTCAGCTCCCTTCGTGGTGAACCCCCCTAGGGATACCAGCTAGAGAATCCGTCTGATTAGTGCAGTGCCCACTGGCTGCCATATGGTGCCTAACCTTAAGGATTGACTAAGTCCTACTTTGCCCTTCAACCCAGAATATTCCCGAATGGGGGGGGGGGGGTTCACACTGCCCGCCTTGCCTTTTGTGCTTGGCACCTTGTTCCCCCTTTCTTGGGGACGCAGCACACTGTGTTAGCTGACAGCACCCCCGCCCAGTGAGGCTAATATAGCTAACCGGGCAGGGCATTTGACCTTAATTGCAGGAAAAGTCGACAGGCTAGAACCCTCCCTGCGAGAGCCCCTGAATAGGGGGGCAGGGGCGTTCACACTGCCCACCCCAGGGCAACCTCAGCGGTGGAAAATTACCTGCTCAGTTAAATTTTTCTTTTTGTTGATCACTGGACATGCCAAATGTTCTTTTACATAGCAGCCTTTTGTGCTTGACACCTTGTGTCCCCGTTACTTGGGACGGCAGCCCACTGTTGGCTGACAGCGTCACCACCCAGCGTGGAATGTATTACTCACCGGGCGGGCGTTTGCCCCTAACTGCAGGATCATAGTCAACTGCCCTTGGTTCTGGGGTGCACTTATTTCGCCCCTTTGCCCAGACGTATGCACAGACCCCTTTGCTTGCTACCCTTGTGAACACCTTAATGGTATCAAAGCTGGTTTGAAACAATGTATGTCTTGCGCCCACTACTGGAGGCACCTCACCCTTTCGTGCAATTACCGCTTATGCAGCGCACCCCGCTTGCCTAACTGCCGTCGGATCACAGATGCACAGTACCTACTGTCCATCTCCGACCCTAGATGCTTTAAACCTGCCACAGTGACGGAAACCAAGCTTCCCAGTTCCCTGTTTAGCTGCAGTACACCTTCAGTGGGTCCGCTAGGAGATACCACAAACAGACACACCTATATGTATTGTGCCCACTATTGGAGACAGCTCACCCCTTCGTGGAGTGACAACTACCCAGGTGCCTACCCAAGTCACCCAACAGACAAGTTGGCCCTGACTACCTTGTGTTCTGGTGCCAGGTTTGGGAAGAACCTTGCCTTCACTAGCTGCCCCCCTGGGAAACACAAAACAGTGCTCTGGCCGCAGCGATGCCCTCATGTAGCATCGAACCCCTGGTCAAATAAGAGTGACAACTCCAACTTACTTAAGACTACACCATGACCATGGGTGGAGTTTAGCTCTTCCCCAAACTTCTGCTAGCGTAACCCACGGTCACGCCTCCTGTTCAGTTCACTTTAGTAATTCATGGCACTGACCCCCAAGGGCCTGATACTGGGCTGTGTAACGCGGCCCAGGGGTGACCTTAAACAATCAGCTTGGTGTGGATGGGTGCTAACATTACCTGGCTTACGTGCCATCCCTTTGACAGTCACTCCTGACCAGATGTGCCAATGCAGGTAGAAGCAGGAGTTATCCAGCCCGCCTTACTTCCTGTCCCAGTTGTCTGAGTAAATTAGTGAAACATGCACGTTTGAACTGGCAGCTGATACTGTTACTTACGCCTGCAAATGCCCTGCTCAGAGCAGCCCGCTCGACAATGGCTTCCCTTGAAAGGCGGTGCCAACAGCCTCCAAGCACTTAAGGCGGTCCCTCAGAGTAGGGCTCTAATCTAACAGCTGCCCTTGCATCGGATACCGCCTCTGGCTGTCAGCCGCTCCGTGCTACTGATGCCTGGCAGTCATATTTAACCTTGATATCCTTACAGCCTAGCAACCCTCACCGCTGCCAAATGCCTTGGTGTGAGAACGTCCACTGGTCGTGCTAGTCAATACATCTATTATTTGAATTAATAATACTGTGCATATGAATAAAACTATGCACTGGCAGCTGAAAATTTCACACGTTAGTAAATGTGAAACCTTTGGATTTGCCCCTCGATTAAGCCAGTCACCACCCTAGGTGAAGTCTAGCCCTCCTGAACTTCTGCTAGTATACCAGCGAGCAGACAAGACCGTGGGAACATGAGGGGACAATATGTATCAATCCCTGCCCTTTCTTGAATACTGGGAATGCCAAATGTTCCTTAATACATTGTAGCCTGTTTGTGCTTTAACTTTACTGCTCCAACCCAGTTTGACCCCAAAACTTTGGAACAACCTTCGCAGTAACCTGCCCTTTCGTAGAACATGCCTTTAATGGTACATGACCTTCTACAAGCACCGCCCAGAAATCCCCCTCTGACGTGCTCCAGCCTGCGGCCATTCTGCTGACTGGGGGAGGGGAGTGCTACTAACCCTCAAGTCCTCAGGAAGCTCCCTCACTGCTGCAAGTGCCCCAAAGCATTTGTTTTAAAACATTTAATGGGTAACAACCCGCTTTGCGCCCACCTTACTGTGCCAGGCTGTGAGCAATTAGGTACCCCACATATCTCTTCTCTATGAAACGATTAAACAAACCGGCCAAAGCACAATGCACATGCAGTGAGTGTGCCCAATGAGACACCCCCAATAAGCCCTAATGTGCCCCTTTACCTGGATGATCCCCAGTACGAGGGTACAGACTGATGACCAAGTGCTGCACCAGCCAATAACATGTAGACATGGAGTGAATTTACGCTATCTCATGCCCTACAAGGCCGCTCGATGTGCCACCTCGCCTAAACCAAGACTTGGGTGGATCACTATGTCCTTACAGCCTGCAAACCCATCCGTCATCTGCACTGACGGATGCTGTGCCGCCATGCTGGCGTCCCTCCCCCAGCATATGTATCCCCTAACAGTGCTAAGGTATCCCAGCGTGCCAAAAGGTTAGCCAATGTATTTGGATATGAGGACATGGAGTACAACATGAGCAACTATGCCTGCCCCATCTGCAATAAAAGCACCTCCTGTGCTGGTAATTGTCGGCATTTGTGCCCCAACCACATCTTCCCAGGCTGTCGAAAGACTGCACACCTTTTATGAAGCTCCTGGGATGGTGAGAATGGAAGTATCTCCCCATAACATGTGTTTATTGATACTCAACTTAATGGTGGTCGACCTCAAGAGGATGAGAAGCTAGGTGAGCCTGCCGGGAATGACCTGTGACCTTGTGTAAAGCACGTGCCCCTGCAGGGGGTGCCCTGACCCGCTAGCCACTAGATTCATGTCTGCCTTCTACAGGGGACTAGTGTTTTTTGTATTTTCGCACAGGAATATCCACGCATGCCGCGCTCCATTATTACTGGATAATTATCTACACTGGCAAGTTATAACCGGAGGTATTGCCTGCAAAATGCTGTTGCTCCATGTGAGGCTAACCTCGGTGTCGTGAAGTGCTCGTGAGAAAATCAGAAATTTGTGCATTCATGGACACTAGCTTTAAACGTATCTGTGCCGTGATCCCAAGACCCAAAGGCTATTCTCAGACCAAGGCAAAGAAGGGGCGATCCAACTTTGGAGCTCCAGCAAGAACATGCAGTCGCTGCCTCGGTCAGCCTTGCAACCTTCACTTATATATAATACAATATAAATCTCACTCTGCCTGTGAGCCGCAGCCCGGGCCAGGCAACTCTCCTCAGACCGCTCGGTCACCTGCCACACAGCATGACCCAAAGCCGAGCCGGTCAAAAACATTGTGATTTAAAACTTAAAGTAAGCATGCACGCTTAACAGGATTTAGTAAAGCCACCCACATGCAAGGATCTAGGGCCCATGGCTGACAGAGAGTGGATGTTTGCTGCACAGGGAAAGACATGTAAGGATCTTGGGCACATGGCCGACAGAGTGCGGATGTTTGCTGCACACGGAAAGACATGTAAGGATCTTGGGCACATGGCCGACAGAGTGCGGATGTTTGCTGCACACGGAAAGACATGTAAGGATCTTGGGCACATGGCCGACAGAGTGCGGATGTTTGCTGCACACGAAAAGACATGTAAGGATCTCGGGCACATGGCCAACAGAGTGCGGATGTTTGCTGCACACAGAAAGACATGTAAGGATCTGGGGCCCATGGCCGACAGAGTGCGGATGTTTGCTGCATACGGAAAGACATGTAAGGATCTTGGGCACATGGCCGACAGAGTGCGGATGTTTGCTGCACAAACACAGTCTCCGTTACTTGCCGTGGTCTTTCCGTAAGGAGAAATGATGCCTGTGGATTTAAATAGCGCGATATCAAAATAAATGAAACTAACATTGGAGACCCAGCGCACCCACAGTGCCTTTCTTTTCCGTGTATGTCCCTACAAACTGCCGAGGAGGGAGCTATATTTGTCCATTCTCCGCTACAGACCCAGGCTGAGGTGGAAGGAGGGGGTCGGGCGCGGAGAGTGACGGACAGGAGTTAGAGAGGCCCGGGGGCTTGACCGGTTACAGGAGTGGTCTCCGCGACTTCGGTTACAGGGTAAAGTGCAAACTCAGGGAAAAACGTACACCAAGAGGGTCCAGATGGTCTGGGCAGGAAAGAGGACCCGCTCAGGGGGGCTTAGCTCAGGCCACGAATAGAATGGCTCTCGAAGCCCCGCACCGCACGGCTATTTTGGGCGGGAGGTGACCGATGGCCTTAAATGTTACTCCGCCCACCTCGGCTGGGGGGGGTCCCCTATAGATCAGAGCTAGATTGAAACATACAGGTGAACTACCACAGTCTTGTATCCTAAACACACATCGATAATCAGGTCCACTGGATTTAACATTGCAATGGGGGATCGAATTATGCGGCAGGGTTACCTACATTTTCCAACAAGAAAAGACAATTCTGTGGCAGTGTTATTTCACTGTCTTGTCATTTTAATACGCATCAATCCTGACTAGGCAAATGTTTCACCTAAAAAATACGAGTTTATCACGTGGACACAGCAACCAATAGAAGAGCCGTTAACCTTTGGAAAGGGTGCACCAAGTGTTGCCTTTTAAAAAAAAAAAACTTTTGATCTGTTTGCGCTTGAAATACAATTTTTTGTTGAACTCTGTAAATTATGCAGCAGATGGTGAATTATGTAGCAAGTGCAGTAAGTTCATAATTATGTGCAAAGTTCCACAGCCAATGGCGTAATTGCAATTACTGGGAGTATAGTGTGTCTTTCATACTATGGAAGTGACATTTTAAAGCTGCCTGAATGTAAAGGGCATATCTCCATGCTGTGCACTTTCAGGGGGATTATGCTGTTATGTTACCTTTAGAATACCTCCCGTCATTGTGCAGCAATTACATAGGCAAAATAGTGATCACACAACATGCACAGCAAACTGAGCAGTAATTTACTCCACTTTCCCAGCATGTGCTTTTGGGGCTTTTTTAGGGGTATGAAGCGCTATACAAATGATATAATGTAAACAATCGATAAAAAAGGCAAAGTATTGCAATTCAGCACTGTAAGTGTAAAATGGCATAGCTCAATCTGGACTGTGCTATTTTTGGGGCAGGGGTGTAGGAGAATACTACCAGTAACATTGCCTTAAAAGCAAGGGAGAGAGTATATGCGTACGCGTGTAACAAAAGTGAGCGTATCAGGGGAGGGTGGGGCTAAGACAAAAATTAAAAGCAGGGTATCAGGAGTCCCACTTAAGAAACACACAAACACAAGAAGAATATGCGGAAGGTTCGAGCTGGAGGGAGATCTTTTGGCTTCCTGGCTGCTAAGGCATGGAATGACCTCCCTATGGATCTAAGACCTGCGAGTCCGAGTCTCTGTTCCGGAAAAACCTAAAAACTTGGCTTTTCCGACTCCCATCTGGTGGACGGAAGTAATATTTCTGCTTTTTATTATTCTGTCAGTCTTGTGCGCAGGAAGGCTTCTAGGTCTGGGTTGTTGCAGGGTTCTCATTGATGTTCTAGCGCGGGGACACTCCGTTGGAGTAACCAGGCGCTTTACAAGCTAGCTAATAATAATAATAATAATAATAATAATAATAATAATAAAACAACCCCACCACCGCCACTCCCCATAAAAATTGGTGACGCACCAGACGGCATCAATGTTTCACAACATCAATTTTAAAACAACTGTGCGGAACCATAACTATATGGTTTGGGATGCTACGTTATGATGTTTTTATACGTTGTTGAGTTGAGTTGTGTTAGGTCAGGTTGTTAGATGCCCTGCCGCGTTATATAATCTGTGCAGCATTCCTGTACATGCTGGTAATAAAGCCAATGTGTGAATGTGCTATACCCCCCTATTTTACATCACTTGACAAAAACATTGCATTCACTACATCAACCTAACCACTATTTCGCAAGGCGAGTCTAAGCAATAGGATGTGAACGTAAGAGTAATAATTATATACTTTACTTTGATGTAGGGGTAGGCTTTGTAGAGGATACGACATTATTGTAAGTCGATAGTATCAGCGTCTATATTGCGCCGTACAACCACTGATGTTCTTGGTGAGCGTCCTCCCTGGTTCTATCGACTTGGTGGGCGGGTCAGGGAATACGTGTGCCTCGATGTGGTTGTTGAAGGTTAGGGACTGGGTTGCTGACAGCACTCAGTTTGCTCTTGGTGACTTCGGGGCCGAATGACAAACGCAATGTCACATCTTGGTACTTTCCTGGAGTGTAGGCAAGTTGGAGCTGAGGATCTTGTTGGCAGTAGAATGGATCTTTAGAACATTTATTTGTTTATTAATAAAGTTTCACGTTCTGCAATAGCTACTTCAGCGTGTCTGCAGATGAAACATCCTAGGCCGGGGAAAATAGTGAGAGACCCTCATGGATATCAACTGTGCAGCGCTGCATTCGTGATTACAACACATCAGGAGATATTTATCCATCATTTTAAGTGGGAACTAGTGGAAAAGCCTTGATCTCTGGGCAAAATGTTCTTTATAGGAACAAAAGTGTGATGTTTTTTGTGATGTAAGAATATAGTGAGAGCAAAATGGCTCGTTCAGACCATTTCCAAGATTAAGAAACAATGGAAACCTGACAATTATTGGTACAGGACAAAACATAGGATCAAAAGATGGGTGAATGAGGTTAAGCAACATGTTTCAGCTTCTTCATCCATTTTACTAGCGCTGCTTCTCCTTATTAAAGGGATGGCCCAATATTGTCATATTTGTCCATCACAATTAGAGACTGAATATCAGCCAATACCAAAAATTGTTAGTGAATAGCTAATATTCGTCCAATTTCAGAATGAATTTGGCTATAATCAAACTGGTGTATAAGGCGATACCCCTACAAGCCCTAAAGGAGATAAGGGGATATCTCCATAAGGGTATACTCCTACAAACCCTTGCTGCTTAAGGGCCTGGAGAGCTGGGCAGGAGTAAGTTGCACAAGAGGGATCTAATGTCTCCCCAGCCTTCCTGGACTTTCAAAATGTCTACATTGCCAGCATTTTTTTAAATTTCCCATCCTGACCAAGCCATTTTGGTTTGATAATGGTAAACTTCAAAAGATTTTTATTGGAGCAGCAGCTGGACGAACAGTTGCTGACATTAGCACGCGCTATATTACTAGGTCCAATAACACCACCCAATTATTCCACACCAATAACACTTATAATCATGCTGAGTGGTATTAACACTGAAAACCATGCAGCAATACCATGCCACACTAAACAGGGAATGTTACCTGCAATAAAAGATTTCTACTGTTCCCATGAAACTTACTAGGGGTTAGTGGTAATTGCTGTCTTTTTAAACCTACGTCAGAGGAGAATCCTTGAGCTCAAATATATTGTCAACTTGTGCTTTGACAACTTTTATCTAAAACTAAAATGTGCTATAGCATCTATATCATAACATACTTGTCGTACCATTATGAGCTAGCCATGTGATATAAAAGATATGAGACAGGGAAGGTCTACAGGAGATTAAGCATATTTACCAAGTTGGCCCTTGTTATGTGTGGCACCCTCAGCTGATCCTGACATTTTATCCAACAACACTTTGCAAACTGGGCTTCGCAAGACAATTCTTAGAATGAAAATCCAAAAATTCAAAGTGACAAGTGGCAAAACGCCAGGATACTGGGGTTGTTACCAGCCGTGGCCGCTGCAGGTAAGAGCGGTGGGGCCAGCTAAAAGGGGGGGGTTCGAGAGACGACCACAAGGGAAAATTAAATAAATAATTATTTTTCCCTCGTGGTCGTTTCTCGAAATCCCCACAGCCGGCCCCACCGCTCTTACCTGCAGCGGCCGCGGCTGGGTGTTACGCATGAACTCAAGGCACTTTCCAAAACTGAAAACGGACTAAGAGAGACAAAATATGGCAAGGGTTCTCCTTACACATTGTCTGAGGAATACAAAGCGTGCTATAAAACATGGTTTCTTCTTTTCCCATGTACACACTCTGAAACTTTCTCCCTTTCTCTCCCTTTCTCTTTCTCTCTTTGTTTCCTCTTCTTCCTAGTTAGCAGCCCAAGTCCTGGAGGATAAAGGGGTGGGCTTTGGCCTCCTGGACGCAGAACATGACTCCTCGGTGGCAAAGAAACTAGGTATGCTTACTAAACTTTCATTTTCCATCCTCTCGCTCTCGTTAATTGTTTGGTGCTTTGACGTAATCACGCTCTGATTCATAATGAAGTTCACACCACCCGTGGCTTGGAATGAGTGTAAAAATATAGCTTGAAAATCAGTGTGAAATCTCATTCATGGTGAGAGTTTTTTAATCAGAAACTGAATGAATCAATCAGTCAGAGGTTCTATTTCAGCCTCTGGTATGTATTCAGTGCGACTGACTCGACTCATATTATTTAACATCACATCTGTCTTGGCTCTTAGATTGCCATTCGTTTCTGGTTAAAAAAAGACTGAATGATACAGGCTTGGACAAATATGCTGAGAAATGTGTCAGAAAATGACAAAAATCTGTTCTAAAAACATTCATCTATTCGTTGACAGTTTCTTTCAAAGCAGCAATTTGTGATAAACTATTACTTTTAATGAACTCGAGCACAGCTGTGGGCACAACAAGCTAAAAATCCGAACAATGCAATGAAGACGCGTGCCTTATCACTTGTTAATTTGCATGAAATTCTCTAATCAGGAATTTGCGCAAGTACCCGTGACGACACAGACACTGACGCAAATCCCAGAAGTGATCTCTTTCTTTTTTTTTATCTAGAGGTACAATGCCTCATCTCATAAACAACAAGAATAAAAGCAGTCTGTACAATATCTATGTGATATCTTAAATACATATCACGGCTCACCAATCCCAGAGACCGCTCAAGACATCCAATGAGCCCCCACCCAAGCGATGTTACAATTCACAGTGCTTTCACAGATTACATTTATTATAAAAGATCCCCGAACTTTATGAAATCTCTTCACATTGCCTGACCTGGCGGAGAATGGCCTCTCCCTTTCCTGACCCTCTAATATTTTTTCTAGCGGATCCAGAAAACAGGGTACAGGCTTAGATCTCCACCTCTGTAGCAGCAGACACCGTGACATCAACACAGCAATAAAAAACAACTTCTGAACCTCCCATGAGATATCCATCATGGGCAGGAACCCAACAGAATTAACATGGGATTTTTGTGGAATTTGGATCTTTAACTGGTTCTCTAAAAATCTAACAACACTTTCCCATAAATTACCAAAATTACCCTAATAACATATAACATGCCCCCACCAATCCGCCACCAGTCCTATCACACCGAAAACATTGATTCGGAAAGTATGGATTTATTTTATTCAAAAACTGAGGGGACTTGTAGATCATTCATTTGAAAAAAAAATTCTCCTACAAAAATTGCCCCCTTTTAAAGCAGAGAAGTTTAAATCATTAACTCTCTGCCAGATATCCCTAGGTAGTGTCACATTCTCCTCTGTGAGCCATTTCACAGATACCCGTTCATGCACATCCATTTTCTCACAAGAAAACAAATAACGATCCCAAAGGCCTATTTTCTGCTTATCAGAATAATCTATCAATGTCAATGCAAGCCCCTTTTTGTCTGACATGATCCTAGGATCAAGATTCTGCAATAATCCGACGAGGGCCCTACAGGACCCCTGTAGCCAAGCCTTACCACTTGAAGTCTGCGGCTCAACCTCACGCCAAGTGTCCATCTATCATACAACAGGAAATTATCTAGTTTCAACAAACCATTAATTCCCCACCTGGCTACAATAACTGGATCCATAATGCCCCCATTTTCCCATTCCAGTTGGCCTACTTGAGTTTCAGAGTTAATGTAAGGAATATCACGCGCCTTATAAAAGTGTGCTCTTTTTTAAAGCTCTTGCAGCATCTTATATCTCACTTATTGGGCCATTTAATAAGTCTTGGAAGGTCTCTGATTTGATTTTCTTCTAATATTCTATCCATCAATTCATTCTGCTGGTAGCCATATAAAAAGTGAGCTTTACTGAACCTAAACATATATTGTGCAAAATGTTCAAAGTAATATGACTTCAGGCATGGAAGAGCCAATCCACCTTCCTCTATGCTCCTATATAAAGTACTGCCAATCTGGGGCTTGCAAATGTCACAAAAAGGACGAAAACACCGAGTTTACAAGTGTAAAAAATCTAGAATATATAACACATGGAACAGCTGTGAATAAAAAATGAAAAAGAGGGAGACCTGTCATTTTTATTAGGGCGACACTTCCAAGAAGTGTAAGGGGCAGCGGCGCCTATCTCGTCAATAATCCTTTGACTTTGATTAACAGAGGCTTATAATTTAGATTGTACTAGCCACTCACATCTTCTGTAAAAATAACCCTCGATACCATTAAGGGCGGGTGTGAACGCCGCCCCAAAACTCTGAATGTAACTCCACCACTTCGCAGTTACTCAAAATGATGTCCGTTTTGGATCCTGGCAAGCATTTGTTATTGCCAGAGATATAGTTCGCCTAAATCTTTGTGAGAGGAGGAAACCAACTTGATGAATAAAGTTAACTACAAGTATATGAAGTTTTTAAAGCATAGTTCAGACACGAATAGGAGAACATTCCCCTTTGAGAATGGTTGGCAAAATATTTTTAAGCGCTGACAGTGGCCCAAAGGACCACTGACGACTCTTAAAAAATGAAAAGATAATATTTCATTTTATTTTCTGAAATGCATCCAGTTTTCGTATAAGGAAAACGGTCTGCATTAAAAAAAGGCTTTATTGAAAAGGCAATCACAGACATAGTGGTCTGCTGACCCCAGCAGGCCACCATCCCTGTGATTTTAGCGTTTCCCAATGGGTTGCAAACCAAGACCTACCTCATTATTATTCATGACCCACTGGGAATCACAAAAGAAGCTCAAAAGAGTTTCACACATTTAAAATAGTGATTTCCTAATTAAGATTCACTGGAAATCGCAATTAGGAACTCTCTATTTCAAAGTCTTGTACATGTGGCCCATAATTTCTTTGTGCAAAAAGAAGTAATATTGTGTATGTGGCCTGCATCAATTGCAGCACATCTCTTTTTCACAATGGGGTGTGCAGTCATTGGTTGTCACTACTGACAGAATTCACTTGCACAAGTAAAATGCACGACTGCTGCTGAAAAGTCTGTGGCTTGCTGCCATAAAATGCAACAATGTTTATCAACAGCAGAATTTTTATTTTTACCCCACTCAAAGTGTTCAGAACACTCTTTGTAGCTTGTTTAACATCCTAAACCAGGGCAGGTATTTTAAAGCCAGTGCCTTGGAATTTGGCAATATCCTTGAAGGGATGGTGGTCTGTGTCATCAGAAAACCTCTAACCAGCGCTTACCTTGCTACTGCTGTTGCCAATAGAGGGATGCATTTTCGAGTACATGGACAGATTCGTGCAACGTGTACTTACAAATTAAAGCTCAATTATAGAGTTTTCAGCAACAGTGGTGGAAGCAGCGGCGTTGCGTGTGGCACCAGCAGTGGCGCTGCGTGGCACTCTTGTGAAAAAAATTTAGACACTCGCACTGATTTGTTAAAAAAACATGAAGCGCTGCCTCTTCCCCTGCACCAGACATGACCCATGTGTCAATGAATATTCAGGAAATTTGTGTATCGAACTCATGCACTTGAGTTAGGGGTCACTCACAGAAACCTGTGTAGTGCTGCAACCCCCTGCCACTGAAACATGTGCCCTTTGAGAACCAGGGGTTTCAATTCGGAAATATCTTGTACTGTTCAGAGTCTATCAGATTCTTAATTAAATAGCCACAGTTTATCTGTGTATCCTATATTGTCGTAAAATCGGTTCTGTCGCAAGGGACAAGCAGTGTGCCGCAAATGCCTGGGTTGTGGCTTCTAAATTATTGGAAACATCTCAAGAGCATTATTTGCAGTTTTAGTTTGGTTGTGACATTAACAAATATAAAACAATATATAGAAATGAGTCCAGCTGTGCCCTGAAGGAGAAGTGTAGCCTGACCTGTTAGGATGCAGTCACTCTGAACGAGGGAACCAGAGTCCCAAGATGCATTTCTGCCTCAGTGGGGCTCATCAGTAGGATAGAGCTTGAGTCTCTAGGCGCTACAAGCCAGGTGTTCTCCAACCAGACATGCACATTCTTCTAAGGGCGACAACAAAGAAGGAAGTGGAGGGAGGATATGTAGCCTAATGGCTAGAGCTGCTGCCTTGGAACTGGAAAACAAGTTTTGAATCCCGGCAACATCCTGTGATTCTGGGCAAATCGTTTAATCTCACAGTGCCTGAAAAAAATGTGAGGTGATATGTAAAGTGCTCTAATGCCGTTTGGCCGAGCCAAGCTCACTCTATATGAATCTGCAAAAAAAACGATGAAATTAGGAGCGGGCGACGGTTTTATTACCCTTGACCCATAAAAGTCAGGGAAATATAAGAAATTGACATCGGCAAAGCTAGGTGAAGTTTTCGTCTTTGCCCACCTTTGCTAATGGAAAGATCCACCATGCACAGGTCTGCAGTCCTAGACATGTTTCCCAGCCACGGGATAATCTGCCTGTGAAGGGGAGGACATCCTGCAACTCAAAAGCAGCTGTGGTGCTGCAAGTACGGCTTAGCATTTGGCTGCTGCTGCTTTTTTGGGTGGAAGGGGCTGGAGCTAACGGATGTGTGAAGACCCGGACCATCTTCACAACCAGTTGCATCATCGACAAAGCCATTAGGTCCAGCACCTCTGCTTAGCTTGCAGACAAGCTCACCGTCCCTAGTGGTTTGCAGCACACCCACGGCCAGCCCACCATCAGACTGTAGACTAAGAAGTGTAAAAAGGAAAAAAAAACAAGGAAGCAGGCCTTTTCCATCTTTGCACCCAGGATCTGGAACAACACTCAGTAGCCATCCATCCAATTTAAGAAAGAGTTATGGACGCACCTCTTTGAAGAACATCAATGACAATCATCGAAGGAGCGACCGCTCCTATCACTGCTTGACCTTATGCTTGTCTTTGTCCCTGGACGGTGCTCCCTGACTTTAGGCTAGGTTTGCTCTATAGAAATGCCCTTTTCCTTCAAAGAAGTTATACGTTTTTCTGCCAAAACTTCCCATACCTCCCTCCCCTTATTTAAACATACCTGTTCTTTTTGAAACCTTTGGTCCTCTCCACTAACATTTCTCGCGATTCCTTCTTAGACTCTCCTATTTGGCACAACTCGCTTATCCTCCTCAATAACAGACCCATTTTTTGGACTGCGTGGAGACTAAAAGGTATTTTATGGGTTAAGCAGCTTTTTGATGGAGTTTCACCTTGCTCCTTTCCCCAATTTCAGTCTTTGTTCCATTGTCCTCGCTCTTTTTGCAGAAGTTTACCACTCTTATGGCGATTATCCTTGACGTATACTATTCTCTTCCCTCTTCATCTTTATCTGATATCCAAAATCCTCTTCTCAAAGTACTTCTTATCCTCCCCAAAGGTTCTCTTATATACAAATTCTTTTCAGCCCCCAATCCAGATCGTGCTAAATCTAAATTGGAACTTTCTTGGGAATCGGATTTGGGATGCGAATGGTCTATTATTTTTTGGGATAAACTTTGGTCCAGATCTTTAAAAATTTCTCGCTCTGCTTCTCTTACCCAATCTCTGTTCTTCTTTTATCACAGACTTTATCTTTCCCCTGCTTCTTTAGCACGCTTTTCTTCCTCTGCTGACTCTAACTGTTGGACTTGCGGTTCTCCTAATGCTGACCTCCTTCATCTTTTCTTTTTTTGTCCTATAGTCTCCGAATTTTGGGAGAAGGTTTGGTCTTACATCTCTCGTCTGTTTACAATTTCCATTCCTTATTCTATACCTCTCCTCTTTGCTGGAAGCCTTTCTGACTCTTTAGATCTTCCCCCACATAGTCATGGTCTTTTTGACCTTATGCTTGCTCTAGCCTTTCAACACATTTCCTTTAACTGGAAAAATCTCACAAAACTTTCCATACAACATTGGTGGAATACTCTCTGCCATTTCCATAGACTGGATGTTGCTTTCGCCTCTTCTTGCAAACCAATCATTAATAGGGATCTCTTTTGGTTGCCACTTACCACCTATCTAGATCGAATTGTGTTAAAAAATACTTCGCATATAACCTCTGAAAATTTCAAACCCCCTTGAAAGATTTTTTTTTAAATTTTTTTTTTTATCTCTGTTCTTCATTATCTACCCTGTTAAGTTAATACATATATTTACTCATTAGACAATTTCATATGTATTCATTTACAGTGATTAACCTAGTATGTTTTTCTCCGTTTTATTCCTTTATACCACACTATCAATATTCCCTCACCTCCCCTTCTTTCCCCTCTTCTTCCTTTCCCTTCCTCTTTTCCTTACCTCCACCCTATATAAATCCTACAAATTGCTTCTACTCTTTTCTTCCTGATATCAGCCAATTCCTTTGTTAAATTGCTATACTTGATTTCTTTCTATATATTGCTGATGTCTTTATGTATTAATAAGTGACTAATAAAGCTTTTCAAACATAAAAAAAAGAAATGCCACATACATACCAGCATACAGGGAGTGACTAACATGCAAGCGACCATGCAAGGGGCAGGTGTGTGGTGGAGAAGGAGAAGCGATTGAGGGTGCCCTTGGGGTCCTGCGCTACATGATGCACGGTTTGCCACTTCTACAAAGCTCTAGCTAAAATGCGACTCTTTAAAAACACTTTGCAAGCTTTGCACTATGCATTATAGAAAAAACCTTTGAAGTTGGAAATCTATGGAACTCACAAGTTCGCATAATCCTATATGAATTGTGCTCTAAACGTTTGAGATAACACTTCTGAACCACTGGGAGAACCGCCATCAGTGTGATCCACTTTTGAGTTAGTCTGCAGTGTTATACAGTGGAATTTATATTATGCAAATAAGTCCCACTCTGACCCAAAAAAAAACCCTCTCTGGCACTGGCTGCTGGTTGCAGCCCTCTGCACGAGGCGACAGGTACCGTCACAGTGAATCTTGAGTTCTTCTCTGTTCAATTTTGCAGCTTATATCATTTCATAGGTTGCCTCTCTGTTCAGTACTAGCGCCAAGATGTAGAAATAGCAGACTTTTTAGTATCATTTCATTAAAAAAATTCTGGATGTTTGAAAGTTACAAATAAGCAAAATCCCTTTGACCAAGAAGTTTTCTACAATTGTGGAATCAGAGTGGCTTTTAAATAGTAATGACACGTACACCCGATACGGCGTGTGGGAAAGAAAGCAGACAGAAATACTCGAATGGGAGGCAAGGAGGAAAGTGAGGAAAGTACGGAGCGAAAAAGGTATTAAGGGGAGAACACGCAAGCAAACAGACAAGAAGGGAAAAACTAGGACGATGGATGGATGGATGCATGCATGGACGGATGGGTGGATGGATACATGTATGCATGGATGGATGCATGGATGGATGATGGGTGGATGGATGTATGCATGAATGAATGGATGGGTGCATGGATGAATGGATGGATGGATGAAGGATGGATGGTTGCATGGATGGATAGATGGGTGGGTGGATACATGGATGGATGATGGATGGATGCATGTGTGGATGGATGGATGGACGGATTGATGGATGATGGATGGTTGCATGCATGATGGATGGATGATGTATGCATGGATGGGTAGATGGATGATGGATGAATGGATGCATGGATGAATGGATGGATGCATGGATGAAAATGGATGCATGGATGGATGATGGATGCATGCATGGATGGATGGATGGATGCATGGATGGATGATGGATGGATGGATGCATGCATGGATGATGGATGGATGGATGGGTGAGTGGATAGATACATGGATGGATGGATGATGGATGGATGCATGCATGGGTGGATCTGTCGCAGTAGTAAACTTCATGGTTGCTTTAATTGCCAGAACTATAAAACGGAGAGATGAATACTTTGGCGAGCAAATGTAAACTGGATCCAATAAAAATAATAGGGTTGTGTAACTTCTTTTACATTTAGGTTCATTTAAAATACACATCTAAAATAAAATTGCAAATATTTTAATGTCAATGACCTGCAACATTGTATTAGAAAAACGTTTGTTACGAAAAATATTTCTTTGCTTTGTTGAGGTTTCATCCTCCAACTGCTCAGTCCCCGGTGAAACAGGAAACCGAAGAGGCACTCTGGGTGTCTATACCTTTTAAAAGAAGTTGTTCTCCTAGTAGCCACAGGAGGGCGATGCAACACTACTCTTTGGAAAGAACGTATTGAGTTCATATTTGGAAGTTCTATTATTTCCTTTACGAAATAGTACAAATCATTTGTAGAATAACCATAGCTGTCCCCTGACCTCATGTCATGAGTAGGCCATTTAGACAGTCCCTTTTTCAGCAAAAATCGGTAATGCAAGTTTCAGCTTCGAAGAATGGGGCGTTCTTTGATCCTCAGACCTGTCCCCAGACACTAGGCTGCTCGTAGTAGGTACCACCTCCTTGAGTAGAGATAAAGCCGTGCATTACCTGAATCCAGGTGAGACAGGACCACTGCGTGAACCTCACTGTGCAAGTCCAGCTCTGCCAAGTTCCCCAGTTCTATGCGCCAGAAACTCCAGATTTTTCTTTGAATTCTGGGACTTGTAGTCTTGGGTATTGAATGATAAAACAGGACTCCAAGTCCTGAAATCAAAGGGAAAAGCTTGGACTGGAGCAGCATATCACTCATAGACCTTGGAAACTTGGCAACTGTAGAAGTCAACTGGAATCGGTCCTGTTCTCAGCAAAATGAGTTAACACATCCCCCTCATGTCAAGCATGGTGGTAATGCTTCGGGAAGGTATAAAAAGGTTAATTGTTTAAAAGACATTTAAAACACGGCTGGTGATTATAGGAGCGGATTTTGTAACATCAGGCTTGAGTTCTGGAACACCACACATGTCCCAGAAATTATGGGAGCAGCATTCAGCAACCTTTCACCGCGAGAGTAGATTACCGTCAAATGACTGGCATAAATGATGTTTCTACCAATCGAATGCAAAAATGGCGGGAGAACTTCAAAATACTGTTGAAATGGCCGCCAGTAATGTTATAAACGTACCTACCATTTCTTGAATAATTTCATGCATGGTAGACATGGGGCCAGATGTACGAAGCATTTTACTGGTTACAAATGGCCCACCGGGCCCTTTGTGACCGGTAAAATACATTTTGTCATGTACAAAAGGCAAAATGTGACTCTGTAACTTGTTACCAAATCACATTTTGCTTTTGCGATTCAGTAGTAGGAAAGGGCGTGTTTAGGGCGTATCTTCCTAATACCGAATAGCACTGATATGTATGAATGTTTTGCGACCAGAATAAGATTGCAAAATATTCATAATTTACTAACTCCATAGAGGAGGCGGTAACCCATTTGCAAATCGTGAGGAGTCCCCAAGGGACCCCTTCCCTTTTGTAAATGTGGGCGAAAACATTTTTCAACAGCAGGCTGTAGTCCCACGGACAACTGCCTACTCATAAAAAATGAAAGGAAAACTTTTCATTTTTATAATTCAGCCCGTTTTTCTTTAAGGAAAATAGGCTGCATTAAAAAATATATATATATTGCTTTATTTAAAAAGCAATCACAGACATGGTGGTCTGCTGACCCCAGCAGGCCACCATCCCTGTGATTGTAGCCATTCCCAATGGGTCGCATATTGCGACCTACCTCATGAATATTGATGAGGCAGGTCCATTTGAAGCCTATTGGGAATTGCAAACAGTGTCTGAGACATTGTTGTGCACAGCTGTTTGCGATTTCTTAATTGCGAATCCCAAATATTTGCAATTAGGAAATCGCAAACTGTTTTTTTTGTACATCGGCCCTTCGTACCTTAGAATGTACATCACGCATGAAAATTGCGAACGTAGGGATGTGAGCTAAAAGTGTGCATTACAGGGCACTCGGATGCATTTCCAACTTGCATACATTATTAATTAATAAAAAATTATCTTGGTGAAAAAAACCCAGTTCCTAGTCACTAAATTACCTTATTTAACTGTTGTATCAGCTACAAGCACCTAATGGTCTCCCGGTTAATCCATGTAGTCCCAAAATAAAAAGTAATACCATAAGGCAGAGAACTAATAAGTAAAATGCAATACAATGGAGTATAATACAAAATACAATCTGAAAAAATATGATATAATACAATACCTCATCATACAATATAGTTAATTATAGTAATACATGCAGTGAAACCTCCTAGAATCCAGTCCACATTTTGTTGTGAGTTATTTAAATCCATTATTCAACTTCATTTCCCACATTACCTTACGGTTGTCAAACTGATTTTCCATAAATCTACTAGTAGTCTATCCATTGTCACACATGTGCCATGTAATTGTGATACCGTCACCTACCGCCACCATCTTGCCTCGTTCATTGTTTTATCATGTATTTTTCTTTTTCTTTACTTTGCTGTAAGTATTCCAGAGATTCGGGTGTCTTGGGCCCTGATTCACAAAGGTAAACTTACACGTTTGTGTAAGTTTACTTTTTTTTGGCATACACAAACTACGAGTTTAATTTTACTAATAGAAATATTCTGACTGTGCAGCCTCCTCAGTCTGGACAAGCCTATCTTTTTATGTGCACAGTCTCCACCATGAGTGCGGAGGGTCCGCCGTCGTAAAATTACTATTAGTAAAATAAACTTGTAGTTTGTAAATGCCAAACAAATAGTAAACTTAAACAAAAATGTAAGTTTACGTTTCTGAATCAATACCTTGATTTATTAGCTGTACAGCACAATACCACCCACTGGGAAGATTAGCACTGTTAAAAAAATGCCTCGGTGTGCATACCTTTCCTAAATACTTGCATTTAGCTGGGTAAGCTCAATATTTCCTGTCAATAATACCAGTTTTCGGCAGACCACTCATATGGTGTAAACAAACATTTAGCACACAATTTCATCTCCATTTTAAAGACATGATCTTCCTGCCCATAGCTGCCACGTGGGTCAGCTGCCCCCATACAGGTTTTCGTGGTCCTGTTTTTAATAATACTTCAAATCCCAGAATGCAAAGAAAAAACACGGCCTGGCCCAGCTAGACAATAACGGACCTGGGAGACTAGGCCTGGTTGCAGCCTGTCGCTGGCTGCGCGCACGTGGCACTGTGTGCGCCGTGAGGTGGCGATTCATTGGCAGCGAGGCGTGACTGCGTCTGGCGCGGCACTTCCGGGCACGTGCTCGGGCTCAGATACCGCGTGAAAGGAGAACACATCATGTTTTCGGATCATTTACTTGCACGACGGCGCTTTCGATGCGCGATGTTCTTGAATCTAAGAAAGCATGCGGCAGGCAACCGGAGGCTCTGCCGGGAAGAGGTTAATGTCCTCTAATGCTGAGGCCTATTAAAGTTAAAAGTGAGCGTGAGCGTTGCCATAGAGACACTTGTTCTCGTGCTGCCTTTAACAGGGGGAAGATTATACTTTCGGAGGCTTCAGGGCAAATGGGGTGTTTTGATGCAGTTGTGTGTGCGTGCGTCTTTGTGTGTGTATGTCTGTACGCGCATTTGCACAAATATGCCAGTAATTTAAGGAATAAACCTGTGTGTGGAGAGGTGTGTTTGCATGTATGCGAGGTGGTGTTTGTGGGGCAGAAACTGTGAACTAGTGTGTTTGAAGGCGACTTTTTTTTAAATATGATATATAATAAAAAATATCTCAAGCAAAATGAAGTTATTTTAAGTCATCAAGGAGTTTGCTGGTCAATACTGAGCGTGATCAGATTTTGAAAAGCCTATAATTTCAGTCACTAGTGTGTTTAGGTACTCAGTAAGTCATCATAAAAACACTCTGAATATATCCATACTTTCATCAATTCATTCATCAGCCCAATGACTCACTCGGACACTTTCCCATCAGTAAAAAACACACATAGGTTCAACAGCACATGCCGGATAAATTTGAATAAAAGTAGAACAAAGAAAATATGCCACTGCCTAAGTATGCTTGCAATAAAAAAGAAAATTAAACATAGCATCAGGTGAGAATCTTGCAGTGATATTGTACCTAGTGTATCATTATTTTAGAATTCCAAGAAGGCTGTCACATTTAGAAGCATTTTGTTGGCCTTAGAATGATAAATGATGGTACAATATGGCCAATACCATTCCAAGATGTCTGCCTGATTTAGACGGAGTAACCCAGTGGGATGCAATGCATTGCAGATGAAATGAGCAGCAAACAAGTGACTCAGCAGCACTGTCTAGAGATATGCAAGATACACTAAAAAATAAAATCAAAAAGTAGAAGGAAAGAAACAAGCGAGACGTATATAAAGAGAAAATTGAAAACTAAAGAACCGGTCAACCAGTCGTAGCACAGAATTACACTCATTTTCAGGCAAAGTGCTGTTTCTCTGTGGGTTGAGTGAGAATGATACTGAAACAGACTACTGGCAGAGAGGGCTGATCCAAAGACCCTTTATGGGTGTTTATGAATGCATTTATATGAACTTATATATTTTGTATTGATTCGATTTTACAACAAAATCCTGGAAGACAACTAAACCTTTCAAGTCCTCCAAAATGGATCTAGCAAGGATTATCTCAGTGCAGATCTTCCACTTCCCAGGTTGTGTCAAAGGGGGTACCAAAACCAAAACCTTGTTTACTATGGGAATCAGTGAGATTCCAAGTAACAAATACCAGTTTAAAGTCTATAATAGGGAGTGATAACTAGCCACTGCTAAAGCCTAATGGCTTTAACATATGCTTTTCATTTTTAGTAAGTCAGGCCTCCAGCCTTTGTTATAACTTTTCCTAACAGATCATGACTTCTGACGTAACTTTTCCCAATTAACTAATCAAGCTTTAATTTTAAAGTTGACTTGTTCACCTACCACTTTCCCTTTCGTGAGTTGTATGCAGACATGTCACTGATGAATCTGCTCTGAACTTTACAAACTATTGGAAACATGATTTGACCCTAAATCAATCATCTTATAAATGTCCTATTATACATACCTACATAACACCTAACATGTTATTTTATGTGTTATGCTATGCTATGCTGTGCAATGTTATGTTGGGCCATGTTATGTTATGTTATGCTGTGCTGTGTTGTGTTATGCTATGTTATATTCTGGTATGACTTGTGTTACGTTATGTTATGCAATGTTATGTAATGGTGTGCTGTGTTATGTTAAGTTTTGTTATGTTATGCTAGTGTATGTTATTTTATGCTCTATTATGCTATGTTGGGCCATGTTATGTTATGCTATTCTATGTTATGTTATGCTATGTTGGGCCATGTTATGTTATTCTATGTTATGCTATGCTATATTGGGCCATGTTATGTTATGCTATACTATGTTATGTTATGTAATGCTGTGTTGGGCCATGTTATGTCATGTTATACTATGTTATGTAATGCTTTATTGGGCCATGTTATGTTATGCTATACTATGTTATGTAATGCTATGTTGGGCCATGTTATGTTATGCTATACTATGTTATGCTATGTTGTGCCATGTTTTGTTATGTTATGTTATGCAATGTTATATTATGTTATGTAATGGTGTGCTGTGTTGTGTTATGTTATGTTATGCTCTGTTATGCTATGTTGGGCCATGTTATGTTATGTTATGCTAATCTATATTATGTTATGCTATGTTGGGCCATGTTATGTTATGCTATACTATGTTATGTTATGTAATGCTATGTTGCGCCATGTTTTGTTATGCAGTGCAATGTTAGGTAATGGTGTGGTGTGTTATGTTATGTTATGTTATCCTATTGTATGTTATGGTATGCTCTGTTATGCTATGTTGGGCCATGTTATGTTATGTTATGCTATGTTGGGCCATGTTATGTTATGCTATACTATGTTATGTAATGCTATGTTGGGCCAGGTTATGTTATGCTATACAATGTTATGCTATGTTACGCCATGTTTTGTTATGTTATGTTATGCTATACTATGTTATGTTATGCTATGTTGGGCCATGTTATGTTATGCTATGCTATGCTATGTTAAACTATGTTGAGCCATGTTATGTTATGTTATCTTTTGGAAAGCAACGTTTTAAAAAGGGAACAATACATCATAGAGGAAGAGGAGAGTATACCAGACGCAGTGTTATTAACTTTTGTTTCGGATCTGTGCTGATAGTGTCAAAGCTGCTGCTTCTTCGTCGTCTGACGGGCTTTAAGATGTATCCTAAACCAGCTGGGGCATGGGGGCAACAGTGTCCATATAAACAGAAACATGTTGTATAAAAGAAAGTAGGTTCACAAACTTTAAAATAATATGCTCATTGAAAAGACATTCAAAAAGGATGGTCTTGCAAAGTGTGTTGTAAAACACGGTGTATTCCTGAGAGATGGAAATGGTATCCACAGATCATGATCGGTGTACACGAGAGGGTGTGCACCCACCCCCTGTGGCGCAAGAGTCCCTGGGGGGTGGGGGGGGGGGTCGATCTCCATAGCAGCTTCTTGTGAGTCATCGGAGATAAGCTAGTACTCTGCATTGTTAGGGCTTTAATATATCATTTTTGGCTATTTGAATTCGACGTTGGTCCTCAATATACTATTATGGCCCAGTGCTGAGGGCTATACTGCTGATTAAAGGCCCTTCACCCATCTTCTGGGTTTTACAGCCAAGGGCCTTAACAACTAGGACAGCCAAGGTAAAAGGACTTTAATGCTATTGAACTTTCTACCACTAGGGGTATAATGTTCGACATGAATGCCGACCTTGCTCTAACAATCACCAAAAAGAAGTATTCCAGGATGTTTCTCTGTTCAGTGATATCTGCTCGAGCGCAAATGTGACATCACTTCCTGCATGCTCACCTTAAACAAGGGGAAACAGACAAACAAACATTGGAATGTGGCTGTCCGCGGCCCCCGCAGGGGGCCACCTCAGCAGGGCGGCCCTTTAGTGCCATTTCGGCACCGCCCAGCCGCTCTAGTCTCTGGAGGGGTCTTGGAGCCCTCTAGCTTGGTCACCTCAGTGACGTCCTTCCGGTGCGCCGAGGTGGGGGGGAGGGCATATATGCCTCCCCAGCCCCTCCTGGCGTCCTCTGTTGCACCAGCCACGCCGTCGAGGAGGTCACTCGGGTCGTCGTTGTCGATCGGGTCGTCGTGTTCACAAGGTTAGTTATCGCCACCCCTTAGAGGCCGACGGCACAGGGGCGGTGTCCTGGGTGGGTTACTCGCCCTTCACCTCCTCTCTGGTACGGGCTTGTCGGTGCCTTGGAGCGCATCCTGCCCGGTGCCTGTGGCGTGCTAGCTATGCCTTCGGGGTTGGCCTTGTGCATAAGAGGGCCATTGTAAGGGTGGACTGCCTCCAGCTTTTCGCTGCAGCCAGAGCGCGCCGAGTGCGGGCGGGGGAGGCTGGTAACTGCCGGGTCTTTAGGCGGCGCTGTGGCGTGGTTCTCGCGCCGGCCGAGTATCAGGTGATCCGTTTCGATCGGAGCAGTGCCTCACGGTCTTTCAAGGGTCTGGGGAAATGGCGGCACAGGGGCGGTGTCCTGGGTGGGTTACTCGCCCTTCACCTCCTCTCTGGCATGGGCTTGTCGGTGCCTTGGAGCGCATCCTGCCCGGTGCCTGTGGCGTGCTAACTATGCCTTCGGGGTTGGCCTTGGGCATAAGAGGGCTATTGTAAGGGTGGACTGCCTCCAGCTTTTCGCTGCAGCCAGAGCGCGCCGAGTGCGGGCGGGGGAGGCTGGTAACTGCCGGGTCTTTAGGCGGCGCTGTGGCGTGGTTCTCGCGCCGGCCGAGTATCAGGTGATCCGTTTCGATCGGAGCAGTGCCTCACGGTCTTTCAAGAGTCTGGGGGAAATGGCGGCATTGGGAATTTCGGTCAGCTGCGAGCGGCGCATACCGGGACCACAGCAGAGCACGCACGCGCCGGGCCTCGTGCGCAGAGCTGGGCTAACTCTTCCGGCCTCCGTCAGCAGATCTGTATCAGCTGCGCCAAGCCTTCTGCGCCCCTAATACTGTTTTCATTTCCCCGATACCGCTGGGATTTACGTAAGAGCGAACCAGGGGGTCCAGCAGATCTCGTGGCTCCGCTGGCCGAGGTGAGGCAGGGGTCGCTTGGTGAGCGGGGGGGCTCACTGACCGATCGTGCCTTGGGCGGTGCTGCCGGTGTATTCTAGCCTTCCTGGGGGAGCGATGTTAGCGTGGGCGCATCATGCACGGGGGGGGCGGTGAGCACCCGCAACCGTTGCGCGGCTCGGCACGTCCCTCCCCCTCACATAAGGGGGCTGGCCTGGAGGCACGGGTACCTGCTCTGCCTGCCTCTGCTCCGGTCACCGTGGCAGTCAGTACAGGGGCAGCACTTGGGGCTCTGGCACCAAGGGGGCGCCGAGCACATAAGTCCCAGGTATAAAGGCGTGCAGGAGGGGGTGGGGCACCGGGGAGCAGGTGCAACGGACCCCAACTCCCCAGCGGCACGTAGGTCACACTAAGATTTGTCGGGTCACCCACGCTGGGTGATCCCGGCGGCATGCGTGCAGCCTGTGCATATCGGTAATCGGTTAGCACAGGGCCAAGGTTTCTTTTCTGGAGGGGGGGCGGGCGCTCTCCCCGGGAGGCTGGGTGTCACTGCACACACTGTATGGCATGTCGCCATACTTTGAGCTGATTTGCCCTGCCCCGGGCGTTTTGGGGCACGCCGGGTCTGGATATGTTTGTTGGGGAAACTATATGAGCATCACGGGCGAGGAGCTGGAGCTCCAAGGCATGGTTGTGTCACGTTGGAGGCAGCATCAGACGTCGATGTGTGTGGTGAGTACAGGGCCCTGTGGGACCCCTGCTCTGAGCTCCTGGCGACCCCCTTCGGGGACAGCTACTCCTGCCTCCCGGAGCGCTTTGCGGGATCACGGGGAGCTGGGGTGTGGGCACGTCCTCGCGGGGCTGGCAGTGCCCCTGGGGGAGGGGGTTTGTCTCGTGCACATTCTTCCCTGTGGCTGCGCGGTGCATGTTGAGGGTGTTCCGACATGTACCCCAGGCGTGTCCTGCAGCAAGCTTTACATTGCATCTCCGGCGTCCCCAATGTGTGGCAACGCAGGGCGTCCACGAGTGTGTTATATCCTCATCCTATTTGGTATTGTGACTCAAATATCCCCCCCTCGGCTTGGGTCCGGTAGATGCACGCTTTGGTTGTTGTCAAAAGTCTTTACACCACATGTTTTGTGTTGCGGCGGTCAAACGATCCTATCCACAACCCCCCTATGCAGTAAGCAGACCCATTTTCTTTTCCGGACGTCGTCTGGACACGTTGTCCAGGCTCGCCGGGGTCATCGTCGTGCCGTCTTTATCGTCGGGTTTCTCAAGGTGAGTCGGGGTTGGTGTGTTTCGCCCCTGCCTCCCCCGGCATGGCTCCGGTGGTTGTGGGGAGAGGAGGTGGTCCGTTGGACTGCCGACTTTGGTACTGGAAACCTGGTTTTGAATCTCAGGGTCGCGTCCCATCCTGCGATCCTGGGCAAAACACTCGATCTCCCTGTGCCTGAATGTGTAATGTACATGCGGTGCTCGTGTGTCTTTGTCGCCAGCCACGCCGTCGTCCCCCCGCTGGGCATGATGCGACCATGGTGGTTGCCCTCGCGGTGCTGCGGCGCGCCGTTTGCTAGGAACGGTGGCATACTACGGCGCTCCCAGCGTCCGGTTGGGGCTAATTGGTGTGCACAGCGAGGGTGGAGGTTTAGAGCGCCTGTGTTTCAAGGCGGCGCTATTGGTGCCTATTTGTCCTGCCTTGGAGGGGCACGCCGGGGCTGGCGAGGTGTTGGCTGGGGGATTGTGCGGCGCCACTTGTGGTCCTGCCCGGGACATTTTGGGGCACGCCGGGGCCGGCTCGGCAGTGGGGAACAGCTGTCGGGCGTACATGCAGCTCTGGCTCGGGGGATGTGCTGAGGGTCCAAGTGCTTCTGCAAGCGGGAGTTTTTCGCCGCCGGCTGTCGTTATAGCGTCGTTTTCTTTCTTTATTGTCTGCGTAGCAGGGCAAACCGGGGGTTTGCCCTGCTACGCTCCGCCCTGAAAAGGGCGTGAGTAGAACAGACCAACGTATCACGTGATCCGGAAGAGGATCGTCTAAGGTAGCACTGACGGCGTGCCCCACAGTGCTGGCTCACCAGGCGGGCGGGGGCAGCATAGGTTGTTACAGCTGCCCGCCCTTGGATCGCCCGTAAGATAACCCACATATTGCATACTCCTGTATGGAATAAACCTGCTGCAATATTTTCCCACTACAAAGTTGTCTCGTGTATTTATTCATTCTTGCATGCTCAGACTGGGGGTGGGAGAAGTTGCCGGTAATGGCACTATGTTGAGGCAGCCATTCTAGTCCTTCCACGGTGTTCTTCACTTCAAGTGAATAGTTATATGGCCAGGACCAGCTTTAGCGCTGGTGGCGCCCGGTGCGACAATCATTTTTGGCACCCCCACACTCCATGACCGCCTCTTTGGATTCTCTCACTACCACTAGGCAAAAGTGCCCCTCACATCTCCAATCATGCGTTATTACTAAACAGAGCGCCCCCCTCCACAGGTCAGCACCCAGTGCGGTCGCACCAGTCACACTGCCCTAAAGCCGGCCCTGTATATGGCTACCAGTATTGCACAGAGCAGGTCTCAGCCATCTTGCGCTCATGCAAAAGGTGTAGCCTAATGAGTCATGCAAAAGAAAGCAGGGGCCACAGCACAGCATTTCGGGGTGACAAACTCCTCTGACTGCAGTGAAGCATTACTTCCAGGCTGCAGCCCTCACAGATAACCGGAGGGGCCCTGTGCTGGTGGGAAATCTCAGGTCTGCTCACATGCTGGGGCCACCGTTGAGGTGGGTGAAACTGCAGGAAAATATTTACAAAATTATGCCAAATTACATGAAATTTCACTTGTAAAATATCAGTAAAATAGTCACAGAAATCATGCAAAATTCCATTACATTTCTCAAAATCTATGTGTCGGAATCTCACATGAAAATAGTACGTGAGGGAGTTCCTTCCTTTCAAAAGACTGATTATAGAAGAACATTTTCCTATGCCACGATATTTCTGTACCCATCAAACAAATTTAGCTTTAATCTAATCTCCCATAGGCGATAATCATGCAAATTCCATTATATTTCGCTTACTTAAAATGGCTGTACCTAAGCCACTGGGATGCAATTTGTCATGGGCATCGTTCAGGGGGTCCCCATTCAGCCCAAGGTCAATGAATATCTGTGAGATATGGGAGACTCCGGTGCCCCGCCTCCACTGTAGAGGGGGGGGAGGCATCATTTGCGTTCTGCCACTGAGATGCAATTCATCAAGGGCATAATGCAGGCCCCTGCCGCACAGGGGGCCCTAACTCTTCAGCGGGGCCCGCCATTTAGTCCAAGGCTAATGAATATCTATCTGTGAGGTATGGGTTTTCTCAGGGGCCCTGCATCACTTTCTGCAGGGGCCCCAACATTTTTTCTTATGCTACTGCAACTCATCTGGGGTGGGGGGCACCTCTAACGCCCAGTCTTGCTGGCCTCTGGGGAGCACCAGCCTGTTGGGGAGTCGCACATCTCTCCAACATGGCAGTCAGCCTGAGGACCCAACACCCCCCGCAGCCAGCCTGGATCCCTCTGCAGGGAGCTCTGCTTCCACCCTTGCGCATAACAATCGTGCCGAACAGAAGGTGCAGGGAGCCTACGTGAGTCACACGAGTTGTTTATTCGCGAAGCTTCTGAGCTCACACATGAGTTATCCACTGTTTACAGCTATACATCAGGCTATGATCATGAAACTCATTCCATGCCAGGGTGTCTCATGCACAAGCTAGGGAGGCTGGTTTTATTTTTAAAGACACACTACACTTTCTACATCCACTAAACCCACAGAAAAGTAAAACCATGTACCACTGTGTAGGCCTGTCCACTGTGGGTCATAGAAGGCCCCCAGCCCACACCCAGTCTCCCCTTAATTTATGTAACAATCACACACTCCTCCCAATCTAAGAGAGAAGAGACCTTAGCATAGACCTCAAATTGTGTTATGTCAAGTGTGAGTAGCTTCTCCAGTCCTCTTTGTTGCCAAACCACCAGGTGAAATTGTATTTATGGCAGGGTAATCTTCACATAATTTTGTATTAAACTTGACATGTAAAATACTGTTACCCCATTTTGAGTGACTGAGATGTTGTTTGAATAAAAACCCATATCTCAGGAGCAAATAAACAAAGCTTATGAATAGAGCGTAAACTGATGTTGTCCGCATCACACGCGAGTTTGTACTTTTTGCACGAAATGCATACTCGCGTCCCAAATGGGTGTGAGGATGCGTTTCATGTTAGAAAATCGTACAAAATGATGGACATTCATAGCACATATTTTCACATTATTTTTGGGCCTTCTCAGAAATTAAGTGAATTTCTAAGCCCAGTGTTAGCGTAAGGGTAGGATCAGCATAAAGGTTTTGATATGTATGAGTTAAAATTAGGGTGATCTTTAGCGTTTCGATTGGAGCAAAATTTAGAGATAGAATTCGGGTTAGGATGATGGTGCGAGTAAAGTAAGAGAAAGAATCCAGGGAAAGGAATACATTAAAGGTACGGGTATGGGTAAGGATTATTATTATTATTAGGATTATGGTTACGTTTGGGCTAAATTTAGGGTAAAAGAAAGGGTAGTGGTGAGAATTAGCAAAAAGGCCTGGGGTAGTGTAAAGGCATCTTTAAGGGTTAGGGTAATGGTAGGGGCTAAAGTGATTGTTGGGTTTGAGTTCAGTTTGGGGTCAGTGTAAGTGTATGGGCACGTGATAGTGTAAGTGGTAGGGTAAAGCTAAGGATAAGGGTTAAGGTTAGGGTCAATCTAAGATTACGGTCAAGGGTGAAGGAAAGGGGACGGTTTAGGTCCAGGATTATGGTTGTGCTAAGGATCAAATGAAGATTATGGTCAAGGGGAAAGATTTGGTCCAGGGTTAGGTCTAGGGTTATTGTTAGGGGAACTGACAATATAAATGCTTTAACAATGCCTGTGAAAAAGCTCTTTTAATGGTATTGAGATAGAAATGGCAGTGCTTGGCAAATAGTGACACACATTTCACTCTGTACGCCTGTAAAATCACGGCCCCTGACATTGACCTAAATTATTGGGAAAGGCTGAGCACCAAACAACAAAGTTTCGATCTGTTTTCAACCCACAAGACGAAAGTAACATTGTAAGCCAGCATTCTGCCCAGGGGTGTGGCTATGATCCGTGCAGCAGGTGCAGTGGCCCAGAGCTCTGAGGGTCCCACTGAACCCATTTAATGGCTGTATTTACTTTTTTACTTTTATGGTCCACATTGACCGAAATAAAGTTTGTTGGAATGGAATGGTATTTACTACCCCAAGAGCAGTCTAAGGGGCCATTTTCTTTGCTTTCACCAGAGCACACTGCATCCTTGCTACCCCTCCATCTTTCTTGTTCATGAATTAAGCCTGGAGGTGACTTCTCGCGGTTGGTTTTAAGAACTTTGAAACCCTAGACGTACCAACAATTTGTCGCCATGCTGCCTCAGCAGAGGGGTTTATTGGATGGCTTTGGTTTGAATCTGACACTGCATTGCCTTTGCTTGCGTCTAGTGTCCAGACCACAATGGAATTCCACTGGAGGGACATGATGCATTTCTGTTGAGTTTGTTGTCAGCCAGAATGCTGTCAGAGGGCATTCCAGAGCGACAGCCAGCATTCAGAAGCCTTTCAGCACAGCCTGTGACCTCCCCATGTAATGCTCTGTCACCCATTCTACGTGGAAAATCCAGAGAATTCCTGCCCTTTCGTCCTTTGGCGAAGACCAGAGATTTTCGAGGACACGGACCCTGCTTCTGTGCCAAACTATTTTGATTATGTTTTATTGTTTATTTCTGGGTCTGCGTGCCTCTAGGTATGGAGATAGGTGCCAGGTGGGATATTAGGTGCCCCCTCCCCAAATTGTTCCCATGACCGCTTTCCAATGCAGCTCAAAATTCTTTTGGGGGGGGGTCATCACATGGTGACTACCATGTAGCTTCAACTGCATGCCAATTGAGGCTCTGTACTTATCTCCTTGGACACCAGGCATATATTCCAAATAGTTAAATCTTAAAGGCAGTGGTGTGTAATTTTTATACACAAAGTTACCTAGTTTGGCTTTGTCTCGGCTCAAGCATATCATTTCCCTGAGATGTGAAACTGTATTGACAGCATCATGAAACAGTGCTCCACCGTCTCCATCAGTTTATCAGGAAAGGCTTACTTACATGTGCTTGCTGTGCTCACTTGGTGCAATATGGGGCTATTATTGAACTTTTTTTGTGGCTGATTTTAGGGGCCACGTCATCCCCAATCATAGTGAGTGAGATGGCATACTTCAGCTCAGTGCCAAGCTAGCAAACTGACCTAGAGTTGGGTCACAACACCAAAACTCATGTTACGTAGGCCCAAAACTTGGACCAATCACCATCCTCGGGCACGGACAGGGGCGAAGCTAGAGCTTCTGCCACCCGGGGCGGTCCCTGAGTTTGCCACCCAGTGGCAGCCGATGCAGGTAAGAGCAGGGGAGTGGGGGGTAGTCGACAGACGACGATGAGGGGGGGGGAAAGAAAACCACGTACTCACTGAAATTGCTCACCTCACGTGAAGTGCCACCGCCTCCAAAAAAGTGCCGCCTGGGGCGGACTGCCCCCCTCCCCACCCCCCAGCTACGCCACTGGACACAAACCTTTGTACTTAGAGGTAAAGGACTCTGAGCCCACTCCTGTTCACCTATTCTGAACCACAAGTTCGAAGGTAAGATGAGAAAGTTCAAAACAAGAAGTGTCACTGAGTGACTTTATCAAGCTGATACGCCCAAGTGGGTGCGCTAACTCGATGTCCAAAGTAGGTCCCAAGGGCTGGATTATTGCCAGATTTTGTGTATAACCACTATGTAAATGAGTTCCATTTACATTAATTGGGCACAATACAAAGTTACGTTTCCGCATGGATGCAGATTGTGAACTTTTTATCATTCACAAATCTTTCCAGAAAAGCTTTGCCAGTGCCGATTTGCAGGCGTACTCTTAGAGGAAGTCACGTGACTCCGTTCAGTTGTTTCACTACCGTTCGACCATTGCACAAAACTGACCCCTGATAGGTTCCACCTAGTTCTGCACCTGTAGAAATCCGTTACACCTGTATGATGGCTCAGTGAGTTAAACAATCGTCTCTGTCGTCTACAGATCACAATTTGATCTTGGTAGGGCCAACTCAGCAATCCATCCTTCTGAAGTTGGTAAATCGAGTGCCATTTTGCTGGTAATTGAAAAGATAGAAGTGAAGAAGTAAGCATTGTGTAACACTTACTATACATGAGAGCGTGCTGTTTTATAACACCTAATGGCTGGCAGATAAGCCCAGACAAATTTGGCAGATATTAGAAACGAGGTAGATGTGGACTAGAATTAGTCTCTTTTGATTCCAGAGATAACTCAGCCACTAGACGAGACATTATGGCTGTTTGGCTGGGCCTTTCTGCTAACCCAAGGCTCCTGCAAGCGGAATGGACTGTTTGGGACTGTTCCAGAGGCAGAAAAAACGCCCCCAATGACAAGTAAAGTGAGGAAAAACACATCTGTCACTTGGCATTCAGCAGCTGTTTAATTCAGTCGACGAACTGAGAAAACGCAAGCAATGTTCACTGCAAAAGCTCAGTGAGAAACATCTTATTAACACCTTCTACTGCCACTGTTCCGTCTCTAATGCAGAAACCTACGTGTGCGTTTTTTCCCCCCGCTTTTTGCCAGAATGGTTTCGTAAGCTATTGAGCTAGAGGGATCAGGCGTTCCGGATTTGCCCAGAAAGTCCCGTTTTTACCCACTCTCAGTAAATTCGCCGCCACGTCTCCTCGTTTTCAGACCGCTGAACAGACAAGAGAAAAGTTTTAATGTGGTGCAGGGCAGGATCAGTTTATGAGGTCCTACCGGAAAACATTTTACGTAGCACTTATGACACTTTGCGTAAAAGATGCATTTAACTATTAATAATGCCTCATTGTCATGTGTTTTCTATGTTGACGAGCCCTGTCATTTAAGTCATTCAATGGCGTTCGGTCGATGCAAAATTGTAGTCCTACTTCTGTGTCTGTGACAGTGGCGTAGCAAGGAAAATGGCTACTTTGCCTGCTGTTGGGGGATGTAGAATGCAGCAATTTTCAGGGTTCTACGAGCCCCTTAGGCAGGGCTTTAAGTGGGATAAAAAAACTGGAGGGTCTCTCAAAGGGGCGTGGCCAATGTAATTAAGGGCGTGGCTTAAAAACACTTAAACTAAAAAAATTGTGCTTAGCATAGTGTGCCGCCCGACTTGTATTTTGCTGTGTCTGACATTGCATCTAGATATAATACAACAAGTAACATCATACCTACAACAAGTCAGGACTATTGACTTTGTCAATGGTTGTTAGTTGCATACGATAAATATGCAGCAACTATGGCTTGTATATAATATTGAAAAAGCTTCCAATTAAAGCCCTGGAGACACCACGACAATGTTGCTGCTCCCGAGTTTCAAAAAGAGAAGGGAAACCAGAGAGAAAATGACTCTCTTTAATAGATTTCCCTTCCCCTACAACGCTCACCTCGTCATGCCGTAACTTCTCCATAGTGAGAAGTGAGCAGTGTGACCAGCGCACACAGATGTGCCTGCGGTCACTGCAGTCCGGAAAAAAACGGACTGCAGTGACAGCAGGCACAAAACAGAGCCCGAAAGAGACCCGTTTCGAGGCCCCCTTTAAAAAACTGCCGGTGCTCAGACCCGGTGAGACCCGGCCCACTTAAACCCCTGCCCTTAGGGCTCTGGGCCCCAGTGCCATGGCATCTGCTGCACCAGTGGTGCTAGGCCCCTGGTCCGTGGAATGTCTTGATTTTTGGTCTTCAAAATATTGTCTCCCTGTAGGGAGCAGAACCGTTCTCTGTCAAGCAATCTGGCGAGTAGTCTTTTTCTGATCAGAAGAGAACTATCCTTTAAAAACAACATACATTTTTTTCAAATTAATTTTGGACTAATTTTACTTGTTTGGCTTCACCACGCCTTTCCCTATGTTGTCTACTCTGAGGAGATATTTGCTTTTGTATCTAGAATGCGGCTGCACAGTGAGGTAACACCATAGCGCTGTCGTAATATCAACCTTCCAACATTTCGAGTCCCAAAATATCTTAATGGCCAAGCTCCTCATAGTAACTCTACGCTTACTTTGACAGTAGTTTAGTCCTCAATATTATTGTCATGATATATCCATAGGTTAATATTTCAACTGCGATATTGCAACATCCAGTCCTCTTGTTTCTTCTCCTAAATGTTGTTGTTTGTGTAGCAGCTACTGCTTCCTACATTTCCTATGAAGTCCCTTCCTATATGTGCCTGAGACACAGCGGCAACATTATCTTAGGTTTTTCCTATACGCGCCCTTGCTGCAGCGGCAACATTATGTAAGACCCTTAAAATGTCTGTTCCCGAGATTCAGGGGCAACATTATGTGAGGCACTTCTTATCTGAAGTGCTTAAGTTCAGTCAGTGGGGGCCACTGGTTCTCATTTTTGGGGCTGGTGGGGCCCATGGCACTCAACTTTTGGGACTAGAATTAACTTTTCCTCATCCAACATTTCCAGAGAGCAAGTGAGGGAAAACACACAACGGAGAAAGAACGAGAAAGACAGAAAAGCCCCCACAAAAGGAGAAAGCAGAAACCAGCAAGAGAGCGATAAAGGGGCAGGGAGGGTCTGGAACAGCGGTGGCCGGCACAGGTAAGCGTGGTGAGACGGGGCAGGGCACGGCCGGGGGGGAAGCTGACAGGACGGAATAGGTGTTATTTACTTATTTTATTATACCTATTTCATCGTCTGTCGGCTTCCCCCCCCTGACGCGCCGCGCCCTGCCTCACCGCACTTACCTGTGCCGGCCGCCACTGGTCTGGAAGTCAATTAAAGAGGCATGAGGTGATTCCAATCTATGCAGGCGTGCCAGCCGCAGGCTTCTGAGCAAAGCTTTGGGCACCGGCACTTATTCTTCAACAAAATAAGCATTGCCTATCTGTGCCTGAGACAAAGCAGAAACAGCATGTACAGCTCTTCCTCTATGCTCCTGCGATGCAGCGATAACATTACGTAGGGCCGTTGCTATCTGTGCCTCAAATGCAGAAGCAGAGTTATGTAAAGTTCTTCCTATCTGTACTCAACGTCCAGATGACTAATGAAATGGTCATCAATGTCAGGCCATAAATTCCAGTTTCCACCTGAACAAGAGTACAAGTTGCTAGGTTTTAAATTACAGTACAGGGTTCGGTAAAATCAGGGCACACTGCCAACAGTGTCTGAAAGAGGTTGGCAACCTTATGTATAGGAAATTCCAGTTACGGAATACACCTCACTCAAGACCATTATGGACATTGTCTCCAGTACTTAACTTTTAATCTACAAATTATTGATTTAAGGTGTGTTAGTCTAATAATGTAACGGGAGCAAAACAAGACTACAACACCAGAAATACATTAAGGTGTCACACAAATGTCCAAGTACGGAAACACTGTCCGTAATGACTTGGAGGCAAGTGGTTACACTACTTTCTATCTATGCATACGAATCAGTAGCAACATTATACAAGACCCTTACAGTTGAACAGATTGTTTTTTCCTGCAGTTCAACATATGAAATATATCACAGTTCTTAAGGGCATCTTGCATGTGTTCAAGGCCGGATTGGCCGTAGCAGGCATCGGGCATTTGCCCAGGAGGCTTGAAGGGTGGGGCCGGTTTTTTTACAATATCGGCTCACAGTAACAAAAGCAGCAGTGCTGGGGGCCGGTTTTGTTAAGCAGCAGTGCTCACGTCCCTCCCACCCCCCTCCCCAGGGGTGGGGGCAGCCGACAAAATTACCGAAGCTGCTTTGTGTTCCCAGTCCGGCCCTGCTTGTGCTGTATAGTGACCTGCAGACGACCTATGAAAAGTGGACTGATGAAATGTATGCACCGTTTTGAAATACAAGGGGGTTAATCATGGGCTCCACCAAGTGATTCAATCATCCCACCAAGATAATTTTGCGATGAGAGATCTGAAAATTAACCACACGAAATAGAGGCCATGATCAGAAACCAGCAGCAATTGTGATCGCACTCCTCGTATTTAGGTCTGGGGGAAGCCATCTGGACTATCTAGGAATACATAAGTCAAATAAGTTTAGTTTGTTTATCCTGGTCCGCAAGTGAGAAATGTCTCTTAGGAGGCGGTGCAGATCAATCCACAGCTATAATAAAATATTTGGATAAACATTGTGGTTGGTTACCTTGAGATCTATAGAACCCAGGCATGCTCATATGCCCTGTAGAGGGCAGGAGGGGAGTTATGGAAATTCTGAACTATCTAGCCCTGGCAACGGTAGAAAATAACTTCGACAACAGAATGTTAACGTTACACCCATTTAGACCTGGGCAGAAATGAAATTACCCACACCTTCGACTGAAATCCTCTGCGGTCTGGGGAAGGGCCTCAAGTAGGAGCCTCAGCCCAAATGTAGTAGAGATGATGTGAGTTTATCTGGTTTCGCAGACCTGCTACCATCAGACAAACTCCAGGGAGCCCGGTGAAACCAGGTCTTGAAATGCAAAGCGAAGACCTCAGAAGAGCAAAACTTGGCCCAGAAATCTCAAGTTTGTCACGTTCATGAGTGAGTAGCTCATCTAGTCCAGATGTTTTCTTTTGTATTGTGGCCTATTTAGTCTTGTTGATAGCACTGTGAAAATAGGCTACAAGTGCCCAGGATACAAATAAAAACCTTGAACTGGGAAAGCTACTCAGACATGGACTTTGGGAAATTGAGAGCTCTGAGTACATGGTTTTAAAGTCAAAGGATGGGGCAGTCGAAGACTATTTGGACATCATTGGACCTTTGTGCTAAAAGACCCCGCACAACAAATTGAGGTTAGGTACATTTCTGGGAGCTAGGAGGAGCTAGATCAGATAGTTTTCTTACTCGTACCCTGTGCAATGAGGCCATGGTCCTTCTTTTCATTGGCCCTTCATCAGCGTCGGATTGGTAACGCGGGCACTCTGGCTATGCCCGAGGGGCCGGTATCCGAATTCCAGCTGTGGGCTGCTTTTTTTAGCAGGCTGGGGGGCCGATTTGGGCCGTTTCTGCATTGTTCGGATGCCGCCAGCGACCCAGTGGGTGTCTGAGTGGCCTTTCTGGAGGTAGATGGGCGTCCATTACCTCCCTTTTATCAACAGGCAGAGGTGTCACTCCCTTTCTCTCGTTGGGCCGGCCCATTAATATATGCATATTGAGCGGGGGCAGGGGGCCTGAGCAAAAGTGGCTTCACTTGTTTTCAGGTGTGTTTCACCAGTGTAAACTAATCCGTGCATTTTTTTTAACCCCCCCCCCTCCCTTTTTATAAAATTTCGCCGAAGCAGTGTTTTGAGGAAAGGCAATATGCAAATGTGGGCCACTCTTTTTAGCGTGCCCGGGCCGCTTTTTAATCCCAATCCAACCCTGCCCTTCATATAAGGCTGAGTTCTTACTGGATGAAACAACAGCAACATAACAATAATATTATAGCTGTTGGGAGCATCCTGCGATTTTGCAAACTGGCAACTGAACTAAGCGTTTTGATTGCTGTATCAATTTTTTTAGGCGTTGTATGGGAAAGAGAATTAGGTTTATGAAACTGTCAGAATGCTGCGTTACAACAGGTGTAAGAGTGTCACTTTTTTAAATATTATTTTTAGTAGTCCGTATTTTTGAGGGAACACATATTGATATGTTTTCGACCAGTGTATATTGCGTCTTGAAAATGGGACAGTGTTTTTTTGCTACATGTGTGATTTTGTGTGGATCGTAAATCCGAAAAAATATAATGTAAAAAGCCTTACGAGGAAACATTATGTAAGGCCTGTTTTACACGTGCTTGTTATAGAGCCGAAACATTATATAAGGTATTTTCAAGCTGTGCCTGCGACGCAGGGACAACATTATATAAGACTCATGCAATCTGCTTACAAAAGTCAGACTCCTTTCTGTAGGGCACTGTCTGTCTCTGCATGAGACATGGTCCTTCCTATCTGTGCTTACGACACAGCTGCAGCATTATGAAAAGGTGCTTTGTGTCTGTGCCTACAATGGTTGTTGTTCGTTCTCAGACATCGAGGTGTCTGTGCCCCACCCCACCAAACACACGTGAGATACGCTCCAGGGCTTGGATGGATGGCTTGTGTAATTACCTTTGTTCTAGAATACCTACATCTTCCTTTATGTGTTTATTTATTACTTTGGGTGTTTTATCAACCACAGATCATTGTCGCACAGTGTCTTCAGAATGCTAGCGCATAACTCCAGAGTATTAGCACATGCAAAAATCAAAGAAACTGGTAAAAGCAAGAGATCTCGTGTTAGCTACTGGCCCTTTGCCTTTGCCAATGCTTTTGTTGTCGGTGAATTGTTTTTCCGTGAAAGCACAAATTGTACGTAAACAAACGTTTTTTTTTGTTGTTTTTTTTGTTTTTTCTTTCCTCCTCATATGACCTCCATAGCTATGGCAACCTCTCGGCCTGTTCCACCTCTGTTGCTGATAGCTTGGTGGAATACAGTCTCAGCCAGTATATATTTTTTTCTCCCGGGAACCACCCGAAATACTCAACTTGAGCTGACCCAGAGGTTTTAATCATTGAAGGCAAACCATAGCCAAACCATAGCTTTAATGTATCCCAGACTGATCACTATGTACATTATCTAATAGATTCCAAAATAACCCAGTATCCGGTCGCTCTCTGTGGGTATTTACCCTCTGGTCTAATGCTCTAAAATATCTAACAGAATTCCACCAGGCGCTCCATGAGGGGGGTGTCTCCTGACGCCACAGCTTACATATCTCTCTCCTAGCCAGAAGTATCAAATAGAATACTAACTTCTGTTGGGTCCCGTTTAAACTGTGCGCACCCATAACTTTAGAAGCTACACCAAAAAGAATTAAAGTTGGGCTTACCTCCACAGCGGAACCCAGCACCCAGGCAATAGTCTTACCCACTCTTCCCCAAAATTCCTGCAGCTTGGGGCAGGAGGCAAATATGTGGATGTCGTCTGCATTCAGAGAACCACACCTGAGGCATCTCGCTTCTCCACCGCCTTTTATTCTTGAGATTTTGAGGGGGGACCAATATAACCTGTGTATTGTAAAAAAATGATTCTTCCTGAGTGCAGCAGATTTTACTAACGGGTAAAGAGTATCTATAGATACTTGCCATATGTCATCCAGCTCCTCGCTCGGCAAGTAATTTTCCCAGACTCGGTTTGGCTTCTTCATCTTGCTGTCTACTGCGGTGAGGAGGTAGTTGTACCATAACGCCACTTCTTTTTTCCTCGGTGCGGGGTTTTGTAGATCCCTTTCCATTGAATCATTAATCGAAGAAGGCCAGCTTTGAGCCCTACACCATGACGAGATCTGATAGAATTTAAATCTCGAAAGAACACCTCCGGTGATGGTATTCTAGTATTCCCAGGGATGACATTCATTTCCCGAAATAATGTCTTTCCAGTACGTAACTCCGATCTCGACCAAGGGACGGGCTAAAGCATCTAATAAACACTCCGGAGTTCCGGGGGAGTCCCACACCGGGGCCCAGTCACTGTAAAAGGGAAGTCCCAAGCAACCTCGACAAACCGACCATAACTTAGCCGCCGCACGCAGAGTCTTCAGGCGTACTTTCTTGAAGAATTTAGGAGACCCAAATTTATACATGAACCCGGATTCCACTATGCCACTTAACATAGCTTTGAACATATTCCCGATTAATGAATCGTCCGGGGTTTGCAATAGCATCCTACAGTTTTTCAGTTGGTAAGCCCATGAATATAACTGTAAGCCCGGCAGGCCCATACCTCCACTCTGCAGTTTGCGCCTTAATTTCTTCCAGGACAACCGGATTCCTTTGCTTGCCCAGATAAAGGAGGAGATCTTACCCTGGATTTTAAGCAGGTCTACCTTAACAAACGTTTTCTAAAAGTCTATAAAGACATGCATTTTATTCCTTTGCTGCCCTTGGTACCGAATGTTGTGAAGGCAGTGACAGAAACTGAAAGCAAGCAGGGGTGTCATAATCTGGTGTACTTTCTGTAGTTTCTACTCTTAGCCTCTCGTAAAGGCCTCCATAAACAAACGGAAGGCGAGAGAGAGGCTACACCAGGGCTGTCAGTAGGTTGGGGCAGAGCTGTCTTTATTCCTAGGCCCTTCTCCTTGTTAGGGCCCCGCATTCAGTGTGCAACCATCATATTCAGAGAGCCGCCACCGTTTATTATTGACGAGGAAGCTATGAGGGTGAACACCACTAGATGGCGCCAGATGCTCGAAGCGCCCTCTGTCCCTGCAGGACATTTTTTCAACTTAAAAACTGGTGCTGACCTGTCTGAGTGGGGCTCACCTCAAGTTGTTTATCTGGACCCTGCAACAACTTCTGGACATGCCTCAGCTAAAGGCGGCGCAGGTATCTGATTGGAAGGGGCGTGTGACGTCACTCCAGCAAACCCAAGCAGTTTTGAACATTTTAATTTCGCACATGCCTATAGCGAAATAAGGGAATTTCTGGCCAGGCAGGTGGCGCTGCCCATCTCGCGAGTGACGCCATCTGAAACCAGCTGAACTTTCAACCACTAGCGTTTCCAATAATTTGACGTGACTAGCACGTTTCACGCACTCTCTTCAGCTGTGCGCAATCTCGAAGTGACCTCACGTCTGACAGCATCAACTCATCCACGTGCACGCGATACCCGAATCACGTGTGGGCACTGCTAAGCCCAAATCCTTCTTGTGTTCCAAAGTCTAATTGAGAGTAAATATAAAACGTGAGAAGAAGGAGGGGAAAGGAGGAATAGAGAGAGATGGGGGCAGAGGAAAAGAAAGAGATTGAGGGAGAGGGAGTGAGAGAGGGAGCAAGAGAGTGCGAGAGGGAGAGAGAGGAGAGAGAGAGAGAGAGACCCGGTGAGAGAGAGGTGGACTAGGAGAAAGAGACTTGGACAGAGAGAGACAGACATTAATGTCTTTGGAAAAGGCTTCTTCAACAAGTAGCTCTCGTGTTACCTGTAAGTAACTATCCTGAGTCCTGCCCAGACTACTAAATTAGAAGCTTTTAGTTGGCAGATTTAAGCTATCGATATCAAAATTGAAACAAAAATGTGTGTATTTTCCGAACGTATAAGCTGATGTTTGGAGAAAGATGGTTGAATTTCTAAAAAATAGTTAACTTTTACTAATAGTATACCTTGGTGTCAGGGGCATTCAAGCTATTGCTTTTATGTATTACCTATGTAGAGGCATTCTAAACTGACAATGCATTTTTTACATTACTGCTTGCTACTCTGCCTGATGCACTGAGGTGCTCATGGCTAGTAATCTTGAATGGTGTGGCTACTAATGTAAACTTGTCTGATGCGGTCACTATTAAAAATACTAATATTAATAGCTCGGGACGATTTTCATTGATCATTAGTAGCTCTTATTACAGAAAATGTTGGAGACCCCTGCTTTGGAATATACAGAAC
Source organism: Calotriton arnoldi (assembly GCA_963921515.1). Lineage (NCBI taxonomy): Eukaryota > Metazoa > Chordata > Amphibia > Caudata > Salamandridae > Calotriton > Calotriton arnoldi. Next base: position 235,061 of record CAWUFW010011710.1, read on the forward strand.
GGGAGCTGCTCCTTTCAGAGCTCTGAGTCGATGAGTCTACAAAAAAACTGCATTATGTATCAAGGAGAATTCATATAAATCGAGAGATTCATCAGGTGCATACATTCTGGCAATCTTCCCGGCACGGGCCCTGGAAAGCATCCTCCTAGATACCTTCATCACAAACAGGCCTGGGACAAGCACCTGCGTCGAGATTCAGGCCTCACGCGCTGTATCATTGAAACAGCGGTGGCTCTGGATAAGTTATACCTCCTAGGGTCTGATCACGAATTGCACAGTACTGGTGGGGTGGTAAATCCTCACGGGGCAGCACCACACCAGTACCGTACAATGATGAGTTAAACCCCATAGAATACAAAATGACTGCATGGGTAGGGAGACCAGATTTTGAGAGCCAAAACCCGGGTCACGCCAGAAATCAAAGTAGGACCAAAGCCTTTAGTCTTACTTCTATATCTGGCCTGTCCTGGTTTTTGCGTAGCCTTGTAAATATGTCCACATATATATAGTAGGCAGGGGTTTAAGTGGGCCGGGTCTCACCGGGTCTGAGCCCCGGCAGTTTTTTAAAGGGGGCCTCGAAACGGGTCTCTATCGGGCTCTGTTTTGTGCCCTGGCACAGGCGGTCCGCTTTTTTCCGGACTGCAGTGACCGCAGGCACATGGATGTGCGCTGCTCACACTGCTCATTTCTCACTAGTGGAGAAGTTACGGCATGACGTCATGCCAGGTGAGCGTTGTAGGGGAAGGGAAATCCTTTAAAGAGAGTCATGTTCTCTCTGGATTTCCCTTCTCATTTTGGAACTCTGGAGCAGCAACATTGTCATCGTGTCACCGGGGCTTCAAGTGGAAGCTTTTTCAATATTATATATAACAAGCCATAGTTGCTGCTTATTTATCTTATGCAACCAACAACCATTGACAAAGCTAATAGTCCTGACTTGTTGTAGGTATGATGTTACTTGTTGTATCATATATCTGGATGCAATGACAGAAACAGCAAAATACAAGTCGGCCGGCACACTATGTTAAGCACAGATTTTTAGTTTACCTGTTTTTAAGCCACGCCCTTAATTACATCGGCCACGCCCCTTTGAGAGACCCCCTAGTTTTTTCATCCCACTTAAAGCCCTGATAGTAGGCTTTTAAACGTATGTGCATGCGCACACATACATACACGCACATACATTTACGAAGCAACATTTAATTAACATTATCAATGGCAGGACCTCCACCCTGCGCCGCTGACCCTCTCCCCACCCTGTCTCCCCTCTGCTCGTGCTGGGAGCATGCAGCCGGACTGCGAAAACAGAATAAATTGCTTATCTTTTTCATTCTTCTGAAGCGTGTAAGGAGAGCATACCTTCCAATTCCCCTTTCAATTGCAATTACCTGACCTTTGTCCCAAAAAACCGGGACATTTATTCAAAATAAAGAAATGTGTGGGGACACCGGGACAGTCCACCGAAAACCGGGACTGTCCAGGCAAAACCGGGACGTCTGGTCACCTTATGCATGGGACAAGATTTATTACCGGTTGCAAAATCACAATGAATTTCGCATTTCGTGGTGTTTGACGCAAACATTTACCACCGTCTCTGATTAGGTGGCAAATGCATGCCCTGGCCTCTGTGGGGAGTATTGGTGGAAGGGGGGAGGGAAGGCAAAGCTAAGTTCTAGAAGAGGGTATTATATATTCCCTCCCCTTCCAGAAAAAGCAAGAGGGGAGTGGCTCGGCTGCTACTGCTCATGCGATGTTTCCGGGCAAATTACCACCCATCAAAGTTGGGTCTAGAGCCACAATACATTGGAAATCCGGGTACAAGAACACCGACCTGCTTAAAATCAGGCAAAGAGTAATTCCATATGGTAATTCTGCTCCCACTTCCTATTAATTAAGACCACAGGGCCATGAGCCTGGGATCGAGCCCCACTTCCAAAAGTCAAATGCCCCACTTCCAAAAGTCAAATGCCCCTCCTTATCTCAAGTTGTTTGGCCACATCCTGGTACATGGTGTCCTTTCTGCAATGTATGACAATGGATTTGTATGAGTTACTCGGTCAGTGACCTATGGCGCTTTCTCACCTTTGTCCATTTATTCTAGACTCCCCTAGACTGCTGTTCTACTAAAGTCTAGAATCCGACCAAATTCAATCACCGGCTAATTTGGATCCTACATAATGTGCCTGATCAATGACATTTACTATGAAGCGGTGTGCGAAATTTGTGTAATTTGCATAAAAAATGATGCAAAATGCATGACAGACATTTAGCACTACACATTTTTGCCCTAAATAGCGCAAATAATACTAGGGCTGTGAACATCACCTGCTTGCATTCTGATTGTTCCCGCTGTTCCCATGCTAAAATCTTGTAAACATGACAGAATAACGTCGTGTGGCATGATGGCGTCATTTTCACAAATTTTATAGAACACGATATGGGACTATCCTCGGTTGGGGTCCTTCTGGGCAGCCGTGGCTAATAGGATATCCCGCATCATAGACACCACACTACACCTCACACCGAAGCTCGTTATGTTATGCATTTGGGAAGAACAATCTTTGGACAAATATGCACACTTTTTCTGTGATGTTGCACTAATGGTAGCTAGAAGGGATGTAGTTAAAAAATGGAACAGTGTGGAGGCACAAGGAGTGGAAGATTGGGAATGCAACATGGATTGGTGGAGAACAAATCTATGAGGCCCGGGGCTGCTCCAAGAAATGTGAAAAGATCTGGGGAGAGTGGAGGGCCCGGGATGAGGATGTGGGCTGGAATGCTGGAGGGGCTCACTAGGCGGGGAAATGCAGGGGGGTGGGGCTACCGGGAATAACAACATTCAAGGGGCATGGCGGCCAGCCACCAATCTGTGCAGGGACAGCAACGAACTTTGACCTGAGATTGATGGTGAACTTTTGGATAGATTGTCCTTATTGGGTTGTCACGTGTTGCCTATGGGGGATACCGTGAGGGAGAGACCATTTGTGTGAGTTGTTTGTTTGTTGATAGTTGTTTTTGAAATTCAATAAAATATTTCCCCCAAAATATTTTAAATTATACAAGATTACACCGCATAACCAAAATTTCACTTGGGCCCAACAATGTTTGCCTATCTCACTGGCAAACCTATATCTAACCACGATCAGAAGCCGTGGGTGGTATTAATGTGATCGGCGCAAACACAAACAAGGACGAATAATCCCTGCCTATCCTATATTGAGTAGTAAAAGAAGTCAAAATTACAGTGAAGTGGTCCCTCACACCCCTGGGCCCAGTTGCCTGTACTCGTGGTGCACCAAGTATAGCTAAGAAGTTTTTGCACTATAACGGACTTCCGCCGAAGGAGAAGTTTCAACACTAAATAAATTCTTGCGGGGCAAATTTCCACATAAAAACATTTCTATCTGGCAAATTCTCCAGCTACGAGTAGACTTTACTGGAGTTTTCTTGAGAAAAGCACCTCTTTTAGCAGTTTATTTCACCTCAATGTGTTTGGAGTCTTCAAAAAAACCTCAAAAATTTCAAAACCCCATCCCACATCCAGATCACCTAGTCAAAATGCCAGATAAGCTTTTTCTTTTACCACTCCTTAGTTTACTGGGCAGAAAATCCTTTCACGTTCGCCCGCGCCCACCAGTAGGTGGTCGCTGGTTAAAACCTCAACCTGCGGCAATTCAGTAGATTTCATAATTTTCTGCTTAAACCATCTAATTTCCATTTCCCACTCAGAATGTTTAAAGAAGTGTAATTTAGCTCCTACGGTGTAATTTGCATTTCTTGTAGAAAAACATTCTGTCTGTTGTCAGATCAGAGCACAGTGTAATACGCTGGCACCTGCAGCCTAATTATGTTTTTCAAACGCAACAGGGGGTAGCATTTGTATATAAGATTGTGGATCTTTAAGAGATACACTGTTCACTTCATTGATTTTGCTCCATGTGTCATTGTGCTCTTCTTTGCTTAAAATTTGGTCCAGATTTACTATGCGATTGCACGGGAGCTCGCGTGTGCAATGTGAGGCTGTGAGACGCAAAGCACTGCAAACATCAGCATCAGTCAACTTTTCCAAGGAAAATACGTTTAATTCCCAAATGTTTGGGCATTCGCAACAACATAGTGCTTTGCGCTGTGTCAGCTGACGTCAAACCTCTGTTAATGGATGCCAAAGGCGGGGTACCGGGGCGGGAATAGCCAGGGCTAGACCGGCTATTCTGTCACTCTGGCATGTTCTTGGTGGGCTCCAGGCTGGAGGGCAGCATTCGGAGCAGGATGGGCTCGTACGTCAAGTATGAATGTGATACAAGATCCCTAACGTCTCACTTTTGCACTATTCATAATTATATCGAAGTGACACAACCTAAATTTTCAATTTTTTAAGAAGATTCCTATTCTGACATTTTTCTGACGGTAGGTCAAATTTGTCAGCAATTTTTATTGTTGCTAGATGATATGTGAATTAATACTAATATATGGATTGGTCCATGGGAAGATGTCCTCTGTAGGACACCCACCTTACACCCCAATTTTACAACCAATTTTGCACCAATTTTTACCAACATTTCACAATGGACAGTGTTTTGCCTACTGTAGTGAGAATTGGTTATGCATCCACACTTAGAGGATGTCAAATTTGCCTAACCATATTATTTTTCCTATAACATTAATGGTAATTGGCCCTCACACACCACTAATCTGGCCTTCAAATGAGTTGACCTCTCTCCGGTTCAATTAAAGGACCATCAGGGGAATGATGTCACACTAGATCTCAAAACCCCAGCTGATATCATCAAACAAAAGAACATTCTAGAATCCCTGTTGTTGGTGATTGTTGGAGTTGCAGGACTGGGAAAAGAAAACTATCCAGTGCTTAATTTGAGCCGGTGGTTTCTGGTGCTCGGCACCAGCACTTAATTGCCAACACTGGCGCTTGTGACAGTCTGCCACAAGGTGGCGTTGTCTGGCTAATTTAGAGATGCCCACAACAACAGTTAATTTTTAGTTGAATATACATTAAAAGGACTATTCCCTGCCGCTCAAGCCATTCTTAAAGCTTTGGGGGCCTGGGATAGTCTGACTTGTCACACTTGTAGGAGTGTGATGGTTAGTAAATGTGTTGTTACAATCTTTGGCAGCATGGCAGGGGCAATGTGTGGTGCAAACTGCAGTGGCTGCCTGACAAGAGCCCTGGCACTTATTGATTTACAAATTAAGCACTGGCATTGTCTATTTTCTCTGCTATGGATGGGCCCTGCAACACAGAACCATATAGCTCTTCCGTCCACGGAGTCCGAGCAATTATGGCCGATGCCCGGTGGAGCTGCTCAGTCAGCTATAGAGGAGATCGGCTGTGGATCTCCCCTCAGCTGTCACCTACCCAGCCGGACTTTGGCCAAAATATCCTTGTCTCTCCGCTGTGACACCGTCCTCCCCGCCCTCCACCTAACCACCGAGGTTCAGCCTATGGCGATGCCAATTTCTGCGCAGCTGATGTCCGGTGCACCTCCGATGCTTAACGGAATCTCCATTGATTACGGATCCATTTCGCCACGGCCGATGCCAGCTGAGCTGCCCTGGCAGCTGTTGAGGAGATGGGCTGGGGAATATGCCCTCTGGCTGTCACCTACCTTCCGGGCTTAAGATCGCCTGGCTTCCCGCTTCGCTTTCCTGATCTGCGGAGAATTATCCAGTGTGAATGCTGCTACGCTGCTGCCCGGTGCAATCGAACATACTTTTCTTCCTATGCGCTTACTTGTGAGCGCGCACTCCTAACCCGCAGCCCCTCCCCCCCCTTCATCTGGGGCTGCTGCCGGGCTTCTGAGCGGACCTCTCCTACCAGCATAGCATATTGAACGGAAACACTGCTGCCCTATAGCCCCGAGTGTTTTTGCCCATGAAGACCTGGGACTGACCGGCATTCGCCAGCCTTCCTCCCACCTGTTCGTGTGGCCGCCTCCCCCGTACAATCCTGCTCCATGGTGTTGATTTTTCCGTTGTGGCTTTTCCGATCGGTTTCTCGCCAAACAGCAACACCGCCATTTTGTAGTGATGTTGTTGTGGTCTTTAATATTGATCCTCCATCTTGACGGACTTTCTGACGTAAATGGATGTTCGAGGCATATGAGCTGCAGATTGTACACTATGCATAGATCGCCATCTGGTGTTGGGCTCGGATGCTTGCACTTTGTTGTTGTCTTGGAAGAGTCTTTTGTAGTCACGAGATAGGTGACTCCTCCTTTGGACGATAGTGCGCATGGGCATCGACTCCATCCTTAGATTGTTTTTTTCTGCCATCGGGTTCGGATGTAACTTCTGCGCTCCAGTTCGGCACCATATTCTCCAAACCTTTTCGACGCGCAAACTATCAAAAACTCGACGGTATTGTTTTCGATCGCGTGATCTTCAACGCGCACCTCAACTACTCGATTCCGGTCGTCGACCCGGGCCGTTGGGCCTATCGACGCCGTTCGGGCCTACAGCTCATGGAAAGGACTCCATTTAAAAAATGCCCCCAGTGTGGAGCTAAATTTCCACACAGTGACCACCACAAGGTCTGTAACCTATGTCTCTCGCCCGAACACGACGAGAACAATTGCCAAGCCTGCGCCTCTTTTACATCTAAAAAGACCATTCGTGATCGCCGGGCCCGACGACACATCATGGCGCAGCAAGCAGCTCCGGTACCGGTGGACACCTTCGATGAAGGCCCCGATGTCCCGGAGGACGATTCTGAGGACCTGGAAATCGTGTCCGAAGCAGACGACGCAGACGGCCACATCACTCCTGGTCAACGAGTGAGTACAACTGCCCCTACCCCCAACTCCACCAGAAAAAAAGAAGGCCCTGGTCAAGACTTCGCCTGCTGGCCCCAGTCGCAACCAAGAACAAGCTTCAGAACCCCCGCCCCTGGGCCCGGCTCCGAAGATAAGGGACAAGCCTTCCGGTAGCTCGGGACCGAGCAAACCGCATCTCAGTGTTCCGCAGGCCCCATCGGCACCGAAACTGAGCGTGCAGCCTACTCCCAAAAAGACATCAGCACCGAACATCTCCACGCCGAAAGGAAAGCCATCGGATCCGAAACCAAAACCTTCGGAACCGAAAAAGATTTCGGAGCAGAAATCTAAACCTCGCTCGGACCCGAAGAAATCGGCGCCGAAAGCGGTTACCGAAGAGGAAGAACTTTTTCGGCCGGATCCTATTGATCCAAAACAAAAAACTCTCCACATAGACCCCAAAACAGGACATTTGGCTGCTGTTCCACACAAGAAGAGGAAACTGGACACACCAGGCACTCCTGTAGTGCTTGTGAAAAAGAAAGACTGTGCCACTTCACCTATACAACCCTCTTCTCCTGTTCTTCCTCCTAACCCTGTCTCTCCTCCACATTCTCCTATACTTCTACCAAATTCACCACCACCACAGGATGATGATGATCTAGGGCATGGGGGAGGCAAAAATGACCCTTTCACTGACCCTGATGACGATACAGATGTACCACAGGACAATTGGGACGATTATAATGACCCAATAGATCCTCCAGACCTCCCTGATCCCCATGCATATCCAACAAAGCGGTCTCCCCCAGATCACAATATTGGCTTTGGTCAGCTTGTAAATAGAGCTGCTCTCTACCATGGGGTTCAGATGCATTCTGACCCTGCAGGCGAGGACTTTCTCCTAGACACCTTTGAGCAGTCACAAAAAACTGTACAAACCCTGCCAATGTTAAAGGGTGTCATTAAACATGCCCCCAACATATTCAAAGACCCTGTTAGGGCTAGAATTCTCAATCCCAGGATTGATAAAAAATATAAACCCACTCCCAATGATCCCACCTACATCAAGGGTCAACTACCTTTAGACTCACTAGTGGTAGCTAATGCTAGGAAACGTGCCAACTCTCAGACCTCCGGTGAGGCACCACCTCCGGATAAAGAGTCTAAGTTGTTGGATGCTTCCGGCAAGAGAGTTGCCGCCCAAGCAGCTAATCACTGGCAGATAGCCAACACACAGGCATTACTTGCTAGGTATGATAGGGCTCACTATGACCAACTAGAAACCCTATTACAACATTTACCTGATCAATATAAAACCAAGGCAGATGATTTAATTCAGGAGGGCAAATTAATAACCAATGCTTCAATCAAAGTGTGCCCTTGACGCAGCTGACACAGCCTCTAGGTCCATTAACACTAGTGTACTACTCAGACAGCATGCCTGGTTACGCATCTCAGGCTTCAAACAGGAGGTACAAACAACAATCCTCAATCAGCCGTTCAATCAAGAACAACTCTTTGGACCGGCTGTAGACACCACTCTAGAGAAAATGAAAAAGGACACGGAGACTGCTAAATCCATGGGGGCATTACAGTCTCCATCCACAAGTGGTTCCTTTCGTCGCTCCTTCTATAGAGGAGCATCCAAAAATATCGGAACAGACACCGCCTCTTTTTCCCTACAAAAACTCCACGCAAACATCCCCCAACAGAGGATATTTTAGAGGCGGATACCGGGGAAATAAAAACAAAGGAAGAGGCCGAGGTAACAACAACACTCGCGCCTCCCCCACTAATAAACAGTGACTTCCCTCCAATCCCTCCAGACCATTCCACCCCGGTCGGAGGGAGACTATCACAGTTCCTACCTGTCTGGAATTCCATCACTACAGACAAGTGGGTAAGACAAATTATCCAGTATGGTTACTGCCTGGAACTTACAGCAACCTCACCCACCATACCACCCAAACAGCGTCCAATGTCCACAGAACATCTCACACTCTTAAAACAAGAAGTTCTCTCACTGCTTCAAAAGCAAGCAATAGAACTAGTTCCCTTACAGCATCAAGGAACAGGGGTTTACTCGCTGTATTTCCTAATCCGCAAAAAGGACGGCACCCTAAGACCAATACTCGACCTCAGACCCATCAATCTTTACATACAATCAGATCATTTTCATATGATCACTCTTCAACAGGTCCTCCCACTACTTCAACAAGGGGACTTCCTTGCCACACTAGATCTCAAGGACGCCTACTTCCACATTCCCATACACCCAGCTCACAGGAAATATCTAAGATTCATAGTGGACGGACAACACTATCAGTTCACAGTCCTTCCATTCGGAGTGACCACCGCACCCAGGGTGTTCACAAAGTGCCTTGCAGTCGTAGCAGCACACTTAAGAAGACAACAAATCCATGTCTTTCCATACCTCGACGACTGGCTAATAAAAGCCAAGTCATTCAAACAGTGTGTTCATCACACTCATCAAACCATCCAGCTGCTACACCACCTAGGATTCACAGTAAACTACACCAAGTCACATCTTCAGCCCTCCCACATACACCAGTATCTAGGAGCCACATTAGACACCTCCAGAGCTCTGGCATATCTCAATCCAGCCAGGATAACCAGTAACAAACACTAATCACCAAATTTCAGCCACAGCACTCCATCCCAGCAAGGGTATTCATGCAACTCATAGGAATGATGGCATCTTGCATTTTTATCGTACCTCATGCAAGACTTCAGATGCGCCCCTTACAAGAATGCCTAGCACGTCAGTGGAACCAGGCTCAAGGACAACTTACAGATCTGGTGTTGGTGGACAGCCGCACACATCGCTCTCTGCAGTGGTGGAACACACCAAACCTTTCCAAAGGGCGGCTGTTCCTGGAGCCAGTTCCACAGATAGTGCTAACAGCAGACGCATCATTCACCGGCTGGGGAGCTCATCTCCTAAACCACACAATTCAAGGCAAATGGACCACTCAACAGAAAGTGTTCCACATCAATCACCTAGAATTACTGGCAATATTCCTAGCAATAAAATCATTCCAAGTACATCTACGTCACAAGACTGTGCTAGTCTGCACGGAAAACATCACAAGCCATGTATTACCTGCAAAAATAAGGAGGCACACATTCTTTGCAGCTGTCTCAGCTCTCACAGAACATTTGGAGATGGGCCATGCCACAAAACATATATCTTCTTGCAGAACATCTTCCAGGAGTTCACAATCACATTGCGGATCTGCTAAGTCGACAGACACAGCAGATACACGAAAGTGAACTTCATCCCCAAGTTCTTCAACCATTTTTCCAAATGTGGGGTCAACCAGACATAGATCTGTTCGCCACACACGCAAATGCAAAATGCCCAACCTTCGCCGTCAGGTTTCAACACCCGTTGTCCAAAGGCAATGCGATATGGATGAACTGGTCAGGCAGATTTGCGTACGCTTTTCCGCCACTCCCACTGATTCCCCTAGTAGTACGCAAGCTCAGACAACAGTCTCTCAGGATGATCCTGGTAGCTCCCACATGGGCACGGCAACTGTGGTTTACAACACTACTGGAACTTTCAGTAGTTCCACACCAAAAGCTACCTCTCTCCCCAACGTTGCTAATGCAGAACCATGGAGAGATAAGGCACCCCGATCCAGGTCAACTGAATCTAGCGATCTGGCTCCTGAAGTCCTAGAGTTTGGTTATCTTAAACTTCCACCGGACTGTATGAACATCATTAAGGAAGCCAGACGCCCTACTACTAGAGCTTGCTATGCAGCAAAATGGAAAAGATTTGTCATTTACTGCAACAACAATAAAATCAATCCGCTTGACGCTTCAATCCAGGACATCATTTGCTATTTGCTACACTTACAAAGGTGTAATCTAGCATATTCATCCATAAGATTACATCTAGCAGCACTTGCTGCTTATTTGCAAAACAGACAACACTTGTCACTATTTAGAGTACCTGCAATTAAAGCCTTTATGGAGGGCCTTAAAAGGATAATTCCCCCCAGACTGCCACCCTCTCCAGTGTGGAATTTAAACATTGTTCTTACCAGGCTCATGGGTCCCCCATTTGAACCTCTACACAAATGCAAAATACAGTTCCTCACATGGAAAGTAGCTTTCCTTGTCGCAATTACCTCTCTCAGGAGGGTTAGTGAGATCCAGGCTTTAACCATACAAGAACCATTCTTACAAATACATCGTAACAAGGTGGTTCTTAGAACAAATCCAAAATTCCTTCCCAAAGTAATCTCTGCTTTTCATCTTAACCAATCAGTGGAGTTACCAGTGTTTTTCCAAAACCCAGACTCTGTAGCAGAGAGGGCTCTTCACACACTGGACGTCAAAAGAGCCCTACTTTATTACATAGACAGGACTAAACCCTTTAGAAAAACAAAACAACTGTTTGTAGCCTTCGCACCCCCTCATAAAGGTAACCCCATCTCCAAAGCTGGGATCGCTAGGTGGATAGTAAAATGCATTCAAATATGCTACCAAAAGGCTAAACGCACATTAACAATTCCCCCTAGAGCGCACACAACACGCAAACTAGGGGCTTCCATGGCAATCTTAGGGAACATTCCCTTAGATCACATCTGTAAAGCAGCAACATGGTCTACACCACACACCTTCACCAAACACTATTGTGTTGACGTGCAGGCTAAGCAACAGGCTTCTGTAGGCCAAGCTGTTCTTAAAACACTTTTTCAAACCACTGCAACAGATACAGGTGACCACCGCTAGGGGAGACACTGCTGTACAGTCTATGCATAGTGTACAATCTGCAGCTCATATGCCTCGAACGGAAAATGCTACTTACCAGTATGCATCTGTTCTTGGCATGTAGAGCTGCAGAGTTGTACACGCCCACCCGCCTCCCCGGAACCTGTATCTGTTCCAGTATTATCTTAATTAGATACATTCACATGGACATCTCTTTATTTCTTACTCACTCCATCATTTCCCATCATGGCGAAAAACAATCTAAGGATGGAGTCGATGCCCATGCGCACTATCGTCCAAAGGAGGAGTCACCTATCTCGTGACTACAAAAGACTCTTCCAAGACAACAACAAAGTGCAAGCATCCGAGCCCAACACCAGATGGCGATCTATGCATAGTGTACAACTCTGCAGCTCTACATGCCAAGAACAGATGCATAATGGTAAGTACCATTTTCCTTACTGGACAATGCGTGACCCTGGACTGCGCCTTGTACCCCGACGGGGAGATCTTTGCTTTCGCCTGCGTGCTGGTTCGTTCTGTTGCTGCCTGAAATCCCGCTGGCACCTTGTCCGGGGCTTCGACGGAGACGCATGGGTCGTCTCTTCCCCCATCAGAGCCGCCTCGAGAGTGCCGCATCGCGGCTGTCCTGATCTCCGATTTGGTTCCCTCGCCCGCATTGACGTGCCCGCCTGACCCCTTGGCTGCCTTCCCCTTACGAGGCGGCTGCCTGAGCTCCCGCGTCTTCCCTGTTTTTCCTGGTCTACCGATGTGTTCGTGGGTGATCAACGACCTCTTGACTTCCTTCATTATGGATCTGGTATCTGCCCCCATTCAACCCTGCTCGTGGGGTAGGTTTTCCTTTTTGGAATTTTTTCACCCGATTTGTGTTTGCCTGCAATGCCACCATTTTTGTTTGCGAGGTACCTGGGGTCCTGGAATCTGAAACCGCCATCTTACGGTCTCGTCATTCCTCCTGACTGACTCATTCATCTGATCAGTGCCTTGTTCCCCCTTACTGACTATTGACTGTGATCTGATCTGCATTCGCTTCCCTTCTTTCTCCTCACCATCTACGCTCCCTTATTCTCGTTTTTTTTCTATTCTATGTAACCTCCTAGTAACTGATGTATTTTGTATCTGATGTAACTTTGTAACAATTTGTAACTCTCATGTAAAGCGCTCTGATACCTCCGGGTCTAGCCAGCGCTATATAAAACTCATCAAATAAATAAATAAATAAAATAGCTCACTTTATTCTGTGGCTACTGAAGATACTGCTTTTCTCCTCTGCGTAGCATACATTGGATAGATTTACTTGATTTGGAGACAAGTGTATGAAGGATGACAAAGGAGAGGATCTTTTCACAGTCAGCGATAGGTGCTGTGATTGATGTTTTTAGTCAATGAGAAAAATATTTCCTCATTCCTTATAACTCCCCCCCCCCACCCCCCTTTGGCCTTGTACTACTGCGGTATATCAGTCAAGCAGGTGCCTAACGCTCATGGAGGAGAGCTATAAGAACAAGGGAATTCCTTTGGGAATTTGTAGTAAAAAGAGCAAAAAAGTACAGGCATGATCAACACCAAATTTGGGCCAGAACTTAGAGGTATTCCATCTTGCGATCCAGTTGGTTTAACATAAATCTCGCCAGTGGGTTTTGAGGGATCCCAAAAAGGTCAATCCTAAAAACATATAGTTATATTGACGATTGGGTCCTTAGAGGTTTTTGTAACCGATTCTTTTAACCTAAACTTGCAATCTAAGAGCCTCATTAAGTGATGATCTATCAAATGGAGCTCTAATATTGGCACCAGAAATGCCAACACCAGGCAGTATTACCACACCGTTTACTGTCTCATACAGGTATGAGGCCCCCACACCCGGACCTTGTATTACTGGACCTGTAATCACACGTTTTTCCAAGAATACAGGCCCTATTCCTCTCACAAATTTCACTATGAGTAGGAGGAATTTGTTAATGAAGAAGCAAATGGTAATCCCGGGTGCAGTATTATCAGAAGCAGTAATATCACTAGGTAATACCACATCAGATAATGCTTGTCACCATGTGGAGTGGTATTATCATTGAAAAGTATGTGTAGTACCACTTGGATCTACTTGGAATTATTGTAGATGCAAAGAGCTGAATATTTTTGATCCAGAATCCTTTTCGAGGCTGCAGACCAAGTTTGAGTGCATGGACCATGTTGTGAAAGAGGTTAAAAGATAGGCATATGGGCAGCACAGAACCTAGAGTGGACCAGGGCATACTTACAAGAGTAGAAAATGGGAGAGGCCAAATACCCATTGGGTGGAATTATGCAATGTTTGCTCTTACGCCAGTCTTAGGGAGACCTCAGAAATGTCCCTTTAGGTTGGCATATGGATGACTCTTCCCCAATAAAATCATCTAGTTCAATCTAATTACCTCACAGAGTTGTTTCATAGAAGACATATCATCTATAAACACACTCAAGTTCTTTCCCATTCAACGAGTTCACAAGAGAGCCCTATCAGTGTTCTTCTGCAGGACTATTCTTCATTGAGATCAATCAGGGCTAGCTACAGCTACGCCCTAGCTTGGCCGTTTGCACCCCTTGCTACTCCTTGTCTCTGGGGCCAAGAAGGCTGTGGTAGGGAGAGAATGTAAGAGATCTCTACATTCCATACCACACCATGCCCTTCACCAAGCCAGAGAGAAGAAATTAGGAGGCTGTTGAGGGGCAAAGGGTGAGACCCTTTGTTATCAGTGAGTGATCATATGAACCAGGATATTTATATGTATGAATGTATGTGTAGGATTTTATTGTGTGCGAAACGTCCTAGATTCAACAAGTGCAGAACAAGGGTGAGAGCCCTAAATTATGATTCAGGATAATTTATAACGAAGCAGGACATTCTTTGATGATGAATCTTTTCATGTGAAGATGGAGTGTTCGCTAAAGAGGTGGGTCTTTTTAGAACTGCGAAGGTCTGGGGCAGTTGTGACATTGATGTGGCTGTTGTACCAGGTCCTGGGAGCATAGAGAAGCCTTGACTTATGGCATTCCCTTTCCAGTCTAGAAATGTCCTCTTTTCTGATGTGAAGCTATCCACCTAAAGTGTTTCATTTCTCTGCCAGAGAAATTCATGCACTGCATCGCATCTGTTACCCCTGTTGAGTCGACTCCAAGTATCTCCGAGTGGCCATATTGGGGAGGGATGGGGCAAGAGGGGTCTTGAAATCCCATCACCTGCAATACTAGAGTTTCATTTCTATACTGAGGCTCAATTCCAGGATTCGAAAATCTGAAAAATATAGAAAAAGGCTCTCCTAAATTCAGCTTTTTGTTTGAAGCATTAAGTGAATGTATATTGTATTTGAATCGATAGGGCCTGAAGGAACAATTCACAGTGATCAAACAGAATGCAGCATGTACTGAACTCTTGATAAAATTAAGCGTGTCATACAAATGAATTATTTATAGCAAGAGAATACAACAAGTGATCCAGCAGGCTAATGCTCGCAGCTTCAAAAGCTTTGTGACTCCAAGATACCCCAACAGAATCCAATATCTTGACATTAGTCTTTGTGAAATCGTTCTCTTGCTTGCAAGAATTCTGTAATTCAGCAGCAAAACACCTTTCCGCATACAACCTTACAGATACGGTCACACACCCATCACCATTGGACAGCCAACCACAGCCCCATAGACACCAATCAACTAACGCTAGTGAAAGAGACATAATGCCCCTATAGATCCCCCAGTGACTTCACAGAGTTAATACTTTGCCCCACTCTTAGCAACTCACCACCCTCGGGTTTGTTGCTCATAGGCTGGGGAAGGACAAGTGGGAACTAGAGAAAGTAGGCAGGGCTTTTGAAGCGTTACTTCCTGTTCCTGCTGCTGCCTCCGTCAGCTTTGAGACCAGTGGTAGCAAATACAATGGGAGCAGTTCCAAAGGGTAAGCCAGATTTAACAGAATTCATCCCCCAAAACTCCGTCAATGTCAGTGACATTCCCTCACATAAGAAAAGAAGAAACATTTACATGGAACCCCGTTGACCCACACATAGACCCAATAAACACTGACATAGCATCACCCATTTATGTAGTCCCAACACACCCACACATTGAACACAGCAATGGTAATAGCAAACCTCAACATAGCCATTAGCAGACTGTCAAATAGAAACCAACAACCCATCTTTTACAACTAAAAGACCATTGTATATAACCAAACAAATCCTTATAAAGTCCTGTAAAAGTGTGAACTCAAACTCAACAGACCCTTAAGTATCCAACAAAAGACCATCTTATGGATCCCAGTGTACACTCACATTCTCCCCAAACGTCAACGTTCAGAACCATCTTAGAACAATTTAGACTAGTTTGTTGTTGAGCATTGTACAAGGATGTTCATCAAACTAATTTTTGTTCCAGAAATCCTGTGTACTTCTAATTTCTAAATTAAACACTGGTCTATTGCCATTTAACATGGATGTAGATGATTTATGTAGCTGAAATAATTGTAATTTTTAGAAGGAGAGAGCAATTGGTGGGGACACATAGAGGAAAATCCGGAGTTAATGCAATCGGTTAATGTCTCAAGGCGGTCTCTTGGACTAAATTGAAGTCAGGCTGCAAGACCTCAGGCAGATACAGTCAAATATTGGGCTTTCCTAGTATGTGAAAGATACTGCCCTGTCTCAACCATTTCTTCAGAGGCACTGATGGCCTATGTAAAATAGCAAAATTTAATTTCATGAAATTTTGTATAATTTCACAAACAAATCAGAAAATTATGCAAACTTTTGCAAAATTAAATTTTATGATTTATCAAATGGAAATTAATGCAATGAAATTCAAAATTCAAGTGGAATACAAGAAAGAATACTGGGGCACATGCCTCAAGAATTTTTGCCTTCGCAAACGGACCGATTCGCAAAAAATGCTTTACAGATGCAGCAAACCCCAATTTGCGATTCGGTAACCTGTTACCGAATCGCAAAATGGGTTTGCGATTCGGTATTTGGAAGGGGGGTGTTTAGGGCGTCCCTTCCAAATACCGAATCCTAATGGAATGCATGAATGTTTTGTGACCGTGAATGCAGTCGCAAAACATTCGCATATTACCACCTACTTCAAGTAGGTGGTAACCCATTCGCAAATGGGAAGGGGTCCCCTTTGTGAATGGTTGTAAAAACATTTTTAAGAGCAGGCGGTGGCCCCATGAACCATTGCCTGGTCTTAAAAAATGAAAAGAAAACTTTTCATTTTACTTTTTGTAAAGCATCTCGTTTTCCTTTAAGGAAAACGGGCTGCTTTACAAAAAAAAATTGCTTTATTTAAAAGCAATCACAGACATGGTGGTCTGCCGATCTCAGCAGGCAACCATCCCCGTGATTTCTGCGATTCCTAGGGGGTCGCAAATTGCAATCTACCTGAGGTAGAGCGATTTGCGATTCCCTAAGAATCGCAATCTGAAACTCTTTGAGTTTGATGCATTGAAAATTGGGATTACCTAATTGCGATTCTCAGGAAATCGCAATTAGGTATTTGCAATTTACAATTTTGATGCATGTGCCCCTCTGTCTCTTGCAAGACATTTCGAGCCAGATGTATGAAGATACCATTTTGCGATTTCCAAATTGCGAATCACAAGGATTCGCAATTAGGAAATCGCAAAATTGAATGTATGAAGGTGTGTAGTACACATTTTGCGATTCCTAGGGGGTCGCAAATGACCTACCTCATAAATATTAATGAGGTAGGTCGCAATTTGCGACCCCCTAGGAATCACAAAAATCACAGGGATGGTGGCCTGCTGAGATCAGCAGACCACCACGTCTGTGATTAAATAAAGCAAACTTTTTTTTTGTAAAGCAGCCCGTTTTCCTTAAAGGAAAACGAGATGCTTTACAAAAAGAAAAATGAGAAGTTTTCTTTTCATTTTTTAAGAGCGGGCAGTGGTCCGTGGGACCACTGCCTGCTCTTAAAAATGGTTTTACAAACATTCACAAAGGGGACTTTGCGAATGGGTTACCACCTACTTGAAGCAGGTGGTAAAATGCTAATGTTTTGCAACCGCAATTGCGGTCACAAAACATTCATACATACAGATGCAATTCGCTATTAGGAAAGGATGCCCTAAACACGCCCCTTCCTAATTCCGAATCGCAAACCCATTTTGCGATTCGGTAACAGGTTACGAAATCGCAAAATTGGGTTTGCTACATCGGACAAGCATTTTTTGCATTCGCAATTGCGAATGCAAAAAGGTTTGATACATCTGGCCCTATCTGCTCAAACCCCTCGCATGCTGAAAGAAATTGCACAAAATTCAGTGAAATTTTCCAGCCTCATTATTTTTACGGGATTTCACAAGCAGAATACAAATTTCACAAAGGCTACGTACCGTCCATCAAAAAAGCTCTTGATTTCAGTATAGCTCATGCCATCTTTGGTCAGGAACATTTCTTAATAACTAATTGTAGTCGATAACATTCCGGTGTACACACTAACGAATGCATATTTTGTGATGCTAAATGCCCAGCTTTGCTCTAAGTACATACACAATAGTGAATTCCATTGTTGACAATGCAGCACTAAGTGTCTTCTCTATTCTTCTCCAGGGTTGGATGAGGAAGACAGTATCTATGTGTTTAAAGACGATGAGATCATTGAGTACGATGGAGAATTTTCTGCTGACACCCTTGTGGAGTTTCTTCTGGATGTGAGTAACGCTTTCCTCCTGTTCTTTATTACTTCAACCTCCCCGTCTCCTAATTCTTATTTCTTTCCTGTATTTCTCTTACCATTCATCTTTTATATATGAAAACGTTTGTATCTATTTTCTCATATTCTCCCCATGCTAGCCTTCTTTACTTACCCGCTTCTCTGTTTATTTTACTCTCTTACCCATATTTTCTTCCAACATTATTTTATCCTCCTGTTCCTTCCTCATCTACCCCCACTCCATAATCTCCCCTTTCCTTATGTACACTCTTCCTTTTCATCTATCTTATTTCTCCTTTCGTCTTCTTTTCTCCGTGTGTCTATTATTTTTCTTGTTTCTCTATTTTATGCTATTCATATTACCTTCTTTCTTAATTCATGCGTTTCAACTTTCTTCTAATTTTCTGCTTATATTATGTGCTCTTTTTTCTTCTTTGTTCCCAATCTATTATTTTTTCTGTATCTCTAAATTTGACATACAGAAAGCACATTTTATTATTTGTCCTAATACATAAAAAAATCTGTCATTTTCTTGTAGAGAAAAAACTAAAAAAAAAATATTTTGTATTAAAATACAAAATACACCATGCAACTAACGCTACCTAGTAGCCGAAACGTCTCAGCACCCTTTTGAAAATAAAGATAGAGCCTCTTTGTCAAGTTGATGTGAGAGGAGTATTGTATTTCTTTTTTTTAAAGAATTTTATGTAACGTTTTAAACAGCCATAAGAAAGAGGAAAAAAGTCTGGAAATAAATAAAAATACTCATTTTGTTGTAACAATGAACAGCATGGGGCTAATAAAAGCATATATGTTGTTATTGGTTTGAGACATATAAGCATTATGCATATAAAATTTGCTATGAAGACTCAGCATAAATGCTTGACAAGAAACTAAAAAGCAAGCATAAATATAACCGAATATATATATATATATATATATATATATATATATATGTATATATACACACACACACACACACACACACATAGATATATACATAATTTCATAGTGCTTAATTATCGGTCTTACTATTTGGCTTATTACATCTTAACCAGACATTAACCACAAATGCCACCCTCTTCAGCTATTCAGGGCATTTTTCTTCATAGCCATCTCTGACGATGATCAATCAGTGGCATAACCTGGGGAGATAGACAACCCATAGCGCTTAATGCGGCTGGGAGTAAGATGGCTCTCTGTATAGGACCTTGCCATTTAATAAAAATTACAAAATGAGTCATTAACTTATTTTGAATCATCACATTCTGTCTTTCACTGTGGCCGACAGCTTTTCCATAGCATAAAGTTCCATACTGTCGACCACCAGTTAGATAGAGCTGGACCCTTCCAAGCCTGAGCCACAGTCAGTCTAGCGGCCAACAGTGGATGGGAGATGAGATTACTCATCATAGAATTAAGAGGGTAAAAACCTGCATCATGAGCCACATCCTACACAATAAAAGGATCCACTCCCAATTAACCCCGTTATCTCTTGAATACATGTTATCACCTTTTCCCAGAAACCTCAGATTTCCTGGCAATCTCCCCACATATATAGGATCCCCTTGTAGGACATCCTCTTCAGCACTGATTGCTTTCCCCAAGCATGTGAGCTAGTCTGTCAGGGGAGTCAGGTTCCAATGCATAAAGACCACTTTCTCTATATTGTGTACAAATAGAGGACTTAGCCGCTTTATGCCAAATCGTGATCCACTGGGTCTCAGTTATGTCATGATTTAAGTCTGCATTCCATTTAGCTACATAGTGGATCAACTGTAGAGGGCGAGCACACCTCAAAGATCTATAGATAGGAGAAATGGCTTCCTCTATCTCACACTTAGTCAATATATCCTCAATTTTGTCGTCTTCCCTTGATCCCACCAATTTGATAGCCAGTTGTCATGCCCAGTGCAACAACTGACTTACTCTAAAAGTGTCCGTCCTATTCAGTTGAAAATCATTTGCGCTCTGGTCTCTGGTTTTAATCACCCTGTTCATCCAATGTGAGTGCCTGTGTGTCTCTCCACTGGGCAAATAAACGGTCAGTCATGCCCAGTGAAAAATCTGGGTTCCCCACTATTGGTGTAAAGAGGGAAGAATAGGTAGTAGTTGATTTACTTCTGACTGCTTTCTTCCACTTAAATAAATTGGTTTTAGTGGATTGATGTAGGGGATCCATTTGTCCCTGAGACAGTAGTGAAGGCTACAAAAGTGGTTTCAACAGAGTCTTGCATACAGACTGTTCCACTAAACCCCGGGGTTAAGCGAGAGAAGACGCCCATGATAAGGCTGGGGCAAGTTGGGCTGCCAATATATACCTGGAGTGCCGAGTCCACCCTGAAAGGGGAATCAATATAGGATCGACTTCGCAACCCGTGGCCTTTTATTACTCCAAATGGATGCTCGATGTTTGCACTGAATATGCTTGATCACATCTGGAGGGAATCTGGGTGGCAACTTTCTAACCGCATAAAGTAGACGCAACAAGAAGTTCATATGTATACGCCCCCAACTATATGGGTCTTTGTAAAGTGTATCGAGCAGGGTGGGAATGTTACACTCGAAAAGGTGACAGACATTTGATGGGAGAGTAATACCTGTGCTTTTGGGAGGCCATCATTAATCTCTATTTCTCAACTATCGCACTGACCTTGTCCCGTGCTCATGCTTGCAGATTTTTGGCAATTAATTTTAAAGTTTAGTATAGAGCACATGTACATCCCAGATCACCTTAAATAAGTCAGAAGGAGCTGAATGATCACGATGAAGAGAAGAGAATATTCTTTAAGTTATTAAAAGACATGTATTTTTTTTTTTAAACTCACAGTGCATCCATTTGCTGCATAGACTGCCTTGTTGAGTGGTAATACACTCAGTATTGATCAGTAAGCTGTAGAACTGGGAGCAGTCGGAAATTAAAGCTCTTCACTCTGGGGGAACACAGTGTAACCAACTAGAAGCATATGCAATGTACAGCTGAAATCAGGAATAGGGGAAGGGCAGAGACCGAAGGAAAGCAGCCAAGTATTCGGCCCAGCTGCTGAGGCCACTGATAGACATTCCCAGAATATCAATTGTTACAACACATGCCTTTCCACAGATTGTTACAATACGTTAATATTTACTACGCATTTTTTACTCATTGTAACATCTTATATTCTATATACATACATATGTGTGTATGTCTGTATATATATATATATGTATATGTATTTACACAGACACACACACATATATACCTTTATATACATACATATATATATATATGTATATATATATATATATACATATGATACTCAATATTATGTGTGTATATATATATATACCTAATATATATTTTGGGGGTTATTATTTTTTTACGGTGATCCCAAGCCAGTCTAACATTTTGTTATATATATGTATATATATTTATATATTTTTTTATGCATATATATATATATATATATATATATATATATATATATATATATATATATATATATATATATATATATATATATATGGTATCCACAATCCTGAACCCGATCAGATCTCGATCCCAAAGCAGGTACGGACCACAGATGTGGAGAACAAATTCTTCTTTATTTAATGCAGATTTTAAAGTGCCAGTGCAAAGTCATTTGAAAAGCAAGTGCCCAGCCTGACGCGTTTCGACTGCCCAACGGCAGTCTTGATCACATCATATATATATATGAATAAATATAATACACACACACACATATATATACATATATATACTCGCACACAAATATATCTCTCCTCTCTCCCCCTTTACCAGGACAGAGCACTGCACTTCAGATCCAGGTACAGCTTAATTTTCTTTATTTTCCAAAAGTGCAGAGGTGCAGAAAAAAACTGTGGGTCAACATGTTTTTCTCTGCAGATTTGGAAAATAAAGAAAATTAACATACTAGTAATTAAATTAATTAAAATGAATGTACTTGGAGTGTCGTGCTCTGTCCTGTTAAAGGGTGAAAGAGGAGAAGTGGATTTCGTCATTTAGGCGTAACCACATAGCATGGAGCACCCCTGCCAACTGCTCTATTGAAGAGGTAGTTATAGTTAGGACCATGCTTCCTTAGGAAAAGCATTTTTTGACTTGGCTATAACTTTGGCGCCGTTTGACCAATCTTCATGAAATTTTCCCAAAAAAGTGTCAAGGTAGGTTCTGTGTGTCATGGAAAGTTTGGGAGTGCATTTGTAATGTTAATTCCCATAGGAACATTTAGCCACACCTACAGCCTGAACCGCTGACAGACTAACACCAAATTTGGCAGAGAGGTAGATGTTGGTTCAAGGAAGTGTCTTTTGCTTATTTGGTGTAAATCCGTTCAGTAGTTGTTGAGAAATTTAAGTTGAAATGTATAGTGATATCTCTGGGTGTGAAGCCTTCGCGAAAAAAGATGAGCTCATTCAGGGAAATGCACGGCTCTGATTGGCTGCCAACACATCAATCAGGAAGTGTTGGCAGCCATATTGGGACTCGGCTTCAGTGAGTCCCCAAAAAAAGTGAGAATAAAGAAAAGAGGGCAGGGTAGGAATACCCTGACCCCCAAGCCATGGCCTTGGGGTCCCCCTGGGACCCTGCCACAGCATAAAAGCATTTTATTTTATCTTTTTTAATTTTTGCCGCAAAATCACAATATTGCGAATTCTTGGCAATTTTGTAAAAAAAAGCTTGCTTTTAAATAAGCACTGGGTGGGGCAGGTACCTGGGGCATATAATAAGTATAGGAGGTGGGCACACAGGACCCCCCCTCCTAGGGCTATTTAAAGCCCCGAGGACCACCACCTCCCTGGGGCAGTAACATTAATATAAGCTCCCTCGCTACCCTGGGGACCGCCACCTCCCCTGGGCCCATACATTAATTAATTTTAAAAAAACAATGCAGGGGAGTCCCTATTGCCTCCCCCGCAGCCCAGGGGACGCCACCTCCCGGGGATAAAATAAATAATAATGCGTGGGGGTGCTATGGTCCCCCCACGCAGCCTTGTGGACTGCCACCTCCCCAGGGCACAAATACAATAATGAAGGGGGTCTGTTGCGAACCCCCGGCCCCAGGGTCCACCACCTCCCTGTGGCTTACTTAACAAAGGAGGGGCCACACAGGTCCCACCCAGGAGCCCTACATGGCCCTGGGGACCACCACCCCCCCGGTCCGGCTCCAGCAATGTCCCGGGGTGCCCACCCCAGGGAGGGACATTGCTGTTTGCTATGGCTTGGCGGCAGCACCGTATATGTATATGACAGCTACATATAAGACCGGATGCAGAGTTTCAGGTTACTTAGAAACTCACTTAAAAAACCAAAGGGTACAAGGATGTTATACTTGGGTATTAGCATTTTTAAAAAAACTAGAAATTCAGTAAAAAAAACTAAGATTACAGGGACGTTTTAGTTAGGATTTTGCATTTAAAACACATTAGAAATTCACTGAGAAAAAAAAACATTACATGGATGTTATAATTAGGAATTAGCATTTAAAAAACCTTAAAAATTCAATGAAAAAAACAAAGTTTACTTGGAAGTTATAGTTAGGCTGACAATTCGCTCGTACAAAACCAGATAAATTCAGCAGTTATAGTTAGCTGAGCTAACAATAACTCGCGCCCCCGCAATGCACTGCTTATGACCTCACATATTATATCACTCATGACTTCTCAAATGACATCACTCATGACATCATCCACAGAATCTCTGACGCACCCACTCACACCCCAATATAACCATTAATACACCCACTTCAACTTCCACACTACCAATGTCAAAACCATTGACACACCCATACCAGTACTTACACACCCACCCAATGATTCATAAACCTTTTAAAAACACTCACAGTCACCGGATGATGTCATCAGTGCTGTCATTTGAGATGTTATCAGTGATGTCATGAGTGATGTCACTGACCATGTCATGAGTGATGTAATATGTGAGGTCATAAGCAATGCATTGCGGGGCGAGAGTTATAGTTAGCTCAGCTAACTATAACTGCTGAATTTCTCTGGTTTTGTACGAGTAAAATGTCAGCCTAACTAGAACGTCCCTGTAACCTTTGGTTTTTTCAGTAAATATATATATATGTGTATATATATATACATATATACAAAGAATTCGCCCAATGCTCCGACTGTATCCAGAGAGACGACACGGACCCAAAATCCTCGTGCAAGGTATTTTTTATTTCATTATTGAACCCAGCACTCCGCCATGACGCGTTTCAGCCCACAAGAGGCCTTGATCACCATATACATATATATATATAATCTCTCTCAGAACCCCTTTTCCCTTATCTCTGCCCATCCATGAACCCTGAAAAAACACTTGCATGCCCTTACCACTGCTCTTCCCAGAACCTAAAACCCTGACCATCATTTACCTCTACCGTCTCCGAACCATAAAAAAACCCTTACATCCCACTATTCTACCTATTTCTGAACCTAAAAATCCCGGTACCAATATTTACCTTCGCCTTTCTCTGAATCCTAAAAATCCATTACGACCATTTACCTCTATCCGGCCTTGATCCCTAAAATACCCTTACCACCATTTACCTCTACCCACCTTTGAACCGTAAAAAAAACCCTTATCTCCTTTTCCATCTACCCATCCCTACCCAATTCCAACCAATTACCTCTACCCGCCTCTGATCTCTAAAAAAAGACCTTACGTGCCATTATCTCTACCCACCCCTGAAGATGTCTAAAAAAAATCCCCTAACCAGTAAATCCCCTTTTTTAAAGAAATTTAACTTTAATAAAAATACTTACCTGCATGGCAATGTACTGCATTGTAAACAGGCCAAAACGGCCTGCATGGTACTTGCCTGTGTTGTACTGCCCAGCATTGTAACAATTTGTGGTGAACATTACATACCAATTCCCACCATTTTCAGCACTCGGCAATCTTCTATCATTATTTCTTTTATATCTGTAATTTTTTAACAAGTTAAATACCTAGTACAGCTAATCAGTCTTGTCCAAAATAACTTAATTACCGAAAAACTAAGGGCTGGTACACATGACATCACCTGTTTGCATTTTATAAAAGAATTTTGAGAAATTATATGTAAAAACCATAATGCAAAATTCCAGAAATTAAACAAATTATGCCGGCATACTTGAAATTTCGCCCTGGCCTACATAAGACCTATTTTGTAACAATGTATGTTTAAGAAATGAAGTTTTTATGGTGAAAGTGTGATGGTTGTTAATGTTAATGGGATTTATTTCCAAATAATAAATAGTGTCCCCTCAAGCAGCCTCCCCCCCACACAAAGACAATTGCCCAGCCTTATTTTATTCTGTCAGAGTCTCACATCAAGCACATATTTCATTTCTCTCCCCTACCAATGACACCCACATGGGCTTGTAAAATTGTATCCTCTAAGGTCCCCTCAAGGTCATTAAAATTTCACTGAACCTTTGCAAGATGCTCCCTAGAGTCAACTAGATGTTTTATTCACATTACAGTAAGCACAAAATTATGCCAAACAACTGAAAAAATAAAAAACTTTAGGATAATGCGAAAGCCGAGGTGTCCTTTTCAACACCACAAGAACATCAATTTAAACAGCAATAAAATAAAATTAATGAATCACCCTCTCCCATAGCATCTCCTCCATGAACCCAACATCACATTTTTTCAAAATCATCAGAAGACCTACTTCTTACAAAAGTATCTTCAAAACAGATGATAAAACCTCCTCGGTCAAATTTT
The DNA here is from genome assembly GCA_963921515.1 of Calotriton arnoldi. NCBI lineage: Eukaryota > Metazoa > Chordata > Amphibia > Caudata > Salamandridae > Calotriton > Calotriton arnoldi. The sequence continues at coordinate 261,026 of CAWUFW010011710.1, forward strand.
CAAGAGAATTCAGAATAGGTGAAGAGCAAGTTTCCACTGTGAAAATTGAAACAGAAGAATAAATAAACCCTAAACTAAACCATCCTCACATGGAGTGGGATTTTGTATGTCATTCTGCAATAATGAAGATTCATGGAATAAGGCACTCAGACAAGGCAGTGAGAGTGAAATACATTCAGCAAATACATTTTAAAAGCAATCATTAATAATGTATATCAAAGATCTGGAGCTAAGACGGATTGGTACATCAGGAAGATACTTTAATAAGGTCTATCAAATACTCGCCAGGAATTAATAATCGACCTCAGGCGAACCTTGTTTAATGGATGAAAGTTCCACAGTATGAAATGCAAACAACTGGAGTCCAAATGTATCATGGATCCCTGAACTCCTAGCTGTTAGGAAAATGAAGTGATATATATATTTTTTTTTTGCAGATTTATATAGCGCGAACTCGACCCGAAGGTATTGGAGCGCTTTACATGAGCACCGGTTACGTTACACAAGCACACATTCATGTTTTTTTGGTGGGCACGGGGAGATTAAGTGATTTGCCCGGAATCACAGGATGTGGACGCGACCCCGAGGCTCGAACCTTGGTTTCTATATATATATATATATATATATATATATATATATATATATATATAGCAACATCCCCGGCCATTTTACACCACCAAATCTGCCTGTCCTAAATTCTTTAGGAGGTTTTTAGACATAGCAACAAAGATTAGTAGACCTCTTTAAAGCAGTAGGGGTTCTAATACCGGTTAGGATACGCAATAGTGAAGGGGCGGCATAACTGAACTCTTTGTTCCCTTGGGCAAACTGCCAATTCTTCCTTTTGAAAGGTCTCTCTCATCATTAACTCAAAATTTTGCTCTTTCCAGCTTTTGTTTGCTTTATACATTTAGAGGATTTCCGGATTCCTGACTCCCCACTTTGCACTCCAATCCTATTGTAAATCTCTCTTCTATTTTCATGATTTTCCCTAATGGACCCTTCCTTATGACTGCCCCTTTAAATGACTCAGTTCCTTTTTGAAGTGTAGGTACTAACCAACCTACTACTTACATCATGTTCCATTCTTTTTTTATCTTCAAAGTCCCTCTTTCCCTCTCTCTCATGTCCCTTCTCTATGCTTTGAAGTGGCGTTAGGATGCATGAGCCCTGAACCAACAACAGATCATACGACAATTCAATAAAGATGAAACGAGAGTCTAAGAAGTTTCCAAAGAGATACAAAAGGATGTGCCTTCCTCTTAATGTAATGCAATGGATTATGGTTGGCTCCCATGGTGGTAGGCAAGGCCAAAGCATTCCAGAGTAAGAACAAAAGTTGCAAATAGACAAAGGGCACCAGCAATCTGTGAAATAGGTCAGTTTCTAAAAGTATGTGCCATAAATCAAATCAGTATATTCCATTCAAATTTTAAAGTAATGCTACGGGTTGTACATTTGCATGATATTCCTGAATGGCTTCCACCACTGAAAGTCTACAAATTGTGAAATGGGGAAATAAACTCTCAAGACACAAGTAAAAAAATTCTTCCTTGAGAGAGTAGGTGCTGCTGATCTAGTCTGAAGCAAGAAAAGGCCAACATCTGGAGTGTAGGATCTTAAAAGATCCCGGATCAAAGCCTTCCATCAACTAAGATACGCAATCTTGGCATTGATTACTTTGTGGAAAAATAATTGCCAGGACCCAAGATATTTCCCAGGAGGCCACTGCAGCATTCAGCACCCACCCTCCCTGCCAGCACTGCCAAATGCCAGTACCAATGCTCCTTACTTATCCTCACGCCCCTGCAAATGAGACAATATGGACTATACCTGGCCATCCACAGCTGTAAGATTGGCCTGGAGTACTGGTATTATTCTTTTTTTTATGTATTTTGCAATGTTATTGCATCTGCTGATGTTTTAAAAATAGACAGACAGTGCTACCATGTGGTGGACTATCGTAAATATGTGCCGGTGTCAAGAAATAAGTGCCGGTGCAGAGCATCAGCAAATACCAGCACAAATTAACCATCTTGGAGTGGGTTTGGAGCTGCTTTTAAACCCAAAGAGAGCAGTAATTTTCACTTGCTGACAAATTAGTATGCCTGGTGGGACGTAAGGCGTGATCATATAGTGAGGGCAGAGCTCGGTGTGATTGAAGCTACGGTCCAAGAGCTGAATGGTTGGGATTTTGCCAGCGACCAACTATGTACATCAGAGATGAGAATGCTCTAAGTGTCTGGTGTGCAAGAATGCCATCGAGTGGGTGCATTACATGGAGGCGACCTCTAGCCATGCAACCCTGATTAGGAGGTAGCAGGGAACACTGTCCACCAGCATGTCAATAGCAGAGTCAATGGTGCTCTTATAAGTGAGCCAGCCCACACAATGGCACAAGGGCTGGATGGGTTTGCACTAGGCTGACTTGGAGCACAGCAGGCAGATCGCATGGGCAACACTGGGGCTTTCGTGCTCTCTGCAGTTAGACGGAGCCAGCAGAGATAGTACAGCACTGAAAAAATTCTGGTTACTGGCTCCTGGTATGACAATGAGTGGTCAACACATGGTTGATCACAACAGTAGTGCTTCAGTGATGGGTAAGGATAGAGTATGTAGAGATCAAATCTGCTATCCAGAGCCTGGCACCCCCTCAGACCCGGAAATAACTTAGGTCCTTGATTGGCACACATGAAACATTTGACTTTTAATTGGCACACATGCAAATTTTCACCTCATGCTCTAATGAGCAACAGTTAATCCCTACACCAGCCTACAGTCTTACCTTGGCTGGTTCACTTACTTGTCTGCTGTAGGACTAGGCAAAGTAAGAGCATCAATGAGGGGTCACAGGGAAGGCGAGAGGACTCCCCAGGTCTCGCAGGAGGGTAGCAATGTCCTAGTCCTCCGATGTCCTTATTGTAGTGGGACGGATTTCTATCATAGAGCAATCAGGACTAGTCTTAATGTGGAGTGAGCGATGAGCCCTCTGTAAGGGATTACTGTCCTTTGTAGCCTGGTGGCCAGGGTTACTGTGGCTTCTGTTCAATAAATATGTTGGGTTTTCCTGTAGCCCAAAGGAGGAACAGAGCAGTCCTCTCTGAGTCAGGCACTAAGATGAATAAGGCACAGAACGCCCACAATAATAGTCTTTAGTACCACGTCCTGGTACAGTATCGCGTTCTGCATCCAAAGGGATGTTATATAAGCACTGGGAAGACTTCGGTGACCCTGTAAAGGTGAGTACCCACCTCTTACCTGTACCGTTATATGACAGGTTTGGTGGCGTTTAGTAAAGGGAATAGGGTGTCAGCAATGCAGTAATGAACAGGATTACTTCATGTCCCTGTGACTTAACTAACAGGCTTATATGAAATTACTTGAAGCCACTTAAAACAAGCTAAAAGCCAATATCAGGAGGCTTATAGGAAAAGATTTACAAGTCTCCAAAGGTTTGTAAGGGCTGGGTCAGATCAGTGGCAAGCCTGGCATGTGTTTTACACTGCCCTTACCCTACTCAAGCGTGTCGTCAGACCAGTCTTTTGGAAATATCCCAGGGTCCCAATAGGTATTTATACTCTGCAGCTAAGCATCAGTGATCAGGGTCATGGAAAAGAAATCCTTCAAGGTGTGTCATAAAAAGAGGATACGGATTTCAAAGTATGGAACCATTTCATAGTCAAAGCAAACATTCTCTAACTTTCTGTCCTCTTTATTGGACTCCACAGGTCCTGGTTTGGAACACAAGTCTAGCAAAAGTCAAAAGAAGGAGCAAAAGCAATGTGGGATGCAGAAATTTGTATTTGTATGGTGTATTTGTAGAGCACACTGTGACCAGACTGGTATCCTGAAGTGACAAGTGACATCTCAAATTCTGTGTGTTTCAGGTGCTTGAGGACCCAGTAGAATTTATTGAGGGAAACCACGAGCTCGCAGCCTTTGAGAACATTGAAGACGAGCCAAAACTCATCGGATACTTCAAGAACGAGAATTCTGAACGTACGTATGCATTGCTGTGCACTGGAATAGACATGTTCATACAACTGAATCTTTGGGAGGAATGAAAGAAGGTCTTCAAAACCATGCAAGGGGAGCAGGGATCATGATCCACCCCTATAAGACAAGACACTTTAATCACTGTCACATAATGTTTACACCAGTGGTCAAAGAGTAAAAAAAAAGTATAGGAACTGTGTTCTTTGGAGGAGTGGGGTAGAGTGTGGAAATAGGGATGGGTCATGAGTATCGGGAGGGGTCAGAGGCCTGACTAAAAAGATATAATATACAGTAACTTTTTTTGTTGGCCTTTCATCTGCATGTTACTCCTAATAAAGCATTTGTCCCACTTACACACTTAACTAAGAGTTAAACATGTATTCCTATAGTCTGTGAGTATATAAACAAAGTTGCGTAACATGGTACGCTACAATTTTTAATCACTAGTCACGGAAAATGCCACATCGTCACTAGATTGCTTGAGGAAGTTACCTTTCTAGGGCTGTGATGCAGAGATTACATGAAGTTTTCTGCAGGAGGGATACTTAACCACTCAGCTTTTTGACTGTGATTACCATCTTTAACCTGCATACTGTACATGGATCGCTGCTGATCATATATTAACCTGTTTAACTATTTCACAAGGAGCAGACCTTTACAGTGACATGGAGATTATACACAGTACTTTAATGTACGGAGCTTGTTTATTTTTCTGCTGCCTATTCCCAGAAGCATTTAGATTTGTTAATCAGTTTATATAGCACCCTTTTACGCCATTCCCAATAGTTTCCAGACTCTTCCACTCAGTGGCGCATCGTTCTTAAGGACAGAAGGGCCCCGCCCCTCAGCCTTTTTCCAAACGTGAAGAGTGTCTGTCAGGCTGAGCAAAAGTTAGCCCGACGGACACTCTTCATGCTCCGGTCATTCAGCCACGTGCTGTACTTTTGCTAAATGTGCAGGCGCCTGGCTGCCTGAGCTGAACTTTGCCTGTAGCCGTGAGCTACTCAGCCTGGCAAAGGTTTTGGTGGTCCTCCATCTTATGACAAAGGAGAGCCTCACTGACAGCCTCAAATCTAGGTGCTTCAGTTTTAAGACCTGAAGTACCCAGGCTTGACTGTCCATCAGTGACACCTCGTTACAGAGTGGGGTGGGGTCAGCAGTCTCAGTGGCACCATCCCACTCTGTGACAGGTAAGGGACTGCTGCCTCCTCTCGTTGGCTATCACATACATGGTCAGCCAATGAGAGGAGGCAGTAGTCACAGTCCTCAGGAACCACCAAAGGCTTCCCTTCCACCATCCGAGATTATTGCTTCGGCCCGGTAAGTGTTATTTTTTTTTATTGTTTGGAGCCTGCATGCGTGTATGTATGTATGAATATATGTGTACTTGCAAGTGTGTGCTGTGAATGGGTTTGGGGGTGTGTGTATGTGCTTGTGAATGTGTGCATGTGTGTGAATGCATGGAAATGAGTGAGTGTGCATGTGTGGCCCGCCCTCCCAGGTCGACGCCCCTCGACCTCTTCTTTACAGAGCCGATTATGGCCTGTGACAATTTTACCTTTTTATCCAAATTACTTTACATTGTATATTCAACTATTTTTGCCAATCAAACTTTTTTTTACTGCTAATGTTTATTACCACTGCAGGGATTTTAACTAGTGGTTCTTTGATTTGTAAAAATGTAACAGCAACCAACCGAGCCATCCCACTGTTGTAAGTCAAGATACTCTGGGAACCTTTTCTGGAGTCCAAGAGCAATCATGGGTTACTAAGACCTGTTTGAGACCTGAGCCTTTCACCATTGGTGTCATGGGGCTTACTCATGCTGTTGAGCCGAAAACCGACACCTCTTTAACACTTGATCCTGAGAATAGTGAAGTTGAGCAGTCCGAGACTTACTTAGAGAGGGGGTGTGGGGTCAGAGACTCAGAACTCAATAAACCATCCAATATAAGTTAGTTTTGCAATGTCCATCCCGTGCTTAGTTTCTGAAAAAGAGTATGCACTTTTCTAATTCACACACGACGCAATACTGTACATAACGTATCAGAAGGTACAGCTCATACTGGGTATCCCTGTCATATTCTTGTAACACTCAGCATTTACCAAATATACAGCCTTGACAACTCTTGTAGGACACCCCCGATTTGGGCTTCTTAGCACAAAAATGTAATAACAGAGTTGGTGGTTCTTCCCAGAGGGATCTGGGTCTCTGTATGCTATTGGAGAGGCCGATCTGATCTGGGCTAGCATTGGTGATTACTCCCTCCCCATCGGTATGGGCTCACACACACACTTGGGACCCGATTACAAGTTTGGTGGACGGGTTACTCCATCACAAACAGGACAGATATCCCATCCGCCGTATTACGAGTTCCATTATGTTCCACTAGATATAATGGAACTCGTAATACGGCGGACGGGATATCTGTCACATTTCTGATGGAGTAACACGTCCGCCAAACTCGTAATCAGGCCGTTGGTGTCCTTCTAAGTGGCAAAGTACATTATTGCCCATTTTGATCTTCCAGCAATTTGGGCAGTGCCTGCAATGTTTGATGATTAACGGGGCAGCACCACTCCATGTGATGTGCACTCCACAAGGCCCACTGAGAAAATGTGGCATTTTTCTTGCCCCGGCCACTTGTTCGCTGTGGCATCTAGGGCGCCTGCACACTGAACCAGTGAAGCAGAGGCAGCGCTGGCACATGCTGAGAAGACTCCATCTGGCTCCTAGCCCGGTAGTTCTTTCAGCTTAGGTTCTTCCCTGGACCCAATCACAAAAGCTACCACCCAAACAAAGTAGGAGCCCTGTGTTGTTGTAACAGTGAGTACTCAGAACGTGGCACAGGCCTTTGCATCAATGTAGGGTTTACTATAGTACTCTGGTTCTTCTTGCAGATTACAGACCTGATTATTCTAGTGCGTTGATATTTCTTTGTGCTCTGCTTTCGCAGTAGAGCTCCAGTGTAGTGAGAGGGTACTCTGATGATCACAGAGGCACTCATTTAAAAACATGCTGTAGGGACACTTCAGAGCTCCAATGCCTCACACGGGGTGCAGGTCTTTCCCTCATGTTGCAGCAGACATCTTTCTCTCATACCTCCTAGGGTTCTTCATGGCCCTCTCCTTATGAGCAGCGTTTCCCTTGTGCAAGGGCACCTCCAGTACCCCTCCTGACTAATCGATGAGCTCTTGTTTTCTCTATGCCGGGTAGAGACACCCCTTCCTAGCAGTCTTGGTTGAAGTCCACAGGCTTTTGGTCCAGATACTGGCAAGGGGAGTTGGTGATATTTACCACAACCATGGGGCACAGAGAGTTTTTCTGTCTCCAATGGTGTGGAGATCCTGGATTCTTGGTAGAGAATTCTCCTCACACTGGCTGGAAGTCTCTGTCGCATCCAAAGTTGCAGAAGTAGTTGCGTATTCGAACAATAAGGTCCAAGACCAGTTGTGGGCTGTCACAGCCCTTATGCTTCTCCTTGACATGTCCAGCAAGGGTCTTTGTTAGAAGTGCCTAGAAGAAAATGGGGTGGTTTGAAGTCGCCAGCCACAAGAGACCCCAAACTAGGGTACACAAAAATGGGAGGCTGCTCTACTTAACTACCTGTTAACCTGTGGGTTGTAGAACAATGGAGTGAACAGTGGTGCCAGAAGGGACAGGGAAAAGTCCCTATACTTCAGAGAGACCATTTGATTCCTCTCCTCCAGATCGAAAAGTCCAGCATATTTCAACGGGTCTCTGGGGTGTCCTGGAGGAGCCCTGCTAATCATACTGCTGTCTAGGGCTCTCTCCACCCTCACCTTAGGCAACACTTAGATGTAGAAAACACAAAATGGATTCCAAACTGGCTACAGCCACATCCCACATACTCCATGCACACCCTCTACATACAGCAGTAATTTATACACACGCAACATCTAAGTCCCACACGAATAAGCAAAGGACCCAATTGCAGCGGACTGGGAAACGATTTAAGACTAGGAATGAAGCCTTAAAGCGATTCTCCCAGGTAAAAGCAGCTAAAAAGTCCTGTCTTACCTTTACAATGCTATCAGAGACAGCACTGTCAGTCCTACACAGCCTGGCGAGCTGCCAGTGGTGTCACTCAGTAAGGAGGGAGCACATGGTGTGCCTCTCAAGACCAAGAGCCCCTCTCCAGGTCGCAATCTGGGGTACAGAAAAGGCCTTCAGTGCACGTGTGAATGTTGTGTGTGCTTCATCCTTTACCTTCCTTAAGAGAGGGGTGAATGGGGTAGTGAAAGAAAGAGAGAGCCTGAGGAAAGAGAGAGAGAGGGGGGAACAGTGTGTGTGAGCGAGAGAGAAAAACAGAAAGAAAGATTTGAACAGCACCAAAACATATATATGAAATATACTAGATAAAAGTGCTTGGCTGATGCTGTAAATTTGTGTTTAGTGAGTGTTTCTCGATGGTACTGGTAAACTTTGAAGACTAGCTCCAAACACTATATGGATGGTAAACCTCTGCACTTCCTTCAGAGGTCTCACAATACTGATTTTTCCCTCTTATAGAAAAATGGGCTAGGTTCCGAAAACTCAAAAAGAAACTGGAAATTAAAAGATTTGTGAACAGACAGACCTCATATTAATAATCTCTATTGATGATGCTCTTTAAATTGCACAGTGTTGAAAAAGTGTTATTCTACAATTGCTCACCCATATTTTCTATATGGATATATAAATGTTATAAGTAACAATGAAGAGGGCTTTGTGTCTGGTGCTGCTTTGATGAAAATGTCAGTATCTGCTATATTGTAGTCTCAGACCATAAATTAAACATTTGATACAAACAATAAATGTCCCATTGTGTCAATTGAACAATGGCGGCCATGATGAACCAGGCGTACGCTGGACGCATCTGAAAATCTGGCTCACCTATTAGATGTGAGTACAGAGTCAACTGTTGACACAAAAGAATCTGCCAACCACTCCCACTCATCAAGTGAGAATGGAAGCATGTTCATTCCAAAATGGCTGCCACAGGAATTCCTTCCTTGAAGAAGCATTTCCTTTCATCTGATAGTGTTTCCAGACATAAAATTGTGACTGATATAGAGGTAACACTTCCAATAAAGAGGAACATATGCAAAGCTGAGTAAAAAGCAAAGATTCACACAACCTGCCCTGCTCTTCAAGTGAGGTATGTTTATTCCAACATGGCTGCCACTGTGACGGCTCTCCTTAAAGAAGTCAATCTTAATTCACAACTTTGTTTAATTTCACAAGTCTATGACTGATATGGAGTTCCTTCGTTGGACTGTAAACATGTTAACATTTTGAAACAGAAAAGAGAGATTTTGAAATGGGTGAAGTTTACTTTTGACCTTGGCTTACTTGGCAGTGGAGGCAAATAAAGGTGGGACACCACAAAAATTAAGCCTTTTTGCCTCAAAAAGTTGTGACTCTCCTGCATGAAATGGGCGTGTTGCCATGTATGGAGTACAAGACTTGAAATGCTCAGTTGGCATGACGTCATAAAATGCAGTCAATATAGCCTGAATTTTAGATTCAAATGCTGTGCATAAATAAAATGGTGACTTGTGCGTACAGATCACCCTAGAAGGCACAAACGTTTCAATGAGCAGCCTCATTGGGTCAAAGGGGAACCTCATTTATATGTGCAGTGAGCACTTTCATATAACAGTTCTGATGCTCCACATCACAAGAGTGGAGCGTGACTTCGCCAGGCTCTGGCATTTCATTCAAGGCACCTGAAGGTAAAACGATGAAAAAAACTAAAATTCATTCCACTAGGGATATCCAGAACAAGAACCTTGTCCCATCTAAGGGTGCGACTGTCGTGAGATCACCCAGCATTTGCTACTGAAACTCCTAGAAGGCATGATGGCTCTTTATAATTGTCAGATTCAAATGTTCTAGTTACTTAGGTATATTCCCTGTCATGATTTAACATGAGGCGAGGATTAAGCAGAGCTGCCAAAGTGCTGATGTCTAGGCTCTCAGCCAAGCCAACATGAACAAAGGGATTTCCTTTGGATGAAAAGAGCACAGCAAGCTTCCGGCCACTCAGCACATTTACCCAATAGAAGAGGATTTCATGAGGCTCTCAGGGGAAAGCTCTGGCAGAAAAGTGTACAATTGAACCAGAATGTGGTCATTGTACTGTGTCCCATCAATGACTAGTGGCGTTTGGATGACACTGACAATATTGTAGCTTATTCATGACTGCTGCCATGTTTACCTTCTAAAATATCTCTTACCTCTGACTCCACTGTTCTCCATGCTAACCTTATTCCCACCATGTGCCTTGAGGCTTCCCTATTAAAAGTCACACATTGAGTCAACATAGTTCACAATGTGCTTGTTACAATCAACCACAAAACATCTGCGAAATTAATACAGCATCTAATACAAGTACACCCACTGCCCTCTCCGGTGCATGAGACGAGAAGCCATTGTGATGAAATTTTTTGTCTAACCACATGCAACGTCTTCGGGAGCGGAATCCCAGATGTCTGTGGATAGGATGCTTACTCTACTTGGTGCTCAACACCTACACCTACCTCAACACAGTGTCAACCCTTTGTGCCTGTAGGAGCAATCTAACTTGGCCTTTATGAGGTTGCCATAGATGCTATCTAGTCTTCCCTTGACCAAAGTGGTGCATTTGTGTTATTTATCAAATTCCTGCTTCCTTCAACTCTAATTGATCCTTGAAACCAAATGGGAAAACAAGTGCTGCCATCAAGCCTAGGTTTCAGAATTGCAGACGTAGACACATTTCAGCACTTCATTTTTGACGAGACACACTTGAAAATCATACTCCAACAAAATAAGAACTCTCCTCTCAATTTCTACTGAAATATTAAGATTGGGATTCTTTGGGCTGCTGCATAACTATCTAAATTTTCTAGAATCAAATGCCATGGATGACTGAGGGACAGTGACGGATCCGAACATGGACAATTGTAGACCGTTTGGGCACCCACATCTTACAACTCACTTAAACATTTCTATCAGAAAAGTGCCTAGCCACACATGAACATACCATGAGAAGGAGTTGAAGGCCTGTAGATGGACAGCATGGAAAGTTTGGGGTATGTAGTGAGTGTGAGGAACTAGACAGCAAAATGAGTGCACTGATCTTTGAGTACATGGACATACAGTGTGAGGTGCACAGCTACACAGAGTGTGAGGAGTGCAGTGCAAATTGACATGGAGTGTGAGAAGCTTGGGGCACATGGAGATAATATTGAGAAGCCGGTGGGTACGTGGACCAATCGTGTGAGGAGCTCGGGCATAGTGATGATCCGATGAGCTTGATTTGCATGGGCATGCAGTGTGAGGAGCTTGGGACACAGAGAGGACACGTTAAGGAGCTAGAGATATATGATTAGAAGCCATGAGGAGCCTCTAGAATATAGAGTATGAGAGTGAGAAAGTTGGTCCCATGGACACAGACTAGTACGTTCTTTGGTCTGAATGACAAAGGGCAAGGAGCTTGAGAAACCTAGACAGATCATATGCGGCTTGCAGAACATGTACAGACATTATGTGGAAGCTTGGAGTACATGGACCATCTCTGAGAGGAATGTGGTGCACCGTGATAGCAAGAATGTGAGGATCTCGGTCACATGGGCAGACAATACGAAAGCTTAGGTCCCACGGTCAGATAGTGTGATTGACAGTGAGGTCAGTTCACATTACCATATTTGGACTTGCACCTCCAGAATTCCATTTACCACATTTCTCACATGCTAAAAAAGTATAAATAACCAGACATCACAATATGAACCGTCTCTTTGGTGGTAACCTCCCTTGCTGTAAATTGTAGTGGTACTTTTAATAGGTCACGGCACTCTGTAAAAAGACTTAAATAAACGTCTTCCTATTCCGCCATCTCTTCTGTCGCTGGATTTATACTATTCTCAAGTGGTTTATATGTCAGAATATTCTCAACAAAAATATGGAATGACATAAATATTGTGTCGTTATTCTATACAAAAATATCACCCCATTAGGTGTAGATTTTCTATCATTAACTCCGACGGAGGCTACAATTTTGTAAACAAGATTTAGGACACAATACATTGGTCAGAGACTCTTTTGTGCAGAAGCTTGGAGTCTGTACATAAACAGGACATTCTTTAAGCATGGACTCATACATGGTCTCTTCTTCCTGCTTGATCCCTTAGTTAACCCCATATTTTTCCTACACTCCAGCAATGCTTCTTGAACCTGCACTTTGCCTGAAAGCACTTTGGAGAGGCATCAAGACAGTTCATGAGAGGACACGTGCGATAGAACCAGGATATTGGTAAAAAAAATTGACTGCCTGCACAAAATTGACAAATTGACTTATCTGCACTTTAGTCAAGCCCCACAAGTACCATACTTCGGTGGTCAGGGACTAACTAGTGGTCAGTGGACAGTTCCTGTTTAATGGCATGTAGCTGGTGGAAGGCGGTGTGTCATGCACGATCCTTATGTGTACTACTCCCAAGTCCGCCCTTCCGGGTAACAACGATTCGCCTTAATTTTCCAGATATGATTTTATTGATTTGGCTTCCTAAATAAACTACAATTACAAACTCAATCGACAACAGTTCTTTATACGGAGCTTGATCAGCCACGTATTGACAGCTTCTCTCGACTGGAAGCGGTGAGATTGGAGAGTCATATTAAGCTGTCCTTGGTTCCAAAAGCTGCTGAGCTGAACTGGTGGAATGATCAACAAGGTGGGCACCACTCAACATTAAGAAGTAAGATCATCCTTTGGAGGATGGCTACTGCAAAAGGGCGAGGTATTATTTGTGCAAATAGGAGGAGGAGTGAATGACGTGGTTTTGTCGTGAGGTTGGCTGGGGTGTTACTAGCTAGGTATTTATGCTTATTTTACTGAGTATTGATCATTTCACTTTCATAAATGTAGCCACTGGAAATTTCTCCCACAGGCAAGTCTGCCTCACTCCCGAAAGATCCAAAAACTCACCCTCACTCAGGAAATGGAAAAAGGACACAGAAGTCAGGAATTACACAAAAAACAAGCATTGGCAAATACAATACCTCCAGTCTCAACAAGCTGGTGCGATGGTTACATTTTTTTTAAAAACATTATTGCAAACATATTCCAGAAAAATTAAAAGAATGAAAATATGCTGCCACCTAAACTTGATGGTCATATACCTGCAATATAAAAGTTAAATTAAGAAATAAACATTGAATAACATTGCAATAGCATGTATTAGCTGTTAATTAACAAGCTGCTAAACCTAGAACAATTGGAGAAACTTTTTAAGATTTAATGTATTTCACAGACAAATATGATGCCTATTGATTCAAAGAAAAGGTACTATTGTCATTGGAAAACTGTAACTAGAAGACATAGTTTAAAAACAAAAGGATAAACGAGGTTAAGGAAAGGCGCAAAAAAAATAACTCCCTAAGTAAAATATTGGCCACCAGCCCTGGCAATCAAGTTTACTTTTTTTAGGTGAATATGCCCACGTGATCAAGTTAAATGCTATCACTTTCAGTGCAAGAGAGCCATTGGCTCAAATGGCCTGACCCATTACCCCATGCCCTATGCTGTTGTGGGTAGTAGCAAACTGTGATTGACAACTGAACAGACCAATGGATGAAGAAGGCTGACCCAAGCACCTGTACGCATGGTACATGTATTTATTTACTTTTTTTTTTATTGTATATAATTTTACGGACAACTACAGCTGCATGCTTCTCCGTAAGAAATTAGAAAGGGGTTAGATGAAAACGCAGATGAAAGACGACTGTGTTATACTTTTATCCGAACCAAAGAGCAGTTATGGAGATCTCACGCATTTCCCGTGGAGTGGACCCATCTGCTTTCTGCACCCCAGTTGCCTCACAAGACCCGTTTCCTGGTCCGTGACAACCCTCAGCATAACTCGAACCTGGCCAATAGGAAGCAGAACTTTAAAACTCACGGTCACTTTCCTGCTGGGCGCGAGCATGCCTTAGCACAACATATTGCTTGCTGAACATAACAGGTTTGTGGAATGGATGTGCGATGAGTGAACAGTGACGTTCCCCTCGAGCGCGCCAAAAACGCCTCAGCCTCCTCTCATGGCGGCGTTTCAGAGAAACAGGCCTCTGACTCAGGATTGACTAAAAGAGCGAGGCGCAGCCAGGGTGCCGTCACCGTGAGGTGCATCTGGCCGTCTGCGCAGCCTTATCACAGCTATTAAAACCTACGCTGGATGTGTGAGAAAAGCCCCCGCCTGTCCCCGTCATCAAATGTCTTGTTAAGTTCACGAGGCGGCGCTCCCCGGGCACTGAGTCACTCACGGCGGAGGTGGGCGCCAGTGTGTATCTAAAATGAGGTCTGATGCTCCTGCAGGTGTTTTTCTACGATAAGAGAAATCCCCTTGCAGCCGCTTAATCAATGCGACATAAGCGCGCATTAGCATCCCGTCCTTGCCCAGTCAGGATATCTGAATGCAACGGACTGTGGAATTAACATGCTGAATAGCTCGGCGGGTTATTGTACCGGCTGACGGTACACGAATGCAATCTGCAGGCCAAGACACGATTTGGCTCCCAAGGGATAGGCACCCACTTCTGTTCTTTAAAGGATGATTAAAAAAATGTAGGAATAGCATGGATAAAAAAAAACGCCTCTGGATGCACAATCACCATGGCAATCATCACAGGGCCCAAAACGTGTTTTTTTTTAGTTTGTTTATTTACTTTGGACTTTTCTGCAGCACTGTGGGTCCCCTAATGAGTTACTTTACTGTGTGTGCCCATACCTGCTAATGGTACTTAATGTCCACCTTAGTAAACTGTTGAAGGCATGTCTAATAACCTTGCCTGGTAATTTGTCCTTCTCATCAGGGGATGTGCCTCGGCTGAGGCAGAAGAGCGTCGTCCCAGTGGTTTAAGGCAGTGCAGAGGAAAAAGAAAATGATAACGAAACGCGTTATCATCATTTTTTTTTTCCGTTCCTAGATGTGGTGAGGGGCCGGGCTGGCCAGAGCAGGGGCCAGGGGAGGAGTGGTTTGCCCTCAAAGTACGCATGGGCCGGCCTAACATTCATGCGCACTTTGCATGTTCCCCACCAGGCTGCATTACACAGCCTGATGACGAACATGAACAGACTCTCTGTCCCCGTCTGAGCGCCAAACCACAGCGCTCAGACCAATCACAACGCTGCAATGCAGCATTGTGATTTGCTTAAGGGGAACTTAGGGGAACCAATCTCAACACTGCATTGCAGCATTGTCATTGGCTTAGGGAGCCTGGGAGCCCGGGAGCTTCCCCTGCGATGAGGAGAGGGTGCAGAGAGGCGGCAGCTGGCGGCTCAAGCAGCAAGTACGTTTTTTTATTTTTTGTTTATTTTTTTATTTTCTACCTCCTCCTGCCACCATTCCCTACCAGCCGCCACGGCTTCTCAAACCTGGCTCGTAAATCCTGGAATGAGCTCCCACAACACATCAGAGCCGCCTCCTTTTTTTTTGACAACCGCAGGAAGCTGCAAGCCTGGCTCTTTGAATAAGCCCTCCAGGGCTAGCCTCAGACACTGGCTACATAGTTCCTGGATATCCTCACGGGTGACAAGTGCCCTATAAAAACACCAATAACATAGCATAACACAAAACAACGTAGCCCAATATAACATAACATGATGCTTTCCGCCAGCCTTGTGGTTCCAACACCTCATTTAGGTTTCCCCTTAATACAGAATGGAAAAATATAAAGATGTGGGCCATCCAGAGGAATCCTAACCCAGGTACCTAGAAAATGAGTAACAATGCCAGTGCCTAGCAACAATGGTGCGGTGCCTCTGTATCATGCCTCTTTTTTTTTTTAGTTTTATTTAGCGCGAACCAGACCAGAGACATCGGGTATCAGAGCGATTTACATGAGCACCAGTTTCGTTACAGAGGGACACATTCATTTTTTTTTGTTAGGCACGGGGAGATTAAGTGATTTGCCCAGAATCACAGGTTGTTGAGCGTCCCTGCCGAGACTCGAACCCGGTTCCCCAGCTTCGAGGTCGACCGCTCTAGCCGTAAGGCTACATCCTCTCCTCTAATGGTCTGCAGTCGGCTGAATTAAAAAAACAAAACAATTTGTAGTCTAAAGTGCTCTATTCTGCAAAACAATCTTGGTGAAATTCCCTTGAAATAATAGGTGAAATAGTCCAACATGAGTTTGTTCTGCGGGGGTTGTTTCCTCTCTTAGGACTTGTCATTGTCCCCTTGCAACCATGTAACACATGTAATTGAGATTTTTCATGTGTTCCCTGTAACTGTTTGGTCTAGATTGTATTTGGCGATTCTTTTAAGTTATTCTCTTTGGGACCACGTTTAAAGGTGTGCAAACTTTTGTTGTTGCTCGCTAATTATTAACTGAGTGTGCAGAGTTGTGACTGTTGAGGATTTTGCACTGCACAATATCAAAAACATACTTAGATTTTACCCAGCTAGTGTCTTAGAAAGGACTAGTACCGAGCCTAACAAAGGTGCAGAAGATACAAAGTAACTGGGCTCAAGCAGGTGCTGCTTAAAGGGTGGAAAGAAACTGAGTAATCTCTTTGTCAAACTAACTGGGTCCAAATTAAGTGTGGGCAAAATCTCGAAATTATTTCCCTTTAAATTTCATGAAATTTGTTAAAAATTTTGCAAAATGTTTTAAGAGCAAAATGTGGTTTGGCAGTATCTTGCGTGACTTTTTTCACGTAAGCACGTACTTCAAGTATACAAATCTGACGAGACACTGGCACCAAACTGGTTTTAACAACAAATGTCTCTTGGCAAGATATTTTTTTCAGAAATGAGTCTCTCTAGAAAATGTATGTGAAATGGAGCAATGTGAAATTCCAATTAATATCTGGAAATTTGCATAACGCCAATAAAGGAATTACACACATTTTGCCAGGGTAGATAACATTTCTCCCAGGCCTACACAAATCCTCCCTAACCGGTTTATAAGCGTTGTCCACAGAATGATGCAACATTTCAAAACAATGTTTTTAAGACGTCAGTGACTATTGGAGAGTGTGGGCTAAAAACCTTTACATTATTTTAATGCTGAACATTGTCCTAACATTTATGATTTTTAGTAAGTTTAAATATAGTGAATTTCTTGTCCCTTTTTAGATTACAAGGCCTTCGAAGATGCTGCTGAAGAATTTCACCCCTACATCCCCTTTTTTGCAACTTTTGACAGCAAGGTGGGTTCAGTGTTGCAGACATACCTGCCATGCAAACCATGGTACAATTGGCATAACGACAGGTCGAATGATTTTGGCAGACAGTGCACAGATTTATATTTATTTGAAGAATTTACTGGAGTCGTGATCTAAAATGTAAATGTCAATGTAAAACATTTACTATATAGAAAAGTGTCAGTGACATTAAAAGCTTGGGCTGATTGCAATAGAAGTTCTTCTGCTCACATGATCCTCTCCCACACAAGTTCTTATCCGACCACCAGAGTACCTTCACAATCTTGTTTAGAATCCTGACCTAGAGTCCCACCACCACCACAGTCAGCACAATTTGATGCATAATAAGCAATTCGAAAAATCTCAAACATGCAAGTCCTTCAAAGCTCTTCTGTATAAGACTATTGTGGTCTAAATAACGTCTGACACAAACATTGTGAACTGAATATCGTTTCATAAATATATAGCCACATTGGCGTTATTGAAAGACAATCTGCACGCAGTGCGTTGTTATTATTGTAAACGATACTTAAGATGTTCTAGTTTTTCATTTTAAAAATGGTGTCTCTCAGATTCCCTCGTGGGATATGGTCTTGTGAGTATTGGACTTTTGTGTCCAATTCACAGATCTGTTTGTGCACAGCTATTTAACTAAAATGTGCATATGATTTTTGCAAGACCAAAACCCAGACCCTGATTCACAGAAGTAGAACTGATGGAATTTACCATCACAAACACGGTTTGTAAATATACAAATTTGGCATTGTGGAATTTATGCATTTTCAAATTTAGGATTGGGACAGATTTGTAAGACGTCCTGAAAAATTCTATCAGAAAAAATATGCGAGCACCAATATACTCTTGAAAGTTTGTGGATATTTACATATGCCTTGCAAAGGTAGACACTGGCTCATTCTAGGGACAGGGGAAAAACACTTCCAAACTTAAAGTGGTATATGGGAAATGTTCTGCTGCCTGGAGAGAGATCTTTGACCCTTGGG
The DNA here is from genome assembly GCA_963921515.1 of Calotriton arnoldi. Classification (NCBI taxonomy): domain Eukaryota; kingdom Metazoa; phylum Chordata; class Amphibia; order Caudata; family Salamandridae; genus Calotriton; species Calotriton arnoldi. The sequence goes on from CAWUFW010011710.1 coordinate 279,216, forward strand.
GCAACAAGATAAAGATAACTGGACAAATGCATTTATGTTTTACATTTCCATAGCTGAATTTTCCAAACGGTGATTACTTTTTTGTTAAAATTTGCAAAATTGCCGACTTGGGCCTGATTTATGGGTTGGTGGACAGGAACTCTTTCTCAAAGATGACAGATATCTCGTCCGCCATATTAGAAATACGTAAGGATATAATGCACTTGTAATAAGGTGCATGGAATATCTGTCACGTTGTGCAATACCAGCAGTGCTTAATTTGAACTGGTGGTTTCCGGTGCTCAGAACAGGCACTTAATTGTCAACACCGGAGCTTGTGACAGTCTGCCACAAGGTGACGCTGTCTGGCTAATTTCGAGATGACCACAACAACAGTTTATTATTAATTCAATATACATTAAAAATGACTTTTATCTGCAGCCAAGCCATTCTCATAGCTTTGGGGCCTGAAATAGTCCGAACTGTCACACTTGTAGGAGTGTGATGATTAGTAGTTGTATTGTTACTATCATTGGCAGCATAGCAGGGGCAGTGTGTGGTGCAAACTGTAGTGTCCTCCTGACGAAAGCCCTTGGACGTATTTTTTTTAACATATTAACCTCTTCGATGCTCATGACGGCACCACGCCGTCATGAGTCACGGTTGAGCTGTGCTCATGACGGCGTGGTGCCGTCACGACCACGCCCGCGATTGGAATGTCCAGCACCTGGCTGGAATTCCTGCCGCAGGCAAGCGGTTAAGCACTGATTACCGGTCCACCAAAGTCTAAATCAGGCCCTTAGTGAAGGTTATTTCTTATTTTTGGTTAGTTGGGAGAAGTCAACTCTATTTAATTAACTAGTCCTATGTTTTATGATATGTAGAGACATTCTCTCAGATTTACTATTCTTTTTTGTATGGGAGTTTACATGATGCTCACCCCGCATAAACGTCATTGTTGATCACTATCATGCACAAAGGGTTTTTTGGTCCGAAACGTTGACACAACCATATCACGAAGCAGCTATGTTCTGTGAGTATATGCAAAGAAGGTGAAACGGTGTGGAAAGAGAGCTAACACTGCTAGGATTCCATCCAAAGACAGATATGCTAATGTAGCTTGCCCTGGATCTGTGTAAAATCCTAGCACCAAATTAATTCAGGCACAAACAATGGGCTAAGTGAAAATCACATAATTTTCTGAAGCGGGCTACATGAAAATTCCATGCAGTGACATGCATTATGCGATTAATGGGCGGTGTTTGTTGTATAGAAGTTTGTATTCGATATTATTCTTCGAGTACAAATGTCATGCAAAAAGCCACTGACATAATTTTGCTTCGTGCTTCAACAATTAGCGTTGTGCAAAAACGAAGTCTTGCAGATTTTCACGCAGCGTGAGCACATGTTAGTAAATTCGAGCCTGCATCAGGTCATGTGTGAACATCCATTGACTCCTCATCACTTCTTTGCATTTCTCTGCTTCTCTCCTCTTGAACCCCGCTGTAGGTTGCCAAGAAGCTGTCCCTAAAGATCAATGAGATTGACTACTATGAACCCTTCCATGATGAGCCCATCACCATTCCCAACAAGCCCAACAGTGAAGAGGAGATTGTTGACTTCCTGGAGCTGCACAAGAGGTAGAGAAGATACTGACAGATTAAAGGGGTTCATGGAAAATGCTGGGCTGATGGTTAACATAGGATCTGATTTTAGGGAACAGACTCTAATTACATTTGGTACCCACCAGGGACAACAAGATTTCATATTATTTTTACAGTTACCCTATTATAATCCTTGTTTGGTGTGCTTATTCCATCCCTCAACCACTAGTGAAGAACTCACTGGATCATCTGAAAGCCTTCTTATACAGCTCAGTTGTTTTGACTCTTCAACGTATAGATCTAAACTCCTTTCATGATACGAGAACATCTGAAATTACAAAATTTGTCTTTTTGCAGATTTTTGGTAAAAGGATCATTTTTGATGCCTTTCTTTTCTAAAGGGGAAAACCACTGTGAAAAGTAATAACAGTAAAAAAGGCAAACGGGCAAGGTCACAGTGCTTTTTTGCATTGCGTTTCTAATGTGACCATGGACATTTCTTTGTGAAGTACTGGATGCATCCATCAGGAACGGTGCAAATAGGCTGGCTACAGTGATTGGCAGAAATTCCGTCTCGTTCATATTCATGAGCCAGGATGCTTTCTGATATCCCTGTGAATAGTTATGAACGTAGAGACGGAGGCCAGCAAGGGACATCAGACCTCCATTTTTGCATTCGAAAGACCTCTGTTGCCTTGAAAGTCACCAGGGTTGAAAACTGTATGGGCAAAAGGGCGGGCACTTTGTAAAAGTGGTATCATGTAGCCTTTGTGAACGGCTGCAAATTATTGACAGATTTCTCAGACTGAAAAAAGAAAAGACCACCATGCCATGGTGCTTACTGGGATAACGCAAATGTGACGTGGGGCCCCTGAATCTCTCATATCTCACACATACATGGGTCTTGGGCTGAATAAAGCCCCCCGAAGGCTTGTGGGCCTACTGACAGGTTGGGGGCCTACCGGTGGCGTAACACAGGCCCCGCAGCCCCCACAGTTCAGGGGGGCCCACAAGCTTTAGGGGGCTCCCTCAGCACAGTACCAGTGCCAGAGAGCTTGTGATCGAGTCCGGAGGGGCCCCTCCACGTACCTTGCAGGGGGCCCCCTCAAGTTTCGTTACGCCACTGGGGCCCACCTGCCCTGCAGAGGCTACAGAGGCATGTATACCGCCCTTAATGGTGCAACCATTTTCTTGCTACTCACAAGGATTCACAATCTTGACCTTGTGAGTCGCAAACAAGCAAAGACGATTGACATTTTAAAATATTGTGTTTTTGTTTTCCTCCTTTGAAAAGCCTACCACTTTCACAGCGCAAGTTTCGCGGTTTATGTTTCGAGCTGTATCTGTTTGGAAAAAGGGGACGTCCATTCAATCTGGTATCAAAGGGGATATTGGGTACGGCCAAGGGCTGGATTGGTCCTGAATATAAAGATGCAGAAAGTCTTTGAGCATCTTCTTTACAATTCTCATCTCCCACATATGGTATGTTGTCTTTATTTGTAAATCGCACTTATGCAGAGCTTCATGGCGCTAAGAAAACGCAACTCCAATACTACACCTGGGTAAATTTAACAGAGTCTATAATCATATTTCCTGACAAAATACTGCCAATTAGTATTGGCAAATGGCTCCCTTTTCCAAAATCCCCAATAGTGAAAAACTAGCTCATAACATGGCACTTCGTGCTTCCTATGGCTGTTCACATGACCCAGACAAACAAATAAGGAAGTGATCTCAGACTATGAATTCTGGGAGAGGAAATACATTGGATAAAACGGGATATGTTGTAATGATTAAAAGATCATATGGTTAAAGGCAAATCGGTGAGTTCAAATGTAAGCAACCTGCAAGTTGAAATAAAAATGAATTGCATCATCAAACAGTGTGCTAGGATAAACGAACAATTGCATAATACACATTCTATACAACATGCCCACCATGCCCACATTTCTATCTATATATGACTGGAGCTTCTGCAGCCAGAACAATTAACAACTAAGGGCCTGATTTAGATGTTGGCGGACGGGTTACTCCGTCACAACGGTGACGGACATCTGGTCCGCCAAAATATAAATCCCATTATATCCTATGGGATTTATATTTCGGCGGGCGGGCGGTATATCCGTCCACGTTGTGACGGAGTAACCCATCCGCCAACATCTAAATCAGGCCCTAACTTTCCTTTAACATAGAAACAGCATGAAAAAACCCAGCATAGCAACTTTAATAATGCTGCATAATATACCCCCAAGTGCAACACTTTCAATGAGCCCTAGGCAGTAACTCTGGGCTCCAGGGAGTAGTGTGCTACACAAAGTGCTTCAAAGCCTCATCAGGGTTGTACGTGCTATATAAATGTACCACAAAGAGATGGGAGTCCATTGCCGTCATTCTTGTTCCAGAGAATCAACTCGAGTTTCCAGCGGCATGGGTCATGCTAGATTTTTCACAGCACAACGTTGAGATGGACAAATGATAGGGACATGTTGTACAGGGGCGGCTCCTCCGCTAAGGCGGAGGTGCGTCGCCCCACTTCCTTTCATCACAGCAAAAAAGGAAAAATAAAATGATAATAACGCAATGTTATTATTTTATTTTTCTGTGCTGGGGTAGTTTTGTGGGGCGGGGCTGGGCTGCGCAGGGGGGAGGAGTGGTGACACCATCCTAAATGCGTGTGAATGTTTGGCCGGCCCAACATTCATGCGCACTTAGCATGTTCTGCACCCAGGCTGCATTACAGCTTGGGTGGAGAACATGCCCAGGCTTCCATTCCCCATCTGAGCACCAAACCCAACGCTCAGACCAATCACAGCATTGCATTGCAGCGTTGTGATTGGCTTAGGGGAGCCTGGGTGCTTACCAATTACAAAGCTGCATTGCAGCGTTGTGATTGGCTCAGGGGAGCCTATCATGCTTCCTGTTCCAGCAGAAGCCAGGAAGGGGACTGAAGATAGGCTGTGGCCTGCCAGTCGGCCAGCCGAAAGGTAAGTGACTTTAAAAAAAAAAAATTCTCCCCACCTTACCCCCTCCCCGCCGCCCCCACCCGCCTTCACTGCCCCGCGCCCCACTACTGATTTGCCGGACCAGCCGCGACTGATGTTGAAATCATTTACTTGATGCACAACTCTTTCAGTTCGATCATGGTATAGCCCACAGGCCCAGTCACCTTCAACTTACTTAGAAATTGTCCAGAAACAAGTGCCATCTACTAAATTTGAGTAATCTGGCTGCAGACTGCAGTTCAGTCAAGACACTAGCCCCAGCATTCCTAACGATCCAAGAACCAATATCTACCGCATGAGTGGGCAACCCTACAGTATTTAATGTTTGGAGCAGGGAAGATTCTTGGCTACATCAGTTAATTTCAAGAGTTTTGAAATGCTCAAAATCAGGTGATTTTCCAATAATATTCGGCATCTTTTCCACAGCCCTTTCAGCAGCAAGCATTTTTACACAATGTTTTAAGAGTTCACCGGTGGTGCGAGTCAAACACACTTAACCGAAAGCAGCCAGGCTAGGGTTGCACATAGAAACTGGTGGAACTTGGAACAAGATTTCACAGAGGCGATGAAGAGGATGGTGAAGATGAGGGTAGGAGATGAAGACCACCACAGCAGTCCCCAGCTGGGCGTCTTTGACTAAAACTGCAAAGGCAAAACCTTCTCAAACCTGACATCTGCCTCCAACTGTTCTGTTTCTATGGCAGCAACGAGAAAAATCCTGCTGCCATAGAAACGTGACATCCAATTGGCCCAACATATTATATTCCGAAAATGCTCTCCCTGTATCTCTCTTGCTATTTACTTCTGTTAATTTCCATTGACATTCTTAAAGGCAGCCAACACTTTGTGCAAAAACAGGAGGTCTGTGACTCTCCCAGGGCCGACAAGAAGGCTTCCGGTGGACCCCCCAGGATGGGGGAGGTATATTGTGAGGCAGATGGACCCCCAATTTCCCATTCGCTGAGACTTTGTTTGGCATTTATTGTCCTTAAAGCTCGCCAACTCACATCACCCTCAACAATCAAAGACCAGGGCAGCCTGTCCTCGCTGAGTAATCACTTCTCTTATCCACCAAGAAACGAAATTGCTGCAATTTTCAGACTTTATTAAAATACATAATATAGCAAGATGACAAAAATTGTGATGTTTGTCACAGAGACTTCCATTTGGATGTAATATTCCATGGCAAAAATCCAGGGGTGTTTTTGTGGACTGTAAGATATTGCAAATTCATGACTCTTGGGCAATATATGCAGAAAGTGATGGGTGGCCTCAGTTCACTTGCAAGTGTGGGTCGGACTGGCCTATAGGGCAATCAGGCGGGCTGGTCTGATAGGCCACTGTATGGGCCGGACTTTGGTCCTATTCGTGGGCCTGTTTTATGGTCTGCTAAGCTGGGTTTTACGGTTCATTTCACTGATATCAAAATAAACTTTGCCTGAAGCAAGCTTAAATCCATGTAGACTTCCATACATTGTAAGGATCACCTGCAGAATATCGGAACCAAACACATTGTGTGGACAGAATATCGTGTTAAAAATATCGAGGGCCCATAATCGAGAAGGTAAGTGCGAATACGCAGGTTTACTATTCTTAACTCCACATCTGCATACCTTGAAGATATATATATCTTCAAGGTACATATATGTGTACTTATATATAGTAAAACTTTGCTTACCTATAGAAACTTACCTTCACAATATATTTGTCCTCAGTATTCTTGGCACGATATTTTGTCCGCACTATATTTTTTCTCCGATATTTTGTCTAAATACCGCTATCTAATTCAATGAGGGTCACTTTTATTTCGGTGCCCGGGCCTATTTTCTGTCCCAGTTTGACCTTGTTGCAAGTTGTCATGTGCCTGGTGTGAGACTTATCTGAAATGACCATACTCAAAACCGAACGCCAATTGCTAATTTTCATGGTAAACAACATTCGTAGCAAGATTTGTGCCCAGTGGATAGACATTCTGAATCCGCGCCTACAAAGCAGCAAAATAATTTCTTTGTATCAATTCAGCACCCAGACTACATCCGTGTGGGTCAGTTTGGCACTGGCAGTTACACTGATTGACAAGTGTCATACGTTATATCATATGTTCAGTGCAAAATATCACTTTTGTAGTGGTAAGTCGATGTAAATGTTTGCAACATGGATTTGGGACAAGAGAAGTAGCCAGGAAAAAAGTGCCAGAAAAATATGTTGGGAAATTGATCAAGAGGCAAGACAAAGGGAGCTGGCTACTTATAAAAGTCCTAGCACAATAAGGGATATGATAGGTAAAGTTAGCTTTATGTACGCAGCGGTATGAGCTTGTGGTGAGTTTTACTCTTGATAACAGTGCGTTAAGTCATGTTAGTTGTGTTTATAATCCTTAGACTGCTATTAGGTTGCCTCCAAGCACTAACTGGGGAGGGAAGGAAGGCATGAGAGGAATGTGAAATGACAGCCAGAATCATGAAAGAGATACAGCTGGTCTAGAGAACGAGAAGAAGGAGTTTGATTTTTTTTTGTTTTAGGTTTTTGTATAGCACTAACTCGATCCGAAGGAATCAGAGCACTTTAGATGAGCACCATTTGCGTTATAGACGGACACATTCATTTTGTGAGGCACGGGGAGATTACTCGATTTGCTCAAAATCACAGAATGTTAAGAGTCCCTGCCGAGACTCGAACCCGGTTCCCCAGCTTCAAGGTCGACCGCTCATGCCGTTAGGCCACATCCTTACTGGATTCTAGCACAGACCTTGAGACTCAATAAAGGCTCTTCACAGGGCTGGGATGGCTGGCATACAAGAACAAAGGAAGGACATTATGGCCACATTTTATCTTATTTTACAAATTTAATTCCATGGATCAGGCACACCTCATTTGATGTCCTTGCAGACGGAGAGCCTCAATGGAAGAGGTCCATTTTCATGGGCCTCCCAGAATGTACTTTGTTCATTTCTGTCCAGAAACCACTGATCTGTGTATTACAGCTCCTGGTATCCTGGGCTTCTAAAATCACCCAACATGTAAGGTTGGCAAGTAGAGGTGCCATTGTATAATAGACTGGCCTTACAGAAAAAGGTAGAGGCACGTCGTGGGTTAGAGCAAAGAATGAACATATGGGAGTAATTGGGGGTAGAGAGAAGAGTCTACTAGTTTACCAGTTTACTGGTTAAGATAGTGTTTCTTGGTTTCTAAAATCCTTTATGAGAATAATCAAAACAACACCATATTTTGTCAAAAGCAGAGTAATACAGAACATTATATAAACCATCATCCTAAATTAAGTCTAAAAAATAACATATTAATAATAAAAATAATTATACATATAAAGTATAATGTCTCTTAAATTCTTATAAAGTAATGATTAAATTAGCAAGGTAAGCTTTTTAGTTAGATTTCGAATAAAAAAATAGATGAAAGTATATAGAAGATGAAGAAAAGGAAATTAAGAGTGGGGTGTAAAATATAGTACTCCAATGTCAAAGAATGAATAATCAAATATTTAAGTGAGATGTACCTCAGAAAAAAACAGCTATAAAATGATAACAGCTAATATAATATACAAGAAAACACTATGGGGCTGATTACGATGCAGCCCGTAAAGGCTCCGACTGATGGTCGGAGCCTTCTGGGCTGCATCGTAATCGGCCCCTGGGTTTACCTACCGACCGCCGCATTACAAAGCTGGCGGTCGGAAACTAAACCGGACGGTCATTCCTGCTGGCTTCCGAGGGGCTCAAGGAGCCCGTCGGCTAGTAGGAACCAGCTCATAGTCCCAAAGGGTGGGTCTTTCCGCCCTTGGGATTATGATGCACGGTTTCTCCCGGTTGGGGGTATAGGTGCCCCCTCCTGATCCCTGCACCCTGTGGCAGGCACCTTGAGGTGCCTGCCACGGGATGCAGGGATGAACAGCACCTCCCTGGTTTACAGCCGTAATGCATGCTCCTACAGGGAAATGTAGGAATGCGACCGAACATTGTTCAGTCGCATCCTAATTAGGCGGCCGGGATCGCCGACCAGAGGTCGGTCGGCCCCAGGACCGAGAAGGACTGACATCGTAATTAGCCCCGATGTATTACACTAACATCATAATGTCAAGGAGATGTATAGCCTTGTACAATGATGGTAGGTTCTGAAGGCATATTTATTTTAGATGTGGGTAAAAAGGAAGTAAATGGGGTCCAAATCTGTCAGAGTTTAAAAGACAGAGATAAAACTGCCAGGACAGGGTGTGGGGGTCATTAGTTTTTTGTTTTTCAGAAACAAACACATGCTTTGGGAATTTGTTTTTCAAAAACAAAAAAAGTTCAAAGGTGTAGTGAACAGCCATCAAAACCGAAGACGGTTGTCCTGCAAAATTTATGTTACTTGAGATAACAGCTGTGATGCTGCTTCCTTTTAAGGTACAGAGATAGATTTGCTGGCAAGTAGAATGGATATTTCGGGGCAGATTTACAAGCCCCTTGCGATCCTTTTGCGCCACTGTTGTGCCACTTTTGTGACGCAGCGGCGGCGTAAACAATGCAGCCAATTTACAATGTGACGCATCTAGGGAGATGCGTTATGTTGTAAAGCCCTGCGTCACATTATACCTGCGTCAGGTATAATGTATGCAGGGTGGGCGTTCCCACGCAGGAAAGCCTCGTAAAAGTGATGCAGTGACATCTACAAGATTTCACTGCGCCACTTCTAGGACGCCACTGCATCAAAACCTTATGCCTGCTTGAAGCAGGCATAAGGAGTGACGCAGTACAACAAGTATAGGCCTCAATATGCATTGCTGGTGTTGTGTCGCGCTTGCGACACAACTCCATCAATGTGTGACTTTTGGGCCAACTGATGCGTCAGAATTTCTGGTGAATCTGTCAATCCTTGCGCCATGGTGCGATGTATTGTAAATACGGCGCATCCATGGTGGCGCAAGGGTATCGCAGGGTGGTGCAGGGAAACTGACGCATCTCTATAGCTGCGTCAGTTTTTTGTAAATCTGCCCTTCATTTTTATGCCTAGCCATGGACCACGTTCTGGAACAAAACGTTCCAATGAGAACAGAGGAATATGCCACATAGTCTCCATGAAACAGTTAAAAATATATATTTATGTTTGGGTTACCAAATAAAAATGGATCACATCATTGAAAATTTCGAGAAATCAAGGTAAAGGCAATGTAACTTTAAATTTGACTTTGTTTAATTCATCTCATAACAGTTAAATTTTACAGGAAAAATAGGTCCTTGGAAATACTGTTTACTACTACACAGCTCAATGTTAATAATTTTACAAACCTCGTGCGGATGAAAGGCTGAGTGAGTCTGTTGGGGTTTGAACCTGGGACAGTGTGGTCAAATGCAAATCAAAGCAGTGGATGCTTCTGTCTAATAACTCATCAGGTGCGGCAATTGTCCTGTTGGGTGTTGTCACCATGATGTCCTTTGAGAATACAAAAACGAGAGTGTTAACAATTAACATATAGGGCCTCATATAAAGTTAGGCGGACAGGCCATGAAACTGCTAGAGTCCCACCTCCATCAACCTTGCAGCGATCACCCACTGAACATAATGTTTCCCATCATGTTGGTATTGATTTGCTTTGTAAAGCGAGTGAATGTCAATGGCGTCTTGGTGCTGATATCTACTACACTGAATAGAGAGCAATCCCAAACTCAAACTTACTGCGCACATCTATTCACGTTGAGCAGGAGAATAACCAAGTTTTAAGATGTTTCCTGAAGCTAAAAAGATTAGACTGGCCTCTCAGGTGTTCAGGTAGGTGATTCCAAAGTTGTGCTATGGAGTGAATAAAGCTCCTACCTCCCAATTCTTTCTTCTGATTTTACGGACATTGACTCTCCTAGAATTAGTTGAACATAAAGTCCTTCTAGGTATGTGCCAAGAAAGTATTTTTTCCAAGTATGCTCAGCCATTGCCATACAGGGTTTTATGAGCCAGACATAAGGCCCTAAGCCTGACTCTTTCCTTTGCACAAAGCCAGTGAAGCTCTCGTAATGTCTCAGACACTGGCTTGAAGTATGGAAGTCTCCCCGCCGCATTCTGTAGGCCCTGGAGTTTTTTCAGAGAGCGCTGGTGAATGCCTAAATATAAGGCATTACAATAATCCAGCCTCGATAACACCAAGGCTGTGACCACGGATTTTTGGAGTTCGAAAGGGATGAATGGAAGAATCTTCCTGATCTTACACAACAGAAAAAACAGGAAGAGGTGAGTAAGTTGATCTGTGTGTTGAAAGACAAACTGGGGTCAAAGATTATTCACAAATTCCTCACAGAAGATACCTCCATTATCTAGGACACTTCTCAGCTCCTCAGTAGCTACAACCAGAGCAGACTCAGTGCTGCTGGGATTTGGCCTGAAACCTAATTGCACTGAATCTAGGATTTCATTCTCCTCCAAGAACTTAGACAGTGCAATATTCATATGTTTTTCGAGGATCTTAGCTGAAAAGGTAACCGAGAAATAGGACGATAGTTCTCCACCTCTTTTGGATCTAATGTAGGTTTCTTCAACATTCGGAGGATAGAGGCCTTTTCCCACTCCATAGGAAAGAGTCCAGAATCCAAAATAGAGTTCAATAGCATAATAAGGGGATTTTGTGTGGTTTAAGAGTTCAGCTACTCTTTCCTCGTAAGCGAGGGAAACTTAGCAAAGGTTCTTTTACCAGGAACTGTACTGGTTGATTCCAGGGGCGCAACTGAAGGCCTACCATTAAAATTTAATTTGCCATGGATTTTCTCTACCTTATTTTTAAAGAAATCTGCAAGTTGATCACAGAATAGCTGACTGGGGACCAAAGTACAGTTCGAAGATAGATTGGAAAGAATCTGAACTTTAAAAAAAGATCTATGCTAAATAAAAGATTTTCGGAGAAATGTTTGGTTTTGTCGATAACAATCAGATTTTTATATTCCAGAATAATTTAATTATATTTAACCTTTTCTTCCCTCCGGTAGTTTTTCCTCCACACTTTCTCCTGCCTTCTACATTTTTGTTTTAGTTCCTTAAGCTTAGGGGAGAAACAGGGAGCAGAAAGTCTTCTTCTATAGTTTTTGGTAATTTTATCAGGGGTGAAATTGGTAACAGCATCTCTTAACCACTTCAAATATGGCTCTACTGCTGAGTTAGAGTCTTTCATAAATCGGGAGAAGGATCTGTCTAAAACGTCTGCCAGGTCTGTTTTTCAAATTTTATTCCAGGCTTGGACTTTTTTACATCGCACATGGTTTTTTATATCATTAGTAGACGAGACAGATTGTAGGCTTTATGGTCAGATCATGAAATAGGAAATATATCTTCAACCTCTAGACCTGAATTGTTGAAAAAATGCCATCCAGGGTCTGACCTGCTATACGGGTAGTAAAAATCACCCGCTGGGAGAAAATATCTAGAAGTTGCTCTGACTCTTTGTTATTGATATCTTCTAGATGAAAGTTAAAATCACCTTAATTAGTAAAATTAGCAGACTGCATACATGATTCTAGAGTATCTCCCAAGCCTTCTAAAAGGCTTGTTTTGGACCGGGAGGCCGTATATATCAGAAATCCATTAAAAAAGGATTGGTTGGATAGCTTACAACTAAATAACATTGCTTCACTATCTATTACTGTGGCATGTTCTTATATAACTTCAAGGTAATACCGATAAACCACTGCTAGGCCTCCCCCTCGCTTACCTACTTGGTCTCACCTGGTGATAGTATATCCCACTGGTAATGTGTCAACCAGGTCTGAGTCTGAGGTTAAAAAAGCCATATCAGGAGTATGAGTTTCTAAGTGATTATAAAATTTGATCTTATGCTTCATAAGAGAGCGCGTGTTTATTAATTTACATTTAAATCTAACATCACTCTCAATAGTAGGTCAAAGGGACGAAGGACCCTCATCCTTGCCTCCCGTGCGGCTTTGTTCCACCTTGCAGGCCCACTCACAATGAATGCAGTGTATATCATCCTGATCATGAATAGGATTAGAAACATTGCATAGTGGAAGCTTAGCTCCCTGGAGTACTTGTGGTGCACGGTTTGGCCAGGGGTCCTGGTGCATGGCGTGGTCTTGGTGCAGACGGGCGCTGGCCAACTTGCCTTTGGGGTGCCTTCGGCCCTCCGACGGTGCCCCTGCTGCGTGTCCATCCACGTTCCCAGTCTCATTAAGTACGGTGCCCGGAACAAAGACTAGACTGAAAACAAAAAAGCCGTCCTTGGCAACCAGTCCCGGCACTGGACACGGCCTGGGAGGTGCAGATAACAAAAAACAAGATTCCTCTGTGCCGCCTAGCATGCACGTGTGGTTTGCAAGATGGCAATCAGTTAAAACATTTAAAAATGTTCAAATGTAAAAACACTTAGGGAGATATGTACAATAGAAGTGGCGGAGTGAGGCGTTAGCTGTTATGGCTTAACGCCTGACTCCGCCACTTCTGAAACGCAAGGCTGCACCATATTTACAACGATATAGTGCAGCCTTGCGTTTCTCCCTGCGATGGCGCTACACTTAGCAGTGTAGCGCCAACGCAGGTACCCTTGCACCATAGTGCAAGGGTGTCTGCGTGCAGGGGAGGATTGTTTATGTGTAGGAAGGTGTCCCTTCCTGCAATAAACAATACTGAAATGCCATTTTGTCACTTTCATGTGTGCTGCTTAATGCAGCACACATGAAAGTCACAAAATGGCATTTTTTAAAAAGATTTTTATGTACAGGAAGGGGGACCTTTCTGTACATAAACAATCCATGGCATTTTGCTTTTTCCATGTGTGCTGCACAAGGCTAGGGGATTGTACATATGCCCCTTAGAACACTGAGACGCTTCGTACCCTTGCGTGAGTTTCTCCGCTTGTTCCACAGTAAATAAAATAGACATTGTGTCCACGTTCCCAGGCTCATTAAGTACAGAGCCCGGGATGAAGACTAGACTGCCAACAAAAATGGCATCTCTAGCAACCAGTCTTGGCTCTGAACACGTCCTGGGAAGTACAAATATCAAAAAACAAGATTCCTTTGAGCCATCTAGCGTGCACGAATAGTGTGCAAATTGGCAATCAGTTAAAACAGTAAAAAATGTTTAAATGTAAAAACACTTAAAACATTGAGCTGCTCCGTACCCTTGCAAGAGTTTCCCCCGCCTATTCCCCAGTCAATACAATAGACTCATCATGTTGATGAGAAGTGTTTCCCAAAAGTGTCCACACGTTCACAGATGGAACACTTTCAATGAAAATGCAATGCTGGTCAGGCCACCGTATAATGGCGGCTAAGTCAGATTTTAAATGACATTCATGAACAGAAAAAAATCAGTACCCAAAGTCTCATCCTCGATAGGCGGCCTTCTAATGCTATAGAGGCGTGGCTTCCTGCGGTGGGCGGGCGGATAGCAAAGGGTTTCCTGATGGAGCTAACTGCACCTCTCCAGTCAGAAACTGAGCGGTTCCCAAACTGTAATGAAGGTGAGACAACCACAAGTCTAAACTAAAAGTTTGAAAACATGGCTCTTTTAAGTATGGTGTCTTCAGGATCCTCCTTGCTTATGCTGAGCACCGGGAAACCCGATGGGTAGCTGTGCACTTTACAAATGGCAATTATTGACAAGTCGAGCACTGAGAGAACCCATCAGTCTTTGTTAGGTACCCCATTACTATCCCACCTAAAATGATGTCTATAAACCCAGTGAAATGGCGAGCAAGAGTGGTTAGTTCAAGGCCCAATCAGCCATCCCTGACGTGAATGGAACACAAGGCAGTATCATTGAGGGTGCAATGTGAGCTTCTTCAGCCCCTGCTGAATAAGTGTCCTCTATTCACAGGGCCCTCACTCACCTAAAGGCAGTCATATTTCTGTTAGGGAGCCTTTTTAAGGGCTCAGTGCTGGCACTTACATCAGGCTTGGCAAGAATCTCAGTGATCCCTCTTGGTGGCCTCGCCTTCTTTCCGCAAGTCAAAGCAGTGACCAACGGCGTCAACATTCTGATCTCAGTACTTCAGCAAGTCCTTCTGTTCCGTCAAAGAGGTCACCAGGTCATGCTGAAAATATCCTACACTACTACATCACTAGACCAATGTAGCATCATCTACACTGGGCTACCAAAGAAGTCATTGAAAGGCTGCAAAAGGTACTAAATCTGGTAGTTAAAATGTATCTAAATCCCCAATGGAAAAATCATATTAATACAGCTGTAAAATTACCCCATTGAACCCAAATTGATACAACAATACAGTACTGAGTCTTCAGCTCTAGCACAAGGTCATTTGGAACTACTGTCCAGGATACACCTACATGTGCAAACACCTCATTACAGGTAGACAAGAAACCTGTGTTAAACAACTTCACACTTGAGCACTCAACAGCTTGAGATCCGCAGTGCTTAATTTGAGCCGGTGGTTTCCGGTGCTCAGCGCTGGCACTTAATTGTCAACACCGGGTGCTTGTAACAGTCTGCCAGATGGTGGTGCTGTCTGTCTAATTTAAAGATCAGCATAACAACAGTTGTTTATTAATTCAATATACATTAAAAATGACTATTGACAGCTGCCCAGGCCATTCTTATAGCTTTGGGGGACTGGAATAGGCTGAATTGTCACACTTGTAGGAGCGTGATGGTTAGTAATTCTGCCATTGGCAGCACTGTTAGGGGCTGTGTGTGGTGCAAGCTGCAGTGCCTTCCTGACAAGAGCCCTGCCACTTTTTTTTTTTTTTTTTACAAATTAAGAACTGGAGGTCCTAGGATATCCCAGAAGTCCAGGGTCCCAAATGGTGGAATTTCTTGATCCCTCTACCTATTGCAGAACATAATCACAAGCTGTTTGAAAAATGCCTGAAAACTGATTTTTTAAAATATGGTCTTGAAAGATGTCAGAAAATGAAAATCTACTGCTACTATATGCTATTTGCGGCAGGATGTTTTGCACCCTTATTCACGAGGTTAGATCAAAACAACCACAGTAAAGGCATTCTTTACAACGTCTATGAACATCCATCTCTGAATGCTAACATATTTCAGCCTCTGAATCACTATTGTTCCCCTACCCATTCCAACTCACAGTCTTCTGCATCCCCTACGGTGGAAACTTTTGTTCCTGACTTCCATGAATGTAAAGACAGAGAAGTGGAGATACACTTCAAGGCCACCACATATGCACACAGCACAATTTCTTTCACTCGATTTCATTAACCACCGCGCTGCTCCAACAAGGCTGGCGTTCCCTGTTATTTGACGATTAGCACACAGCTTGTGGCGCATTCAATGCACCATCAGCATTTGGATTTCGCAGCTATTTGACTGCACTCCAAATGTTACGCTAAACACAAAAAATAAAGCGAGTCCTCATGTGCTAATCTGGTTATGGGTGTGCAGATTTCAACAAACATAGTGCCAGGTAATGCTGCCCCCTCTAGGGTTCATCCCTATGTTTATTTATCCTAATTATAATACTGTTCAATCCTAATATACCATTAGTGTAACATAAAGTCCAACAGCCGCTGCTACTGAATGGGGTGGTGGGGCGATGGGTGGGTGGGGCAGTGGGTGGGGGAAGCGGAGGGGGGAATAAAAAATAAAATGACGCCGGCCGCCACCTTTCCTCCATCGTATGTGCTGCGCCGCAACAGGAAGCACACAGCCTCCCAGAATCCCCTGGCCAATCACGACACTGTCTTACAGCAGCATTGTGATTGGTTTGAGTGCTGTGGTGCGGTGCGCAGATGGGGGCAGGGAGGCTGTGCATGTTCCTCACCAGGTTGTGTAATGCAGCCTGGTGGGGAACATGCAAAGTGCGCAGGACGGTTTGGCCGGCCAAACCGTCCTGCGGACTTTATAGTGTGCTTAACACTCCTCCCCCTGGCCCCTGCTCTGGCCAGCCCAGCCCCACCCACCCTGCCCCTCACCTAAGGAAGAAGGAAAACTAGAATGATAATAACATTAGTCATTATCATTTTAGTATTCTTTTTTAAACTGTTCGCAGAGCTGAGGGGCGACGCTTCTCCACCTTAGCGGAGGAGCTGTCGCTGATAAAATCCGTTCATAGTACTGGGACTAGTCTAGAAGAGTCTTTAGATGGGCCAGAACAATGGCAGCTGTATCCAATCCCTCTACCGGAATATTCCATCACTCTGTCCGAGTGGTCCCAGGCAGCCCATCATTGTTCAAGAATGTCCTATAATGTGGCAGAATTGTTCCAGGATATCCCATTACTTGATTTGAATGTTTCATCACTATGCATGAAAATCTCTATGGTGATTCATATTAATCAATGTCTATTATGGATTATCACATCATTATGCTGGGATTTTACCAGCTGGGCTCATCAGTGAACGTAATTTTTCCAGACTATCACACCAGTCTAATGGGACCCTACCAGACTATTTCAACAGTTAACCAACATTGCCCCTCAAAGTGCACACAAACCCCATAAGTGTGCCTAAAAATTCCATCACTATGCCAGAATACCATCTTCCCACTGCATTAGTGTAGTTCCATTATATGAACTCTCCTGGTCTGCATGGTGAAATTGTGAAGTTCGTAGAGACAAGGAAAAAACTAAAATCTCCCTCTCTTGTTCACCAGTCGAGCAGTAGATTAAAGCCAAGTTAGCCGCCGATTATGAGTGTCTCAAAAGGGTTGGGGTATTTACTAGACGCAGTAAATTCAGACTTCATGTAATAAATTATCACTGGTAAATACTTCCTATTCTAAGTTTTAACTTGGGAATGGGGCATAACATGCACATTTTGGGCATGATTACCATGTCGGGCAGGCTCATGCCGCCCGACACCGTTGTGGTCTCGGGACTGACCGACCTCCGGTCGGCAGTCCCGACATCGCAATTACAGTGCAACTGCACATTGTGCGGTCGCATACTCCCATTTCTCCATGGGAGTATGCTCGCATAGAGAAATGGGAGCCTGTGTAAATCCCTGCACCATGTGGCAGGCACCGCACATGGTGCAGGGATTTACAGGGGGTTCACCATAGGTGCCCACCAAGCCCCTAACCGGAGGGCCAGGGGGCCCTGCTAGGGGTCCCCAAAGGCACTTTACTACAGCAAATCCATGTCGGAAAGGCCGACATGGATTTGCTCTCGGAAAGTGACATCATAATCCCGAAGGTGGAAACGCCTTACTCACGGTATTTATGTGGCCCTTCCGACTGGCCCATCGGAAGTCAACCGGATTGACCGGCCAGTTTGAATTCCGACCGCCGTAATTGTAAAACGGCGGTCGGAAGTCCAACCAGGGATGTTGGTCGGAAAGCCTCCGACCAGCGGTCGGAGGCTTTCTGACAGACATCCTAATTAGCCCCTTTGTTGTTTACTGAGCCAAATTCTGCATGTCTCAGTAATTATCTATGTTTGATCCGCTAAAACCGACCTGTGGAAAATTCCTTAGATGAGATAATTATTGATTTTTAAATCTTACCAATGCACAAAATTCGGCAGGGGTTGGACTTCTGATCTTTGTGCAAACAGAAGTTAGCGCTGGGATCAGAATCTAGTCTCAGCCTCAGAATCGGGGACTAAGGTAAGTGAGCATAAAATCCTAATAATGTCTTCATCAGACAAATGAAAATATTTACAGACATTTTAAAAAGTGCCCTTTTGGTTCACCTCAAAAGTTTGCACTGTAAACTAACTTTAATCCTGAAATAGTACATTTTGACAGAGTTTCATTAATTCTAATGAATCTGGGAATGATCCATGATATTTCATGAGGAGGTCAGGTGGGAAAATATTTCAAAATGTTGCAAAAGAAGTCTCTGTTTTATAGCATTTACTGCGGTGCATTATCCCAGTATGCTTTGACTGAAGAATGAGATCTCCTCCTCTCATGAAATATACTCCAAAAGAAAACATAAGTCAAATTGGAATCACTAACCAGAACATTTTGACTAGCACTCTTCAGCAGTCAGCAGTTGGTGGCTTGAGGACTGGGCCCAGGCTTCCAGTGTTCAAATTATTTTTCTAAACATCTTTTGCTAAAAGTTGTTTTGCAAACCTTCATTTACAATTACCTCTTCTTCTATGTAGTCTATTATTTTGATCAAAACATCGTTTTGTAATTTTTTACCTCTTTACTGCTTTTCATATAATATCAACCAAACAAAAGCGCCTGGTCACACTCCCCTTCCCGCAGGAACTAAATCTTAGAACTTAAGATGCGTCATTTGGAAAAGAAAATTGACATATTATTTTTAATGTGTTGATGGTATTGACATTCTGTTATTCATAATTTTTCTTTTTGTGAGAGCACATCTACATATCGGAAGAGAAACCACACATTTGGGAACCTGTAAATTGTATATGAATTTTCACAGCATACTTCACACAGGCTAAAAATACAGTTCCCCCTTACGTAATTCCTGCAACAGTGTTACTTCTTTGCCGGCGCCTTGCTAAGCGCGAGACTGTTGTCATGAGAGAGCCGCCAGTGCCCATATGAATCAGGGCACTTCCTGGCTATGTTTTTTGCAGGTGGGGAATGTTGCATCTCCCTACCTCTCACTAGTGCTCTATAAAATGATCAATACAGATCTGAGGGTTCAGACCTCGATTCTGAGACAGTAATGTTATATCAGACCAACAACACTATGCCGTAGGAACATTACAAAACGAAAATCATACAACTTGTGGGATTGGCATCAGTAACTAATGGTGTGTTGGTGGGCCCAGTTCCCTACCTACCTCACCTCCAAGATAAGACCTTCCCTCATACCTCCTCATATGTTCTGATCACATGCCTCATAAATGAGGTCTACTGTGGTGTAAAAATGTTGTCTAATAGCCATTACTGCAGTGGTGGTACTGGCCTAGTCCTTTAGAAAATCTTTACATGGTTGGGAGATCCTAGATATAAACACCAGCTCCATGATATAAAAGCATAAGAGCTGGAGTATGCCTCTTTATCTTTTGAGCACTTCATTTAACTTGCTTCAGTTCAAGCTTCAACACAATATCTGTTGATGTGAAACACTGGTGAAAAATCTAGTCAATAGGCTAAATCTAAGAACTAAAGCCATTAATATTATTATCTATCATTAATATTTCTATCATCATCATTATTATTGTTATCATTTTTAATGTTATTTCAAAAGAAAAACAAACATCCAACTAAATACTTGTACTTTTTTACTTTACTTTTACTTTTCAATGCCATTTTGCTGCGATCTACCTAAAATACATTATTATATATATCTCCGCCCTGAGGAAGCCTGTGATAAAGCGAAACGTGTTGGCTGCATGTTTTTGTATTTTCTGAAGAAAAGCACGATTGAAAAAGGCAAACACAAGCAAAAGACCCACTCGTCTTATTGTCTTCTGTTGTTTCATGTACAACTTTCCTTATGTGCACTCTGTTTTGCTGCCTCTCAGTTGTGTTTAAATATATCTAATGTATGACCAATTGGTAGCTGGTCGTTGGAGGCGGGCAGCTATTGTTTGGAACACAGTGAGCACTTCAGGTGGTGCGACAACAGGTTCCCAAACTGCCAGAGCTTCTTAATCACTTGAAGTACCTTTCTGACATTTTTGAAATTCACAAACAAGCCTAGGTGTATGCCTGGAAATGTGCAAAATGGCAGTTCTGCAATGGCACTCTTAGATTTAGTTTTTTGTAAATTTCACCGTGCAGCCACCCATCAGCAAAAGGAGCTAACAGTAGTTTAGACAAGGAGGTGTAGAAGGAAGCAAGAGGGGAATTACCCACCATTAATAGATAAAGAGTCCCATTGGGAGTACCATGGCACTCTTTTGAGACCTATGGCATTTGATTAGGAGTTGGCTGGTCCTGGCTGAACTGTAAATTTGCATGTAAATTTGCCATTACCCTGTGGTAAATCCGCTGTGTCCAATTATGAGTTAAGCTGCATGGACTGGGGAATTACCATGTAAAACCCCATGTCAGTTTCATATGAGCATTTGCCACCTGATCTGAGTAGGTGGTAAATGTATGCACGGGCCTCTGTGTGGGGTGGGGGTGGAGGTAAAGGGTTGTAGAGAGTAGGGAAAGAAAAGAAAAATAAAGTAAGTTGTGGAAGAAAAAGAAATCAGAGCAAGAGGTTTGGTTGTTTCTGCAGCTAAAGCCTGAAAAAATGGGGTCTTGTTCTCCAGCACCCCGATATCCTGGGGGCGGGACAACCTGCCCACTCAGAATAAGGCGGAGCAGAATCTCATACAGTAAATCCGCTTCTCCCTCTGACCCCTCCCCCGACTCAAAATCAGGGCCACCGTGTCACACCTTATCTTTCAGCTATGATGACGAAGACAATAACTTGAAGGACCATTCCTAAACCTTATTAATCTTAGATAAAGCAAAAATAAATTCTTTTTAGCCAATTTTCTCTTTTTCTCTGCTATTTACTGACCACGTTGCACAGGCAACAGGATTAGTTCCCTATCAGCCCCAAACTTTAGTCTGCCTTTGCAATGCTAGAGCAGGTGGTAGCTGCAGCATCTTGAATGGCATCCCTAAATGAAAAGACTGCATCAACACCCCGATCAATAGAGGCAACAGCTCCTGCTCGAATGAGGAATGTCTGAATTATTTTCCTTGAGATGTATTATCGCATCCCCTGATATTGTTTATAAAAACCTGCTTCCAACTCTTAAGACTCTTAAATGTTGGCAGTTCTGGGACCAGGTTGCCATGGCAGCCTGCCTTTATTGCCTTTCTGGTGCAGCACCATTCCTTAAGTACTTCTCGTATTATTATTTGTATTATTGCTTTCATTTATACACGTATTTCATTGTTCCCTTGCTCACAAAGGGAAGCTTTGGTGTAAGTTTTCATAGGAGCTATTAACAGCATAAAGCAAGGGATCAAACCGCAGATGCAACCCTTTGTTTGCTGCTCATCCTTCCTTCAGTGCTATTGTGTTGTCACGTTATACAGACTTGTATATTATATGAAGTAAATGTGCCACGTATATTCTGCTGTTTACTGGGAGTGCACGTGACCGATGTGGGTTGTATGTCGAATACCTACTCCAGAAACATGTGCTACCAAATATTGTCCCCAAAATATCAAGACGGTAAGTATATATTGTCTACATATGGACCGGGGTGACATATGTACCGTCGAGGTACACGTGTGTGTGTGTGTAGATTTCAGAATAGTAAATCTATACTTACCTATATGCACTTATCTTCATGATATTTTAGTCCTCGTTATTTTGTCAACAATATTCAGGCGGCACAATATTCTGGAGTCGATATTAAGGTGGGATACCACGATGGGAGGCGTAGACTTGCTTCCCTCAACAAAGGCACTAAGAAGCACATTACTCTCAGCGGGCATGCATATGTGGCTGTTGTCATCCTGTTTTATCAGTCGTCGAAATTATAAGCAATGGTATTTAGACAGAACCAAGACATGGGGTTCAATCCATTCAGTAAGAGAAGGCCTCATTAAATAGGCATTGTGAGCATAGAGCCAGTTGCTTTCCAGATTTAGAGGGATTGTAACATAGAGTCTAAGAGGCAGTAAGCTGTGATTTGTTTCTTGAGTGATTACCAGCTAGAGCTTGCATGTGTGGTGTGAAAGCTGCATGGGAGGAAGGGGTCTTGTGTGGGAAGGGTTGGGTGTGTGTGATATAAAGTTGTGCTCTGTTTGTGCAAAAGTGGACTTGTTGTTAAAGATGGGATGCGAGTGTCACAAAAATGTGTATCAGATAGTTATACACTACGGACATTAAATATCCACTCTCGGCAAGGTCTCCTCGGGGGTCACTTTTGAGCTTGTTTCTGTGGTTGAAGTTGTGTTTAGGACTGTGTGGCTCCCATGTTGGAGGAGGGGAGGATCTATGTTTAAAACGCTCTCCTGAAGGAGAGGTGGTCCTGGATTTTATGGATGAGGGCCAAATGATGGCTAAGTGGCAGAGGTGAAGGGGTGTAAGCCAGGAAGAGGGAGAAAGGCTGGAAAATGGAGGGTCTCTTGGGGATTTGGATATTATATCAGGAACATAAAGTGAATGATGAGAAGAGGTTTGTGGACTGGAGAAAGTGGAGTTGAGGGTATAGAGTGAGATATTGAAGGACTGGTGAGGCCATTGGAGGCATTGTGAGTGGGATGTTACTGAGAGTGTGTTGACAATTTCACACTAGCTCACTGTCACCCTCTCATTGATGATGACATGGTGACCTGGCTGGACTCAGATGGCTGAAAATACAGCCAGGTCCACCGGTGGGTGTGATGCCCATGTCCAGTCCACCTACGTGCAACATGCTGAAGCATCTTAAGAATTACTCAGTTTTCGTACATGGCTGTTAAGTTCCCTAAATATTCCATGCCAAGCTGACTATAAAA
Organism: Calotriton arnoldi; assembly: GCA_963921515.1. Lineage (NCBI taxonomy): Eukaryota > Metazoa > Chordata > Amphibia > Caudata > Salamandridae > Calotriton > Calotriton arnoldi. Next base: position 302,097 of record CAWUFW010011710.1, read on the forward strand.
TGTTCAGGTCTTAAAGACTCATGTAAGGTTTCTGTAGAAGTGAGATATCCCATTTTGCTCCACCATGAGGTAAGATGCCACAGCAGCTGAGAATTACTCAGGCCTCCGAAACCGCTGTCTGGTCCACACTTTTCAATGTCCGTTCTGGTAGTGTATGCCTACTTGGACACCCTGAGAGGTACAAGCAAGAGAGGTGGGTGGCTCATAATTTTATAGTAGCCAGCGATGTTACTCTGTGAGCCTTACAGTGGTAACCTAGGGGAGAGGATGTGGTGTAATAGCCAGAGCTGCCGACTTTGGAGCTGGGGAACCAGGTTCGAGTCTCGGAGTCGGCTCAACATCCTGTGATTCCGGGCAAATCACTTAGGGCCTGATTACAAGTTTGGCGGACAGGGTTACTCCGTCACAAACATGACGGATATCCCGTCCGCCATATTACAATTCCATTTAATCCTATGGAACTTGTAATACAGCGGGCGGGATATCCGTCACGTTTGTGAGGGAGTATCCCATCTGCCAAACTCGTAATCAGGCCCTAAATCTCTCTGTGACTACCGAAAAAAATGAATGTGTCCTTGTGTAATGTAACTGGTGCTCACGTAAAGCGCTCCAAAACCTTCGGGTTGAGTTTGCGCTATATAAAACTGCAAGAAAAAAATCTAGTAACCATAAACAACCATTCATCTCACGGTAACCGTAACAAGGAAAAGCACAACAAAGCAACCAAAATACCTATGCACTCTGAGACAGGATTCTCTACCCTCAGTGTAGGTAATTCTCGCAAAAGACTCAGGAGAGAGAATCCACTCACCACAGTGCAGACACTGCAGCTCAGTGCAAAAGAAATTCAGCAACAAAAACAAACCAAAACAAATGTCCATTCTACTGACCCCCTGACATTTGTTTTTTCTTTGATTTTTTTGCTTGCTATGAAACTCAGTGGCAAATTTTACTATTTGATATTTAACATCACAATTGATCTTTCCCCTGCATTGAAAGGGAAACAGTCGGGATGTTTGTAACTTTTAACGTCGTGGATGATTTGTTTCTGCATTTGTTGTGGCTACTAAATAACAGAAAACCTGAGCCCTGATCGTGTAGTGCATGGGGATGTACCTCCTACAGAAATAGACAGTTCCCGTCAGCACAGGACTACTTTATGATGAGGAGAGAGGAGACATGTGGCTTATCAGCAACATTTCACTGCTGGTGGAGGGGGCCATACCAGGCTGGGACTCCTTTGCATGCATGCTCCAAGCAGAGGAGCTTCGCCTGCTTACTCTGCAATGGTGGATTCCCTTGCAGGGTTAGTGTTAGGGTGCATAGTGGGATCAGAGCAGCCCTTTGCTAGTCTCATCCTGGGCAGTGTCTGTGAGTCCACATCCCTGAAACCTGTTCAAGTGTGGGAGTCCCATGGCCACCCAGACGACAGCCTTACACCAGATGACAGAGCCGGCTTTAGGGCAGTGCCACAGGTGCGGCCGCACTGGTCGCTGACCTTTGGAGGGGGGCGCTGACCTCAGGGGGAGCGCTGTGTTTAGTAATAGCTGTATTTTTCTTGAATATGATATTATTGTTATTATTGCTCTGCTCTCTGTATAGTTGTAAAGCGCTCTGATACCCGCAAGGGTCATGTTCGCGCTATATAAAGCTATCAAAATAAAAATAAATAAATAAATATGACTGGAGAGATGAGGGGCACTTTTGCCCAGTGGTAGTGAGAGAATCCAAAGAGGCGGTCATGGTGTATGGGGGCGCCAAAAATGATTGTCGCACCGGGCGCCACCAGCGCTAAAGCCAGCCCTGCCAGATGATGAGATTTCTGACACTCAATTCACCTGGTGGAAATATAGGCCCATGGTGGTAACTGACCACTCTAATGGATGGTAAATAAGATGTGAACAGTTCCTGGTAATTTCTTTTTACGCTCCTCTCTGCCCATTATCCTTCCTGCTAGGAGGTAAATTTGACATCAAATAGTCTTCAACTAATGAAGATAAGGGTCCACTAGGATGGTGCAGGCTTCACAAATCACTCCATCCTTCTGTCCCGCAGTATCCTCAGGATATGGCCAAGCGGCCCAATCTTCCTTTCTTTTCTGTCTCTCGCTCTTGTACATCTATGTGTATTTGCAATACGTATATAAATTCTGTAATGTTGTCTAACAATACTTTCTCAAATTATTTCAGGCCCACCTTGAGGCAACTGCATCCCGACAGCATGTATGAGACCTGGGTAAGTCCGATGCATTTCTATATCATACAGCATTCTATAGGTACATCAGGGAATCAGGTATTGCTGCTTTTCCCTTACAGTTGACTCTGAAGTAGCTCAAGAGAGGAGGTGTGCAGAATGTTCTTTGTGGGTACTTAAGCTTAAAGAGTGTGAATACGATTCTTAATCAAGGCAGCTTTTGGGGGACGAAGAAAAGAACCACAAAATGTGATTACTACTGGTCATGAAATGTGTGTGGTTTGGTAATTCATAAACATTCCCTCTGTACCTTGAGCAAATTGTTCATGACCCAAAATGCACATGGAAAAGTTAGCATTCTGCTAACGGGCATGACATCATGTGGTGAGCAGGAACTTGGTCTTGGTCAAGTGTTGGGGTGAAACTGTTAGATTTATGTTAGCGCTGAAGAAAGAATACAAATTTGGTGGTGGAAGTACTCCTCTTTTAGGGAATATACTTAAATAAATAATTTATTTCCCTGTATTTCAGTTCAATTTCTGACTTTCCCTGTGTTGGGACAGAGGGACTAACAACCATGGTGTATAGAGGAGTTATTGGCTTTAGTTTATGTGAATCCCAAATTCCCTTGTGGTGTTTAGTCCCCTTTGCAAGCAAATCTCTTTTCGCAAAGCCTCCCTTGTCAATTTCTTCCCATTCTGCACAAGAAAACGTGGGAATTTTGCGGTGACGACACATTCCCCACCCACTTTTCATCGTCCACTCGTGGCTTGAGGATGCATAATTTCGATATTTCCAGGGCAGATGGCTCACATGCAGCATACGTGCATGTGTTTGATGGTCGGTAGACATCTGTAGACTTCATCATCGTAAGACATCAGACAAATCACTGTACAATAGTCTTACTGTGGCAACTAGAGAAACAGGCAAACAAACTGACTCCATTTAGATCATCAAGGGAAAGGATTTTAGTCTTGCTTTGCTGTATTAAAGGAATTTTTAAATTATTTATTGATTTATTATTTATTAGCAGTTTTCCATAGCGCAGACTAGACCAGTGGTTGACAGAACAGTTCCTATAAAGACTAACTGACCGGCTTTGGATTATAAGAAAGAGCATACATTACAGTACAGAATGAACATTGCAAATGTAAGGATACAATAGTATCATAAAATCATTCAAAATGTAAAACAGAGTGATGAGTAATAAAGTGATAACAGGCGAAATATCAATGCAAAAGCTAAAACAGAAATGCCTGAGATAAACAACACCACAACATAATATCCTAATGTTGGAGTATGGCAGTCTTAGTATCCAAATTCAGTTTTTTTTTTTATAAAGTAATGCGACCAACCAGGCATACTAAGACTGAAATAACTGATATGCTAATTCTGTTTTAAATGTATGATAAGCACATAGTATCTTCATGTCCGGAGAGACGGCCTTCAAGAAACTAGGGGCCTTATATTCGTATAAATCATTCTGTAAAGTTGTTGCAATTTAGGCACTAACTCTGAATGCATTCCGATTCGTAGGGGGTTGCACTTTAACCTACCTCATTAATATGCATAAGGTAGGTCATAAATTGTGACTCAGTATGAACAGCTACCATCACTGGGGTGGTGGCCTGTGGGGTTTTTAGGTTTCACCTAGACAGAGCATTCACTGTCTCTGTGAGACATGTTGTTTACACACAGTGAACTTACAACCCGCTAACAGCTTACCATTTGTTAGCATCAACGTTGCTTTAATTTCCTGTTTTGTCATGGCATGGAAGCGTCGTGTCTTCTCCTTGTGTTTGGCCCTCCCCTCGAGCAAAGACCAAGTTCTTGTGTCCATCCACTGCTCCCATTATGGGAGATACTTTTTTCTGTGTTCTAGCACTCCATATGAGTGCTTGTGTTTTCCGTCAGTCTCCCATATTCCCGTCCATGTAGCTTCTTATCCCTCCCACACCCCTACCCTGTACACTACGCCACTGCACTCTACTCTGCACCACTCTATTCTATGCCACTGCACTCTACTTTGGACCACTGCACTCTATGCCTCTGCACTCTATTCTATGCCACTGCACTCTACTCTGTACCACTTTACGCCAACGCACTCTATGCCTCCGCACCACTCTACGCCTCTGCACTTTACACCACTGCACTTTATGCCACTGGACTCAGTTACACTCTACTCAATGCCCCTGCACTCTATGCCACTCTGCTCTTCTCTGCATCACTCTATGCCACTTCACTCTACTCTACACCACTCTACGCCACCGCACATAACTTTGCACCACTCAATGCCACTGCACTGTGCACCAGTCTCCCCTTCTCTGCACCACTCTGTGCCACTGCACTGTACTTTGCACCTCTCTATGCCACTGCACTTTATGCCATTCGACTCTATGCCACTCGACTCTACGCCACTCTACTCTGTGACACTGCACTCTATGCCACTCTGCTTTCCCTGCACCACCCTATTCCACTGCACTCTATGCCACTGCACCACTCTATGCCACTGCACATCTCCATGCCACAGCACCACTTTTCTCTGTGCCACTGCACTCCACACCACTGCACTCCATGCCACTGCACTCCATGCCACTCTGCTCTTCTCTGCACCACTCAACGCCACTGCACATTACACCACTGCACTGTACACCACTGTACCGCTGTACACTGCTGCACCACTCTACGCCCTCACCACTCTATTCTGTGCCACTGCACTCTGTGCCATTCTACTGTATGCCACTGCACTCTATGTCATTGCACTCTACTCCACTCTGCCCTTTTCTGCACCGCTCTATGCCACTGCACTCTACAGCACTGCACTCTATTCTACACCTGTGCACTCTACTCTGCACCACTCTATGCCACTGCACTCTGCCCTGCACCACTCTACACCGCTGCATGTTATGCCACTGCACTCTATTCTACATCACTGCGCTCTACTCTGCACCACTATATGCCCCTGCACTCTACTCTGCACCACTCTACACCACTGCATGTTATGCCACTCTACGTCACTTAACTCTACACCACTGCACTCCATGCCACTCTGCTCTTCTCTGCACCACTCTACACCACTGCACTCTATGCTACACCACTCTACACCTCTGCACCACTACACTCTATGCCACTCTACTCTGCACCACTCTACTGTATGCTACTGCACTCTACACCAGTCCACTATTCTCTGCATCACTCTACGCCACTGCACTCTACACCACTGCACTCTCCTCTGCACCACTCTACTCCACTGCATTCTACTATGCACCACTATACTCTAGGCCACTCTACTCTGCACAACTTTACTTCACTCTACTCTGCACCACTGCAATCTACGCCACTCTAATCTACTCTTCACCACTTTACTTCATTCCACTGCACTCTACGCCACTCTACTCTATGCCACTGTACCATATGCCACTGCACTCTACGCCACACCACTCTACACAGCACCAATCTTTGCTGCACTGCTCTACATCTCACAACTCTATGCCACTCTGCTCTTAACTGCACTCTACTCTGCACCACTCTACGCTGCTTTACTCTACTCTGCACCATTGTACTCTACATCACTGCATTCGGCGCCACTCTAATCAACTCTCGAATCTATACCACTGCACTCTGCACCACTCTACTCTGTGTCACTGCACTCTACTCTGCACCATTCTACTCTACACCACTGCACTTACACCACTGCACACTATGCCACTTTACTCTGCTGCACTCTACGCCACTCTACTTTGGACTACTCTACTCTGCGCCACTGCACTCTACTCTGTACCACTGTACTCTGCACCACTGTTGTCTATGCCACTGCCCTGTACACCACTGTACACCACTGCTCTCTGTGCCGCTGTACTCTACACCACTCTACTCCACTGCACTCTACCCCACTATATGCCACTCTACTCTGCAGCACTGCACTCTACATCACTGCACTCTACGCCACTCCACTTTACGCTACTCCACGCCACTCTACACCACTTGATTCTATGCCACTCTATGGCACTCCACTCTACGCCACTCTAGTCTAATCCACTCTATGCCATGCCACTCCACACAGTGCCACTCTACCTCGCTCCACACAGTGTTAGTCTAAGTCACTCTACTCTACGCCCCTCTATTCCACGCCCCTTCACTCTAGGCCCCTCTACTCTATGTCGCTCCACTCTACGCCCCTCTAATTGACTCTACTCCACTCGGCGCCAATCCACGCAACCACACGCCATGCCACTCCACTCCATTGTAGTCTACCCCACTCCACTCTATGCCACTCTACCCAACTCGATTCTATGCCAATCCACTCTACACCACTGTACTCTACACTACTCTACTCTACACCGCTCTACTCTACGCCACTCCACCGCTGTATGCCACTCTGCCATACTCTACGTCACACTACTCTATGGCATGCCACTCCAAGCCACTCTACTCCACTTCAATGCCTTTCCACCCCACTCATCTACTCTACTTCACTCCACCCTGCTGTAAACAAGCCAATAGCTCTTACGTAGGCAAAACCTATAGTGCTGCCAATGCTTGTTTTTAAATGCAGCCTGTTTTCCTTAAAGGAAAAGTGATGAATTGATGAATTTAAAACCAAAGTTTAAATAAACATTTTTTACTAGTAAGCATTAGTCCCAGGGACCACTTCTTACTCCTAAAAAATGTTTCTGTACAACATTGGCAATGGGGATGGGGTCCCTCCTAAGCGACCCCTTCCTGTTTGTGGGTGGGGTACCACCTCCTTTGCGGTGTCGGTAACCTGTCAATGATTTGCTCACTTAAGCCACCCTCTTCAATTTACGATTTGATATGTAGTCACAAACCTGTTTTGTGAATTGGTGACAAGTAACCGAATGGCAATTTGAGCATCCCCAAAAGTTATTTTACAATCGCAAAGGCTCCGATTTTGCAAATTGAAGCCTTTGCAATTGCAAAATAGCTTTGGACATAAGGCCATAGGTTCTAGCTGCAAAAGATTGCGTCAGAGTCTTTGACTTTTTGAAATATAGGATTTCAAGCATCAGGGACTCTTAACTTTAAAGTTGTTGCTGGCCACCTCAGACAGTCCCTGACCAAAATGACGTGGTTTTACTGGGGCATGTTTGGCTATGGTCTATCCCTCCAACCTTCAGGGAACGCTGTCCTCTTCATAGCCCATAGAAAACAGCCTGCTGCCTTAACACTGGTTTCCATGCTCTATCTGAATGGGTAGATGACAGCAGTGGAGAAATGCTTCTACTACTGCGCATGTGCGGAAGTAGTCTTATTCTGCTGCGTTCCGCAGCTCATTGGCAGTGAGTGCTGCAAACCTGCTGCCACTGCTCAACTTTGTGAGCCATGTCATGGCAGATTGAGTTGAATGTTGGACGCAATGGACGAAGCGGGAAATTATACAAACTGGCCTGTGTACTTGTATACAAGACTAGGAGAAATGAGGAAAGTGTGTTTCCATGTTGCCCTTAACCCTAAGCAGCAATGCCAAGAGCAATGGTGCTTTCTGTACTGGCTATGTGGAAACACCCATATGAATGCCTGATTTCTATACAGTGCAATGTGGTTAGGTCATGGTATTTATATATGAAAGGCACATTATCAATACTGCTTTACAAACAAGGAAATATTGAAAACAACATGGTTATGTTCGTTGTGTTTGGTAAGTTGTGAAGGTTTTCCTCCACTAACTTAACATTACAAGCTTCACAAAAACATTTTTTTTCAAATTTCTTCAGCTTTTTACGCAAAACCTTTCGACCACAAGTTAAGTTTTACTGCATTTAAAAAACTTAGCAATCTGAAGAGTAAAAGTTGTCATTTTACCAACCTTCCCGTGCAACAAAAAAGTCTTCCACACACTTGAAAATATGTATTTTACATATTAGATGAAAATTGGCATGCCAATTTGTGCTTTAAATTCTGGTCTTTACACAATTGGAAACTGGATTGGAAATGTATATTTGAGTCATGTGCCTTTGTCAACCTAACATCAGGTAGCATTGCCCCCAATTGATAGATCTGCTGTGCACTACTTAAGAGTGTACAATCAATAACATCAGGGTGGTCAGTGCCACACACCTACTCTGACTGCTTGAGCAACAGGCTAGCTCCCACAGAAATTCATCGTTAAACAAGCAGTCCGCGTCCATTTGAGCATCACAATATGTATATTGAGCAGTGCTGGCATTTTGAGCATCACCACTGGCATGATGGAATAATAAAAACCATGGTATTAGCAGCATCATACACGATCATTTGCACCATCCTAGAAAGAGTGAGTAACCTTGATATACATTTTGACCCTACATTGGCATTTAAAGGCAGCACCCTGGCATATCATGGCATCAGTTCTGATGGTTCTCTTTTTTTCTATCACATTGGCTGGGCAATTAATTAGGACTGAAATAAGAAATATCATTATGTTTGCCAAACTATTTCAAAATGATGTTATTTATCTTGGTATTCAATTTCCCCTGCCCATTATGTTCCAGAGGGACACGCTGTTCCACATACTCCCCAGTGGCACAATTGTATTTGCAGATTATTTTCTTGTAGGGACATGCATGATTTGAAGATATGGATAAATAGTACTCCTTGATGCTGTGGCATAATCTGAGCAAACACAAGGAGATGATGGCCGGAGCGCTGAAACTTTTCAAACACTCACCCACAGTCACAGATCGGGGTTGAATCCATCATCATTCTTTAGCTCACTTCACCCCCCCAGTTCAGACCCAGCTATATGCAAATGAGGCTTGACCCTGTGCCTCATGGGAACAGTCCAGACCGAACTGCCAAGCCAGGTCTGCCCTGGAACAGAAACAAGCATCCTGTGACCGGTTTCTGGGTAACACCCTTCATCAGCCAGGCTAGCTTGAATCCAGTGGCAAAGTGAGCAAGGGACCCACGTCTGGGCATACCCTGCCAACCTAGGGCGAACAAAGCAAACACAAGGAGATGATGGCATAATCTGAAGCAGTGGGATATCCCATTAGTTCCCATTCAGAGGTGACTCTAAAACCTATGGCTTTTTTATAAGTATAGGGGTATTTCAAACCCGGCACTAATGCGGCAGAGCAAAAACAGTACACGGACACCTTTTAGTTCTGCTGCATTACAATGGTTGAAGAAGTTCTGAGAGGTGTGACGAGACTAACACATACCCTGTGATAATTTCCAGAAATGTTTCTGGCAATTGAAGCCTTCAGGAAGGATGGACGGCGGTAACTATGTTACAGCCATGTTAATACGCCAAATTAATGGCCTTTCTCTAAATGGGATGATAACAGATCCTGGTGATTCTATTACCCCAGAAGTCTTTGTAGCCGTATTAACAAAAGGGTTCTAAATAGGTTCCATAATTGAAATATATTACGCTAATATGCAATGTTTATCATCAATTTTAGAGAATTTTCTTGGAAGCATTATAAAAAACCAACCACTGGTGTCTTTTACTTCTTCCTGCATTACTTCTTCCGGCTTAAATGCCCATATTTGTTGCTTTAAAGGTAAGCAGTTTGAATATAATAGCTTCCATTTCTTTGTTCTGTAGACTCGTACACAATCATTAAACATCTGAAAAGAGCACCTCAAGAGGAGATGCTAATGCTCAGTTGATGGACAGGCAGTCACATGGAAAGCAGATAGCCCAATTAACTGCTCAAGTCCCAAAATACTGTAAACAGCCCTATTGTTGATGCGTCAAATCCATGTCATCATATTCCCGCTGGATATCGTTTAATATTAATTCCGCAATAGCAGTGAATCTCGCCAGTGGAATTGACATGAGGGTAGCTTCTGTAAAAGGCCGACTATGTTGGAGGAGAGGAGTTGGCCTAACGGCTAGGGTGGTCGACCTCTAATCTGGGGAACTGGGCTCGAGTCTCGGCAATGACGCTGAACATCCTGTGATTCTGGGCAAATCACTTACTCTCCCCATGCCTAACAAAAATAAATGTGTCCTCATGTAATGCAACTGGTGCTATGTAAAGCGCTCTGATACCCGATTCGGGTCAAGTTCGCGCTATATAAAACTCTGTAAAATAAAAATATGTTGAAGTTGATTTGATTTTGAAATTTATGAGCACAATTTGATACCTTTCAACATATGTGCTAAAACATCTCATACTAAACTGTGCTTGGATACGGCCACCCACCTAAAGTTTGAGCAAATTTGCTTTGTTCTCAATTCTGTTTTGTTGAACACTAAGTGTGACAACAACATAATTTCTCACAAAAAGTCATAATTGCCATGCAGACGTGCCAGAACAAAAATATTGGCAACCTTTGTAAATTGAAAAATTTCCATAGAACTTTGTAAGGGTTACAAGAAAAATAATTTCTACTTTGCACACATCTTGTCAACACCCACAAATTTACAAATCTTTCGACAGTGTGGGAAAGTGGCCCCCAATTTTTTTATTAAGAAAGTGTAAGAAAAGTTTTTATCATGTTAACAAAAACATGTGCAATTATACATTTACCCTGACCCAAGATCCGTGGATTTTCCATTCTGTAGATAATCCACAGTCATAGTGGTCGCGCACACACCAGGAAAACTAGAAAAGTCGCAGTATTTACTGGAAGACATTTGTCACTTTTGTAAATCACAAACAATAGTAATATGTGGCAGATCACAAGTTTACCCTATGATTGGGTAACACTTTTATTTTTGTGACTCATAAAAGTAAAGTAAGACTAAGATCTTGCCTTCATTCAAAGGGGCATTGCATAATTTTGTGAAATCTAGTTACTTTGGCAGACGATTCATATATTTACATATAAAAAATGTACACAAGGACATTAAAATAGTCTTCATTGTGTCCAATGAGAATACCAGATTTTTTGAGTTCCTAAAAGCAGAGGTAGACATAGAGAATAGCCAAGAAGGCAAAGGTTGGTCCATTAGACAAATTTTGCCTCATTAGGAAAATTTACCTCCTAGATCAATTTTAAAAATAAATGTGTCTCACAACCTGCAGATCATAGGCATGTAAAGCTTCAAGGCAAAGGAAGAGTGAAAAAAGTAATATAGCGTTAAAGCCATGGCAGTTGTTTTGTTCCAGCGCCTGCATGTTCTTTGAGACGCTCCTCAAGTCAAACATAAATTGCATGACGTTGTAGGGTCCAGCCCCTTCTATCCAGAATATGATAATGTATGAATCATACATTTATGAAAAAGATCAAAATTCCAATTGAATATTTGTTCGATTTTGTTGTTATGGCCAGAGATCATTTAGTAATAAACAACATAATGGCTAAAAACATTAAAGTTGATTGATAAATATTTCTTTTTACCCTAACTCCTTACCTATGGGATCCAAACAAGGTACTTTTTTTGACCCAATGAGCTTTGATGCTAAATTCAAAAGGGTTTTGTCTGCCATTGCATCAAGGCATCGCATTTAGTGGGAGATTATGTGGTAAAAGAACAGACATGTTGGCTCCATTGGCCCTATCATGATGGGCTATGCTCACTCAGTGCAGAGCAAAGCACCTGTTTTTATGCACCTGCAGTGCGTAAAGTAAATTTAGCTCAGAAACAGAAAGAAGCAATCCTTGCTCGCTCTTCCCGAGCTCTAATGTCTGAAAATTAAAATCTACCTAAGAGAAAAATGGAGTCAAATTAACTCACTTTACGCATTATAGGCGCATATAAATCAATATATAATACAATATCTTACCTTATGGTAGGTGCCAATATTATTCAGGAACCTTCGCTTGTAGTGAAAAAAAATTGTTGGATCCACTGACGCTTAATCACCACAGGTCCAGAAAAAAAGTGATTGACCCTAAAGCCTGTATTCTCGTGAATAACCTGAATCAGCTATGAGTTACAAAGCAACTCATGCCAATTAGGAAGGTGCCAAAGACACAGCTTTATTATCCATTTCTTCTGCGTCTGATACTTTTCCGGGTACTTGGGGGCCTGAGAGCCATATCTGCTTTACAAATGTAGTGATGAGGGTGTTTTTATCTTCCCTTTCCTGTGTCACTTGCCCAAATGTTTGTAAAGCAACCCTAATAATCCCCTCTTGATCACGCACTTCCAACCATCTTTCGGCTAATTTTGGCTTCAATGTTCCTTCTAAAATTCTTGATCATAACATAAACCATACTTTGTGTCCCTTGAATTAATTGTATGCCTTCTGCTCTCCCACTGTCTTCAGGTCTGCACTTAATAAAATTGCCTACAACGTGCCCACAACTTTCTCACGGCCCCTCAACGCTACACCGTGAACTCTCTCTTCTTCCAATGCGTTGGACCTGTCGGTGGTGCTGACCTGGTGGATCATCCCACACTTTCCAACTCATCTTATTGCTATGGCATATCAGGCGCTGCTTTAGCTTTGGTCACTTCTGTTCCTACTCCTCTTTTGCTCCTGTACAACATCCCCCTTCCAACTCTTATTTCATCATTCAAAATCTCTTCACACTTGTGCTAATTCGACATCTGTTATCTGTTTCTCTTCCTAAATCCAAGCTAGGCATAATAAGCTTTGCATTGTTACAGCTTATCATTTTCATATCCTCGCTACGGAAGCCTTGAGATTCCAGAAACATGTGCTGACGTTACTGGTCCTGGGCATAAACTGAAGTATTGGGATATTTAATCAATTCCCCTTCGTAGCTGCCCTTCAACAACAATGGAGGTCATTTAAGATCTGCTTGTAATTCAAGAAAGTGCAATAAAGACCTGTGGGCTAAGTTTATTCTATATTAAAAGAAAATTGTGGAAATTACCTGTAGGTGGTACAATAATACCGCTCGAATATACCGGACTACCCAATATACTTGATCATTAGATCACTGTATAAACATTCAATGCTATGCTCATTTTATCATTCCCCCAGTAGATAACCCACATATTACCACTTTAGGTAACACACATATTTCCAACTTTCACATTTCCCTTTATATAAAGCACTATTGCCATTGGTCACAGGGCTTTACATACAAGGTAATACGGAATCATGCATTTCATTCACCTTCTTCATTGAATAGTATGTGAAAGAGACATTGCTTTGGATGCTTACGTATTGACCTCTCCGGAAAGTGCTATCTCCATAGACGTTGTTTTCCTTTACCTAACGGGCATCTTTGAAATGTGCATGCCATGCTTTTTACACATTTCACGATGTACTCTATGTATCTCACAATTCTATACCAATTTACATATTTCCACCTCTGCTCACCTCCTCCACTCATTGCATCTGTGATGGGAGTCAAGCCCTCCTGATATAACAAAGAGTGGAGGGTGAGAGCATTCAGCTTTCTGCCGCTGACCACTATGCGCATGCACAGTCCAAGAAGCCCATCTCTGTGGCTGTTGGCTGCCTGATCACAGTGAATATGGCAGCGTTAGCGGGTTATTTTGCAGCAGTGCTGCAGTTGCTACAGACGGTTGGTGGTGCCAGAAGAGAGAGAGCGGGCCAGATGCATGGTTGGGCCATACACAAATATGTGAAAAATCAACAAGAGAGAGAGGGAAATAAATTTGAGGAGCACTCTTAGTCCCCCAGACAATATATAATAAACAACAAAAGAGTGTACCTTTTAAAGAGAGAAGAGCAAATGTGCAGAATCCCACTAGGTTCTATGAAAAGCCCTCACTCACCAACCTGACATACACAAATAGACATTCTGAGCCTGACTTTGAGATTGGCGGATGGGTTTCTCCATGACACACTTGACGGATATCCCGTCCACCGTATTCCAAGGGCCAGTGGATAAAATGCACTTGAAATACGGTGTATCCCATCCGCCAAACCTGGCTGTCTGTACCCTCCCATCTGGGACTTTGCCCACTTGCCAGGCCCATCATTCTCCTGGTTCAGTGTCACATGAACTGCAGTGTCAAAACATACTTTTAAAAAAGTGAAATGGACACTCATTAAACCATTCTTGTTTTATTTCTGATATAATATGCAAATTTGTATGGTTTAAATTGCTATGTTGGTGAACATGGTATTATAAACAATTGTGACAACTGCAAATCGTTAGAACCCATATTACTTGCAATTACTTTATGCTGGACTAACCATGAACATACTTGCTCCTCTGATAGCTGGACTAATGCAGGTACCAACACATTTTTCTTTTCTTATGATCACAGGATGATGACATGGACGGCATCCATATTGTAGCATTTGCAGAGGAAGATGATCCTGGTAACTATGCATGCCAAATGCGTCAAATACTGCGGGAGAGGCCTGTTATGGGGTGTTATGGGGTGTGGCAACAGAATATTATTCTTAGAATATCACCAGACAAAAATATTGTGTCTTAGATATTGTTTACAAAGATATCACTCCAATTCAGTTAATCATAGAAACCCTACACCCAGTAGGGTGATATTTTTGTAAATCCTATGTAGAGCACAATATTTATGACCGACAATATTGCGTACATGATTTTCTGAAACACAACTCAAGATGGTATGGGTCGTGCATTAAAATACTGCCTGTGCCAACACACAGACTCATCATGATGTCCTTCCGTTAAGCTATATCCGTGCAGTAAATGCCCATCATCCTTTAAGCGAAGCAGCAGCTACAATGTTTAGTTTCAAGGTTACTGTCCCATTTAGTGTGGGTACCAACGCCAAGCTGATCCAATATGGACTTAAAAGCTTAGTGAAGCAGTATTATATTGAATAATTTCTATAGCGCTTTATACCCTTGATAAGGTTGTGAAGTGTACTAAATCACAGACATTTTCTGGAGTGTGTGGTTGGAGTTAGTGCTATAATTATGCATCAATGGAGAATTCACATGGAGCAGGGTTGGCTAAGTTATGCAGAAAATAAAGGAAACTGTGTAGCACAATGTGTCACATTCTGGGCTTTTATTGTTTTGCTATTTTGTTATTTTAACACAGATTAAAAATGTTTTAGCAAATGTTCCACCTCATTGGTATTAGTTTAACAGTAGAGTGCAGCAATTAGAAACCACAAGGGGACGAGTTAACTTTTACAAAGGGTCTACCACCGTGTGGCACCAGGTGTGGTGCTTTTTTGAAACTTTTGATCCGTTTGAGCTAGAAACAATTTGCATTGTTAAATTCTGTAGCAAGGTATGCAGCAGATGGTGGGTTATGTGGCAAGTGTAATAAATGTAGGGGCATTTTTATCAAGGTTTTGCATCGCCCTTGAGCCATGAGGATGTAAGGGCAACACAAGACCCAAATGAGATTTATCAAGCCACATAAGAACACCTTGAGGGGCCCTTAGTGGCTTGATAAATCTAGAGTAACATAAGGCAACGCAAATCGCTGCCTTGCATTACTATGCAGCAGGGAGGTGTGAATGGGTGGAGCGTGGGTGTTACCACGCATCCACCCATGGATTCTGACACATTCCCAGATCTACCAACTTTGGTAGACCTCGGAATGCATCAGAATTCTACACCTCCCCACTGGAGGTGCAACAAAGTGAAATATCTTTATTTCTCCTCATTGTTTCCTGTTTCAAAGTGGAAAATGCCTCTGAGGATTGTTTTTGTGCAGATAAGTGTCCATTCCTGCACAAAAACAATCCTGCCTGCTACACAGGCTCCCTTGCAACATGATGCAAGGGTGTCTGCGTTGGCGATAGGCAGTCAAAAGTGCACCCGCACTAGCAAAGGACAGGAATGCGCCCTGTAATGGTGAATAAGGCACATGTCTGCCCTTTTGCTTTCACGCAGTGCAGCAAGGTGGCTTGCTGCGTTGTGGGAATTTTTTATAAATATTGGCCATAGTGTACCTCAAAGAAGAGGGATCACCAGGTGGACAATGATAGTGGTAACGTCACAGAAATCGGTGCTGTCAAAGGGTCTCCTACAAAGACTGACCTATCTTATAACCTTGCTTGAAATTTAACTTAATAAACTGAGCAAAGGCCCAGTGCACTCACCCCCTTATATCAGTTTATCCTGCTGACAAAATTTAAAACAAATGCAATGGGGATAGCGAGGAGTCAAAGTCATAATATGAACACACTTTACACTATAAGTATATAGTTCATCTAATATCTTTATATTCAGAAAAAGAAAAGGATCCATTTATCAGGCAAATATATTGTTTAGTTACAGTCAGTCAAGCATTAAATTGCCATCAAAATTTCACAAATCGAAGCACTGAAGTTGCCAACACGTGTTTCGCGGAATGCTCTAGCCACTTCTTCAGGGCAAAAATCAAAACAAAAGATGAATTTTTGTACATGTATTTTTTGAGGTGCTTGATCTAATGTTGATTTCGTAACCTTAGGAAAGGGCATCTATGTACACTACATAAGGATTTTTGGCACTACAGTGCTTGGTTGGAACTCTTGGATTGTGCTTTCAGTGCCTAAATTTGTCTTTTATTTTGATTATTGCCCTGAAGAAGCGATAGAACATTCCGCGAAACACGTGTCGGCAACGTCAGTGCTTTTAGTGTGAAATTCTGTTGCCAATTTAATGTTTGACTGACTGTAACCAGGCAACTTCAGTGTTTTAATTTGTGAAATTGTGATGGCAATTTAATGCTTGACTGAATAACATCTTTGCCTGATAAATGAATCCTTTTCTTTTTTCTGAATATAAAGATATTAGATGAACTATATACTTATTAGCGAATAATGTGTTTTCTTATTAGGACTTCAACTCCCTACTACCCCCATTTTATTTATGTTATAGCCTTAACACAAAAAAATGTTCTACTGCAGGGTACTTAAGTATTCTCAGAGATTTAGATCTGTGCTGCAGAAGAGGCTCAGAGGGGACTTGTAATTACAAAGAGTTTTACTCTTGAAACAGTTCTAGTATTCGAAGACTTTTAGCTTTCTAAGCAAAATAAAAACACAAGATACACTTCTTAAAGAAAGAGAGAGCATGCTGTTCAGTCCAGCAACACAAGAGCACCTCTTAACAGTGGATTTATGTTCACATTTATGTTTTTCTGATTTTCCAAATGCACTTTTATCGAGAAAAGAGACAATAAGCAATGAAGTGTTTTGCTTCAACTGGTCCTTAGGTAGGTACAAGCACTTGGATCTGATCTGTGTGTTTTTTTACCATTGAGGAAAGTTTGAGCAGGTACACGTGATAACTAGTTCCAGTGGCAGGTTCAATGTGCGAGCTTGTTGCGTATGGACTCGCCATTTGAATTAGTAGTTCATTACCAATGGGTAATCCGGAAGCAAAAGTGGGTGCCACTTGGATACAGAGGCAGAGAATGAATAAAAAGTCCAAGATTTGGGCACTGATTTTACGTGAGGTGGTGAATTCCAATGCTTATACAAACTCGAATTCTGAGGTTGGCGATACCACCCCTCCACAATTTACTCTTGACAAATTTCTGCAGGTCGCACCTGCTAAAATTAATCTGGGGAGAATATGCAAACACTTTGATACATTTAGAAATAGGTAGAGTAAACACGTTTCAACATTTAGGTCATCAGTATGAGTGGCGAGGATTATTCTGATCCATGAGCGATTCGCATGCATTGCCCGATTCGGGCAATGCATTTGAAGTTGGGCAAAGTTTATTGCGTCCAATAATTTATTGATGTGATAACGTTTGCATCATCTGTTAAATTTCAGCCGGTCAAACCTGCCACATTTAACTAGGGATAAATACATAGTAATTGCCAGAACATTCAGATTTTTATGCGATAATCAGCAAAATTTGCAAGTTACTCTATACAAATTTGTAATTGTATGCTATTTATCACACCTTTATGCAGTCAAAATGTATCAAGTGCAATACCACACCAATTAACAGGGCATGGCTATGAAAGCCTTAGGGGGCATTTACTACCGTTTTCTATGAGTATTTGCGTGGTTCAAAGCAATGAAAGCGTTGTGTTGACTTACTGACCATTTTGAAAGCTTGTGGTTGTGGCACAAATTTGAGCTGCACATCACTAGCGCCCACACAACCTTTAGTAAATTTAGGCCATCATTTTTCATTTCCTCTGGACTAACACATAATTAGAGGTATTTACTGCACCCTTGGTCCCAGTGGTGTAGCAAGGGGGATGCGGGGGGGCAGTCCGCCCCGGGCGGCACGGGTCTTGGGGGCAGCGGCCTTCCCCCGCACTTACCTGTGGCCGTCGCAGGAATCGCCAGCACCCCACCACTGCTCTTACCTGTGGCCGTCGCGGGAATCGGCAGCACCCCCCTCATTCTGCATGCGACCGTCGGAGTGACAAACACAGGGACCGACACGGGCGGCACAACGTCTAGCTACGCCACTTCTTTGTCCTTGATTATGAAGTAGAGTTCAAATTTTGATCCCTTTAAAAAAAGGTGTTTGCACACAGATCAGAATTTTGAGTAACACAGCAATTGTTATGTTATGTTATTGCCACTTGTTATAGCACAACAATTCACCATCGGAGGTGTATCTCGGAGCTTTACTGACTCAGGCCTGCAGAATACATTAGAACAACCATGTCTTCAGAAGTCTTTTAAACTTGCCCAGTTCCGTGCATAGATGTATTTGCAGAGGAAGTTTATTTCAATTGAACGGGGCAAGATACGAGAAGGATCTGCCAGAAAATCTCGAGGTGCAGATCCGAGGAATCTGTAACAGTGCTTTGTTTGTGGATCTCAGCAGTCTGTAGCGGCAGTAATGGCAGAACCTACTGTGCAGATAAATTGGAGCTTTGCTGGTTAGCGCTTGCAAAGTGAGATAGCATAACGTGAAGATAACACACTTCCTGACTGGTAGCCAATGCAAGGCACTCAAAAAGGGTACAGAAGGAGAGCCTACGGGAAGATTGCAGACCAATAGGGTCTCTGTATTCTGCACAACTGTGGCTTAGACATCAGCATGTCATTCACCACAACCAGCAGCACATTTCCGTAGTCCAGGAAACTCATTATCAAGGCCTGGACTAGGGTTTTCCTAGAGGATGACGGAAGCCAAAGAAAAACATTCCTTAACAGGTGCATAGTGCAAAGCATGAGCCACAAGTAGCCAGAACCTGGTCCGTCATTGATAGTGTCTGGTCCAGCTTTATGCCAAGTTTTTTTACTACCTGCCTCAGAGATGAGCCAAACCTAGTTCAGCGGGCCACCAGTCAGTGGACCAGAGCTCCTGCACCTTTCCAAATAACAGTATCTCAGTCTTGTCACCATTTAATTGAGGGCAATTGATTGTCATCCAGTTCGCAATTTTTCTCATGCAGTCAGAGAATCAAGATTCGACCTTATCAGGGTCAATTACTGCACACTCCCACAGTTTTCCACTTACAAATTTCAGCAGTCACAGAAAATATAGATTTCGCACATGATTCCTCATTTTCTGGAAGAAAATTTTGAATATGAGTTGTTTACTGCACCTGTGTGTGGTGCATTCATGCGTTTTTTGTTACCTGACCTTTTCTTGTTTCATACACAGATGGTTATGAATTCTTGGAGATCCTTAAAGAGGTTGCTGAAGATAACACCGACAATCCCGATCTCAGCATCATCTGGATTGACCCAGAGGATTTCCCACTGGTAGGCAGAACTTTCATTCAAAATTACCCTTTGGTCTGTTATTGAGATTTTTGACCCATGTTGATGCCTGTGTTGAATACCCCAACTTGATCGTGTTGTGCACCATATTCCCATTCCTGTATTCGGCATGCTCACTTTGAATGGTGGCTTTCAGCACTTTGCAAATTCACTCCTCTAGAAAATTGACACGGAAATCAATATTTACCTTAACATTGTAGATCTAGTTTTTGCCTATGTAGCTACCATGATTACTCTTGGAATGCGTTGCACATAATTTCTGCCAGAAAGAGTATGTATATCATTCAAGTCTCTTTTCTGGTTTCCTGCAAATTTTCCATAATATTATGGAATATTCCTCGAATAATACAGGATATGTTCTTCGAAACTCCTCCACCATAACATGGAGTTATTCCTCCATGAGAAATGCCGGTGTAAGCTTTGCAACTCTCTTGTCAGACATAGCACCGCCTGAGCCAATGAATACTGGGGCGGCAGGGAAGCAGAGAGGGATGAAGTAATGTTGGTTTTGGGAAGGCAGGGTACAGCTCAAGGTGAAAAGGGAGACACTACTTATGGTAGTGGGGTATAGTGCCTAGTGTTCTCAGTGACCAAGGAGAAGCCGATCTGGGAAAGATCAACGTGGTGCAGGTGGGAGAATTCATAGGATTGATAAATTCCATATGAGATGAGCAGCAATTTGAAATGGCCTTTAAGGGGTGACATATACATCTTTAGGGCTAAAAGGGAAACCATTGATTTATTCAAAATTTTCAAAGGTCGCAGATGTGTGCATTTTGAGAGACCTCTGGATTGGCGAGGACGTCTGAGGGGATTGGGCAGGATCAGGCATGTGTCAGTTTCACCTGAAGCTGTGAGTTGATTAATGATACCCCTAGATGACTGTAGTTAGGGAGCGCTATGTATCCCTTCCCATTTCATTGAGGGGCCTGTCACAGCACCACAGACAGGCCTCCTGTGCAATTTGCAGCCGGGCATATACACTACTTACGAGTTTTCTCTTCATTTCCCTTTTCAGCTGATCCCCTACTGGGAGGAGACCTTTGACATCGACCTGTCCAGACCACACATTGGTGTAGTGAATGTTACAGATGTAAGTGCATCACAGCCTGCGTTCATGCACGCTGTTCTTCTTATCTCCTCTACTGTCACGTTTCTGCAGTTTGTCTGTCCATGCCTCTCGGGCACTAATGTGGCTCTTCCAACTTATTCGGTCTCTCTCTCTCTATCTCTCTCTCTCTCTCAACTTTCCTCTGGCCCACCTAGCCATGTCTCACACATGCTTCGCCCAGTGGCGGGCAACACAATTAAGAGGTGGTGGGGCAGGTGGGTGCGGCGCGGGGGAGCGCGGGAGAGGGAACGCGCGGGGGTAATAATTTTTGGGGAAAACCTTACCTTAACCTGCCAGCCGCCTCCAGCATTGCGTCGTGCCTCGGTGAACTTCCTTGTCCCAGCGGGCACTGGGGCAGCGACACAGACTCCCTGTGCAATCCCCGCGCTGCTCTCATTCTATTAATGAATACAGAAAAAGGGGTTTGGCCCGAGACTGGTCAGGAAGGGCCCATGTAACTTATATCAAAAAGAGATCCTGGCCGGTATTTTTATAGGCTGTTTATTTAAACAGACTTAGACCATTAAATCATTTAATGAATCTGAAGTATTTTATTTACTTCTGTTTGTAATTTTTAAGCATACTTAGACATTATTAAAGCATGTCATTGAAAAAGACAGACTACCTATGACATTACATGAATTAAAATAATACTCAACATAGACATAAAACAAACATTGTCAACAACAACAAATAAACATATTGTACATCAACCAGTCATTTATAAACATTACAGCCTTATTGTTGGTTTTTACAACACTATTACTTTGTGTATTTATAAAGGCTGTAGCCTGCTGGGTACAGATTTTTGTATGTATCTATGAGGGCGAACAAGTTTTACACAATTGGCTCCACACAGAGAAATATTATTTATAGTATCCCAGGAGGAAAAAACGCTGACGCGTTTCGATCCCCTTCGTTAGTTGAAGGGATTTAACAAAATATCCATTAAGTTTCAAGGCTGACAAGAAATCGGGAAACTTAATGGTTCGTGAGAGAAAAGAAGCCGCAGCACATTCGTGTCTTTGGCCCCGAGCGAAAGAGAAACGTTGTTGCACTGTTCGTGTGCTTTACTCATCTGCGGCGATTGGATATTTTGTTGCAATCGGGCTCTTGCCCTCAGCCTGGAACGCCAGGAAGACGAAAATATATCATGCTCCTCTAATCAAAATAAAAGAACATTGAAACGCATGACTAAAGCATTACCTCCAAGCGTTTAAGATCTACCGAACTGGGCAGTCCATTTTGGAAATAAATCATACATTATTAATTAAACCCGACTCACAGATTACCAGCAAACTAGGGAACATAAAATTCCATATAGGAACTCTTTTGTCTTGAAGGAATGCAGATATTCTCCAGTCATACGCCCTGAAGAGAATTAAGCCCCATCAACTAACGAAGGGGATCGAAACGTGTCTGCGTTTTTTCCTCCTGGGATACTATAAATAATATTTCTCTATGCGGAGCCAATTGTGTAAAACTTGTTTGCCCTCATAGATACATATAAACATCTGTACCCAGCAGGCTACAGCCTTTATAAATATACAAAGTAATAGTGTTGTAAAAACCAACAATAAGGCTGTAATGTTTATAAATGACTGGTTGATGTACAATATGTTTATTTGTTGTTGTTGACAATGTTTGTTTTATGTCTATGTTGAGTATTATTTTAATTCATGTAATGTCATAGGTAGTCTGTCTTTTTCATTGACATGCTTTAATAATGTCTAAGTATGCTTAAAAATTACAAACAGAAGTAAATGAAATACTTCAGATTCATTAAATGATTTAATGGTCTAAGTCTGTTTAAATAAACAGCCTATAAAAATATCGGCCAGGATCTCTCATTCTAGTAAAGCAGCGCGGGGATTGGCCTGAGCGGGCTGAGAAGACGCTCAGGTCAAGGAGTCTGTGGGGTTTCCCCAGCCCGGCTGCTCAATACAGCCGGGCTGGTGAAACCTAAGTGCGCATGTGTGTTTGACGGCCTGAGATGGCCAGCCAAACACACATGTGCACTTAGAGGTGCACATAGCACTCCTCCTCGCCCCTCCCATGCCTCGGCCCCTCCCCTCCCTTCATACGCTGGCTCAGAGCCGGCAAGTGAAAAATAAAAAAAATAGTAAAATATTGTTTTATTTTTCACATGCTGTTCCTGAGCCTGTGGGGCGACGCACCTCTGCCCTTGCAGAGAAGCCGCCCCTGGCTTCGCCTACCTCTCCATCTCACACCAACCAATAGCTTTCCCTCTCATTCTGGCACTCAAAAATGCTTGCCTCCATCTATCTATTGCACCCACCCACACCACTGTGTTTCCCATCTATCTGCCTGTATCTCCCACCCCTTCTGAGTGCCAGCCTGTCCACCTGTCTCTTTTCCTCTTCCTCTGCCCTCTCTTCCCATACCTTCTTTTCCCTCACACTGTGTGCCGACTCCCACGGCACCTCTCTGCCTCAAAGCATCCTCCTCTCTCCACATTTTTCCTTAAACCTGTTCCTGTGCCTTTGCATCTGTGCTTTCATTTGTTCTCGTTTCTCTCTTTTTTCCACCTCTTAAATCTTCTCGCTATTTCTGAAAGGTGTGATTTTTCACAAGATCATGTTTTTTCTGTCTGCACATTTCTTTGCACCTGCTCATGATACTCCACCTCCATTTAGGAGTAATTTTGACTAAGGTGTCTGTGGGTGCACTCAGATGCTACTAACTAAGCCTTTTTTCAGTCTGCTAACAAACAGCCAATGCATGTTAAACTAACTATTGTATGCAGGGGTGGCTCGCGGTGTATAGCTTATGCAAGCATGCATCTGGCCTCCCTGACTCCACTGTGTAATAAGAGCTGAGGGCCAGATGTACTAAGCATTTTAACTGTCGTAAACAGCTCATTACTGGAATGGGTCACCACAAGCCTGGTGGTCATTGCTGAACTGGTTACCACAAGACTGGCAGTCATTATTGAATTGGGCAACCACAAAAATGGTAGTCATCAGTGAATTTGGTTACCGCACATTTGATGGTTGTTACTGCTCCGGGGTACCACAACGTTGGTGGTCATTACTGAATTTGTTACTGTGGGAATGGTGATCATTACAGATCTGGGTTACCAAAAGCTAGTGGTCATCACTGATCTTGGTTATCAAAAGGCTGGTGGTCATCACTGATCTTGGTTATCAAAAGGCTGGTGATCATCACTGATCTTGGTTATCAAAAAGCTGGTGGCATCACTGATCTTGGTTATCAAAAAGCTGGTGGTCATCACTGATCTTGGTTACCAAAAGGCTGGTGGTCATCACTGATCTTTGTTATCAAAAGGCTGGTGGTCATCACTGATCTTGGTTATCAAAAAGCTGGTGGCATCACTGATCTTGGTTATCAAAAAGCTTGTGGCATCACTGATCTTGGTTACCAAAAGCTTGTGGCATCACTGATCTTGGTTACCAAAAGCTGGTGGTCATCACTGATCTTGGTTACCAAAAGCTGGTGGGCATCACTGATCTTGGTTATTAAAAAGCTGGTGGCATCACTGATCTTGGTTATCAAAAAGCTGGTGGTCATCACTGATCTTGGTTACCAAAAGGCTGGTGGTCATCACTGATCCGGGTTACCTCAAGAGTAGTGATTATTATCGAACTCGATAACCATAAGACTGATATGGATAGGTTACAATAAGACAGATGGTTACCAAAAGGCTGGTGGTCATTACTATGGGTGGATTTCATACTTTTAGTGAAGAAAATTAGACTAAATTTCAGTAACTGCGTCATCACAAAGTTTCTTCATTTATTTACTTCCCATTACCAGCAGTCTTCTTCTGATTATAGCACGTGCTGAATATCTAAAAATGTATTAATAGAATTTACGCATTATTTGAAATTTTGGTTGAATTGTTGGAAAGGTGCAGTAACCTGATTACCAAACATTACTGATACCACTGCACCATAAGCATGTTTATTTCAAAGGTCCACCACTAAGTCAAGCTCCTATCTGTTCAATGGCTGCAAAATGTGCAAAATAAAAGATACATACAATCTGAGAGGCAGTAACAGTGTATTCCTCATGTCACTTGCTGCACTGTGGAAATAAACTGAATTTGACCTTTGCACTGTAGTAATCAATGTGTGAATGTGCATTTATTGATATATTAGCACGGATATATGTGTGTGTCTGTGTGTGTATATATATATATATATATATATATATATATATATATATATATACACGTGTGTGTGTGTGTGTGTGTGTGTGCTCTTTCAGGTTAAGAGTGCCTTATAAATTATGCACAAAAGGAAGTAGGGATCCCTGGGTAGATCCCAAGATTCAGGTGGAGAGCGCCTCCATGCCACACAGACCATGGCAGTAAAAATAAATGTGACTCAATAACATAAGTTATTCCGAGCTATTGTACTAATAAAAGCATTAAAAAAAAAATATATATATATATTTTTTTCCCCACCAAAATGCTCAATCCGTCTATTCATCCCAAGCGGGGTGGGGATCATATGTATATATATATATATATATATATATATATATATATATATATATATATATATATATATATATATATATATAAATTACTTCCGGTTAGCACTGAAATCAGGCTCAAAGGCTCTATCATTCATTCATTTGCCCACTGACAAAGATTTTACACAGGATACTTATAGCTTTTAACTGTTCTTTTTGTTTTTTCATTTTCCAAACCTTCCAGGCTGACAGTATTTGGTTGGAAATGGATGATGAAGAAGATCTCCCCACAGTTGATGAGCTAGAAGACTGGATTGAAGATGTGTTGGATGGAGACATCAATACTGAAGATGACGACGATGATGATGACGATGATGACGACGATGATGACGACGATGATGATGATGACGACGACGATGATGACGACGACGACGATGATGACGATGACGACGACGACGACGATGATGACGACGATGATGATGATGATGACGACGATGACGACGACGATGATGATGATGATGACGATGATGATGATGATGACGATGAGTAAAGCATCATTGCCAGCCACGTTGCTACAATCATTCGTTGATCAATCAGTCACACCTTTACAAAAAATCAGACTCTAATGACAACGTATTTTTATATTGATCTTATGTAAGTTAAATTCCCTTCGGACTCTCCCCTGGATTTTCTCCCCCATCAGTCAATATTTCACACTGCAGATATAACACGTCCCCTTCCATCCCCTTCGGTGTGACAATGCTTACCCAAATGAGCAAAGTGCAAATAATTTGAGGAAATATGGTTGGGACCACCGTCTCTTGTAAAAGTCTTAACTGGAACATCTTTTTTTAATATCATTCATCTGCCTATGTTACCATCTGCACACTTAATTAAAATACAACATTAGGATCTTTATATCTCGCACCAGCCCACTTTATGTGCACACACACTTTCACACATACATTTTCACGTACTTTTTAAGGGTATGGTGCGAGATATTTCCCTGATGGGCAGAAACAATATATTTAAGATTGAGGTAAGACCCTTCAAAGAAATCCGAGCATATAAAATCTGCCACTGTCCAATGAGCTCCACACAAAATGTAGGCACCTTCATCCCTTTCCCATGAGCACAATGGATTTAGGATTTCCCATCCATCCATCAATTCCTGAACAACGAGGAGAACAAGTACAGTTAATCTTAGCTGTAAGGCCTATTATACACATCCCTTACAAAAGTCCAAGGGTATCTCAGATAGATGGAGGTCCTTCATCGGCTAAGCGATGACATAGTCTGACTCCAGAGCAGGCAAGCCCAATGATTATATGTGTCTTGGGAGGTTGTTTGTTGGTTCAACCCCAGAATTGTCCGAGCCTGGGCTTTTCTTTAGATTGCTTCATAAACTCATAAAGGAGGCCAGCAGACCCCAGCCTTTAAATACATGGCAGTGGAAGCAGCTAGAAGTGTCTATGGCCCATAATGTCACCTGACCTCTCTCCCTCCCGACTCATCATTCCAAATGTTGTATATTGAATCCTTTTATGATGTACACAAGCCTAAAGATCCAGTCAGTATTGGTGCTAAAATTGACAGGTCAACATCCATCATCGTACAGTCTCTCACACCTTTTCCTATTGGACGATTCCATCCAAAACTGGCACTGCCTGTGGAAGGCATCATTCCCAGTAAAAGGGAAAAAAGAACTCAGAATTGTTGTTCTCATTAACACAACGCGGCTGTGTTTCTTCCATGTGGGTTTTGGATAATTAAGCAATTTGGATATCTTTAAACAGCCATGCACAGAATAATATTGTACTAACAGCAAGTAAAAACGATTCTATTTTTTTTTTTTTCTTTTACAAACTAAACAGAAAATAGAAACTGGGCAGCACTTGATATTTCACTTCATATGTCTTAATTAGTTCCTCGTTTCTGCTGTGATCGGTGTGAAAAGCGCAGGAAGAGATGCCAGATTTTCAAACAAAAATGGTAAAACGAAAAAGACCTCTCTTAAACAACAAAGAATGTGTCTCGTGTGTTTTGTTTTTTACATTTTGGGGCGAAGAGAAGCTCAGAGAATCTTTTTTTTAGCATTGCGACTAAAAATGTGTACAGAAACGTTTATGGCTGTTTTGTCTTATTTATGTTTTTTTTTCTTTTGAAATTACTCCTTTGGCATATCCAAATTTGTTGTTGTGCAATGAGGTGCCTAGCCGTATCACAACTGCAAATTCAGATTCAGTCTGTGTTTTAAACATCTTAGAACATATAAAGTGCAAAGCCAACCTTTTTGTTACCCCTTGGTTTGCGGATTGGTTGGGGTTTTCAATGGCAGCTAATCATCTTGCGTAGACCAAATCCAGATATTATTTAATATGGGGGCTACTGGGGAGTTACTGTTGAGTAATGAGGATCCTACAAGATGCACAGCTCTGTGCCCAGACCTTGTCATATAAATGAACATAGGAGTTACAGCTTGCCAACATGGCATCATGATGCTGCCAGGGTGTGGACTTTCAAGGGGTGAAGCTACCTTAGTTAAAACTAAGGTCCTCACTTAGGGCCACATGTATCATTATTTCAAGTAGCGATTACCTAATTGCGATTTTCTCCGAATCGCAATTAGGTAATCGCTTTTCCTAATGTATGAAAATCTTTAGAGTTTAATTAGCGATTCCTAATGGGTCGCAAATAGACCTACCTCATGCATATTAATGAGGTAGGCTGCAATTTTCGACCCATTTGGAATCTACGCCATCACAGGGATGGGGGCCTGCTGAGGTCAGCAGACCACCATGTCTGTGACTGCTTTTAAAAAAAGCAGTCTTTTTTTTTTTTTTAAATGCAGCCCGTTTTCCTTAAAGAAAAACGGGATGCATTTAAAAATAAAAAATGAACCTTTACAGTTTAATTTTTTTAAGAGTCGGCAGTGGTCCGTAGGACCACTGCCTGCTCTTAAAAACATATTTGTTTTCCATTCTCAAAGACCAAGGGGCCCGGTGGGACTCCTTCCCATTTGCGAATGGGTTAACACCTCCTTCAAGGAGTCGGTAAAATATTAATGTTTTGCGACCGTAATTCGGACGCAAAACATTCATACATCCCATTCAGATTCGGTATTTGGAAGGGACGCCCTAAATACACCCCTTCCAAATACCGAATCGCAACACAAATTGCGATTCGGTAACGTGTTACCGAATCGCAATTTTTGTTTCATACATATATAAAGGCATTTTTACGGTCTGAAACAGACTGATCGGCCGTATCCGGCCACCATAATGCTTGATACATGTGGCCCTTAGAGTTTGGCAGAGTGGGACATTTGGCAAAATCTAACATATGTCCATCACAGCGTATTTGGAATGCCACTGACATCAGTGAACTCCAGTTAATAAGGCCCTAACTATGCATGACCAGCATCTTGAAAGTGAAGGGGCTTGAGGAAGTGGTGTGTTGAAGTCTTGAGGGATTGAAAAAAGGATGAACAGCATTACAGAGTTGGAGCCAGCAGAACCTTTCCTCGATTACCAGCGAATAGCCATTTTTCCCTATTTCTCGGATGGATGAGATGGGGGCCCGGGCTGTATTTTACAGCGTGGTGAGCCACTTGCCTACCGAAGAGACTGTGAAGGTAAGATGAGCTGGTTTAGCGGAAGGCTTCAGAGACTCGTCAGATGATCTTGAACTGGATCCAAAAGGCATGAGAACACAAGGGAGTGACTTTCTGGCATGCATGATATGGTTGCAGGACGGAGACCATAGATAAGTCAGACCATGAATATATCCATCAGATAATGGTTGATGATTTATATTTTGAGGAGGCCTAGGTAGAAGCAGTGACAGTAATAATGCATGATTAATGAGAAGGACAAAGATATTTTTTAAGATATTTTTTAAGAAACTTTAATACTGGAGTTTTTTGGGATAGCAGAGATCTTAGGGTAAATTAAAAGATGTGTACCCCAGAGTTCAAAACAAAGTTCCCTTAAGCTTCCTCTTATAAAATCAGTTTCTAAGTGACAATAAGAACTGCTGGACAGTAATGCTCAAAGTTAAGAAAACTAAAGAGCAACTACTTAGATCACTGAAAATGCAACATAAAGTTAGCACGTGCATTTTGTACCTATCCATGTCATTTCAAGGTAAATATTTTTGGACATATGACTGCAGCCACTCAAAATGTGCATGTGGTCAAAATATGGTGAAATCAGTTCAATGCAGGAGAAATTTGAGGCAAATATTTTGGGTTGTGTTCTACTGTTACTGAAAAAGAGAGAGAGAATGAATGTGTGTGTGTGTGTGCGTGTGTGTGTGTGTGTGTGATGTCTGAATATTTTTTGTGCATTTTGGGCATTTGCTCACTCAAACAAAACATGCTTAATTGAAGCCATTGATTGCAAGAGAGTCATTCAAGATTTCTCAGATTGCTAAGAGAGACATTTAAAATTTCTCAGATGTGGGGCATCTGTCAAAAATTGATGTACGCCTCGTCCACCAAAGTCATGGTTCCCTGCCTTTTTTAAGGCTGGAGGAACCGCGAAGACACATCTGGCTCTATTTTTGAAAAGGTTGAACTGGCATCCATTCACCACTGGGAGGCCAGCCTGTAGATGTCACAAAGCCCACCATCCCTAGGGCAGGCCTGCCAGCATTGATGTTCCCTATCCAGGACAGCCACATGCTGCATTGCGGATGTGGGCAGGCCAAATCATTAATGGGCTCAACAAGTGGGGCGGAAACACCCTGCACATCAAGGCCATTGATTTTCTGTATTTTGAAATGTCAACTCCTCACCATGCCAAGACATAAAGCGAACATTGTAATTACGCCAAAAGCGCTTCTATCGTGCCAGCGACACCACTTGCAGCACAAAAGTTCCCCTCAAAGTGATCTCAGATTATGTCGAGATGGTGGACTGCCTGCCAAACTTTACATATGTCCCTCAAGGTTTTACTTTGAAAAGGTTCACTGCCCTATATTACCTATTATATTCCCATTTCAAATAAGGGGGGGAGAGAGGTTTATTGGAGATCCAATGTGCTGAAGCCAAGCTCCTACAAACCCAGTGCTTAATTTGAGCCAGTGGGTACCGGTGCTCGGCACTGGCACTTATTTGTGGACACTGGCACTATAACAGTCTGCCACATGGTGGCGCTGTGTGTGTGTGTGTTTTAGAGATGAGCAGAACAACAGCTGTTTATTAATTCAATATACATTAAAGAAGAATCATTCCTGACACCCAAGCCATTCTTATAGCTTTGTGGGCCTGGAATGAACTGAATAATCATACTTATAGGAGTGTTATGGTTGGCAGTTGCATTGGTATTGTCGCTGGCAGCGCTGGCAAGGCACTGAGTGGTTAAAGCTGCAGTGGCCTACTGGCGAGGGCCCTGGCACATATTTTATTACAAATTAAGCACTGGACAAAGCCTAGTATTACTGTTTACAGAAAGACTTGGGTAGGTAGAAAGCTTTATGAGGCAGTCCTTGAGTCTTTTTTATTCATTTAACCTAAAGTAACAATGCAAGATATACCAGGAATGAACAAACGGTTTGAGTGTGAAAATAAAAAATCTTTTGTATTTATTTACTTCAAGTTTTATGTAGCATGAACCAGGTCCTAGGGGTATCAGAGAAATAAGTAAGTAAAACAAGAGTACCTTCTTTAATAGCTGGCAGACAAGATCAAGCAGGTACATAATAATCAAAACAACAGGAGGGTGTCAGAGTGTAAAAGACAACAAAGACAGCCTGAGAAAAACTGTTTTTGAGTCGGGTATTTCTGGGCCACACAGCCTTGTGATCAACACGGGCCATTTTGAATATGATTCAGGCATCGGGGGGGAAGCCAGTGCACTGTGATGAGAACAGGTGATGTGAATAAAACATTTAGGGCAAATGTACAAACATTGTATTCCCCAACAGTGGTTGTAATTTGTACACCGACTTTTAGCGAATCCAGTAGTATTTTGCAAACTGACCTATGTACTAATAGGTCAGGGCTCAAAATATCGAATCGCAGTGGGTCGCAAAATGGCCTATATCATGCATATTAATAAAGCAGGTTGCAAACTGAGAGGCGCTGCCTTCACAGGGATGGTGGCCTCCTGGGGTCAGCAGGCCATCATGTCTGTGATTGCTTTTAAATAAAGCAACCATTTTTTAAAATGGAACCTGTTGTCCTTTGAGGAAAAGGGAGTGGGCAAAAAAAAAAAAAAAGCTTTACAAACGTAGTTAAGACTAGGCAATGGCCCTTAAGACCGCTGTCTAGTCCTAAAAAAGGTTTTTGTCAACATTGGCAAAAGGGAAGAGGACCCTTGGGTACCCCTTCACGTTTGCAGATGTGTTACCACTACCTGTATGTAGTCGCTAAAGAAGCAATATTGTGCGACCAGATTTCAGTTGCAAAACATTACTATATCCCGTTGCTAATTGTTATTTAGAAGGAACGCACACAACTTGCCCCTTCCAAATAGCGATTTGGTATGTAATTGCAAACCCAAATTGCAGTTCAGTAACATATTATTGAATCACAATTTGGGTTCTGTACATACCAAAAGGTCATTTTGCAGTTGGAAAGGCTCCGATTTTGCAAATTGAAGCCTTTGCAACCACAAAATCCCTTGGTACATCTGGCCCTTAATTCCTACCACTGATCTGGTTCTAGCGTAAATAGCCACCTCAAGAGGAGCAAGAAGTAAATCATGGGTTCTCCTGTGCCTAGACAATAGACATATTCTAGGTGCATAAGGAATAGACAAATTCTAGGTGCATAAGGAATCGACATATTCTAGGTGCATAAGGTATAGGCATATTCTAGGTGCTTAAGGAATAGACATTCTATTTGCAAAGGAATAGACATATTCTAGGTGCATAAGTAATAGACATTCTAGGTGCATAAAGAATAGACATTCCAGGTGCATAAGTAATAGACATATTCTAGGTGCATAAGGAATAGGCATATTCTAGGTGCATAAGGAATAGACATATTCTAGGTGCATAAGGAATAGACATATTCTAGTTGCAAAGGAATAGACATATTCTAGGTGCTTAAGGAATATACATATTCTAGGTGCATAAGTAATAGACATTCTAGGTGCTTAAAGAATAGACATTCCAGGTGCATAAGGAATAGACATATTCTAGGTGCATAAGGAATAGACATATTCTAGGTGCATAAGGAATAGACATATTCTAGGTGCTTAAGGAATAGACATATTCTAGGTGCATAAGGAATAGACATATTCTTGGTGCATACGAAATAGACATTCTAGGTGCATACGGAATGGACATTTTCTAGGTGCTTAAGGAATAGACGTTCTAGGTGCATAAGGAATAGACATATAGGTGCATAGAGAATAGACGTATTCTAGGTGCATAAGGAATAGACATATTATAGGTGCTTAAGAATAGACATATTCTAGGTGCATAAGAAATAGACTCATTCTAGGTGCATAAGGAATAGACATATTCTAGGTGCATAAGGAATAGACGTATTCTTGGTGCATAAGGAATGGACATATTCTAGGTGCATAAGGAATAGACATTCTAGGTGCATAAGGAATAGACATATTCTAGGTGCATAAGGATAAGACATTCTAAGTGCATAAGGAGTAGACATATTCTAGCCTGCAACTAAGGAGTGTACTGCTGCCTTAAAATCAGATTTGAGGTTGTAGGATTTGCGCAACCAAGAACACGTTCCAGTGGGCTTTTTGAAATTTTGCAACCACATACGTAGTTTACAAATTGTAGGGTGTAATGTGGTGACTTTCCCTGTAGGGTAAGTGTAGTCAGTGGGGTGAATGGGTAAACCCACATTGGGGTATTATAAGAGACCAGAACAAGGTCTTCCCTCTCTGGCAACAGGCCAAGTTTGAACTCTCACAAATCACTTTTCAAAGGAGATTGGAAAATTGAATTCCCACTGAATCATGCAGATGTTTGGGGTAGTTTGAATATCTGAAGAGACTATGAGGCTTATTAAAAATTCTAGACTTTGTGGTAAACTGCAGTGGCTTAAGAGGAATCGCTCACTCCCATTGACGTTCCACTTGGTACACTGGATTTAAAACAAGCATTGGCGAAGCTAATGCATATATACACAAATGCACATAGACGATTTGTTCAGTGTCTCATTGTAACCTGTCTCTTTCTGTGCCTCTATGCCCATTCCTGGTTTTTATTTGCAGCAGGAACTGGGGACGATGGGGGGGGGGGAAGGGGGGGTGAGGATTTACAGTTGAAGTAAATGCTCTTGCTGGACTAAAGTCCTGAAGAAAAAGCAGGTAAATTCAAGCCACAGATCACGATTTTGCCACAACCAGACCTGGGCAGCGGGAGCAGCCATGGGTATAGTCAAACCGTAGAGTGCCAGGCCGCACCAGCTGCGGCTGCAGAGAGAAGCAGAACATCCTAGTTCTGGGCAAAACCTAGGTCATGAAAGGGGAATAGCAGTGATTGATTTGAGTCGGCGAGAGCCACTGACACTTATTTTTGGGGACCGGCACTTTACTTTCTGTATATGATGTTTATGTACCAAGTGCACGAGAGGGACACCCAAACATAGCTCAGAAAGACGGAAGAAGAAAAAGACCGCAAAACCCTCACAAAGGAAGACAGCAGGGACTTGCAAGAGAGACGAAGGGGCAGGGAGTGTCTCGTAGTGGGGAAAAAGAGGCATGAGGTGGATTTAAGACTACCAGCCTTGGTATTCAGTGCTCCGACATGTAAGGCACCGGCCACGGGCTTCTGAGTAGGACTTCAGGCACCAACACTCATTATATTTCAAACTAAGCACTGATCATGCTATGACATACTTATTCTGGGGAACTTTAATAGGAGTGGTGGCAATGGCCAACGAGCAAGGCACCCCTGGGGTGCTTTGTCATGGAAGCCAACTTGGGAAAGAGGTGTTAGCAACTGAAAGAAACTATTTCATGAAGTTTGACGGAGTGAAGATAGTAGTACAATAAATACTTTTTAGACATTGTTTTTCAATACAAATATACGCTTTGTATTTTTCATTTAGCATTCTTTCTTTCTTACTTATTATTTATTATAAAGTCTTATATAGCGCATAGCTACCCAAAAGGGTTTCCCAGCGCTAAATAGAGGTAGGTAACTAGCCAGAAGAAGCAGATAAAAGTCAGAACAGCCAGGTTTTGAGGATTTTTGCGAAAGACAAAGATTGGCAGCTTCTCAGTGAGTCGGGTATCGTGTTCCAGAGCTTAGGACCGAAGGAGGAAAACGAGTGACTGCCCAGGCGGGCTTTTTTTTTACTCTGGGGACCTTACAGAGATTCCAGTTGTTTGACCAAAGCAAGCAGTTGGGGCAGTAAGGTTCCACTATCTGTTGCAGATAGTGTAGAATGACAATCGACCTAGCTTTATGCATGAGCATAGAGCTTTGAATTGTATCAGATTATCCACCGGAAGCCAGTGGAGGATGCAAAGAAGGCTGGACACAGAGGTGTGCTTGGGGAGATGAAATAGAAGCCTGGCCACGGAATTCTGAATTACTTGTAAGTGTTTGATTAAGGACTTGTCAGCCCCCAGATAGAGAATATTTCCATAGCCGGCCTTGATAAAATCATGGCCTGGATTATCGTCCTTGGAGCCGGAAAGAGGGGCATCCAAATAATTTTCTTTAGCCATTTTAAGACTGCGTAACAAGTGGAGGCTACCTCAGAAATGTGGATTTTAATGGATTATACATCATCCAGCCAGAAACCGAGGTTCTTAACCTTAGAAACCGGCATAGGAAGAGCTCCCAGGATGTCAGGCCAGTGTTGAGGACCACACAGCAGGGGATTCTTACCCATCACCATAACCTCGGTCTTCTCCCCGTTTAACTTTAAGGAGTTACTATTCATCCAGGTGGAAACCTTGAGGAGACAGGAGTTCAGGGTATCCGTGCTCTGACCCTCCGCAGATGACAAAGAAAAGATGATTGAGGGTCATCAGTGTAGGAAAACAAAGTAAGGCCGCAGTCTTCAACACTTTCAGAAAGGTGACGAACATAAATGTTAAATAGCATCGGGCTCAGAGCTGAGCCCTGAGGAACTCCAGAAGAGAAGGAACGACACCTCAACACAGACTTAGATGAAAAGACCTGAAAGGTCAGATCCTGCAGTGAATATAGTATGATTTTCTTGCAAAACAGGACCAGACAAATATTACAGCACATCTGCATACTTTAAGTAAGCATGTGTTTTTCAAGAGGAACATTTTATATTTAGTGTGGGAAGCAACCTTTTCAAGATGGCTTCCTCTCTGAAGCACATGACTCCATGAAAACTGCTATCCCTAAGAACAATCTACACATGCATTGCAACAGAGGATTGTCTACTTCACCTCTTGATGATCAAATGTTCCTGCTGCGGACACAAAACATAAACAGACAAATGGCAATCGTTCAACATGACTGGCACTCCAATTAGCGAATGCGTGTCCTGTGATCAGATCTTTAATGTGAATGACAACAAATGTAATGGCTGAAAGGTTCTGATGTATGCCTATTGTATGTATGTATGTCCTGTGGCTGACCACACAATTAAATGGCACTTTAACTGAGCAGTGGTTAAAGGTGACTTCCCCAGATCCCCCTTGTGTGTTTATTATTAAATATATCATTTAATATATGCATTCCTTTTATTAATTAAAAAAGGCTGGAAGACAGCCAAAGCAGTCTCTATGCTGTACATAGAAATCTTCAGCGGAGCTCACCTGTAGCTCCTCTGCATGATGCCATGTCCACAATGTAAATACCAGTTTACATGTGACCTCCGTCATGGTATGCAGAGGACACAGGTAAATTGAAGTTGTATAGTAATGGTACTTCCAATGTAGTGTTTTCCAATGTAGTGGCCACAGTTATATTTCTTTTTATCTCTTAGAGTAGCCAATTTCATAGACACTTCAATTTTTATCAGTTGACATTGAGATATTACAAACCTTTGGCCATATTACAAATGTGAACTACTATACATATCAAACGATGAGTGTCTTTGCTCAAATGCCATCTTTCACTTTCAAATTCATAGAGGAAGCTCAAACCCTGAATATTAGAGTGGTCAATCCATCTCCAGAAGTGGAGAATAAATGTTGTATTTCCTCAACAGCTATAAACCTCACCTTACAGTATATTGGTGTTGAGGAGATTAGGAACCAAGAAATACACTTTTTCAATTATTTTGAACATCTTTAATTGTTCTAAATGGGACATCTCTGTCTGTCAGCAAGTATGCATTTATGTACGTATGTCTATTGCTGTACTGTTGTATATAGCGGGGAGCAAAGAGAGCTGAACTTAGTGGATGGGTAGGGGATGATTCAAGATCGAGGGGGTAGAATGCGGAATAAGTCAAAGGTAAGATTAAAATACATACTGGATTATCTAAATATTTGCAAGCAATTTAAGACCTGGATTGTTTCAGCCTAGGTCTCCTCCAGGCTGGTATTTTAGCTCTAAATAAGACTCAGCTGTTTTC
Organism: Calotriton arnoldi; assembly: GCA_963921515.1. Classification (NCBI taxonomy): domain Eukaryota; kingdom Metazoa; phylum Chordata; class Amphibia; order Caudata; family Salamandridae; genus Calotriton; species Calotriton arnoldi. The sequence continues at coordinate 338,842 of CAWUFW010011710.1, forward strand.
GGCATTTGTGGTGCCAAGATATCCGCTTGGTGGCAGGGGGTGCACTTTATAAACTCCCTATAATATAAAGCCATGCACATATGCGGGTGGAGAGCTGGACAGCGGCGTTCTCTTTGCGGTTTTGCCCGCTCTCAGAAACAGTCAGGAACCCTATGGCTCAAGCTGCCTTCAAGTCTTAAAAGCCCCTCTTATTACTCTGCCATTTCTTTCTTGATGGATTTGGCTGATTGGAAACCTCAAGGCAAAGTGAATTAAACACCACTGGCCTAGTGGGTTACAAAAAGCACACACCTTATTTGAAAACCTAATGAAGTGATTTACTCTGATAACTTGGCACATGCAGCATATCCTTCGACAAAATTGCATGTGGAATAGCAACCAGCCGAGACCCGTGCAGGTGAGAGCGGTGGGGCGGTGGGGCCGGGTGGGGGATTTCGACGGACGATGACAAGGGAAAATTAATTATTTATTTAATTTTCCTTCATCATCGTCCATCCAAATCTCCCCCTCCCACCCTGCTCCACCGCCTCACCGCTCTTACCTGCACGGGCCATGGCTGATAGCAACACCAAAATAATATTACGGTTAAATAAAGCCAGTACAAATCCCCTAGTTTAGTTAGAAAGGACAAAATGTAATCATCAAAATACCATAAAAATTAGGTAACTCTGACGCAGGGGTCAGGAATGACTATAAAAACGAAATGGGTTTGTAAATCAAGAGCAGTATTTGGATGTACAAATGTAAACATGTCAATGTGTTAGCTGTGATAGCCTTAATAGCCAACAGGGGGCAGTAGTATATTGAAAAGGGAATACATTTTGGAAAGATGCTGTCCTTTGAGACCACATTTTAATTTACTTGTTGGAGTCAATGTTCATAACTGAAAGATGTCCAGTACTTTGCTAATGGGTCTGTAACTTCTTTCCAAATGCTCTAAAAGACTCCAAATTTAAAGGAATCCTTCTTGGACAAAATGTCACGTGCTTAAGTAGAAAGAAAAGAGCATTTTTCCACTTTGAGGTAGGACCAAGGCCAAAAGTGCAATCATTACAGGCCCTGCCATTTTAGCTCCGGGGAAAAATAGTTGTCTCTGTCATTATACCCTACCACCGTTTTCCATCTCAAGAAAGATGTTCCACTGCAAATGTGGTCTATTTTCCTTAAGATGTTGGTAAGAAGAGGCTTCCTCTCTAGCCTCCTGGGCTGCTTTGTCTTGCCAGGGATACAAGGCAAGCAGGATACACTTCTGCGTCCTACGTCTAGCAGATGGCATTCTTCCACATTACAGCAAGCCGCCATCTAACCGAAAAGTGGCTGAGAAGCAGATTCAGATGGGTGCAAAAGCTGTGATTGTTCAAGACCTCTAAACAAATCAAATCAAAGTTCTCATGCTATCCTCAAGCAGGTTTTATCACACTATGACAGTTCCTGCCTCAGCGCGGCACTCTATGAGAAAAAGGTATACCAATGTTTGTGTTCCAGAAAAATCTAAAATGGCAGATCCACGCCTGACTGAGAATGCTCTACCTCACTCACGAGACTCTTCGCAACACCAGTGTGTACTAGACCGCAGAGGATCCAAGAAACACTCCGCCGCACTAGAGCACATCTACTACCAGCCCATGCCTTGAAAGACCCTTCTGTGCCTGGCAGACCTCTTCCTTTAAAGAAGACACATGTGACATGTCTCATAGGTCCCTACTGATAGGGAAGATGTGCCTTAAAGAACAATGTATCCAGGGGACTTTGAAGAGTGGCTTTGGTCAACTCCCTTCCATGAGAAGTGGTAGAAACAACATTTTTGTGTAAAGCCATGGCACTTTGCCACAATAAAGGGATTCAGTTATAAGCACAAGCTAGCGAACTCAAAAACATAAATGTGAGACGATTGCAAAATAAGTCACCTTAGAAGAAAGAATAATAAAAAAGTCCATTGAGAATAATTGTTTTAAATTTACTGCAATAAATGTTGCTGCAAGATATATGTTTCTACTTATTTTTTTAAAGCTCAGAGCTGACTGCTGCTACTTGTGTGTAACATTAGCATTGTTACAGCTGACTCATTTCAATGTAAAAACAGGCCTGTTTTCACTTTTGCCGTCTGCCCTGTTCTATGCTTCCATACAGCTGTTTGCAAGCCATGTTTCAGGGTTTGCTCCGAAGTGAGTCGATAAAAGCTTCTCTGCAGTCTCACATTTGGAATTTGACTTTCAGGCAGACTGCACTATTTCTGTGCTCATTACAGGTGATTTACAAAAAAGTCAAACATGTCAATTTAATTGTAAAAACGGTTTCAAATCTTAGGGAATGGTAAATGTCATTTGGTGCTTTTGACAAGGCTTTAATTTCCCAATGCCACATGTTCAGAGTCCAAAAATCTGACTTTTAAGGGGAAACATAATGAAGAGATTGATCCCTTTTAGGGTCCGTCTTATTATCATTGAAGGGATATGGCGGCTGAATAGGCTGAGGATACTAACATGGCAGCATGATGGACGCTTTCACCCCCTCACCACCAGTTGCTCAAGATCACACAAGCCCCAAGAAACCAAAGGATTTAGTAAGGCTACAGGCTGCTTGCCCACTTCTCAACTATGCCTTTTGTCAGCCTACTTCCTTCCCAACTGCTTATGTTTTCCCTGTCTCACTCAGTATCAGCACAACTCCTCTCTTTTCCTTCTCATCATTAGCCTGCCCAGTTCCAAACTCACCCTCTGCCCAACGTACTCTTCATCAGCAAGTCCAGTTCAACATTAGCACGCCCAATGGAATCCTTTACAATGCCCTGCTAATCCCCCAGTGGTGAATGAATAAATGAATGAAACTTTCAAAAATGCATTGTTACACTGAGCCGGTGGTGTAACGGATATCCCCGCAGCTACCGTTGTGGAGGGGGCCCCCAGTCTTCTATGCATAAAGGGCCCCCCCTCAGCTTATCAGCTTGAGTGTCTGGGTATTGCCAGGGGCCCCCTCAACATTTCTTGCCCCCCCCCCCCTCCCCAAGGTTTCCTTATGCCACTGCCCTGAGCCAGAATAGACATGTCACTACTGAGAATAAGAATAAAAGAGCCAGGTTTTGAGTTTCTTCCTGAAAAGAGGGAAGTTAGATTCAGAGCCAGGGTGGGACTCGGACAGAAAATAGTCCTGGGCACCAAAATGAAAGTGGCCGCCATTAGCAAAGCAAATAGTTAAAAAGAGGTAATATCAGGAAAATCAACAGTAAAAACTGGCCCACCTGGCCATAAAACCGCCCCACAACGGCTAGAAAACCGGCCCACACACTGATCTGTCAGACCAGCCCACCGGGCACTGCCTGATTGTCCTATAGGCCAGTCCGACCCTGTTCAGAGCCCAGGGTTAAAGGAGAAGTACTCCAATGTTTCGCCGTTAAATATCAAAAAGAACACCCACCTGACCAAGTTGCCTTAATAAGAGGAACTCAAATTAGGTGAGCATTGGAGGTATGGTGGCCCTACAGTGACATAGCGAGTAATGCACATCTGAAAGAAGAGGGGCTCATTTTTATGCAGTGCTGAATGGAAGATGCGAAGAGATTTGAATAAGGAGCACTTTGCCGCAGAGCGGCAGTGCACGCTTTTTAAGTGGCCTGCAATGGAGCATCAGGTAGGCAGCCCAAGAAGCCTTGCAGCCATGTTCTGAATCATTTGGGTCCTCGGCCTGAGGTAACCGGGAAGATCTAGATATAGTGAGTGGCAGTATGAGTACAGGTTAAGATAATTCCTTGTATTACAGTTTCATAACAATCTAGAGGCAGGAATGGAACAATTGCCAAAAACATCTTCATTAAGAAGTGCAGCTGAGCTCAATCTATTTATCTGCTCTGTGAAAGTGTTTTTCAAAAATAAATCGAAGATTTTTGGCAGAATTGAAAGGGACACGGGCAGTGATAAGCTACGGTGGCAGCAAAGCTGGTGTCCATAGAGTAGATGGTCCCCCAGTTATGAGGCCTCCATCTTCTCCCCATTCAATTTCAGTCAGTGCTAAAATGAAGGATGACTTGAGTGTCATCAGCGTAAGACTTAAGTGGAGAACTGAAGCTGTGAATCAAAGTGGAGGTAAAGATTAAATGTAGAGGGACCAGTTAAGAATCATGAGGTGCTCTGCACGGCAATTTTAGTACAGGAACAGTACACAGGTAAAGAACAGCTTGGGTTCTGTTGTCCAAAAGGACAAATTTCATGTCAAGGTATTGTCATGGATATCCAAGAACCACTGGCGTAGCGAAACTTGAGGGGGCCCCCCTGCAAGGTACGTGGAGGGTCCCCCTTTGGACTCAATCAGGAGCTCTCTGGCCAGAGTACTGGGCTGAGGGGGCCCCCTGGGGCTTGCCCCCCCCGCACCACGGGGTGTGCGGGGGCCTGTGTTACGCCACTGCCAAGAACTAGAAATGATGTCATAACACAGAAAGGGGGACAATGTTGAATGTGTCCCTTAAGTCTGGAAGAAAAGGTGTAGCTCTTCTTCCCTGATCTAGAAACGTGTAAGGTCCTCAACAAAGCGGAGAGCGCGTTCTCCGTGCTATGTAGCCGGCAAAAGCCGTCCTCCATAGAGGCAGAACATTGATGTTTAACTTCCTTTTCTTAGATTTCTGCAAGGAGAGAGGGCAAGGAAATGGGCCTGAAGTTACTGAATACCAGGGGTTCAGTTGAGGGTTTTTTTTCATAGCAGGACCACTATAGCTTCCTTCCTTTTGCTGGCTATAGGGGTGGGTGAAATTCGCTTAATTTGCTTCTTTGTTATTATGTGAACTTTCTGAAAAAATTGAGCAAAATTAATTTACGTGTAATTAAGTGAATGAAATTAATGAAATGAAAAGACCATTTATTAAGCGCGGTAGCTACCCTCAGGCGTGAAATGCAAAACCGACATTTGGCCTTGCATTTTATTGTGCAATGGGCAAAATGTAACTTCTGCAAGCAAATTTCCATGCAGTTAACAAACACTGCACTTTGCTTTGTTAACTACATTTCACACAAACTTGGGAATGAACATTCTTGAAAAAAATATTTTTGTAGAAAGAAATTCCTGTGTAAACCTTTTTGTGACAGACTTTGCCAACGTGTTATTAGTTTTTCACGGTTTTGTTGTTCTGTCAAAACCACCTTTAGCAGATTTATTTTCCAGGGCCCTGAATTCAATGTTCCCATTTTCTTTGCTATTCCTGAATTAGCTGAATAAGTCTAAGAATTTAAACTTCGCAACATAATCAAAGTTTTGGAACCTCGAAAGGTTTTGAGAAGAGCTTCACAAATATTTAAGAGGGGAAAAAAGAGCACCTCTGGTTTTATCTTTTACATGGTAGTGAACGACGCCTTTCACCCTAAACAGTAAAACATGCAGAACATGCATAATACACACCCTCGAGTGTAGTGTGAAATATATATAAACAAGCGGGTACGTGTTGTTGAATACAGAATGCTCCACAAATGGTGTTATGTTCATTTGTATTAAAAAATGAATCACATTTTCTTCTATCTCTTGAGGAAAAAAAATCACGGAGCACGTTTTCCCACAGGTTTTTTCAATGCTGGCACTGTGTGCGACAACTCTCTTTGGTCACAGACAACGGTGTGAACAGAGAGAATTAATGCTGTGCGCCCACTCACAAGACCAAAACAAGACCGGTCCCTCGCTCCGTGAAGCAGCTGCGGCAAACCAGTTTAACACGAATTAGAAAGAGCCAAACACACTCTAATTGGTCGGTGATTGTAGTTTGAAGAGAAAGTGCCCCCTAATGATGGTTTAGTGTAAGGCTCACCAAATGTCAGCTGGAACAGTGTCCCTGAGCAAGCTTTCGGCTCTTTGACTGACAACTCCACGCTTTTTCCATTAGCAGCCCTAAATACAATTACACTGTGTACAGCATGAAGACAGATTCCTATTTACTTAAAATCTTTGTAAGTCAGCTGTCTGCGCCCCCTTACGATACGTTCATCAGGAAAATCTCGCTGGGCGAGCTTCCTTTTACAAGGCTTTGTGTCTTTAGTTACAGAGTTTGTTTATGTCCACGAAAAGAGCTTAAACAACGGACCTGTATACCTTGTTCAAAATCTTTCCTTCATAAAATGAACATCTTGGAACGTGGCATCCCTTCCTCGTCGCCACTTGTTATATCTCTGTTGTCGCCCAAAATCATGAGAAAACCGACCATTCAGAAGTGGTGGTCCACCTGCACAAAAACAGTAAACCACAACAGTTAGCTTGCATACTCCAACCTTGTCACTGTATGATAAATTTACTCTGATGTGTGTCACCTGCAACTGGCAGAGAGGTCACAGGCCTCTCAGTGAATAGTTCATCCTTGGCTCTAGAGCTAATCTGGGGAACAAGAATCCAAATTTGCTGAATGTGACGATCTGTGTTATTTGTGTGGGCACCCAACTTTTATTAAGTGAACACGTTCAATTAACTTTTTTCATTAAGTCCACTGAACATGTGATGGTCAGAGGGCAACATGTTTCTGCTTCCCGGCTTCAAATTAACAAATTCACACTTTCCACATTGGGTTAGTTTGTTTCATTTCAGGTGGACTCTTTGGGCTAACGAACCATATGATTTTTTAAAGAGAAGCCTAAAACTGAAAGACAGATGTCCCTGACAGTCATCCAAAAAAAGCTATTTTACAGTATCTCAATTAGGGTAACAACACATCAGAAGAGTATCCTTGCGCTGAGGTCAGGGAAGGAGAACGGGGTTAACAATTAAGTGGGGACACTAACAGAAGAAAAGTGTTTCTAAGGATTTCCAAAACTTGTGGTAATGCAGAATCTGGTCAGTCAGGAGGCAGGTTATTCCAAAATTGCTGTTAAAGAGTCATCCAGAATTCCCAGCTTTCACCACATACCTCTTCAAGGACGGAACTTCCAACAGATAGAGAGAAGCCATCCTCAGTGAGCGAGCGGGTTTAGAGGCCAAGAGAAGAAAAGACCTGAAAACAAGACAAGATTTCTCGACCACTGGCTGAACAAAACAAGGCACCTTAAACTTGATGCACTGCTTTACGGCAGTGAACGCAGTACGCAGCAGGCTCCATACACACGATGAAACAGACAGGGACTGCATGCGGAGTGGGACGCCTCATTTTTGCAGTCTTAGTAGATTTCCCACCAGAGCATCAGACAGACCAATGTAGATGCCATTGCCATAGTCAAAGTGTGGGAGAATGGTTGCCTCAACATGCACATCCACCTATTCTAAAAAGGAAGATCTTTTTAAACACCATTAACAGACCAAAACAGGTAGACCAGACTATCTAGACATGGGAATGAAAGCATCGTCTTTGTAAAAGATGATGCCCACATGTTTAGCACTTGAAACAGGTGAAAGAGTATGTCCCAACAATGCTGGCTACACACTGATTGACCAGGCAGACAGGCCTACACCCACAATGAGGACATCAGTTTTATTGCAACTCACTTTAAGGAATTTGGAAGCCATATTCACCTAGGAAACGCCCTCTACGCAGGAACGACGGCTAAGCTCCTGAGACGGCTGCAACGCATCCAGAACGCCTCTGCACGTCTTATCCTCGACATCCCCCGACGCAGCCACATCACACCCCACCTGAGAGACCTGCACTGGCTCCCTGTCAACAAGAGGATAACCTTCAAGCTCCTCACCCACGCACACAAAGCACTCCACAACTCCGGACCAGCCTACCTCAACAGACGACTCAGCTTCTACACCCCCACCCGCCAGCTCCGCTCGACCAGCCTCGCCCTCGCCACAGTCCCCCGCATCCGGAAAACGACCGCCGGCGGCAGATCCTTCTCCCACCTCGCCGCCAAGACCTGGAACACCCTCCCCACCAACCTCCGACAGACCCAAGACCTACTGGCCTTCAGAAGACTCCTCAAGACCTGGCTCTTCGATCAGTAGCAGCAGCACCACCCCCTCTTCCCCCAGCGCCTTGAGACCCTCGCGGGTATGTAGTGCGCTTTATAAGTGACATGATTGATTGATTGATTGATTAGGATGGCCTTTAGGCTTCCTTCAATCACCCCACATCGTTCATGAACTGATGATCGATCTTTAGCACATTCTGGGTATCGCCAGCATAGGAAAGTACCTTGAGACCAAACAACTCTAGCTCCCTGAGAAGTTGCACTTGGAGATTACACATTACTGGGGAGGGTCCCAAGCCCTGCGGCACCCCACAAGTAATGAAATGTTCACCGGAGTGAAAACAGGAAAGAATTACAGCCTAGGTCTTGTAACTAGGAAAGGATCTGAACCATCACAGTGGTAGCCCTATTAATGAGACCGCCCCAAGATGACCGACCGAGATCTCATGGTCCAACATATCTAACATAGAAACATATCAAAAAGTACATGCCTTGCCTGCAAAGCCCAAGTCCCTTGTGAAATTCAGATGATCTATGGTGGCCACCAGGACAGCTTTTGTGCTATATTTGCTCATGTCCGCAATGTGTGGACCTGAATGTCTTTCTCTCTTGATTGCTCGGTTGGCCTGTTGCATATTAAGACAAATGCGCACTGAACCTCCTCTGTCCTTTTTTGGCACTACCACAATGGGTGAAACCCACGGCGTCAGACCAGTAGAGTACACAATGATGTCATGCTTTAGCAGTGTTTCTATTTCTTTCTCAAAGGCTTCCTGTAAGTGAAAAGCAATTCAACACTGTTGCTGTGCAACAGGGCAAATGTCTTTATTAATGTGAAGCTGCACCTTTATTGTCTTCCCAAGTCCGTGAAACCATGTTGGGAATTGACTCACTATTTCAGATTGGACATTCAAGTTATAGTCAATCAAGATCAGCCCCATGTCAGCAGTAGTATCGAAACTTAATAAGCATCCACTCGACGATGTACCTTGGAGGACATGAATTGGCGCTTGCACTGTCGTTTTCTTGTGCTGCATGGTCGCTACAAAGGATTCTTTACTCTGCAAGGGCGTAGAAGCTGCCCGGGTGTACACCTTTGTTTTTGATGGTGTGAAACATCGTATCGGAGATAGTTCTTTTGTACTTTTCTGCCAGCATAATGTTTATTGATGCACTTCTGTCTATAATAAAAGTTGTAGGGCAGCCATTCACCTTGAGTATGATTTTAGGACAATGTCTAAATGAACGTTGTTGCTTCATGTGGCAATTCTTTTTAGATTTTGTTCTTCTTTGCAAGCGGCCAGTCCTACACGCACATGTTGGTCTGTGACTGACATCATCATTGCATACCCATCTTCCTCACTGTCACTCGATGATGATGTTAATTAACCTTTGGGAGATGAATTTGATAACGATCGACTTCGGTTCGTTTCCACTTGCCTTAGTCGATGTTGCTGTTTGGCCATGTGGGAGTAGCTAGAGTGCTTCTGGAACTCCCTTGCATCCATCTTCTTGTCTCACGATGACACATTTAGTATCCCTAATCACTTTCATGTTATAAAATGTTTTTTTTTCCTGCAGCCTTTGCATATCTGTCCAATGGCCGGACATTTACCTTCATATGGAAAGGAGAATCCACAGTGGAAACACAATTTCTTTTTCTTCAGAGACATTACTCTGTGGGCTTCTGCCTTGTGTTTCTGCTTACTTTTCATACTCAATGCTGATTCATTTTGGGTTGTTCCAGCTTCCATATCAGCAGCCTGTCGATCACCAGTCTCCTCTGCTCTTGCAGCCATAAGCACTTTCTCCAAATTGAGCGTTTCTCACAGCATGCGTCGTCAGAATGAATCGGAGAGGCAACCATCAATAACTCTAAGATGCATGGCTTGTTCATAATTGAATGCACCAGACTTGCAGTGGTTTATTAGCGTATCAAACTTCTCAACAAACTCATCCACCATCTCACCAGGTTGCTGTCTTGTTTGGTTGAAAATTTACCTTTCATAGTCGACATTCGGCATTGGATTGCACTTGGCTTCCAACATCTTTTGATGGTATGATACTTCATCAGCTTGTGATATCTTCTTTATCACTTGTTTTACTCAGTCACCTGCAAGCTTCTTTAAGAATATGATGATCTTTTTGTCATCAGCTTCTTCTGAGGCATCTATGAAGTCATCGAACATTTTGATCCAGGCAGTACATCTGGCCCCAGTATTCTGCTCTTTGGTGGTATCAAATGGAGGTGGTGGTTTCAGGAACATATCGGCATCATATTTTGTACTGTTTCCCACTGACATTGAGAGTATATATTGTTCAGGCAGCGTTTGCTCTTCAGCATCTCCTGGCCTGGTGGCACCTCTGCAAACATCAGCCTGCTCTCTGGTTATCGGGTCGTCGCACCTGAGCTGAGGTCATCAGGCGCCATCTTGCTACTTCATGGTGAGTAATGGTTTTGCTTCTTGCAAGTGCTCTTCACCGATTCTTGACATTTTGCATTATACCTGGTTGTCACTGCCTTTAGCGTTTCACTGTGCCTGGTCGTCTTTGCCTTTAGCACTTTCCTAAACCTGGCTTTCGCTGCCTTTAGCACTTCTAAATACCTGGCTGTTACCGTGTTTAGCGTTTCTGCTTTGTATTGGTGCTGGCTTTGTGTTATGCTATTGTGCAGTATCTCTTCTTTCGGCCTTACCAGTGGACTTTAGGCAGGCTTACTGACTCTGCGCCTCTGTAGGACCTCCACCTTCTTTGAGGGCCTCTCAAAAGCTGGAGTTACGCTTTGACTCCACATATGCCAACTGTGTTGTATCTTGTTAGTTTGTACTATGCCTTTAAGCATAGTACTGCAATGTGTTCTGGAATGTTAGTATGCGAACGACTGGAAGGATTCTGCTTGAAGCTGTTGGTGGAGCTGCTCCCCTGCTCCGCTTTTGATGACTTCAACCGGCTCACTAAATTTACAATCCCCTTTCCTAGAGTGAACAGCAGTTTTGATCTTAACGAAGTCACCCACTTCAAGTGGGGCAACCTTCACACCTTTTTTTTTAATCATACCAACGTTTCTGTTTCAATTGAGTATTAGACATATTTTCAGAAGCTAGAGACATCAATTTAGCAACATCCGATTCAAACTTGACCCACTTCCTCATCCATGCAGGTCTAAAACTAGAGTTGGGCTTCCGTCCCCTCAGGAGTTCGAAAGGAGAAATCTTCGTAGAAGAGTGCGGCGTAGTCCTATAGAACCAAATCATGGCATCAAGCGATTTGGAAATATCATGACTACCCGCTCTAGACCATCTGATACACTCACCCACAACCCGGTTCATCCTTTCCACTAAACCATTGGTTTGTGGGTGGTAAAGTGAGCTCTTAAGATGTTTCACACCATACTCAACCAGGAAAGATTCAAATTCAGAACTGACAAACTGTTTCCCATTGTCAGAAACCAAAAATTCTGAAAATCCCTCTCTAAGCCACACGCTTTTAAGAAACTCCATCACAGTTTTGGTGTTGGCTTCCCTAACCATCTTGATCTCAGGCCATCTTGAAGTATAATCCATAAGAACCAAAATAAATCGGCATCCACCTGGCAGAATTTCGAAAGGTCCCATGACATCAATTCCAAGTTTCAACCAAGGACCCTTAGGATACTCAATAGGCATTAATGGAGGCACCGACACCTTCAAACTCTTATCTGTGGCACAACAAACAACGCAATTGGCAACAACTAAATCAATGTCAGCATCCATCCCAGTCCACCAATAGGTGTCCCGAATACGCCGTTTCGTGAGGGTAGAACCAAGATGACCTTCATGAGCTCTTCCAATAATGGTTCTCCTGAACAAACAAGGAGGCACAAACTTGTCACCCCTAAGTAACAAACCATCCTCAATGGAAAGTTCACCCTCAACCTTCCAAAAAGGTTGGAGAGAAACAGGAAGAGCCTTTTCTCTAGGCCACCCTTTTCTGACAAAATCACAAACTTCCCTCAAAGCACTGTCCAACTCAATCGCTTGCAGCCAATCACTCTCTGAACCTAAATCCAAATCTGGCACATCCATGGCAGCAACAAGACAATCATCGCAGTCCTCATTAACAAAGTCATCCAAACTCACATCCTCATGATCATTCAACAAAACAGGAAAACGCGATAAAAAATATGCCCTGCCATTCTTCCCACCTGATATATGCTTAATTTCGAAGTTATATTGAAGGAGCCTTGTTACCATTCGCATGATTCTAGGAGTACAACACTTACTCAAACCCCCGCCTAGAATGTTAACAAGAGGTTTATGGTCAGTCAAAAGCAAGAACCTCTTTCCCCAGATAAAAGGCCTGAACTTCTCAATGGCCCAGGCACAGGCTCGTAACTCCCTTTCAATGACTGAGTACTGAAGTTCAGGTGTCCTCAGTACTCTAGATGCAAAACTCACAGTGTTCTCGCACACCTTGTCAACTTGTGTCAAAGTAGCACCAACACCAACCTGGCTCGCATCAATTACTACAAACTGCAAACCATTTCTTGAGGCATGTGTTGCACGCATGAGCTGTTTGGTGGACCATGGCAAACTCTCAAGGAGAGCAGTCTTATATCCTTGGGGGCACGTATCCTTTATCTCGTCACCAGTTGTAGTGTCTTCCTCAGCCCGGGAGCATGTAACAGCACACGCCACACACCGAGCTCTGGTTTGCACATCTTTATTCTTCAGCAGGTAACCATTAGCTGAACGCACTTGTGTCACAAACTTTATTAACCACACCCACCAGATTAAGTAATACTTGTAAGCGGTCACATGGGCACCACTGGAGGCCTAGAGGGCATGCTGGGCAAAGCTAATCACATTTTTGGACAGTGATTCTGGGGTGAAAAGGGGTGCTAGAAGTTAATTACAAACTAGGCTTGTGTATCTGGAAAGGGTGGACTGTCTGGGATACAGTCAGTCTGGGATGCAGTCAACTGGTATCACTTAAAAGTTGGAAGGCTGGATGAGAGACAATAACCCATCAATCTCACATAATGTACGGGGATGGAAAAGAAGAGAAACAGAACAAGAAGGAGGAAAAATGGACTAGGAAGTACTGTTGTGTTAAGTCAAGAGCCCTCATTCACCCTAGGGTGACATGCTTCATCATAGGGTCCCCTCTTCACGCTGGGACCGCAAGGTACCCAGTGTGGGCTACAACTCTCACGTAGGAGAGGTGCAGGTTTTTTTTTCTGTCATTCCTCAGGACCAAAACTATAAGTCACTCTGCTTTAGATAAATATTGAAAAGTGAGAACCATACTTTCACTGGTATGGGGCAGTCTTGAGGTACTGACATCTAGTAAAGTCCACAAGATGCTGTAAAATACAAAACAAAAATCAAAACACAGCATTGAGTAACATTCCTCCATCTTCCACCACACCAGAGTGACTTTTAGTTTTGGTCCTGAGGAACGCCAGGAACCTGTCGGTCTGTGAAGGCAGAAACATATCGACCAGAATATAGAATAGGGTAATATCCATATCCCTATCTCACTGATCTTGTGCCATCTTCAAGGGATTACTTTTACATGTAATACATTTTGTGTGACAAATAGGAGAATGTCATCCGCATAAAGGGAAATCTTTTCCTCCAGGGTGTCTTCTGGACTTATCCTAAAACCCTGTATCCCTGAGTGGTGCCTGATCTGGCAGGCTAAGGTCTCCACTGTCAGAGCGAAGAGCAGGGGGGACAGGGAGCATCCCTGTCTCGTCCCACGCCCTATGGGGAAATCGCTAGAAGTTTGCCCATTCACTCGTACTGTCACCCTAGGAGAGTTATACAGTAGCGCCACCCATTTCCTAAACTTCGGTTCCAGACCAAATTTAATCAAGACAGCCTCTAGAAAGGGCCAATAGACGGCGTCAAACACCTTCTCTGCGTCCAGTGATAACAGTAGGTGTGGGGTATCTCAGTCTCTGACCGCCATCATTCAATTGCGGGTTCCACGGAGATTCCATCTGGTTGCCCGACCGGGCATGAATCCCGATGATCACAATGTACCAATGTCGTTATAAGACTGCGTAGTCTTGTGGATAAGATGGTCGTCAATATCTTTACCTCCATATTAAGAAGGGAGATTGGGTGATAGGATTCGTATCGGTCTTTTGGTTTTCCTTGTTTATGTATGGATATAATCGCGGCCATGCACAGGTCTAAGGGAAGGAACCCCTCATCGTATGCGTTTTGGAAAAGGGTCAGTAGGTGGGGGCTCAGGAGGTCAGTGCACCGCTAATATAACTCGACTGGTAAGCCATTGTGTCCTGGGGTCTTCCCATGATGTAATTTGGCTATGGCTTCTTTCACTTCAGTAATGGAGATATCCCCCTTCAGCCCATATCTGTAAGTAGCATCTGGTGTCGGGGTAGGCACTTCAGCCAAATAAGCTTCGATGACAGACGGGTTTCTAAGGGGGAGGGTTTCATAGAACTCCCTATAGTATGTAGCAAAGGTCCCGGCTATTTGGCCATCGTTAGCGTGGGTCAATCCCTGTGCGTCTGTAATGCAGTCTATCCACCTGGTTTCAACCTCTTTTCTGCTAAGCCAGGCTAATAGTTTCCCTGCTTTGTCTCCCACGTCGTAGAGTCGGTGAAGGGTGGCTAGGGTCTGTGCTTTGGTGGCTTCCCAAGCCGTATATTGATATTCATGTCTTAGTGCAGCTAGCTGTCTAGTTGCTAAGGGATCCGTCTTTTTGGTGTTCTGTTCCTCTAAGGCTAGGATTCGTTTCTCTAATTTTGCCAGGTCTCCCTGCTCCTTCCTTTTCTCCCAAGCTATACGATTTTGGGCCCTATCCCATAGGACTGTTTTGTATGCCTCCCACAGTGTAGCCCCTGATTCTACAGTGCCTATATTTGCTGTAAAGAAGACTTCCGTATCTGCCCTAATGCCTCTTGGTAGGTTCCCTGTTAGAAATGGGGGTCTCTAGTTGGCAGAGGTAGGTACCTTTGTCCAAATAGGGACCCTTGCTTCTAGTCAGGGTAAGGGGGATACACTCCTAAAATAACCCCTGCTCACCCCCTTAGTAGCTTGGCACGAGCAGGCAGGCTTATCTCAGAGGCAGTGTGTGAAGCATTTGGGAACGCATATAGTAATACAGTGAAATCACTACAAATGGACACCACACCAGTTTAGAAAAATAATAAATCTTTATCTAAACCAACAAGACCAAATACGGTAAAAATCCAACATACAATACTCCTGAAAAATAGCACTTGTGCAAAATAACCTTTAAATTGCAGGAAAATCAATAAAACACAGTTCCTCCGACTTGGTAGCTACTCCTGGGGCTACCGCAATACTGAATAGGACAGAGTCTAACAATTCCAGCCGATCGCTTCGATACAGGCCAGCTAAAACGTCGACAGACTCGGACACAGTACCCGTCTTGTTGCGACCAACACGTCGGTGCGAGTCGGTCGGGGCAAACGTCGCAGTCGCGTTGTGAAATGGAGCGTTGCGGCGGACGATGTCCTCACGATTCGGTGCAGGCAGCGGCTCATTGACGTAGTCGGTGAGACCAGGACTTGCGTTGAGGGGTGAGACGATGCTCGCTGTGGTGCTTTCAGGTCACGGCGCGGCGGCTGAGCCGGTCGATGTTCGGGTCGGGCAGTGACGGAGTCGTGGCGTCCTTGCAGTGTGTAGCGAAGCGTTGCGGAGTGCGGTGCCCACAGGACCCGGTGCAACCAGCAGCTCGTTGGCGGAGTCGGTGAAACCAGGGTTGCGCTGTGAAGCGAGGCGTTGCTCTCGGCGGGGCGTTCAGGACACGGAATCCTGCGATGGACTCGTTGACAGAGTCGGTTACCCTTTTCTTCTGCGGAGACGATCAGAGACGGTGCCCACAGACACTGGGAGGTCTTTGCTGTTCCTGAGACCTCTAGAACAGGGGGCAAGCTCAGTTCAAGCCCTTGGAGATCTTTTCTTCAAGCAGGGGGACAAAGCAAGCAGCAAAGTCCTTTTCTCATTTCCTTGGCAGCAAGTGGCCACTGCAGGCCAACCCCAGACAGCAAACAGCACGGGGCAGTATTCCTCCTCAGCTTCTCCGGGTCTTCTCCTTGGCAAAGGTTTCTCTTGATTTCCCAGAAGTGATCTAATGTTCTGGGCCCCTATATTTATACCACAAAATCATTTGTTCTCTGGTGGCAGAGAAGCCCTGTGCTCAGTCCAAACCAGTTCTGTCCTCTCTGGTGCAGCTTCCTGGCAGGAGGTGGAGACAGCATTGTCCTTGGCAGACCAGGCCCATTCAGGTGAAAGGAAATCTCCTCCCCCTCCTCTAAATGCAACCCGGGTCTATTCAGCCCAGCCCTGACTCATCAGGCTCTCTGGAGCCACTGCCCCTCTCCAGCCCCTGTCATCCAAAAGCCAGACATGCAATACACAAACCTAGCAGAGGCACACTGGATGGTTATGCAAGAAAATACCTACTTTCTAAAAGTGGTATTTTCAAACACAGAATGTAAAAATCACCCTCACTAAAAGATGCATTTTAACATTCTGAGTACAGGCATACTAAACTTTATTTTTCTACCTCGTTCCCAGGGGTAGTTATGTTTATAAGATGTTATATATAAACTCCCCATTCTGATCTATGAGAACAGGTAGCCTTGCAATAGTGAAAAACGAAATTGGCTGTAATTCACTATCAGGACATGCCACCCACACCAGGGCATGTCCTACCTTTCACATACACTGCACCCTGCCCACAGGGGTACCTTGGGCCTACCTTAGGGGTGACTGATATGTAAGAAAAGGGAAGGTTAGGGCCTGGCAAGTGTGTGCACTTGCCAAGTCGACATTGCAGTACCAGACTGCACACAGGCACTGCAATGGCAGGCCAGAGTTACATTTTTACGGGCTGCTTCTTTGGGTGGCACAATCAGTGCTGCAGCCCACTAGCAGTATTTGATTTACAGGCCCTGGGCACACATAGTGCACTGTACTAGGGTCTGACTAGTAAATCAAATCTGCCAATCATGGAATCACTAATCCATAACAACAATTTACAGGGAGAGCATATGCACTTTGGCACTGATCAGCAGTGGTAAAGTGCCCAGAGTCATCAAACCACCAACAACAGGTCAGAAAAAATACAGGAGGAAGGCAAAAAGTTCTGGGATGACCCTGCAAAAAGGACCAAGTCTAACATTCCCCTTCTGCAGGTCCCATGCATTGAGTCTCCATTGTGGATGTACATCCTGGTTTCTACTTCCTATTTGTATGTATGGTGGGGACAGTCCCCTGGTGAGATACTCTGCTTTGCTGATCTCGCCCAAGTCCCCCCTTGGGAGGAAGATATAGTCTAATCTGGAGTAGACTCTATGCGCCCCTGAGTAGTACGAGTATTGTTTGGACTGTGGGTTGTATTGTCTCCATACGTCTGTCAGGCCCATAGTGTCTGTGAAGCGTGCCAATGGGGTGGTTGCGACCGACTGGTTTTGTCCCCCCATAGGGTCCATTTGTGTATACATAACATCATTGAAGTCGCCCCCTATCACATGAAGTGAGGTCGGGGAATCCAGTAGGATCTCTGTCACTTTGGTCAATGTACGTGCTTGTATCTTAGGTGGGGCATAAACGCAAATAAGGGTCAATTTACGTCTACCCCATACCCCAGTCACTCCCACATATGTGCCCTGTGGATCTGTCCATGTACGTGATAGATGGAAGGAGGCGATTTTTTAATTAGTATCACCACTCCCCTGGATCTTGATGTGTAGCCCGTGTGTGCCAATACCACATTTGCTCCTCTGCCAAGGAATCCGCATCTCGTGCCCTGCAGATGTGTCTCTTGGAGTAGCACTATGTCTGGGTGCCTTCGTTTAATGTATCTTGCGACCAGACCCCGTTTAATCCTATCCCCAAGGCCATTGACATTCCATGTTAATACAGTGAGAGGGTGGTTATCTAAAGGTGTCGCATTGGTCCTAGGTCTGTTCATTTGGCAATAGGAGGTGTATGTAGTATTACTCCCTACCTAAGCATCTTTCTTTGTGGTGGCCATTCTGTAAGATCCGTGCGACGAAACTGAAACATTAACATAACTGACCCATTCCCTTCCCAACTAACCCCCCCACCCTACCTCCCGCCTACCCCTAATCACACTCGTCCCCATTATCCTGGACCAGTTTGTGGGTTTGAGGAGAAGGAGAGGTCTGTCGCCCACCCCCGCTTTAAACTTACACTATGAGTTCAAACTCCCACAGTGTTGGACTTAGTGTATAGGAAAAAGTAAAAGAGTGTCTCAGGCCCTCTCGGAGCCTGTCGCCTTCGTGTTGACTCTGGGAGTAAGTCCCAATATATTTCCAGGAGGTGTTTGGGGCGTGGCTGCAAGTCTTTCTCTCCTGTGGCCGGATCCTGTGGCAGTTCCTTGATTCCTTCAGACTGAGTCTTGTGTTGGGTGTCTTTCTGTCTCCATGTCTTGTTCCAGGGCCGCTATTTCGATTGTTAGTGGGTGCTGGGTCTTATCTCCTGATGATAGGACCCTACTTTCTGATCTGTTAGCTATTTCCTTTGACTTTCTCTATGCACTGCTTTTAGAGTTTTCTCGTTTGCAGAATCTCTTGGGACCGGTGTCCACAGTCTATGTCTCCCCGATCCCGGAAACATGTATGGGGTTGCCCCCATCGTGCGAGTTTTCCTTTGCTCCATGATCCTTTTCTTTTTGGGTGGTCCCTTGGCTCTATAATCTGTTCCATGGATCAAGTCCCTTTCTCTTTGTGAGCCCTGGGAGGCCAGAAGATTGGTCGTTCTTCCCCCCAGGACCATGCCTCTTCTGCCGTTTGGAAGAAGTAGGTCTTTCCCATGAATATAACTAAGTTTTGCCAGGAACAATAGCATGTATTGGATTTGATGTGCCTTGAGCTTTGCTTTTATGGAGTCAAAGGTTCGCCTTTGGCGCTGAACTTCTCTGCTATAGTCTGGGAAGAACATGATTCACGAGTTTTCATGTCTGATCTCGCCTATGCGTCTAGCTTCCTTTAGGATCATGTCTCTGTCCAAGAAATTAAGAAATCTTGCTATGATGGGCCGGGGAGGTGCTCCCAGTGGGGGCTTGGCAGCCAGTGCCCTTTGGGCTCTCACAATCACAAAGCATCCAGAGAATTTATCCGCTGGGTTGATGTTTTTTAGCCATGAGTTCAGAAATTCCGGAACATTCGTCCCTTTAACCCCTTCCTTAAATCCTACAAAGCGTAGGTTGTTTCTTCGCGCCCTATTTTCAGCATCTTCAATGCACCAGATGATATCTTTGCCAGTTATTTGTAGTTCCGCTACCTCTTTCCGAAGGTCTTTTATCGCATCCTCTGCTTCTGAGACTCGGGTTTCAGAATCAGTCACTCTTTCAGAAAGGTTCCGTAGGTCCTGCTGAGGGAGTGTAACTTCTGAGCGAACCTCTCCTATCCTATCTTCCAGCGTGGTCCTGGATGATTGAATCACTTGTAGCAATGACACCATGTCTGGGAGAGGCGGTGGTGGTACTTCTGGAGGTGGGGCGACGACTCTGGTATATCGGTCCATTTTCCCTTGTCTTGGGGGGTTGAGTTCTTTGTCTTTGTCCATTATGGTCGGTAAGGGCACTCTCTTTTCAAGGCTCGGTTTTGCTCACTGGGGCTATGCCTGGCTCTTTCAGGTCTTTTTCTTTGTATGTTCTTATGTTGATGCCTCCAGCTTATGCCCCCGTTGGTGCACAGCAATTCTTTTAGTTGATTTCTATATGTGACTTGTCCCTCTGTTGGCTTAGATTATTCCCAGTTATAATGGGTCTCAATCTTAATCTTGTTTCACGAGTCCTTAAACTGTCTATGGAGTCTCCGTTGGTATAGCCCTGTGGTTCCGCAAGGGGGGGGGCCTTTCGAAGGTTTTGTGTCGGTGGTTCTCCCCCGTGTTGTGGGGGGGTATCAGCAGGGGGGCCGCCAATCAGTCATCTTGGGTCCTCTGTGTGTGGTTTCCCCCTTGTCTGTTCCCCGCCGTCTTCCTTTCTAACTGGGCCTGTGGGGAGGGTCCCCAGCTGGGTACTAAGCTTTCAGTCTCGTTTCTCAGGGACAGGAAGGGGCCTCTCGTGTCGTGCCCTGTCCGGATACCTTAGCCTCAGCAACATGCTTGCTATAATGGGCGGGTTGTGGATATGTGTTCCTGGGGCCCAGTTGAAGTTTTCCTGGCCTTTCAGGTCTCTTTCCCTTTGTGAGCCTTGTTCCGGGCCTTCCAGGGCTGGGGGAGGCCCGTATGGTGTCCTGCTTTCTTATGCCTTATTCCTGTCAGGGGCCTGCCCCTTCGGGAAGCCCCCGTTGATACCCAGGTTCTTGTAGGCCTATCGGGCCTCCCTCAGGATTGCCGTATGCTCACGGCGGCCCCCTCCGCCCTCGCAGTTGGCCTCTTGCCTTGTTAACGAGACATCTTCTCCCAGCCCTAGTGCCCTGGGCGCGCTCAATGT
This sequence comes from Calotriton arnoldi, assembly GCA_963921515.1. Taxonomy (NCBI): domain Eukaryota; kingdom Metazoa; phylum Chordata; class Amphibia; order Caudata; family Salamandridae; genus Calotriton; species Calotriton arnoldi. Next base: position 359,160 of record CAWUFW010011710.1, read on the forward strand.
CTTGGCTGCCCAGCAGCATGGCCCCTCTCGCCCGCACTCCATGCCTCCCGCCACACCCAGGGGACGCTGAAGCTGGTATTCCGTCTAGGCCATCGCCTTGACTGTCTCCCGGTCGTACGGCCCAGCTCACCTTGGTCTCGTCGGCGGCTCTGGCAGGACTCCCCTACCTTCTCCTTGACTCCAGGTGAGGGTCTCCACCGCCGCAGCCAACACAGGGGGCAGTTGATCCCTTCTCTCTTCTGGATCAGGCCGACCAGGCGGGGGCTCGGCGATCAGCCGTGATTGGGTGCAGTGTGTGGTTCTTTTTTCCTCTTGCACCTTGGGCAGATCACGTTCCCTCCTCCGGAGCCCAGCTTTATCCCTTGCTGTATTTTGGGCAGACCCTTCAGACCCTCCAGGCCGGAGTTTGCGCCTCTCACTGTGTGGGCTTGGTACAGGGCGCCCCAATATTCGTGTAGTTGCCAGGCCCAGCGGACTCAGCGTCTTCATCTTTCTCAGCCTCGGACGGGCCCAGGACGTGGTTCCCTCGCCCCGGACAGGCCGCAGTCTTCCGTCGGGGCCCAGTTCTCCGTCTTGCGGTGCTCCAGGTGGGCACTCTAATCGCCATGTCTGGGATACGTGCCCCTCGCTGAGTGGTCGGGAACCAGACTCACCCGTTGGTCTCATTGCGGCCAGGCCCAGGGGGCTCGGCTTTTTCACTGTTCTCTGCCTCTGGCGGGCCTAGGGCAGGGGCCTCTCAGTTGAGTCGGCGCGTATTCCCTCGCCTCTTCTTCCTTTATTGTGCCCCCTCTTGACTTGCAGGTCTCCCCCTTCCAGAGCAGACAGTCTTTCAGTACAGGGCAGCCATCTTTCAAGTTTTGGAACTGCTGAATTTAGGTTGGATTCTGTGGCTCCGACCGGAGCTTGTTAGAGGCACGTCTTACTCGGCCATGTTGCTGGCCATGCCCCCCATTTTTAGTAACTTTTGATCCGTTTGAGCTAGAAACAATTTTTTTGTTAACATTTGGAGATAATGCATCAGATGATGGATTATGTGGCAAATCCTTAATTATGCAAAACAAAGCAGAGCCCACAGAATTGCATATTTCCAGTGGCCCTGGTTATCCCCCTTTTCACTGCCACTGCTGAAATTTTATACCCTCAGGTGTCCTTTTCCATCCTTGTGCACCTCCATAAGCTAAATACCTAACAAACTTGTTAGGGCTGGCTCATTTGATACCTTGCTGATAAACACACCTACTCCCTCCATGATAGACCACCTTGGACCCTGGACTATGGAACATTATTCATGGTACTGTGGTATGTAACCTACTGCTGCCCACACCCAGTAAAGTTGCTTATCTTATAATGTTCACTGTAATTCTCTTGGGGGTTTGTGCAGCCTTGAGGGCTTACAGGCTGCAGTTCTGGAACTGCTGCTTGAATAAAGGGTTTAAATACCCTGCGCATGCGCCTGCTTTTATTTCTGATGATGCTCTGCATTGGCACTGAGTTTGTACGTAGTTAATTGTTCCGTAACAGGGCACCTCCACCCTACAAGGTGGTTCTAAGGGCCTCTTACGTTTATTAGAACATTGGAATGTGGAGCACTCCATTGAAGACAATGGAGTGCTCCATGCTTCTACGGGCCGGTAAAGGCCCGCAGAGCAACATTCCAATGTTGCTTTTGTTCACAGCTATTGCTGTGAACAAAGGCCTCTCGGAGCTCGAGGGGATTTAAACCCCCTCGGGCTCCGAGAGGCCTTTGTTTTATTTGTTAGAACATTCTGCCCTCTAGTGGCAGAATGTTCTAATAGCCTTATAGCCCTTCGTAGCTGGGCTATACCAGCTATTATGTCCCACTCCCTTGTTAAAGGCCCTCGCCTTCGGCTCGGGCCTTTAACGCTGGAGTGGGCCTTTAATAGCCAGTATAGCCCGCTACGGCGGCCTATAAGGCTATATTAAAGCAGAGCCTAGAGGGATTTTAATGTACAACAGAGTGCAATCAAAAAGTAGTGAGACAAAGGCAGCATCGATGAGCTGGTAGGACCTTCTTGCATCCTTTAAAAAAACATCGGAAAATCCTACATCCAATGAATGACAACTATGGCCTGGTAGCTAGCTCTGAGTGAAGTCTGTGGAGGGCTCAAACACTGCACAACGAAGTGGAGTGGGAATGGTGGGTCGCCAGTGGATGCTGTCCCATCTCCTGTCGTTAACTCCCTAGTGCTTAATTTGTAAAAAAAATAAGTGCCAAGGCACTTATTGGGAGGCCACTGCAACCTGCGCCACCCATTGCCGCCGCTAGCGCTGCCAATGACAGTAACAAGAAAACCACTAGCCATTACACTCCTAAAAGTGTGACGATTCAGACTATGTAAGGCCACCCAAAGCTATATTAATGAGAGTGGCAGGTATTATTAATTTTGCCATGTATACTGACTTATTAAACACTGTTGTTGTGGTCACATCAAAATTAGACAGACATCGCCACCATGTGGACGACTGTTACTAGTGCTGACAATTAACTGCTAGTGCCAAGCACTAGAAATCACAGGCTCAAATTAAGCACTGGGATTCCCAGAAACTGGGACATATTCGAAAGTTATCGCAACGCGCCTCCAATCTACCACCTCAATAGAAGGACAGAACCAAAACACAGGACCAGAACCCAAACACCGGACCACGTGTCTAACCTGCTTAACAGCATTTCACAAACTGGCATGCTATAGTAACTGGAATGGTTTCCCTTCAAACATTACTCATTCTCGCCCTTGTAAAAACACAACTTGCACTGTCAGTCAAACTAAGCTTGGGTCTTGGACCCATTGGACACTCCTCCTGTCACTCACAGTGATGTATGTTCCTCCTTCTAAAACATACATGTCAATTGATCCGATTCAGTCGACAGACTCACGATTTTGTATGGTAAAAATGGCATTATTTTAGCTGTCTCCTGCCGGAAATTGCCTCTGCTCCAATTGAAGTCAACTGGGAAAATACATTCCTCCAATTTTTTATTTTCCAAAATGTCCCACTTTCCTGTTTTAAAATGTTGGCAAGTACACTAAAATGGCATTCTAACAGGGCAACCCCGACAGGTCTTTAAGGATGTTTGCACCTCCGTGGAAATACACAGCCATGTGACCTGGAGTTCGAACACCTTCTTACTCCCATCACATGCTTTATTCTGGGGAAGAGGTCTCGTCTAACTCAGGATACGAACATAACCAGGACTTTGTTCCTCCAAACAGCTGCTCTAGGCTCCAACTGGTCACGTGATGCAGCGGTTTCTTTCGGTTCTCACTGTGTCAACCAGCTCCCACGGCCACGAGAATCCGAGCGTTTCTGCCCTACCTCTCGCATGTGGTTCCGGGTTACCAGGGAAACCATGCCTAGGCTTCTGAACACAAACGTACCGAAAGGTTATCTCACTGGAGACGGCAGGGGGAGGGGAGCGTGACACCGACGAGGGTCCGTGCAGGCCAAGCTGCTGCAAGTGGAAAGAACAGGAGACGTGATCCACAACACAGTAAACAAAGCTGTTAAAAAACACTCTGAGAATTGCACCTCTTTAATGATATGTTTTCTAAGCTCCAAAGGTGTAGTTCGTTCAGTTCAAAAGGTGTGATGACACGTAATGCTAAAGAGAAAGGAGATTGGCATCAACAGGAAGGGAAAAGTAACAGCGGTTCAAAAACCCATGGCATGCTCAAATGTTTGTTCAGCGCTTACGATATGTATATGTATAGATGGATGGATGCATGAATGAATGGATGGACGGATGGATGGATGGGCGGACTGACGGGAGGGTGGACAGATAGATAGACAGATGGATGGATGGATGGATAGATAGATAGATAGATAGATAGACGAACAAGGGGATGGATGGGTTGGATGGATGGGTGGGTGGGTGGGTGGATGGATGGGTGTGTGGATGGATGGATGGGTGGGTGGATGGATGGATGGGTGGGTGGGATGGATGGATGGATGATGGATGGATGGGTGGGTGGATGGGTGGGTGGATGATGGATGACTTGGTGCATGGATGGGTGGTGGGTGTATGGGTGGATGGATGGATGGATGGATAGATAGATAGATAGATGGTGCAGACGATCACAGCTTTTCATAGGATACCACATCTGGCACTGCCGATGGCCCAGGTTGCCAAATACCAAAGATGTTTACCCTTCATTTCACCTCAAGCCTCTTTCTTCCACCATCCTGCACTTCCTGTCTGTTTATCTCACTCTCGCAGGTCCTTTTTCATCCTTGCCTTCTCCATTTGTCACTGTACTCTAAGTCTGATAATGAGGAATAGGTCCCGGTGCCCACAAAGGAGCACCTGTGCTCACAGCCCATAACCACTGGTTTAAATTAAACAATATGTTTATACAAAGTTGGAAAATGATTTAAACCCTGTGAGATGTTTTGGCCATGTGTCCAGAAGACTAGTAGCTTTGGGTTTTGGGACCCTGCCAGGGGGGCACATAGAGTGTGATGCCTTTGATTGCATAATTTGGCAAATTATTTAGGCTAAATGGAACAAACCATAGCTTCCATTAGCTATGCCAACACACATACAATTGTACTAAGGTCCTTCTCGATGTAAGCATTTAATCTCACTATTTTAACCCCCTTTTATTTTTGTCCTTTTAAAATGTAGCCACTTTCCTTCCATTCTCCATCATTCTCCCTGCCAATATGATTTCGATATAGGGTTGCCACCTTTCTCAGTAAAAACACACGGCCATTTGCTTACATTTTGCTGCATATGGACACATGGGTTAGAATTAAACTTGGGGACGGGTCCCACTTCTACAGGCCAATCAATACATCACAAGGCCTGTAGCAGGGATGCGTCCTGGCTCTAACTCTGTTTAACCTGTTTTTATCAGATCTCACTCTCATATTAAATGTAGTCAATTCACATCCACCCAAATTGGGGGGCATCCAGCTTTCAAATCTTTTTGTACACGGATGATCTAGTCCCGGTGCTTAGTTTGAGCCGGTGTTTTCCGGTGCTCAGCACCTGCATTTAATTGTCAGCACCTGCACTTATGACAGTCTGCCACATGGTGGTGCTGTCTGTCTAATCTAGAAGTGAGAAATATGACAGTCGTTAATTAATTCCACATGCATTAAAAATGGACTAATAGCAGCAGCAGTAGCCATTCTTATTGTATTGGGCACCTAGAATAGTCTGAATTGCCACACTTGTAGAAGTGTGATAGTTAGTAGTTGTGTTGGTACTCTCATTGGCAGTGTTGGCGGGGCAATGGGTGGTTCAAGCTGCAGTGGCCTCTTGACGAGGGCCCTGGCACTTATTGTTTTACAAATTCAGCACTGTCTAGTCCAAGGTTGGCCTGCAACGTCTTTTCGATGTGACCTTGGCTACTCAGTGAGGAATGGACTGACTATTAATAGAAAGAAAACCAAAATACCAGTAGTTCATGGTAAAAGGCCACAGAAGCACACTCGGTCCCTGTGAAGAGAAAAGATTGAACTGGTAACAAGCTTCAAGTACCTTGGAGTCCAGTTTAATGGTAAAGGAAGGTGGTATGGTAACCAACTTGAAGAAATAAGAAAGAAAGGCAATGGTTTCAGGTCTCTTTACTGAATGTCCCAATGCTTTCGCCGATCCTGCAAGAGGCAAAAGTCCTTCCAACCTTGACCTACGGGAGTGAGGCCCTTAGGGATCAGGACAGTGAAATCCTGGGAAAAACGATAGTGAAAGTATATAGATCAGTATTTCAATTGCCATCTTATACATCTCCAGCCCAGATTAGGCTGGAGTTTGGTATCACCAAACAGTCACTGGCTCGGAAGGCGGCCTATATGGTGTGCTGTCACAAGCTAAAACTGGAAACAAAGGGCACCTTGGGTCATCACGTTTGGCCTGAACTAAGTGGAAGGTCGGGCTCTCCAGCATGCATTTACCTGCACCAGACCCTGTGTGACCTTGGCCTAAATATTGTCTGGGATTCGCCCCTAAGTCATCTGGAGTTTAAAAAACTGGTCAAATTTAGCACACAGCTGCTTTCAGTGCTCGAGGACAAAGACTGCCTGTTCAGACGCAGACATTTATGGATGGCACTCTGCAGTTACACCAGGCTAAAACCACAGGGCTACTTAAGTGATCCCTACAGCAACAAGACCAAGGAACTGCTTCTGAAATACAGGCTGGGGATATTTCCCATCTTAAGACATTACCCCCAGTGGAAAAGAAGAGCAGGTCAAGAGGCCTGTCGGCTATGGAAACAGGGGCCAGAGGACATTACTCATGTATAGGCTTTCCTGTTTTCAGTTTCTATTTTTGGTAAATTCTGGTGGTTTTTTTTCAGTGTTTTCAAGTGATTTCAATACCATTAAAAAACAGTGGTTATCAGTGGTTACACATTTTCGCGCCAATAAAAACAACTGAAACAGTGTTTTTCCGGTGTTTATGGAACTTTTTGCTTTTATTATTGCTTGCTTTCTGCACTGATAGTGCATGGTATATAGACAGTGTACATACAGTGTAAATGAGTTCCAAATACATTTTTACAAATCAAACTTATCGTAGTACACCATACAATACTTCTTCAGTGAGTCTTTGGTCATGCACGTTCACTCTTTTCTTTCCATGTAAACTTTTATCTGTGAAAAGGCCCTCTCAACATTGGCACTTGAGACAGGCAACGCCAAAATAGCCAGTATACAATTTGCTAACTCTGGCCACTGACATAGCTTTCCATGCCAATACTGGTGCACCTGAAGATTGTGATTCTCTGCGACAGGTTCTGCAACATATGCGTTGAACTGGGCGCATATACCCTCAGAGTTATTGAAGCGGTCACAAATGAGGCAGCACTTTTGAAACTCTGGAGAAAATTTACCTTTATGGAAGGGATCTATAACTTGTGCAGAGTACCACAGTGAGGCTTTATTGACTTCAAATGCCATGGTTGGTGAAGGGCTATTTCGAATACATTGCAAAATAAAAGTTCCTGATTTGCTTCTCAACATTTCTTTGCTTACCAAGTGGCAAGCACTCTAACATGGAATATGTTGCAGTGCCAAAGTCACTAAAAGTGTCACCCAGCCTACTCTCAAGGAGATGTTTCACATCTCCACCAATTATGCTGAACACTTGGTAGACAAGGGTGTTTTCAGACTTTAGTTTTTTTATTATGTCCACTACAGCAGTCATGCTTTCCTGTAAAAATCTAAGAATGCAGTAGAGTGTACTTTTTTTCAAATCACTATCAATATGTCACCAAAGTTTCTCACATTTCTTGCCTTCGGCATCATCACTCAGCAAAAGTTCTGTAAATGGTTGCCACATGGATAATATAGCATTCATGGCCTCTAGGACTGAGAGCCACCAGCTAAGTGACACAGTTGGGATGACTCTTTCTTTGATGCCACACAAAGCACAAAATGAGAAATATTTGCATTTTAGTTTCCGTGCATAACAAAACAGTGCACCAGAATGGACTAAAAAGTCAATAGCATTCTTCATTAACTCTGAAGATTGTAAAGATGCTTGCAGCATTCCATCTAACAAGTGGCAAGGATCTCTTACAGGGAAGCACTTTAGCTCAGGTATCGATTTTGACAGGTCATCACACAACTTTTTCATATACGTGGCTGAATCACTGCAAATACAAACAAAATCACTCCAATCTTTGTTGAACTTGGTAAGAACTTTTTGCAGCAGCATTCCAAGTGACACTGCGTTCCATGTTTTCCAAAAGTCTGGTGTCATGTGTTCACCAGTATCCCAGATGCTTTGTGACTGCACTCTTTTCACATATACCTGTCACTATACATTGCATTGAATGTTTAAAGCCTGGGGTGTTTGGCAATTCACCTACAATCAATACTGACTCACTAGAAAAGGGGGTTGAGGTATCAACGGTTTTTACCCATTCTCTGTGGGTAAATGTGATGGTACATATTGAGAAAGATTCTTATGAAACCTACATTTTTCCTATCAGTGAAAGACTCAAACGTAGCCAAAAAATCAAATATGATTTTGATATTTCCTGATTCTCTACAGTTTATAAAACAAATAAACAACACCTAAAACATACTTCTAACCCCTGAATCTTTAGACCAAAGACCACAAAACTGAAAAAGGAAGAAGAAACAATATTTAGTAACATCCCTAAACAACAAAACTCAAGCAGAATATTGTTAGCCCAGTCTTTCTTACTGCTACCTTATATAACAAAGTTACATTGTATTGGCCCCTTCAGGAAGAAATAAAAATGACTCTTTCACTCTCCTTTTCCTTTCTTTGAATGGCATTTAGTTTGCGGTTGTGCAGGTTTTTTTTCAGTGTTTATATTTTTACACTGGTGAGGGCTATTTCCCTTCCCGTGGGGTTTTATCAGTTATTATAGGTTTAAACCTATAACCGGACAGCCTAATTATGTACTATGCTTATGCTGCTCTGTTATGGATGATTGGCGGACGCTCCTGCATAGAAATTGGAATGATCGAGGTATAAGGTCCTGCAGAAAGGCAGTAATGGCCTGCCTTGAACCAACGGACATCAGGTTGAACTGTGCAATGGTGACATTTCTGCAGAGATTCGGGAAAAACGCTGTACAGAGGGTCTCAGTGGAAGCAGGGGAGGAGGGATCCGCTTAAACACCTTAAAGAATCTATCTGGCATTGCCGGTCTGTAGCCCCAGAGAGAGTATAGCCCCTGTAATGCCAACGATTTTCACCCAGCTTTAATCTCACTTAGAGCAAAGGAACAGCTTGGTCGGAGTGCCGACAGATAAGTCACCAAATCCACGTGTCCCAAGCGCTTTCAATTGAACTTTTACAAAGCACTGTGCACTTCAACCGTGCACCTGCACTTCAATTCCAATAGCACTCATCGTACCTTAACGCCACTCAGAAACTGCTATCAATCTATACAATGCACCTGCACTTTTACTTCAATAATGCTCATTGCACCTTATCCGTTGCACTTGAAGCTAACTTTTATCTTGACCAGGACAATGGTTTGAGGAGCCAGGGGTGCGCCTCCATGGAGAAGGCTAGAGTATGTACAGTCAGGGGGCCTACAGTCATGAGTTGAAGGGCAGTAAGAGAGTTCCCCTCCGCAACCTGCATAATTAAGGCCTGGGTAGGAGGGTTTTAAGCTTCTTAAGTGTTGTCTTAGAAGGCCCGACGCAAGACATTCTGTCACATGAGGCCTGGGTAGGAGGGTTTTAAGCTTCTTAAGTGTTGTCTTAGACGGCCCGACGCAAGAGATTCTGTCAAATGAGGCCTGGGCAGGAGGGTTTTAAGCTTCTTAAGTGTTGTCCTAGAAGGTCCGACGCAAGACATTCTGTCACATGAGGCCTGGGTAGGAGGGTTTTAAGCTTCTTAAGTGTTGTCTTAGAAGGCCCGACGCAAGACATTCTGTCACATGAGGCCTGGGCAGGAGGGTTTTAAGCTTCTTAAGTGTTGTCTTAGAAGGCCCGACGCAAGACATTCTGTCACAGAAGGCCTGGATAGGAGGGAATTAAGCTTCTTAAGTGCTGTCTTAGAAGGACCAACGCAAGACATTCTGTCACATAAGGCCTGGATAGGAGGGAATTAAGGGGCACATGCATCAACATAAGGAATTGCGATTCCTTAATAGCGATTATTAAGGAATCGCTATTTAGGAATCGCAATTCCTTATGCATGTAGGAATCGCTAAATAAATTACGATTCCTATACATTCCCTATTAGCCAATCCCAAATTGCAATTCGCTAATAGGGAATGCCTTCCCATTCATCCCTATGGGCCTAGAGGCCCATAGGAATGAAAGGGAAACCATTCGCAATTTGCGAATACCAAAAAGGTAATCGCAAATTGCCCATGCAATTTCAAGGGTGCTAGGGGGCCAAAAGGCCACCCTGATGCACCCCCAAAATTGGCATGTGTGCACATGTGGTGGACACACATGCCCCAAGGGCATGTGTGTGCGCCACATGGCACTTACAAAAATGCAATTTTGTGCATTTTTCTAAGGAATTGCAAATTGCCATCAACTTGAAGTTGATGGTAATTTGTGATTCCTTAATGCAAAGTCGCATTCTGAGAATGCTTCTTGCATTGTATTTAGGGAGTCCCAAATTGCGATTCCCTAACTGCATTTGCAAAATAGGTAATCGCAAATTTTGCGATTACCTATTTTGCGAATGGCTTTGGGCTTGATGCATCCCAAAAGGCTAATTACCGGTCGCAAAGGGTCCGATTCCGCGAATCGGCCCGATTGCGACCTGTAATTAGCTTGATGCATGCCCCTCTGTCACATAAGGCCTGGGTAGGAGGGTTTTAAGCTTCTTAAGTGTTGTCTTAGAAGGCCCGACACAAGACATTCTGTCACATCAATTATGGCATTGGACCATCATGTACGTTTTACATGTTTTATAATGTAACTTATTTTATGCTGTATTACATTGCAATGGTTTTAATAATCAAGCAATAAAGATATTACTCACTGTTTTACTACACTGGAAGGGCTAAGTGCCTGTATGTGAATACATTTGTAAAATTCACAGTATTCTTTTTGTCATGTCATTTATGCCACTGTTTGTTATACTAATTATTGAATTACTATTTAGACAGCGTTAAACACTTTTAAGTGATCTTGTCATGTGCTTGCTGTTTTTCACTTACATTTCAAAAGGGACATAAAAAGACAGGCTGGTTAAAAAAAAAAAGGCCAGATAGCAACCCTATTCCAATACAACCTTGAAATATTAGTCTACAATACTTTTATTATGAGTGAGGTCATTAATCTGATGGGGCCAGTAACAGTACTTATTGGACTTATCAAAATCATGAGATACATGGGAACGCCATGGATCTATTTAGTTTCCCTTAGAGAATTTGGCCGAGGAAAGCCGATGAAGCAAAATTCTCTGGTTGAAATTCTGGAGCAAAATAAAAATTTACAGAATGAATCCAACCAGAATTACTGATTTGCCCAGTAATTCCCCATGTCTCAGGCACCCATAGGGTTCCACGTGTAATCCCTCTTAAATCTGTCCACGGGTATTTCTCGTACCTCAGTATAGGTAACTCTGGGAGTATGAACTTAACAGTGCCAAATTCAGGCCATTTATAATGAGGGACTTCATGTGTGGTGACCCTTGTTACATTTGCCCAGCCCCTCACCTTTATTATATATACCAGCATTAGGTTTATCCTGATCCCGCTGTCCTAGCCACATAAGAAAATGCTCAACTAAGCAATGCTTAAGGACACTCTGTAACATTGTCTTGTGACCCATAATGTAAATAAATAAATACATAATGTCAAATACCATAATAATGTATATTTATACTTCTATACCGGTAATATACGTTGACGACTTGCACCTAGTTTTCCGAGCCCACATATCCGTAATGTGCACATTGCAAAAGCAAGAAAGTCTGTGGTTATGACAGTTTGCAAAATTGTGTTAATTATATTTCGATTTTTTTTTTTTTTTTTTAAACATATAGTCCTGAAAGTTTTTATTAAAGTACATGCTATGATATCAGCTTTTGTGCAGCATATTTCTACCATTTATTTGGTCTCATAGAGCTTTAAGAGTCTGGGCATCTTTCCTCATTGAGCAAAGTTACCTTTGGACTGCATGACACTTCTATCAACACTCACCCTATACCAACTGAACACATTGGTGCATTCTCCCACACTTTTATTAAAACTTACACAGAAACTACTTGATTGTAGGATTGGTGCCAGATAGGTTTAAGAAGAGCATTTCCACATAGTTGTAAATACTTTCTACCTGTGGGTGTTCAATGTATTTGCATCTAATTTACATAGCCCCTACTGAAAGTCTTGGTTATACGTTATATCGGAGGTCCATGGTTACACGTTGGGACCCAATATTCAAACACAGTGCTCAAACTAAGACACTAATTGGTTTGCGAATGGGTATGCAATTTGCGATGTGACCTTTGTACTAATAGATTGCACTGCAAATGGCAAATTTTCATGGGTTGCAAAATGAATGCCCAATGAATATTAATTAGGCAGGCAGCCTGTGCCCCACTCCCCTTTGAATGAATGCAAATACAGGGATGGTGGCCTGTAAGGGACAGCCTACCACCATCCGTGGATCTGCTTTTTTAAGCCGCCCTTGTCTATTAAAGATAAGATGACAAAAAAAAAATGTTTCAGTTTGGGAAAACATCAAGGGGAGCAAGCAGTGGTCCTGTAGAAACTGCCTGTTAATCCCCACCCAGACTCACCAACATGATTCCCAAAGTTAAAGCTGATCAGATCACACCTCCTTTGAGGGGTTGGTATCATATCAATGGTTTGCAACCACAATTACAGACACAAAGCACTGATGAGTTGCATTACAACTTCAAAATAGGGAAGGGTCTTCCTATTTCAAATTACTTGTGAGTCGCGAAACCTCTTTTACGAGTCGAAAAGGCTTTTCAGATTTGAAAAGGGGGTTAGTGCATAGCATATACACTCATACAGTCACAAAGCTTGTTTTATTTGCATTTCACAAGCTTTGCAATCACAAAAGAAGCCTCACGTCTTTAATGTTAGCATGCCTTGTGATCAGTAAGCATAATTAAGATTTTATCAAACTAGGTGAATCATGAAAAATGGCACATGAATGGATCACTGATTTTTAAAGGTACAAGTCTGATTTTCTTTCTTTTAAAGTTTTATAGATTGTTGCTAAAACGGTCGAACAAGAAAATTGTGGTGAAGAGAAAGCAAATAATGCGCACATGCACTAGTTATGCATACTACCCAACATTAGTAATTCTGCTGCTTGTTAAATTGGCATTGACAAAGTCAAAAGATGTTGCCTTTCTCTAGTGTACCTTGCAGATAATGTGTGCGATACCAGGTTGATGAAACAAACATCGTGGGTTTGATGACAGCTAAAATGGTTATTTTCTAGGCTCAGGGACTGTGTCGCTAGTGAGGTACAGCATGTGTGAGATTCAGGGATTGGTAAGGGTGCAAGCAGGTGAGGCCAAGAGACACAGACTACATGTTACCTGATGGGGCCGGGTTCCCTTTTCTGAATATACTCTGGAACTCCTGGTCGATAGACCGTTTGTACCTGCTTAGAAGTGTAGAGGGGAGAAATAACTTGCCACATCAGATTCACCATCCCAATAGTTCATGACTCCGAAGAATCACAGACTCCAGGTTCTAAGTTAGTTGATTTATTACAAGGCCAAAAATAACTGAACATACAGACACCTCAAAATGAGGTTGGAGAAATACATTGGAACTAATACAAAGCCAAACCTACGGGCAAAGTTCAACCTCTGAAGCATGCAAAGAATGACAAATTCCAAGATCAGAATGCAGGCAATGAGTGCCCCAACGTCAAGATTAGACTTCATTGGAGGTTTGTAAGCAAAAGCATTAGTCTGTACCTACACTACTACTAATGTGACATCCCTACTTAGCATTCCCCAGGCAAATTCAGGAAAAAGGTCTCAGCGCGTGAAGACTTCCTAAGAAGTTCACTCATGTTGAATGGGTCATGTAGCATAAAGCTACAGAGCTCGTTCTAAGATGCTCCTTCTCTCTCTTGAATCTCCTCTCCTCTCCTTCTCTCAACCCTCGGGGCGCTGTCCCTAATTCCAATACTAAAATCCGAGGACATGCCTATTTCACATCATCTGATCGCCTCATCCAGCTGGACACCTCCTCGTAGGTGATTTTCCATTTGGTTTCGATGCTCCCAGCCTTTGCCTTGATGACCTTGATTCCCAGGCCTTCTCCAGTGAGAAAGAACACCGTCTCACATTATCAGCACCGCTCGTTCAAATGTATCCTCTCCTCCCTAAGCCTAGCTCCTTTTAACAAAAGCGTTATTCTAACTAACAAAGATGATTTTCTCCACCTGCAACAGAAACGTGAGAAAGAAAACGATACACGTACACATGAACATCACGAACAACTCATTTCTGAGAGCCAGGGAAATGCACATGAGGCCTACTAAAAATCGGCTAACATAAGAATCACTTCATTAAGCATGCATATACATGAACATTAATATTGTGCACGTTTAAATCAATGCATTACATTTCAGTAACCTAATTCTCATTAGTCATTTATAAGCGAACATTAGAATTTTCTCCTTTTAGAACACAGTTACCATGTTCATTTCTCCACATGACGCGAAATAGCTTTATCACTTCAGTTTTCACGTTATTACATTTCACATCCTAATACCCAATTATTAACACGACAAAAGAATAAATGCAGGTGCAACCTACTCGTGATTATAATGCACCCGTACAAATTAAAGAGCACAATCGCGCTCTATCATACCTATGAAGGGATTCGCGATTAGAAGGCTTTAGGGAAAGAGAGACTCCAGAAGTGGAGCGGGCCCGAAATATTGAGGTGATAAGTGGCATCTGAGCATACAATATTTGACAATTTATTTTCACATTTTAAATAAAGTGCAAACCCTACCATAGTGAGTCTCTGGACACTTCAAGTAGATTCATTTTTGTCATGGACTGCCTAAAATTTGCATGACCACGCCTACCACTCAGTGTGCTAATTCGGCTGTGCAGAGTTTTGATATCTGGTGTGTTTTGTTTAAAAGGATTGCAACCAGCTTTTCATTCTTTGAACAAAGACCTCAGATCCTGAAAGGTGCTTTGGAACCATGCTAACTATATAAATCCATGCCTGAGAATCCATGTTCTCAATTTGTGCTCCTTGAATTACTTTCATGCATGGACTTCAAATTCATTCATTTCCTGTCTCATTACCCCAAGCGTATTCTGCTTTTTCGTGGCCACAGGTTGATGCAGTCTCTAATTTACTGATTCAAATGAATGAGATGCTGTGGGCAGAATAAGCAGACAGACTATGAAAAAAACAGTCTTTCAAAGCAGCACAACTGCTCAAAATAGAAAAAAATATCCTCATTGTAAGGTCTACAGACATTTATTTAAGTTTTGTCGCTATGGCAATACACAAAGGCCCTGATTATGAGTATTGGAGATATTTATCATGCATGATAAATAACAATACCACGGGGTACATTTATCAAGTACGATAAATAACACCTATTATGAGTTGGTGGGGAATAACAATTGGATTTCGTGTTTAATGCACCAAAATTCGCATGATACGGTAAATACTGTATGCTTTTCCTGTGTTAAATTTTGACAGGTTTGACCCGCTGAAATTTAAAGAAGGTTGTGGTATTTAACGCGCCTGAAAATTATCGGGTTCATTAAAAACCTACCAACTCATAATTCCGACCCATGCATAAAAAGAGGTTTACGCACGGGTCAGAATATACCAACCAACTCATAATCAGGGCCAAAGTTCTTCTTCCATACTCTCCATCAGCATTTGCTAGTTTATGAAAGACATATTTAAGTTTTGTTGTTACCCATTCATCACAGGACTACCATACTTTGATTAAGATAGAAGAAAAAAAGAAAAAAACAACACAGCCGGCCCTTTCTATCCATGCATCAAGGACCTAGAACAACTATGGGGCATATTTACAAGGGCTTTATCTCCGCTTTTTTGGCTTTTAAAGCCAAAAAAGCGGAGGTAAAACTATCGCCCTATTAACAAGAGGGTGCTAACATGCATTAGCGCATGTTAGCACCCCTTACCCGACGCCTCGCTTTGCATCTCTAATGAGATGCAAAGTGGGCGTCACTGGGCAGTACAACCTTGTAAATATCGCTGATGTGCACATCGCGATATTTACAAGGCTGCCAACGCATTTTAGCAGACGTTAGTTTTGGGCGAAAACCGCTGTTTTCGCCGAAAACTAACGTCTGCTAAAATGCAGACTTAGCTTTATATAACAAAAGGAGGGAGTGAAGAGGTAGTGTCTCACACGGACACTGTGGCGGATATATCCTCCTCTAATGCTTAGTAAATAAATCAAAAGAATCCACCACATGGGACTAGAAGTATAAAGGAAAGTGTGTTGAGTCATCCAAATGTGGATGCACACAGCGTTTGTTTAAATACCCCTCACACACCAAAAGGACCCTTGGTGTCATGCTTCATCATGGGGTCTTCCCGTCCCGCTGCGGGACGGGGCGTGCTACGACCTACGGCTACGCGGGAGCACTGATATTAACAATACTATGTGTAGTGATGGGGTAGTGAGAGGAGGGGTCGAGAAAGGATACGGGTGGGTGATTAAAAAGGACCTGGCCTCATGGACTTAGAAGGAACTTTAATAGGTCATTGAGGCTGGACCTGTTAAAAAAGTGATGCGGAGAAATCCTGCCAATAATGTGCGGATGCTCCTATAGAGTCAACATGTTTCGAAGCGAAAGCTTCTTCATCAGGACTAAGAAGATCCCCTCAGTATCCACTATGTTGATTTATCCCAAATGGGTGTGCTATATATACAAAAGTGATAAAAAATAATAAAGAGCATAAATTATGCACTCTATACGATACCCAATAGTATCATGTAAATGTCAATCTGAAAGAGAAAGTACAATTAATAGCGCTTTCCCATGCGCTCGGATTCTGAAAAAGAAATAAAGTTGAGAAGGTAAAAGAGACCACAAGGTGACTGTAGCGTGATCTTAGTGCTATCAATACCAGGGTCTATCGGTGTGAAGACCTGTGGACGAAGACAGAGAACATACAAGACACATACATATAACAGAAAACACACACTCTATTTATGTGGCTAGGGTAATTGTTTAAGTTCGTGAGTATATAATGTCATCAATCACTCGAAAATACATACTATGTAATGTAGGAGTTAATACTCCTTAAGCCTCTTGTAACGGGTGGGGAGAAAGTCGCCAAACGTAGTTCTGTTTGAAAAACGATAAAAGAGATTTAGGAAGTCTCCAAATCCTACTCCCAAAAACTGAGAACACACTCTCCAGCAGGTGTGCTTAACAGTGCTGGCGGTGTTCAAATGCCTGCAAAATTATAACGGCTATGCCGTACTTACGTTAAGGTCAACCCAGTCTCGCCTTGAAATAACACCAACCCGCGGCTCCGTGATGGATAAGGAACCGCGGGGAAATGCTATTTATACTGCCATTAAGTGGTCTAGATCATCTACACCTGCGCGCAAAAGGGCGCCCTATCTCGCCTGGAAGTAAACGTAGGCGTGAGGTCAGGTCGTCTAGGTAACACGTGTCTACAGGCGGAAGGGGATAAAATTGTGTTGCTGTTATCAGCGTCAAAAGCTAGAGCGCGGCAATGTCACGTCGGTTAAGAGGCCTTCAATCAGAGCGTAAGGGGGTTGTCATAGTGACACAAGTTGGAGACGAAATGGGAAAAAAAAAAAAAAATTAAGTTTAGCTATCAGCGCCCAATAATTAGAGCATTGCGTTCTCACGCTGATTGTATTAGTTTTAAAAGGGGCCCGGTGCCCGGTTTGGAAATGGGCGCCGTGATGTGAAAAACAGAGAGAGAGGCGTTGCACATGAGCTTATATATATAGAGGCGGACAGGTCATAGTCGAAAAAAATAATAATAATAATAATAATTATTAACTGTAGGAGGAATTCAATTGCGAACCCAGGAGAGTACACAAAGGTTCATGTCACCTAGGAAAAAATAAAAATATAATAAAATTGCGCTATTTAGTTATCTCTAGACCGACTTGTAGAGATTATAAGGGAATGGTCTCCAAAATTCAAGGAATTGGAAATGAAACCCATAGGTATCAAGGAAAAAGGAAAAAAGGAAAAAAGGTCTTAGAAGGGTTCAACGACCTCTATTCAGAAATGATATAGAGTCACTCCAAAGCTGTTCCAAAAAATTTTTTTTTTTTTTTTGGGGCCGTTCAAAAAATGGAATATACAAAAAACAGTAGGTGCCTGGCAAGGTCATCATTGGAAAAAACGTGGGACTTGATCGATGCTTCACGTTAGGGGAGATTACATTTATGAAAGGTGGGCCCAGGGAATATCATCATTAAGGCCACTGATGTGAGTCCCCAAACAGAACACCCATCTTTGTTCTTTTTCAAGTAAATCTCTCTCGTGTCTAATTTGTTCAATGATGGTCCATTTCAAATCCTCCACTGTGTGGGTCATGGTCAAATAGTGATTCGCCATTTTAGTCGTGCTTTTCTTACAGCGCACATTACTCTTATGTTCGCTGATACGGACTTTAACTGGTCTGGAAGTCATGCCAATATACTCCAGTTTACATGGACATGTGATGATCTACACCACATTTTTGCTATTGCAGTTTGTGAACTGTCTTTGCTCCCAGACCTCTCCGTTCGTGAACTTGATATTTCTGCTTTTTTGGTAAGGTTACATGTGCTGCAGTTCCCGCATGGGTGGTGTCCCTGCAAGGTGCAAGGTTCAGATAGGGTGGCCCTCTCTCCTGAATGGAGCGTGGTCTTGTATGGACCAGGATGTCCCTCAAATTTTTGCCTCTTTTGTGGGAGAACATTGGTTTAGGAAAGTTAAGTTTGCCACAATTTAGTATTCTCCAATGTTTATTTATTATTTTAGAAACTTGATTTGAGTGGCTGAAGGTGGTTACACAGATAGGTCTCATTTCCTGTTCTTTGGGGGGATGGTTTTCCAAAAGGGCATCTCTATTGTTGTTCCTTGCTCGCTTAAGCCCTTTCTTCACGATACCTTCAGGGTAGTTCCGTTTCAGCAATTTGTCTTTCAGATCAGTAGCCTGTATTTTTTTTTTTTTTTTTTTTTCCCATTTCGTCTCCAACTTGTGTCACTATGACAACCCCCTTACGCTCTGATTGAAGGCCTCTTAACCGACGTGACATTGCCGCGCTCTAGCTTTTGACGCTGATAACAGTAACACAATTTTATCCCCTTCCGCCTGTAGACACGTGTTACCTAGACGACCTGACCTCACGCCTACGTTTACTTCCAGGCGAGATAGGGCGCCCTTTTGCGCGCAGGTGTAGATGATCTAGACCACTTAATGGCAGTATAAATAGCATTTCCCCACGGTTCCTTATCCATCACGGAGCCGCGGGTTGGTGTTATTTCAAGGCGAGACTGGGTTGACCTTAACGTAAGTACGGCATAGCCGTTATAATTTTGCAGGCATTTGAACACCGCCAGCACTGTTAAGCACACCTGCTGGAGAGTGTGTTCTCAGTTTTGGGAGTAGGATTTGGAGACTTCCTAAATCTCTTTTTATCGTTTTCAAACAGAACTACGTTTGGCGACTTTCTCCCCACCCGTTACAAGAGGCTTAAGGAGTATTAACTCCTACATTACATAGTATGTATTTTCGAGTGATTGATGACATTATATACTCACGAACTTAAACAATTACCCTAGCCACATAAATAGAGTGTGTGTTTTCTGTTATATGTATGTGTCTTGTATGTTCTCTGTCTTCGTCCACAGGTCTTCACACCGATAGACCCTGGTATTGATAGCACTAAGATCACGCTACAGTCACCTTGTGGTCTCTTTTACCTTCTCAACTTTATTTCTTTTTCAGAATCCGAGCGTTTGCGCATGGGAAAGCGCTATTAATTGTACTTTCTCTTTCAGATTGACATTAACATGATACTATTGGGTATCGTATAGAGTGCATAATTTATGCTCTTTATTATTTTTATCACTTTTGTATATATAGCACACCCATTTGGGATAAATCAACATAGTGGATACTGAGGGGATCTTCTTAGTCCTGATGAAGAAGCTTTCGCTCGAAACATGTTGACTCTATAGGAGCATCCGCACATTATTGGCAGGATTTCTCCGCATCACTTTTTAACAGGTCCAGCCTCAATGACCTATTAAAGTTCCTTCTAAGTCCATGAGGCCAGGTCCTTTTTAATCACCCACCCGTATCCTTTCTCGACCCCTCCTCTCACTACCCCATCACTACACATAGTATTGTTAATATCAGTGCTCCCGCGTAGCCGTAGGTCGTAGCACGCCCCGTCCCGCAGCGGGACGGGAAGACCCCATGATGAAGCATGACACCAAGGGTCCTTTTGGTGTGTGAGGGGTATTTAAACAAACGCTGTGTGCATCCACATTTGGATGACTCAACACACTTTCCTTTATACTTCTAGTCCCATGTGGTGGATTCTTTTGATTTATTTTTTAAAATGCAGACTTAGGCATACCAAATATGGGGGTGGATTGTGCTGATACGACCACAGGGTCGTATCAGCAAGGTTATCGCCGTTTTGCAGGGAACAACGCTGGAAAACCAGCGATGTTCCCTGAAAAACGGCGATTTCCCCGCGATCGCTGGTAATTATATCGCCCTGGGGAAATACGTTGTAAATAACGCGCTAACAGGGCGATATAATCCAGCGATAGACGGCGATAAATAGAAAAGCACTAAGCGCGCTTTGCGTTTATTTATCACCGTCCTTGTAAATATGCCCTTTACTTGTATGCATCAGGACCACCCCACACACTGCTCCAATTTAGGAAAGAGTTGAAGATACACCTATTTAAAGAACACTGCATCACGAAACATTAACCATCCACAAACTGGCTACCTCTCCTATCACTCGATGACTTTATGCTCGTCTTAGATCCTGTCCAGCATTCTACTGTCTATTGGCTAGGTTTGCACTACAGAAATACCACATGCATACAGCACTGTACACCATGAACGGGTGTGAGTTAGGTGTGGATGTTGGATCAAAATTTGTCAAGGAGGATAGGCAGTGGTGGCAAATTTCACAGTTGTCAAAAGTAGGTTATTTTCTAATGTCTCAATGGGGAAGCAACTGATTGACCACCCTTCAAACATATATTATATTATATTATATTATATTACATGAAGTGAAAGGTAATCTTGGCGCAAATTGGAGAATTCTGCCTATAGTGCATGAAAAAAGTAGAATAAAAGTAGTATCTGACAGAGAACCACAAACCACTGCACAATTACTACCCCAGAAGAATTTTCTTATTGAAACATCCCAACCCAACGTCAGCCCCACCCATACAAACACTCAAAACACTCACTGGGCTGACGCCCCAACCCACCTTCAATCCTGGATTACCATCGGGCTCATCCCACAGTCAGCCCACAACGCACTTGCCACCCTATCTGCACTAAATGCCTTACACATACACCATACGACAGGCTGAAGATGGGGTCAGCTCCCACAACTGTCTTGCCTACCGGTAGACATGAGGAAGGATTGGAGTCTGGAGTTTTGGAGTGGCCACTGGGGAGAATTCTTCTCTTGTTCTACTGTGCCGGTGAATTGGATTAAGGCAGTTTTTTTTGCCTGGTATCCTCTTTGCTGGCAAACTAAGCAAGCATTTGCAATGCAAAAGGTCTCGCATTTGAGCTATTGGCATTGTAAATGACAATGCCTTTTATTTATGTATTGTTTTCAAAACAGATAAATAAAAGGCATTGTGAGTTACAACGCCAATGGCTTAAACTCTTGCAAATGCGAGACCTATTGCATTTCAAATGCGAGCGCCCGTGCTATAAAATTTTTTAAACGCATTAGGAGAGAGCGTGTCCAAAGCTATTTGAGAAAATAGTGCTCGGAGGCTGTAATTAAAGCCTACCGAGTAACAACATACGTAACAGGGGATGTCGCCGGTGGGGCGTAGCTTGAAAGCCGAACATGGCGGTCGTGTGAGCCTGCAGCTCTGCACCGGCCCGTAGTTATCCTGTTACCCCAGTGGCGGACGGGGCCCGAAAAACTCACCCCGGGACGAATCCGGAGATCGGAGACCCTCAGGAGAAGCCTGGGGATCATCCCCCTGCCCGAGGGCACCGACGCGCTTGAATGCTGCGCATCAGTGGAGCCGGACTACTGCTACCAAAATGGCGGCATAACTGCTAGTGATGGACCGGAGACTAGTCTTGAGAGCTCCGTGGAGCCGCTGCCAGGCAGGATTGAGGAGAGGGCTGCGGGCCCCGGGGAATCACGGTGAGTCTGCTGCAGCAATCCAGAGACGTCGAAGGTCAGCGTCGCAGGTCCTGTGCCGACGTGCCGGAGAAGCGGAAACACCCGACGACGTCAGGGACTGAGGAGTGGCGTGGTTGCGTGCCGAGAGCTGGCGGCTGACTCTGAGGCCCCGGGTGCATACTGGAGTGGCCCGGACTGCCGCTCTTCCTGGGGAGCTGAAACTGGCCCCTGAGCGGTGTGGGACCTACGTTGTGAATCCATGAGTTGGCTGCCCGACTTCTGATCCACCTGGAGGCTGAGGGGACGCGAGAGGGAGTCCCGCTCCGGGTAGGCACCGGTGGGAGCATACCCGTGAACTCTGGCCATTTGGACTGCGGGCTGTAATCTGGTTGTATTGCTGCGACACCTGGTGATTGTGCAGAAGACGGTAGGTCCCTGTGCATTCTGGGGGACCGAGGTGAGACCGTGAGAGGTGCGGGACCCACGCACCAGATCCCTGGATTGATGGTCTGATCCCCTGTCCGCTTGGCAACCTGTGAGGATCTGTGTGGAGGAACCCCACCACGGACGGGTGGAGGAAAGAGAGTGCCTGTGGACTTTGGCCATCGGAGGTGCGGGCAGGCTACTGAGCGCTCCACTGCCCTGCCGGGTGACCGGGCTGCTAACTGTGCCACATCAGAGACGCCACCACGAGGGATATCCAAGGTGAGGTGGGGCACCAAGAACCAGACAACAGGGTGTTGCTAGGATTAAGTATTGAGACCGGTCTGGGCACACGGAGGAGCCTGGCCCCATCATAAACGAGAGCACTGCGGAGCCCCGTACCCTGACAGCAGCCTCAGGCCTTGGGAGAGCAGGGTGGTCTCAAGTGAATAACCCACCAGGGTCCTGTGGCGAACTGGATGAGAAGACCCTGTGCAGCGACGACGCGCTGGCTGCCGGGAATACCTGTGGGGACAGGCTGACCACCGAACATTTTCTGAGTGATCTTGTACGGGCCGAGTGCCGCTGGGAGGAGCCTGAAGTGGCGCGACCAGGGTGGGCCTTATACATACACCCACGAGGGGCACGAATTGTGTGACCACGCTGACTGACAAAAGTCTGTAAGCGGTGAAGAGACAGTCCCGCCGTCATGGGTAAACCACGAGGGAAACCAGCCAGGACTGCCCAGGAAATGGAAGAAACTCCCCCAGAAAAAGCGCAAAACGACCTGGCTGACCCAGTACAGCAGCAACTGACGAGAATCTTGGAGGCTATAGCTGACACCAAGGCCACCCTTCATCAAGACATCAGCACAGTGTCGGTGGGCCTCGGCCTACTTAGAGAGGAGCACAAGAAGTTAGCTGAAAGAGTAAAGGACACAGAATCCAGAATCACAATCCTCGAACCGGCGCAGCAATCACTGGTGGCGCAGATGGGGGACCTCACGGATCGTGTCCGCACCCTAGAGCGGAGAGCAGAGGATGCCAAGGGGTGTAACAGGAGGAATAATATTAGAGTTCTTGGTCAACCCGAAGGCACTGAGGGTAATGATATGGTATCCTTCCTAAAGCAATGGCTCTGCACCCTGGTGGCTCCTGAGGGTTTATCGACTTTTTACACCTTTGAGAGAGCGCACCGTGTCCCGGCCAGACCTCCGGCGCCTGGCCCGTCCTCTGCGACAGGTGGTGGCTAGACTTCTCCACTTCAGGGACAGAGATACCCTCCTACAAAAAGCCCGGACGGAAGCCCCATATGCTGTAGATAATAGTAGAGTCTCCATCTTCCCTGACTACACCTTGGAAGTTCAGAGGAAATGGACCTCCTTCCTGGAGGTCAAGAAAGCACTGAGAAAGGAAGGGCTCCAGTACTCTTTGATCTTTCCTGCTCGACTGCGCATACTCCTAGATGGAAAGACACACTTTTGTGATGACCCCAAGTCAGCCTGGGAATGGTTAGAAGCGTACAAAACCGGGGCTCCTCAACCAGGACAGGTGCAAGCGTTGGCCTCTGTGAGGCGTGATACCAAGAAGAGGCCTAGGAGATGCCCCAGAAGGGGGCCCCGAGTCGACCGACGTCCTCGCAAACCGAAAAAGAGAGAGCTGAGGCCCTACAGGCGGTAGCGGCCATCATGCAGGACCAGAGACCCCCTTCAGAGGCTAGGACTCGCTCCTCGAGAGAAACTGAGGGAATAGAATCAGATTCCTCTCATAGTGGCAGGGTGACGCTACCAGTGGTGACCCCAACACAGCGGACGAGATCATCTGATGAAGAAGCCACCTGGAGGCTATTAGTGACTCCTTGGGAGGTG
This sequence comes from Calotriton arnoldi, assembly GCA_963921515.1. NCBI lineage: Eukaryota > Metazoa > Chordata > Amphibia > Caudata > Salamandridae > Calotriton > Calotriton arnoldi. The sequence goes on from CAWUFW010011710.1 coordinate 383,268, forward strand.
AAGAGACCCCTGATGCCTGCCGGGGGCCAGATTTAGATCACATTGGGTTAGGGGCGGTGCGCCTTGGGCACTCTAGCCATGTTGGATAGTACCTTACCTTTGCCACCCCCCACTGAGTCCCCTACCTCTTTGGGACTGGGCCTCAGCTAGTGTTCGATGTTTTACACAATGTTTGGGCGGCTGGCCATTGCCAGACCGCCCTAAGGTCCGGGAGTTGTTCAGCAACAGGGTTGCTGTGTTAATTTCTTTTTTATTTTTGGTTGTTTGCATAATGGAGCGGTTCAACATAAGTTCAGGAGCTGGGCTGGGGAGGCTTTGCTGGGTGGCGGGCGAGTGATCCACTGTTACTATGGCGCAAACGCACAATGTCATAAGGTTTTTGAAGTGGAATATAAGAGGGATGGGGACCATGGCTAAGTGGCATAATGTCTATTCCTACTTGAAACGCAGGGATGTACATATCGCCTTTCTTCAGGAGACGCATTTGGCCACGGGTGAAGTGGGGAAACTTCGCAAAAGATGGAGGGGGCAAGTCTTTGCGACAAGCTTTCTCGGCCTTCTCGAGAGGGGTGTTGATATGGGTAAAGCCTGGTGTCCCATTTGACCTCACGCACTCTATGATAGACACAGAGGGTAGATATATCTTCCTGGTGGGTAGACTGGCTGGGCGAGTGATAATGCTAGGTAACATTTACGCGCCCAATCAAGATCAGGTCACGTACTTGGCTTCACTATTGGCCAAAATCGCAGTGCATATAGATGGGCAGGAATTACTAGGGGGGCATTTTAATTGTGTAGCGGACACTGCGACTGACCGTTCCCACCCGCCACTCCTGGGGACGCAGTCCCACCGCACAGTCGCGGGTTTCCGGGATTGGATCCAACAGTGGGGATTAGTCGATATCTGGAAACGACAACACGAGGGAGACAGGGAATACTCTTTCTTTTCACTGATCCATCAGGTGCACACTAGGCTGGATACCTTTCTTTGTGTGCCGACACTTACTAGCTCCATTACACATACAGAATATCTGGGGCGCAACCTGTCCGATCACAGCCCACTATTGTTGTTTTATCAACCCCTAGGGAGGGGTCCTCCGATTCCTTCCTGGAGGCTTAACCCGCTAGCATTGGAGGATGTCCCATACCGGTCCTCCCTGACGACGCTTATTGAGTCCTACTGCTCCACAAACGCACATACGGCATCCTCTACCTTGGTGGAATGGGAGGCCTTTAAGGTGGTGGTGCGGGGGCACTGTATGGGACAGTCGATTGGGGCACACCGGGAAATACGTGGTGAGATCTTATAACTGGAAGAGAAATTACACCGACTGGACAATGCTCAGGGTGCTGACCCCGCTTCCCTGCTTGAGCTACAGAAGACAAGGGCGACATACCAGGAGGCACTAACTCGACTTCGATGTCATAGTTTCATAGACTACCTGGATAGGATGCAAAGGGAGGAGAGGAGGGCGGTAAGACTCCTGGCATGTCTGATCCAACCGGAAACCCGTGGGTCACCTATCACCCAGTTGCGTCAGGAAACAGGGTAGCTCCTTTATAGACCGGTTGATATTAATAGTGCTTTCCACGGTTATTATGAGAAACTGTACACTGCCGCGGCAACAGCTGACCCATTCCTTATTAGGCACTTCCTGGACCCCCTGCCACTTCATGTTGTGGATCGCCGGCACAGGAGGAGCTGGGAGGCCCGGTGGCAGCGCACGAAATTCGTGCAGCTATTGGGGATATGGCGACGGGTAAAACACTGGGACCGGATGGCCTCCTGGCAGAATTCTACAAGCGGTTCGCCGCTAGCCTGGCACCACGACTGGAGGTTCTCAATGCCGATTCGTTGGAACGGGGTAAGTTACCTGATACGACACGGGATGCATTTGTGATCCCACTCCCTAAAACCAAAGAGACAGCTGCCAGAGTGACGGATTTTAGGCCCCTTTCAATGTTAAACTTAGACTTTAAAATTCTTAGCAAAGTCCTGGCAAGTAGGTTGCTCCCACACATGAGAGCCTTCATTCATCCGGACCAGAATGGCTTTATTCCTTTCCGCTGTACCTCTTACAATCTTCGGAGACTCTACTCCATGTTGTACCATGAAGAACCTTGCTGGGACCAGGAGGTAGCAGTGCTGTCAATAGACCTGGAAAAGGCATTTGACACGATCAGCTGGGAATACCTTTTTGAGGTTATGCTGCAAATGGGCCTTGGAGACAATTGGGTGAAGTGGGTTTGGCTACTTTATGCGTCTCCAACTGCGTGGGTCAAAACAGGCAAAGCGATCTCTGTTCAGTATAGGATCTTCCGAGGCACTCGACAGGGATGCCCTCTTTCACCCCTCCTGTTCGCATTGGTGATAGAGCCGCTTGCAGTGAGGGCCCGACTGGGGGGCGCTGGGCTGGGTCTTAGGGTGGGTGCTCGGATAAATATTATCTCGCTCTATGCGGACGACCTGCTGTTCTATTTGGGGGATGCAGTGAATGGCACCGCGTCAGCAATGCAGATCTTAGAGAGCTTCAAACAAATTTCGGGTCTACGGGTTAATAAGGCCAAGACGTACCTGTTTCCCATAATGGGACCACTACCCAGACCGGAGGCTTTACAGCTGGAAAAACAGTGGGCTCCCCACTCCTTTTAAGTACCTGGGTATCCAGGTATTTCACTCCCTGGAGGATCTGAGGGAGGGTAACCTAGGTAGAGCATTGAGGTCACTCAAATCCTGTGTTCAGTTTTGGCGCACCCTACAACTCCCTATTATGGCTAGGATTTCCCTTTCCAAAATGGTAATGTTACCCCAGCTCCAATATTATTTTGTCAACCTCCCAGTCTTGATGACACCGGGTTGGTTTCGCCCGCTAAACTCATTGCTGAGAGAATTAGTCTGGGATGGTGGGCGTCCGAGAGTCTCCTTGTGGACGTTACAGCGCCCCATGATAGAAGGTGGACTAGGAGTACCAAATTTCGAGTTTTATATGTTGGCTGCCCAACTGCAATGGTTGGCATAGTGGTTAGAGGAGGTGAATGAGGAGGGCGCATGTTTGTTGGAACCTAATGGTCATCCCCGCTTGCTGCTGACCAAATTGTTGGTCCCGAGTACCCCTACCCCGTATCACTCAGTGTTACAGCGCACCGCATTACAGGCCTGGAAGAGATCACTGGACAGAGTTAAAAAACCCCGAGATATACCCTATGCTCCCCTTGTGGGTCTACCGCACGGCACTCCCATGACATTATTTACCGGAGACCAACTGGTGTCTTGGACACAGGTAGGGTTGGAAAATGTAGGAGACTGTTACCTGAAAAAAAACCTCCTTCCCTTTGAAGACCTGGTGGATAGTAGTGGTCTTCCCCCGGGGGAGTTTTTACATTATGAAGCTCTAGTACACACTTTTGGGCTGTTGTGGGGGGAGGGAAGGGGGGAACCTGAGACCCACCCAATCTTGCATGCACTGATAACCCTGGGCACGGCTGGACACCAGGTGAAGTGGTTTTATGCTACCTTGCTTACAGCATCCCTGTACCCACTGGGTGACTTGCGAGGGAGATGGGAAAGGATATTGGGCGGCGTAATCACTGATGCTGAATGGGGTAAAATTCTGCAGTCCCCCAAGAATATATCCCGCAACACGCACCTTAAATACACAAAATTTAACGTCATTCATATGACGTACATGACCCCTCACCGACTCAACATCACCTATGGGGGGGATATACGAAACTGCCCGAGGTGCGCCCATCCTGATGCTCATTTCATGCATATGCTTTTGGACTGCCAGGCAATACGCCCTTACTGGGACGCCATTGTCTTTAAACTTAAAGAGGTTCTGGGGAGGGAGTTAGCATCTACGGCCCGGGTGTGCTTGCTGGGGCTCTTTCTTCGACCACGGAAACATAAGGTTGGGAATAGATTAATCGACTTAGCCCTGGGTCTTGCTAAGCGCAGAATAGCGTTAGTATGGAAGTCTGCGCAGAGACCTACAGTTGAACACTGGAATCGGGATGTGATTAACTGGGCGGGTGCTGAGGGTAAAGCATTGAGCTAGGAGGAAGCTAGAGGAGTGCGGAGACGCCCCACAGCTGAATTATGGAAGGAAATGATGATGTCATGGGAACAGCCGGTGCACACTAGTGAGGAGGAAGGGGAAGGAGAGTGAGACAATTCGACTGATGACACTGAGCCCTGATGGTTTGCTCCTACCTTTGTGTATATGCTGCTTTCCTCGACCTATTGGCTGTGGAGACAAGGGATCAGACAAATGCTGGATAATGTTGGGGGGAGAAGCTCTTCCCTCTCATTTGTTATGCCCTGGTGAGCCCTCTATCCCCAGGCCCAGATTCCCCCAGTTACGAATAGCTGATTTCTAATTTATACCGCTCCACTGCATAGGTTTAAGTTTGTTATAGAAGTTGTTTGTTTTTCTTTTTAAAAAAACTAGACTTATTTGTGTTGAGTTATTTTGTCATACCCTAATGCAAAACCACCGGCTACTCATGTGAAAGACTCGGACGAAATGTATATCTAATACTAGATGACATCATTGTAATTGCGACACAGGACATTATTCACCTGATTATTAAAATGCAGTACAGCGATAAACATGTGAGCTATTGTTCAGAGCTCCTCTGGGACAATATATTTTGTAGGAATATGTTGATTTAAAGGAAGATGCTATCTGTAGATTTATTCAATGTTTTGTGTATTGAGCTGCAGTATAAGAAATACCAATAAAAATCAGTTTTTTTTAAAAACAGGGGGTGTCGCCATGGGAGGTTACAAAATAAGACATGGCGGTACCAAGGAGGAACTACTAAGCCATTTGACCAATGAACAGCCACAGTGTACAGTGGACAATGACACAAGCCAATGAAAAATATGGGCGGAGAGTTGACGAATCTTCAGTTCCTACCTGATTACAGCATGCCTGGGCAGAGTAGTGCATGCGCTGCCCAGGCTCAACCTAAAAAGGAACAGATTCCCAACTATTTCACAATTTGTCAAAATAATTCTCCCACCCCTGCTCTTGGATGCTATGCTGTACAGTGAAGTTTTGGGACACTTCATTAATTGTTCTTTGAAAATGCCTAAAAATGATTGAACTGGCTCTTTCAGTGCAATATTTTCCAGGACAAACCTTTGACTTTTGACTACTCAACCCACACCTTTCTTACAGGGTTGGATTGGGATTAAAAATCGGCCCAGGCAAGCAAAAAAAAAGTGGCCCACATTTGCATATTGCCTTTCCGCAAAACACTGCTTCAGCGAAATTATATAAAAAAAAGGGGGGGGGGGTTAAAAAAAATGCACGGATTAGTTTACACTGGTGAAACATACCTGAAAACAAGTGAGGCCACTTTTGTTCAGGCCCCCTGCCCCCGCTCAATATGCATACATTAATGGGCCGGCCCAGCGAGAGCAAGGGAGTGACACCTCTGCCCGTTGATAAAAGGGAGGTGATGTACGCCCATCTACCTCCAGAAAGGCCACTCAGGCACCCACTGGGCCGCTGGCGGCATTCAAACAATGCAGAAACGGCCCAAATCGGCCCTCCCCAGGCTGCTCAAAAAAAGCAGCCCACAGCTGGAATTCGGGGACTGGCCCCTCGGGCATTGCCCGAGTGCCCGCGTTACCAATCCGACCCTGCTTTCTTACCTATGACACTTACCCCCTACCTGACTGAAAGTGATTCACCAGCCACTACGCCACCAAAGTGTTAGTGCCCCCAAACACTGGATTCTGAAGAGGACCAACCTACAGCTTCACCACTCTTTCCATCTCATTCACAACAAAGAAGCTTTTTCTCATTTCATAAATTCTCTTTTCTTTTACTCAGTCACCATTTCAAAGACTATGTACATACAGCTGTGGAATATTTATTGGAAAAAATGGTGTACCGGAAGTGGTCAGAGAAATAATGCGCAAAAAGAGATTATAAGTCAACCCAGTGATGCACGAGTGTTGGCGATCAAATACAAGGAGGAGTAAACAAAGGTCTTTCAAATGTTTTTCCCGCCAGCAAATTTTTGAGAAATCCTGATTTTCACCATTCGAGAAGTTTGCAAAATTTTCCAGTTTGCCTTCGCCTGTGCTTTTTTCATTCAGATAGTGGGATAATTTGCATTTTAATCAAGCCTGCCACCTTGGAAAAATGTATGCAGAATTCTCCTCTGTACATTTTCCCTTTAAAGAGCTCTAAGTGCACAATTACAAAAGTACTCAGAATTCTTTGCAAGTTTACACTGTGCAGAGATTTCTTTTTTTTGCACATTGTTATTGGGCAAGAGGTAATAATTTGCCTATTATTCGGTGTAGGGCACAAAGCCATTCCACTTTGCACCCCTTATGTGACTTGTGGAGGTTGCCCTTACTCCATAGTTTTGCATGGGCAATGACCTTCAGATCCAACCTCGTGGAAATTACACAGACAAAATAGTGTCAAAGGGGTAATATTGTGTGTAAAAAAGATTGAAATGTTCGTTTTTGCACATTATCGCCCCATAGCGAGACCTAAAAACTGTAATCGAATGCAAAAACGGACACAATATAGTTATCAAATTATATTTATATAATAATTCATATTTGCAAAGCGCGAGCATATCACCCTTAAGGATTTCAAGGCTCAAGGCGCTGGGAGCCGTCGAGGAGATTAAGTGAGCTATTGCCCAAAATCACATGATGCTGAGCTGAGTTGCCGCCGGTGATCGAACCGTGAGCCCCGACTTCAGAGTCACACCTCTCCAGTAGCGGCTCGTGGAGGGAGTGCTGCGGGGCGGTGAGGCGGGGCCGGGGAGGAGCAGGGTGGGGGGTAGTAAACTACGGCATACAGCCAAACAGAGGTAAGTAAACAAATAAAGAAATAAAACGAATTTCATTGCGCGCTGCATTGCCAAATGCAATGCAGCGCGCTGCTGAAGTCGTTTTATTTCTTTATTTGTTTACTTACCTCTGTTCGGCCGTATGCCGTAGTTCTAACCCACCCTGCTCCTCCCGCCCGCCCACCACCCCGCAGCACTCCCTCCACGAGCCTCTACTGCACCTCTCCCTTTTTAGGTCGAGCCTCGAGTAGCGCGCAAGCGCTGCTTGGCGAAGACTTTATGTAAGGGGGTTTCAAAAGCTGACCACACGCTCGTGCGTCGTGGCCTTTTTCGGGCGGTTACGCGCGCAGGGCCGACATCTGTTTACCATTATCGTGCCCAGACGCGGGCGCGATAATTGGAAACACATGCCGGCCGTGCGGGGGAAAAGACCATGACGCACGAGCGTCTGGTCCTCTATTGAATGCCAATAACGCGGTTCATCTCACAGTGTCAACCGGCATTCTCTAATTTTAATATGCATTTCCAAACGTTGCCTTCCAAAATAATCGGCACATGGTGTGGGCCACATCATTATCCCCGTGGTTGGAAGTTACCCAGTAACTTGACAGCTTCATTGACACTGACTCGTGACCTCTCCGGTATCTGATGACACAGATATACAGAATTTAGCTGCTGTCACGGGCCGTGCACGCCTTCAAAGTGCCAGCCGTGAAGTAAACCATTCTCGGTATTTCACCAGTCGGCTGACAGCTCCATTCAAGACTGCAGCCGAGCACTGGTGAATCTAGTGCTTCTATTCAGGTAAGCGGGCTCTCTTGTGCCTGCATTTTATTACCACAGAGTGTCTTTATCCCCAAGCGCCCTCGCGATGCTGACATCATCTATTTCACAAGCACAGGATGGTAATCGAGCTCCATGGCGCTTGTAATTAGTAATTTTGAAAGCACAGAGTGCTTCCTCCCCCATGCGCTTCTTATCTATTTTACAAACACAGAATGGTAATCGAGCTTCATGGCGCTTGAAATTATTAACTTTTTTTAAAAAGCACAGCGTGCTTCCACGCCCATGCGCTTCTGCAATTACTGACACATTAATTTACAACCTTTACGCATTTCTCCATAGAATTAACTCCAATACAGGGTGTTTTGTAACCTCAATGCGCTTTCTCACGCAATTTTGCAAACGCAGAGTGCGTCTACTCCCAAGCGCTCCTGGTATTGATTTACAAACACAGAGTGATTTTTAAGCTCGACGCGCTTCCCATAGAATTAATTTTCAAGACATAACCTCATTGCGCTTTCCCACAGGACTGTTGCCTGCCCCCCTCCCCGATGGACCTCATTTATTCTGGGTCCTCCACGTTCTGGAATTAAATACCACATCGTGTTAGGTAAGCCTCCTCTAGGTTTTACAATACTTTCATTTGGCTGCCTTAGTTTTACGCTTGTCTCCCAGCCCTGACGCAGTGCATTTTTCTCAGGGTTTTCACTTTATGAAGCAATCTTCACTCCCTGAGCTTATCTGATGCGTGCAGGTAAGCCCCTCCATTTGCATACTATGTCTCTTTTCGCCCCGTGGAGCACTGCCAGGGCTTAATTTGTCTGATCTAATTTTAGATCCTCTGACGGCTTCCACCCAGCAAGGGACGCCTCAGCGAGTCATCCCACTTTTTGGGTGAGTAATAGGACACCCCTTAGCTACTCAGCTGCCTTGCACCTTTGGATGGAACAACATTTTGAATTCTCTTCCGCTCATTTTTAGGTCTCGGCCTGCACCAGCGCTTGCGCTGGTCTGGCCGAAGTTCTAGTAAGCGGGTTTTGGAAGTGCAAACCCACTGGCTTTCAGCTGGCGACCAGCTTGAGTTCACGATGGCGTGCACGCGCAGCTGGCATCTGGGTTTCCTATCTCTTCCTCATTTCCTCGTCATGGCTCATTAACTCTCTGGACTCTGATGTTTCAATCGCAGCAGCAGCTCACATTACCAACTGAGGGCCCTGGACTACAGTCACATGAAAAACAACAGCGATTAGCATTGAAATGCAAGCTTTTTTTGTCTAGTTAGAAATATTGCTTCGGTGGGTTGATTTCACCTTATATCGCTATTTGTTTTATATTGGGAGTCACAGCCTAATTACCAGTATTTTTGTCTCACTCTGTTTTTTTTAAATATTTATTCGCGCAAAGCAGAAAGCTATATTTAAGGTTACTTTTTCCACGTCACTTCTTCACTCTATTTAAACTCCACACCCCCACTCTTATTGTCTCTCTCCTTCTCTCTCTCTCCCCTCTCTAATTCTCTCTCTACTTAATTAACTCTCCCCTCTCTATCTTTTTAGCCTTTCATTCTCTCTCACCCCTTTATCTGTTTCTCTTTCAAACTCCTTCATTCACTCTCTCTCCCCTTCTTTCTCTCTCTCTATCCCGCTCCACTCTTTATTCTATGTACACCCTTTCTCTCTCTTTCTCTCTCACCACCCTCTCTAATTGGGCATTATATCTTCACTCTATCTCTCACTCGGCAACACCACAGCATCACTCAGCATCACTCAGCGCAACCACAGCATCAATCAGAGCCAGCACAGCATCAATCAGAGCCAGCACAGCATCACTCAGCACCAACACAACATCTCTCAACGCCATCACAGCATCACTCAACGCCATCACAGCATCACTCAGTGCAACCACAGCATCACTCAGTGCAACCACAGCATCACTCAGTGCAACCACAGCATTACTCAGCACAACCACAGCATCACTTAGCGCCACAACAGCATCACTCAGCGCCACCACAGCATTAGACAGCAGCACCACAACATCACTCCGCGCCACCACAGCATCACTCAGCACCACCATAGCTTCACTCAGCGACACCACATCATCACTCAGGGCCAACACTGCATCACTCAGCATCACCACAGGATCACTCAGCACCACCACAGGATGACTCAGCAACACCACAGGATGACTCAGCAGCACCACAGCATCGCTCAGCATCACCACAGCATCGCTCAGCGCCGCCACAGCATCGCTCAGCGCCGCCACAGCATCACTCAGCGCCGCCACAGCATCACTCAGCGCCACCACAGCATCACTCAGCGCCACCACAGCATCACTCAGCGCCACCACAGCATCACTCAGCGCCGCCACAGCATCACTCAGCGCCGCTACAGCATCACTCAGCGCCGCCACAGCATCACTCAGCGCCGCCACAGCATCACTCAGCGCCGCCACAGCATCACTCAGCGCCACCACAGCATCACTCAACACCGCCACAGCATCACTCAGCACCGCCACAGCATCATTCAGGGCCACCACAGCATCGCTCAGCACCACCACAGCATCGCTCAGCACCACCACAGCATCGCTCAGCACCACCACCACAGCATCATTCAGCACCACCACAGCATCATTCAGCGCCACCACAGCATCACTCAGGGCCACCACAGCATCACTCAGGGCCACCACAGCATCACTCAGGGCCACCACAGCATCACTCAGGGCCACCACAGCATCACTCAGCACCATCACAGCATCACTCGGCGCCAAGACAATATCACTCAGCACCACCACAGCATCACTCAGTGCCAAGACAATATCACTCAGCACCACCACAGCATCACTCAGCACAACAGCAGTATCACTCAGCAAGACCTGAGTATCATTCAGCATCACCTCAGCATCGTCTCCGCAACAGTCACCACCACCACCACTACCACCTCAGCATCACTCAGCACCACCTCAGCCTGCTCTCGGAATCTGGCATCTGTTGGTTCTCCCCTAGCGTCTGGCCGCTGCTAGTGTTATAATACAGGTACTAGTTCCCAACCTTCACTCTCCGATTGTTTATGCCCCTCAAAAAAGCTTTAACAAACAACCATTGCAATAGGCAGAAACAAGTTGCCAGCATTGCAAGAACAAAAGAAAACTGAGGACATTTTTTATTGTAAATACTTTTTTTAATATGGTCGTTCAGTTTTACATAATGACTTCTTGGTCATATATAAAGTAACAAAAATGCTTCTGACACTTTTTTATTATAACTTTTCAGCATGCTGCACTGCAGCCACATTTCTCTACAGCACAGCTTGAAGACATTGGCAAAGTCAATAGCTCTGGCTAAACACTTATAAGGCCCCAAAGGCGAGACCTATTGGCTATGCCAATGCTTGTTCCATACGGTTTTGCACCAGATCGCACGCGGAATTAAGCCAGAACTATTTTCCGCAATGTATATGTTATACAGAATCATTTTGTCCGCATACATTTTCAAGTAGATATGGCAATGCAAAACTTCACAAAATTTTGGATGGTGTGATGTTTTCCATAGATCTTTGTGAAGTTTGCAAAAACAACTTTGCTTTCTTAGCTATAAGAAGGCAGCACCAGAATGCTCTTAGGGTCACTGAGGAAGTGGATGTTTCCCATCATGCACTGCTGCTCTGATCCACTCTGCATCTGTCATGTAAACGCTACGTGGATTCAGAGAGGGGTGCGCCAGGGGTGCGTACTGGTTCTCACACTCTTTCTCCTTTACATTAACGAGTGCCTTCCATACCTCTCAAACTGCGAGAATGACTCCCCCAAGAATTAAGATAGAAAATACCATGTCTGCTACTTGTTGATGATACCCTGTTACTGTCGAAAAGCCCACAGGGCCTAACTGCTCTGCTTGATAGCTTCTCTACATATTGCAGGGACTATGGGCTAGAAATTAATAACAGCAAAGCTAAGTACATGGCATTTGGCAACTGAAAGGGCAAAACGAGAAGGCCCATAATATGGGACGGGGTAGCTCTCGAGCGAGTGACCGAGTTCAATTATTTGGGCATCCGATTAGAAGACTCACACGGGTGACTGGCCCAGTTAAAGAAGAGTTCTCTCTTATTAAGGAAATCTGCTGGGGCTATCGTGAGGCTTGCCCATAATGCTCCAACTTTCCCCATATCCCCCCCCTTTCAAATCTATAGGAGTCAATCATGTGGGGCAGCCCTTTATGAAGTGGACATTTGGGGACATTGTAACTTGAACACACTAGAAATAGCTGAAAACAACTTTTTGAAATCACTGCTAAAAATCCCTTCAAGCACCCCCCACACTACCTACCCTTATGGATCTAAATTTGAGATCCATTTCGGACATCGCCGCGAAAAGACCAATTCTATATTGGCTAACAGTCTGGGGAACAAGTGAACTGGAGCCTTATAGAGAGTGGCTCCTTGGCCTCCTACAGGGCTCCTGCGCGGACAGGAACTCTTGGTGTGTCCACCTACAGTCATGGCTGCTCATGCTGGGCCTGGGGGCCTTTGGTCAAATCCAAATAATATATCAGGCGATGCCATAGGGCAACTAAAATCGGCCTATTGGTCATACGTCCCGGGAGAACTCGCCTCCAGATCCAGCTTGGGCTCTTTGACTGATGCTGTCCTCTTATTCAAGTGCGACTTTGAGTTCGAATCCTACCTAGATCTGGTTAGAAACCCGCATGCCCGAGCACTTTTTATCAAGCTCAGGGTGGGCACTCTACCGTTAGCTCCCTTCACTTGCCATTGATAGAAGGGGCTGGAACATCAACTAAATGCCCTATGGATTGTAAAACTACTGAGTCTATCGAATATGTTTTACTTTTTTGTCCTGCATATAAAAACCAATGGTGGTGCTGGATAGCTACACTATGTAAAATGCTAGGCCTTAAGGATCGCACTACTGTACTCAGAATATGCCCCACAGACAGGAGTGGACCAGTTGTTTTTTCCGTCTTTAAATTCCTGACAGTCATGTGGTACTTAAGGATAAAGAAAATCACTAGGGAGATAGATCTCTAGTGGTACTGCAGAAACTATAGATCATATAACTGCCTGCATCCCTAGGACATAAGGCAGGGAAGTTGCCTCTTATACTCACTATTCTCTAGCACCCTCATATGTTATGCATGCACTGGCACTTTACACTCTCATGACACACCAGGGGTTGGACCAAAGGGTAGTGTGCCAACATCTCAGAGGTGGGAACTGCACAGTAGTTGGCATACGGCACCCTTCGCAAGTGTCATAATCTTTCTTTTGTTTAGCACATAACGCACTTTATGCTTTTTGACACATTCTATATGTAGCCCTGGCCTCTTTCCTTCTTGTCCAAATACGTGTTGCAGGCCCCTGCTGACTCATTCCTCGTCATTGTTTTAATATCTGTTTTATAAAAGGTGATCAGACCTATAATGGTGGTGCGTAGCATTTTTAATATTTTAATACTTTTTAAACGACCTTAACTTTTAAGATGTTTCCTGTTATATAGCATCTCCAGTTATTTATGGAGAATCCAATTGCTGTAACTGGGACTTACATGGCGGACCCTTGAGGTTTTTGTTTATCCACCACTTATGCATATAACATTTATTGATTAAAATTTCATTTTGTTAGTCTTTTTAAATTAGACTTTGTTCAGGAAATTGACATATTATTATTGTTGCATTCAGAGAGTCTAAACATTACTTACTCATTGCATCAGGGTCTTCTTTTGTATATATGTGTACTTTTATGGTTGTGTATGAGAACCGAATAAAGATTAAAAAAAAGAAAAGAATAAGAGGCGGTTGCTTCTTTATCAGGGTGCAGGAGAGCCTAATCTGTGTTGGTGGCTGGCACCTGCCCTCATTGTTGGGGACCGTACTTATTGTTCATCATCTGGCTTTGACCAAGAGCAAGCGGAAGAAAGGCAGAAGAGGGAGATAAAAAGATGAAGCGAAAGATAGGGAAACAGTGAAAAAACGAAGAAAGCAGGGGAAAAAAGAACCCGCAAGATCGAGATATAGAGACATAGGTAAGAAGTAGTAAAAGAAAGAGGCAGGGCAGTTTCGGATTACCAATAGGCAAAGTTGGCACCGGCCTATGGGCCCCACTCCTTTTAGGGGCCGCGCGACAACGGATCAAAATAATATTGATTTGATCTTGAAAGAAAATTACCATCAAGATTTCTTAAATTGTTTCCAATTTAATTTTCGTTTAATAACATTATTAATTTTTCATGTTTCGTTTTGTGGAGTAAAATTGGTTTATTAAGATTGTTGGTTGGTAAAATTAAAAAGGTATTAGGAGATAATTTGCGAGGAGGACCCCAAAATTTCGACTGCCTAGGGGCCTCCGGCACTGAGGCAGGGGGTGGGAACAAGACCAGGCGGCCTTGGTTTTTAGCAAGCTCCGCATTCGGCAGTGCCAGTGGCGGCTCCTGCAAAAAACTTTGGGCTGCAGCCCTTATGAATTCGCTTTTTAATTGTTTTTTTAATTTGAGTAGAGGGGTACACATGTAACCTACACAGAGCAGTGCCGACGCTGCCACTTTCACTCAGCACTTAAACAAGTCGGTGCTCCTATGCGAAACAGAGAAGGGCCAGCTCTGGAAAATGCAAACCTAATTACGGAGACGGAAATTAAAGGTTAATTGCCACAGTAACGCCAGCTTTCATCACAAAATCCCGTATGCAAATGATATTGCTCTTCGCCCCCTGCCCTATTGAAGGAGCTCTACCTTGCAAACCCAAAGTCTTGAGAATTTAAATAAATAGAATATTTAAATACAAGGCCACAGTGTGGTAGGTGGGAAACCACTTTGTGCTGTTAAGTAGAGCCCATAAATACATGCTAATCCTCAGACTTTTACAGAATGTGTCCATCATTTACAAGGGGTGCACTGGTGCACGTGCCAATTGGGTGGTGTGTTAGATGGGAAATCTGAACGCTCCTTGTCTCAACATTTATTTTATTCATTAACATTTCAATGCGCAGCTAGTGCCAAGGTCCTGCTTCTAGGTGCAGCACACAGATTTGACAGACAGGTCAGTTTGTTATGGCATCAAGTTAAACTTGAGTACAATTGTAGCAATCTGTTTAAAGGAGCGGAGACCATGGATACAAAGTAGATAAATAGGGACTCAGACAGGCGTGGCTGGCACAGGTAAGAGCGGTGGGGCAGGGCCTGGCGGGGGGAGTCGACAGGCGACAGGATAGGTAAGTGGTTCTATTTATTTTTTTTCAATTTAATTTTACCTATCCCGTCGTCTGTCGACTTCCCTCCCCGCCCCGGCCCACCGCTCTTACTATATGACATATTTACATTTTAATGTAAAGTTATACACCTTTATATTGCACCTGCTACTATCTGTACCATAGAAAAGCCAAACCTGTACCTTATTCACCATTTTCTGATCAAAAACTTGGAATCAGGTTTACAAAAAAACCGATGAAATACTTTTTTATGATGCAGTAACGTACTACCCCCCTTAGAGATGTTTCTGACTACCTCTGAATGAGGGGCTATGTGCACTGACTGATCAAGGGGGGGGGGGGGAGGACTCCTCTAGGTGTGGGTCAAGTCGGTGTTTCCGCCGCTAGTCTGGGCGTGTACTTGTCTATGTACTTAACTTACCAAACTTTTTCAAGTACAGGAAAGCCTCCCTCCCTCCTCGCGCTCTGAATGAAAAGTGCCTTGAGATGTAGTCAGTTGTGTAGTGTGCTACATAAACGTTGCATTCATTCATGTACAATGAATTTATGTCTTTGTAGCATAACTGTTTCTAGTAACTTGCTGTACACTGATTATGTTTACTGAAACTGCATGGCGTGCGTGTTGTTCTAACTTGAAAGATATGTAAATGTAAAGCGCTCTGATACCCTATTAGGGTCATGTTCACGCTATATGAAACACCAAATAAATAAATAAATTCATATTCCTTCATTCAATGAAAAACCCTCACACGCTGGCTGGGTGAGCTACTCATAACTCTATTTACAGCCCCTTTCAAAAAAAGAAAAAATGCAAGGAAAACACCACCCTAGCTCTCTGGAAAATTGGGCACAAGCATGTACTTGGGGTACACATAGTAACCCATACTACTCCTCACTCTTGCAGCCCTGGTGGCTTCATACTAGTGAAATAACACTTTCCCAGATAGTTCATCTCAGGCAGGAGCACTTCAACCCTTCCTAAGTGCTGATCATCCTCTCTTGAAGTGTCCCACTTCTACTCTGAGCAGTGAACTGTAACTAGGGGTGGGCATAACTGGTGTAATACTCATTAGCGTAATTACAGCAAAATGACTCGTAATTATGTGCAATTACATTATAAGTGCTATGCAGCATTTAGCACAATTTTCTTAGTACAAAATGCACCCTAGCGTCCAAAATGAGCCCACGGATGCCTTTTGCACGAAGAAAATAGCACTAAATGCTACAGGACATGAACAACAGTAGCCTGCAGCCGCTCGCTCTCTCTTAGATCGTTGTTCCTGTGCTCCTGCGGTAGGATTTTTACCCAACTCTTAATTACTCAAGCTGGCGTAATTTCGGTAATTTCTCATTGCAAGAGTAATGCATAATTACTGAAATCACTCTGATTACTCAAGCGTAATTAAAAGTTTGCCCAGGCCTACAGTACAACTCCATATGTGAGCAAGTGTGGAGATAGTTCACACTCAATATCATTTCGTGTGTACCTAAAGTGGCAGTGAGTGCAAGTTGGGAAGTTCAAAGGCACTGAACAATGACTGTGTCAAAGTCTAGGTCTATGATCACCCCTTAGAAGTGTGCAGTAACTAGCCACCTGATTCACAGCGCTTAGGTTTGACTCACTGTGAGTTGCCCACAGACTGCTGTGTAGGGATCTGTGGTTCTCGTACACCATGGCACGTCATTGTGTGCTCCTTGACTAATGACAACTGGCTCCATGACAGGGAGTACCTCCGGGAATCCGTGCTCCTGTGGTTCAGCAAGGCCTAGTACCTGGCAGTCCAGCCATTGGATCCGTTGCTCTGGCCCATCCTGTCATGTTGACGGTCCTGGTCTATTAGGATCCCTCCAAATAGGGATGATGTTACATACCTCACATCAATGCCAGGAATGTCAGAGAGGAGGATTTATGGACTAGCCGCATGTGCAGCATCTACAGGTGTGGCTAAATTCTCTCCAGAGACCAGCTCTTAAGTCCTCAAGTGCCTCCAATTACTGGAAAGATCCTCTCAAACTCTCATGCATGTGCAGTCAGCCAGCTGGATGGACAGGGCAGTTCACAGTCATACAAGAACTCAGGGGCTTATTTACAAGCCCCTTGCGACACTTTTGCGCTGCCGTTGCATCACTTTTTGTGACGCAGCGGCGGCGTAAACAATGCGCCACGTTACGGCCCATTTACAAAGTGATGCATCTAGGGAGATGTCACCTTGTAGAGCCCTGCGTCACATTATACCTGCATCAGATAAAATGTATGCAGGTTGGGCGTTCCCACGCGAGAAAGCCTCAAAGAAGTGACGCAGTGAAATCTACAAGATTTCACTGCTCCACTTCAAGGACGTCACTGGGTCAAAACCCTAGGCCTGCTTGGAGCAGGCGTAAGGAGTGATGCAGTGTATTAAGAACAGGCCTCCCCATGCATTGCTGGAGTTGCGTCATGCTTCCGACACGACTCCAGCAATGCATGACTATTGCGCCGACTGATGCGTCAGAATTTCCAACGCATCTGTCAATCCTTGCGCCATGGTGTGCTGTATTGTAAATATGGCGCATCCATGGTGGCGCAAGGGTTTCGCACGCACGTGCAGGGAAACTGACGCATCTATGCTGATGCATCAGTTTCTTGTAAATAAGCCCGTCATTACTTCACGATGTCCAGCATCTGCCTTCCACCTTGGATGAGATACATTGTCAGCTACTTCATGCACCTCCGTACACATGACAGGCTTGGTGCTCTGCAAACAAGGCATCTGCTGCAGTCCTCAAGCTCTCACATGCATGCTAATGCTTTCCTCGAGGGAAAGGTGGACCTATGCAAAGAAATGCCTGCACTGAGTCTGTCCGCCCTCATCTTCTGGGCATTGCAAATCTTCAGGATCTGCAGGTCAGCCTGGCTGGTGGAGCAGTCCCAGCTCCACCATCTCCACCTGAGTTCACACTGTGAGCCCTGCCTGCAATCGGTCTACCTGTGCCGGAGCGGGCACAGGCTGATGACACAAGGACATACTGGTCCATTGTTTTGGTAGGTTTTGGGAATTTGGGGGCTAGTGTAGCATGAACTAGGCACACACATCACATGATCCTATGCATTATTTTGTCAGTGCTGATATTCATTATGTACATTGAATTGAGACATCACACTGGCAAAAGTTGGTTGTGTATAATGTCCTTTACAACGGTTAGCTTGTTTTGTTAATAGATTCAGATTTTTTGGGCTTCTAATCTTGGAATGCTGATGAGTAAAAATATTTTTCTCAGGAAGTCATGGTCAACCTAAGCAAAAACTATTACAAAACACCACTAATAGCTCCAGTGTGCCCGAAACTAGCTAAATTTATGGCATGGAAAGTTCCATCATATAATTTTTGTGATTTAAAGGTGTAGTATATGTCAACTATTTGCTGTGCAGAGAGCACTGGCCGATTTGGATTTTCTCAAAAAGAAAGTGTCAGACTGACACAGGCGCCATATTTAATGGATGTGACAATAAAATGCTAGAATGAGATATTGAGCCAATAGTAAATCAAGAGACTGGGTAAGGTCTTTATCGCAGCCAGTAAATAGCCAAACATCCCCTCCGGTATTTACCAAGCGCAGTAAATAGCTCCGATCCGAGTTTTCCTCAGGAAAATTAGTAATTTACATTCCAAAATGGGGCTTTCCACATGTCTTGGAATTTGCTTTGAAAGGTTTGACCTGCTGAAATTTACCTGTGGAAAATTGTGGCGATATGTTGATTACCGCACAACTCATTGTTTCGAAGACCACACAAACCGAGGTTTGTGTAGCAGTTGGGATTTAACAGCCTGTTTGTAATCGTGGTCTGAGATGTGAGAATCAAGTACTCACTCATTATCCTCAAAGGCAGAATCCAGTAGGACTTTTAAGAATTCTGCAATTAATATTCAGAATGTAAATATACAAAAAAATGCATCTAATGTGGCAATTTGAATATTAATTTCTTACAGTAAAATAATGTGTACCTACAGTTTTCTAGGACCTCTTGCACCAAGTACCTATGCACACATTGTATTACATTTTCCTTATTTGGCAGCAAAATATCATGAAAGCAAGAGGGAGGTTAAAACATTTCGGAGACTTTTTCTTGTGTTCTAGGTGCAAAAGAAAAATACAGACGAAAAAGGTGGTGATTGGTGTATTTTATTACTTTTTTTAAACTTTGAAAATCTTTAAACATCTCTATCATGGACCATAGTGTGTTGGAATGTGGCCCAAACATGGTTTAGAAATATTTGTATAAACAAAAACCTACAAATATCTTTGAGTGGAGCACGTTAAACATTTTCCTGAATATGATCAAAGAAAGAATTATGAAAGGGTCTGCACGTCTCACTGGCGCTCTCAATTGGATAGCAACCCATTCCATAGGCCTATAACACAATTGATAAAGTTCTCTTCAAAGTGGATCACTCGTAAATGTTTTTGATTGGAAACCGATTTCTGACCCACTCCTCTGCAACCAGAAATCATCAGCCTTTTGGGTGAATACAAACTTGCAGACCTCTCTGACAAGCTACATTCGACCGTTGTGTAAACTAAATAGGGGGAAATCATACATATCATTAGAGTAAAAGGAAATCGTGTACTTAGTTAGTGGTGATACTGAAAATCTGACATAGATTTAAATTAGTTCTCCTAGACCAGCATTTGATACCTTAGTGCTAGATGAGCTAGTCTGCCATATGTGTGTGTTTTTAAGCTGTAAACAAAGACAATCAATTTTGTGAAAATAATTTCAGCTTTAATGGCTTATATATCCGGATCCCTTTCAAGAGAGTGCTTTGTTACAACACAAACAATATATGACCATGATATTTACCTGTGAAATACATACTTGGGTCTGCATGTGTTTTTTGGGGAGTTTTATATAGCACAAACTCGACCTGAAGGTATCAGAGCACTTTACATGAGCACCAGTTGTGTTACAGACAGACACATTCATTTTTGTCAGGCAGGGGGAGATTATGTGATTTGCCCAGAATCACAGGATGTTGCCAGTCCCTGCCGAGGCTCGAACACGGTTCCCCAGCTTCGAGGTCTACCGAGAGTGCAGCCATCTTATAGCCTACTCATTGGAGTCAACAGTAAATCCTCTAGTCATGCAAGGTTAAACATAGTGGGCCCAATTTGCAAAGGTATTTTCAGCTGGGAAAGTATATTTACTACCGTAAATACTGCCATGTCTGCCATCCAGAAATTCATAAAAGCTTCATGCCAAGAGTGGATGGATTTACTTCTGTTGCCATAAATCTATTTTGTGTTTCCGAGAGATCTGATTTTTTTTTGGCCGCAGCTAGCAATTTTACATATTAGCATGGCAGCCGGAAAGGTTATATTTTATAAGTTGCCTTTTGTTTTGGAGTTTAATATAGCGCAAACTCGACCCGAAGGTATCAGAGCGCTTTACATAAGCACCTGTTGCTACAGATGGACACATTCATTTTGTTAGGCACTGGGAGATTGAATGATTTTCCCAGGATCAGAAGATGTTGAGCGCCCCTGCCGAGGCTCGAACTCGAATCTCCAGCTTTGAAGTCAACCACTCTAGACGTTAGGCCGCATCCTCTCTCTTAAGAACGAGCTCTTTGTGACTGTGAACACCTATTCGCTGAAGCTGTATTTAATTTTAGAATATTTCATAATAAAGGATTTTATGTCAGAAACTAAAAAAGGAATTAAGGGCCATTAAGTTTAGCGAGTCGCAAATTGCGTAAAATTGCGACTCGCAATTTGCGACTCGCTAAACTTAATGTACAACAGTGTCTCAGACACTGTTTGCGATTTCCAATGGGGTCGCAAATTGCTTGCCTCATGAATATTAATAGAGGCTGTCACAATTTGCGACCCCATAGGGAATGGCTCGCACTCACAGGGATGGTGGCCTGCTGGGGTCAGCAGACCACCATGTCTGTGACTGCTTTTTAAATAAAGCAGTTTTTTTTTTTAAATGCAGCCCGTTTTCCTTAAAGAAAAACGGGATGCATTTAAAACAGAAAAATGAAACTTTCCAGTTTCATTTTTTAAGATCAGGCAGTGGTCCCTGGGAGCACTGCCTGCTCTTAAAAAATATTTGCGCACCCATTCACAAAGGGGAAGAGGTCCCCTGGGGACCCCTTCCCATTTGAGAGTGGCTTACCACCCTTCTGAGAAGGGTGGTGAACTGCGAGTGTTTTGCGACCACAATTGTGGTCCCAAAACAATCATACATAGGTTATGGACTCGCTATTAGGAAGGGATGCCCTTAGCATGCCCCTCCTAATAGCAGTAGCGGCTCCTCGAGGGAGTGCTGCGGGCGTTGGGGCGGAGCGGGGGAGGGGCAGGGTGGGGGGTAGTAAACTACGGCATACGGCCGAACAGAGTTGAGTAAATAAATAAATAAAACGAATTACATTGCATCGCCATTACTGACCCTCTAACTTTCAAGACAGTTAATGATAAAGCTTTAATTTGTTCAATACCGCAATCTTTTACTACGGCTAACTGTTTTACGCTGCATTCTTGAAACCTTTTCCCAAATTATGAAAGTAATGTTTCATTGCTAGGCTCAAGCATTCCCTTGTAAGTCTTCCTGGCAAGTGGAAAATTCATGTACAACTATGTCAAGAAGACTTTTAAGTTCGGAAAATTGGGATAATGTGAGGGATGGAATTTGTAGACCGACAAATTCAGATCTTTTTCTTTAAATAATTTATGAAAAATGTTTTTATGAATAATAAATAAGAAACATGATTTGCCTCCTTTAGATTAGAAAACATCTGGCTACATTTTCACTTCGTAAGCTGCTGCCAATTTTTCAGTTCAAAACACTATTCTAATATTGTTTTTCATACGGGTATTCATGTGAAACTTGACACGGGTTTTCATGTGAAACATAACATATTACAAGAAGTACATTTTTAACTTACTCTGATACGCTAATAACAATAAAACATATGGAGCATGGTAAAGGCCAGTTACGGGCCACCTGACCCACCCTCTAGAACCGGGCCTGCAGCGGACCCCAAGCCGGGAGGAGCTGTGAACGCAACTGTTAAACTGATAGAAATTAAAGTAGAGAAAAAATCATGTCTTCCAAATGCACAACCTCCCTCCACGTGCATGCAGAACCTTTCCCCTCTGCTGCTGACGTGCTCAAGCTAAACCTATGACAAACAAGAGTTGGGTTAGCAGTCTTTATTTTAAACTATGTGTATCAGTGTGTGTGAGTGTACGGCAGTATTTCTGCTTCTTATCGTAGTACGTCTGTTACTCGAATAATGTTGCTGTCCATACTTGGAATGAATACAACTACCAGCACTTCAGCACAAGAGTCACAGTAGAGCTAACAACGTAAATTAACAACACTTTTCATATCTAGCACCTTTGCAGAGCTCACCACAGTTACACAGCAACCAGTCCCGACAGTTCAACACATCTTAACATCATTGCAGTACAGCAACGGGACACTTTCACAAACCCAGCACATCTACAGTGCATGCACGGCGCCCTGCACGATTTAAATCGCGTCTTGCACCCCCACACATGCATACAGCACAGCACCGTACATGACACAGAAACCTGGAGCACAGGCAGTAGCTTGGAGATAGCTATGCATCTGTTGTGCACACACAAACATTCTCCCTGCTCGGAATGACCCACTCGTTAATGGACAGGACCTTTCACGAAACAAGCAGTCAGTGACCCCTCACTCAACAGGACCGTTGAAGAAAAACTGAATGAACACTGGATAGACCCGGCTTCAACCAAACGCGGAATAGCAGGCACTTTTAAAGGGCGCTTACACCAGAGCACTGCACTGTCTACTGACCCTTTAAACTAAAGCAAAATGTATTTGTTTATTTGGAGTTTTGTAAAGTGTTCAGCATATTGCTTTGCAGCCATTTCAGAAAAGTAATAGATGCAAATTTCACACAACCCGGCCTGTACAGAAAAATATAATAAACAAGCCTTTACTGAACAGTCCCCATAAAGGAAAGCACAGTGAACATCACTTGCACGGCAAGCTCTTTTTTTTATTTTGTTTTATTTTTTAAAAAGAGCAGGTAGTCAAATTTCTTCTTAGACAAGCGCTTTTTAGAGAACATTATAATCACTAACATTCGCTGAACTGGCCTTTTAACAAACATGAGACCTCTGGTATCCACGCTGCCATGACTCTTCAAGCAGACACAAATTCAATCACAAAACTTCGTACAAAATAGATATCATGTCTAACTTACAAAAGCATTTTCATATTAAAAGTGGTCGGGTGAACTCCAAAATAGGCCATGCCCCCCACGTGACAAGGCCCTAAACGGGCCTTTACTCGAAGTAAAAAATGCCCGCCTGGGCCTTACCTGGGCTAGTGAACTGACCGAGTTAGTTCAGACGTCAGCAGACAGTCTGGCCTACTCTCTGGCAGCAACAAAAACCAGTGCAGTAAGCGCCGGCAAGCAAGCAACTATTGCACTGTGCAGTAATCAGTGCAGGCAGTAATGATGATTCAGAGTTTTCAGACGGCCTCTGTTCTAAAACGCAGTCCGGCGTCTAGTGAGTAGTCCTGACGCAGTAAAAAATCCACTCCGACTGCCACAGTCCATGCAGAGTGCAGACTCATGCGCGGGAAGCCGTCTGAGGTGGTCGAGTCTGCGCAGACTCGATTCCTGCTTCCCACCTGCCACACCCTTTCCCAACTCGTCACAGGGAGGGGTCCCACCCACGCCCTGTAAGGAGTTGGGAAAAGGTGTGGTGACAAGCTCTCCACTCTCTCTGATTGACGTGGAGGGTTAGCGATCCCGGGCTTGTATTCCAAACGCCCGGTGCTAACTTTACCTCCACGCCATCAGGGGATGGAGACTACGCCTTGCAGCTAGGTATTTGCCGAGCTGATGACATCACAGCCTTCAGGGCTCTGAGGTTCTCAGCCCGGCAAAAACACGAAGGCTAGGCTTCTTGAGCAGGGGAGAGAGTGAGACTAGTCAGTCACGTGACGTCCATTAACAGTGGCGATATCGGTGAGTGGGGCATACAGTGCCCCGCAGCCCCGTGTTCAAGTACTGGCAGTAAGTGTTGTTAATGCGATTAAGTTAATGGTATTTTTGGCAGCTGATAAATGGGCATTTTTTATAAATGACTATGAGCTGCACATCGAGCAATGTAACGGGGGCGGAGCCCCGACGCCCTCATAGAGAAACCGCCACTGCTAGAGAGAGCTGAGTTCGAGCAAGACGGCCTTGGGAGTCTGATAACATGTACCCATGTTGCAGGTGTTAGCTCATCTCTCAGTGCCTCCTTTGTTAGCTTCTGTGCCCAAGCAGTACTTTTCCATGAGGGGCAGGGTTTTCCAGAGATGTTGGAAGGTTTATCAAACGTTACCAAATGTTTGTCAGTCAGTCCCCTCGGTAGCATCTTAGGAGGCTAGTCAGACTGGACTCCGCTGCAGCGCAACTTTCAATAAAGAACTCTTGTTTGTATTCTCTACTGCGTGACCGACTCTTCATTTCTTGGAAGGCCGAGAGGAGGTCGTGAGTGACCCGGGTGGCCCTAATTGGGTCACTTCCTTCAGTTGGCGCCCGAACAGGGACTCCACCAGGTGACCCACCTCGCCCGTAGTCGGGTTGTAGGGGTCGGTGTTGCGTCCGGTCAGATGGGCGGATCGGGCACATCACCGAGCTTGGTTCTCATGGCTGCCCCGCCTGTCTGATCCGGCGGCTCCTCGTCTTGTGGTCATCTCGGCTGCGGTCCTGAAACGGCGAAACCCTTGGATCTGACCGTTTGGTCCGAAGAGTGGGCAGTGGAGAATAACTTTGCTTGATCTGTGTGCACCAGGTGAGTTGGTCTTGTCTTTTGGTATTTTGAATATGGTCTGAGGACCATTCTTGACTTTTTTGAACTTGGTGGGTCTGTGGACCCTTAAGGTACAGAGTGTGCGAACGCTCTGCCGGGCCACCTGCTGAATTTGGTTTACTCTTGAAAAGGCCTGGGGCTAGAGCCTGCTTTCTTGTTTTGGTACAGTCTTCGGACTGTCTTGTCTTGGTGAAGTCTTCGGACTGTTTTGTTTTGGTGCAGTTTTTGGACTGCCTTGTTTGGTACAGTCCTCGGACTGTCTTGTTTTGGGTTCCCTTTGCTTTGTGTGTCGTTCAGTTTGTGCGAGTGGTGTATGTGTCTGTTGTTGAGATGCCTTGTTTAAGCAAATTGTGGTGTGTGGGGTGCCGCTGCTGCTCGGTGGAGGCTCGGTTGGAGGAGAGGCAACTTGCGCCTCCGGAAGGCACCCCGAATTTTGATATGTATGTGAAGCACGGCCTTGGCCCTATTATGTTTAGTACATTATGGCACAAATATACGAGGGACAATGCCGAGCTTCAGTGGCCATCGATAGGTACTTTTGATGAACAGAAATTGAATTATCTGCAAGATAAATTATTTGCCAGGAGAAGTAGACAGTCGATGTTTGATTCTCTTCAGGTATGGCAGAAGTAAGCTAGGCAGCGACGTATGCGGGCGGAGAAAGAGGCCCGGAGAGTGAAGATGCAGACAATAACTCAGAAAGCAGTAGCCTATGATAGGGATAAAGTAGAAAAGGGTATCGAGAGTGCTGATAGGAAGTTCGATTGCAATGTGATAAGTCCTATGTAGCCTGAGAGGAGGGGGATGCATTTGTGGATAAGCTATTAGATGCTAGGCCCCCTCCTCCTAATGCCCTGCAGAGGATATACCCCGTTGTTCCAACACCTCAGCCTGCTGCTCCTCTTGTCTCTCTATCTGGCTCTGGTGCTTCTGATCCAGTTGCTACTGCTACAACCCTGCCTGTTTCCCCTTTGGTTTCGCAAGCTGCGAGTGCAGTAGCTGTGGGCCCTTCCGTTGTATCTGCTGCTCCCGCTCCTGTTTCTCCCCCTTCTCTCACACCTTCAACGCAGTCTTTGCTCACATTGGTGCCTGCTTCTTCCTCTATTGTGTCTTTCCTGGACATCTCATCCCCAGCATCTTTAGGAGTTGGGACACCGGTGCGTGGGGTGGATAAGGGGAATGGGGCTGCGGCACGGGAACGAATAGGGCGAGTGCTGATTCGATCCGATGTGGGGAATGAGGAAAAGCAGATGGTCGCTAATCAGGCTGCGCAGTGGGCGCGGAGTCCGATCTACAGTGTAGAGGTGGGGCAGATTTCTCTCCCAGAGCTGGTGCACTGTATGCTGCTTAGCCCTAGCACCGTGCTGCAAGGGTGCCTGTGTTACAAGCAGGATTGCTTTTGTGCAGGAAGGCATTCCTACCTTGACAAAAACAATCCTATGAGTCAATTTCCTCTTTCTATATTTCGCTTTGTTACGCCTCTTCATGGTAGGAGCATCGTGGTGCCACAATTGCAGGTTTACTGCCTTAAATAAATCTGAGACTGGGCCAGATTCTGTTGTTGGATGCACGGAATTGCCCATGCTTCACCCATTGAATGCCTCCCACAACAAATTGTAGTGCAACACAGTGCAGGGCGATGCTTTTCATTACGTTTCTTTACAAAATCACACAGGTGGCATAAATAGCCCCTTGCGTGGCTTTGGAAATCCTATTTAAAGACTTGTTTGCCTTGCAACAACTTGCGTAGTCCAAGGACAATGGAAGTCCTTATTAAATCTGCCCCCTTGTCTACCTCAGCCCTTGGACACCATCCTTAGGTCACAGACTGGTACCTGTTGCATCTTCACCACTCAAAGTATCTCTTTGCACCATACAAAGGAGACTAAAGTATTTGTGTGTACGTGTGTCTAGCTCTACAGTGAAATTAACACTTGTGTCAAGTTATGTATGGTGAGCCGAAGACGACTCAAGGTTAGCTTGGGTCAAAGACCTATTTCTGGCTTACCCTTTTCCCTAGAACAAGTCTCCTAGAACACGTCAAGACTGAGCCCTACATCCTAAGGATTGCTCCCTCCTCCCTAAATCAGCTTTGACAAAAAGAATGCAGGGCCCTACTAACTAACGTACAGCATTTTTCCCACACCTCCTCATCTGAAATTAGAGGATTGAATGCAGAAGCAGAGCTATATTTAAAACTGGAGCGGCATTTTCACAGATACATCACCTGAGAAAAAGCAAATTGGCACCTCTGCCCTCATTGCTACGTTTATTGTTTGTTTCCAATAAGGTGATGCCTTTTCCTGAAATAGTTTTTTTTTCTTCTAGAGAGGCTCATGAAATTTTAATTAACTCTCTCTCCCTTTCTCTCTCTCTCTCTCTCTCTCTCTCTCACACACACACGCGCACACACACGTTCAATCTGTGTTGTCTGTTGGCTATGTTTCAATGAGTCTTCCCATCCTCGGCGTACGTGTTACTCTGTCACAACAGTGATGGATATCCTATCTGCCGAAATCTAAATCCCTATTACATCCTATGGAATTTATATTTCGGCGGACGGGATATCCGTCACCGTTGTGACATAGTAACCCATCTGCCGAGATCTAAATCAGGCCGTGATTCATAGTTGGTTGTTTAAAATGTATATAGAACAATTTGGTATTTAGTGTCAGATTGATTTGCCACATGATACATAATCATATTTTACCAAATTACCTCTAGGAAGACAAGGGAGCATTAAGTGTTTTTCTTTTCTTTATATGTCCAGAAGTTCAACAGACCATCTTAATTAGACACCTGAGCTCCTGGCTATCGCATCTGACCCAGTGGTTTGATCTTAGGCGATCACTTTGATT
Organism: Calotriton arnoldi; assembly: GCA_963921515.1. Taxonomy (NCBI): domain Eukaryota; kingdom Metazoa; phylum Chordata; class Amphibia; order Caudata; family Salamandridae; genus Calotriton; species Calotriton arnoldi. Next base: position 410,800 of record CAWUFW010011710.1, read on the forward strand.
CATTGTATCTCATGTTCACTGACTGCCAAATTTGGCAGAATTTAGAAGTGATTGAGTTTTAAGTGTGCACTCTACAGAAACAAAATACTCGCTCACATGTGGTTTAAAAAAGCATAATGTGCCTCCATGCAATTGGCCATTTATGTACTGCACTTTGCAAACTGAGTTGTCTTTTAGCTCACTCAGAGCGAAGTTACCTGGGCATTTTAGGGATGGTGATCCTTTACTGAATCATATCAAGTTTACATTTAGATGTTAATCATTCAGTGAGTAATGTTATCTAGTGGCTGTAGGAAAGTAGGATATTAGTAGGTGGAAGTATTCACCTTCAGCTAGTAATAATACCACAATCACTAATAGGTCCAGTCAAGCCTCAACAATTAACCCTTGCTCAATCTTGGTTGGCTTGGCAAACAAGCAGTCAGGCTTAATTTAGGAGACAGGTATGGGTACAGCATTTAATATCACCAAAACAGCAAATAAGTAAAAGACCCAACACAATAAAAATCCAACACCAATTTATAAAAATAGCGAATATTTAGATCTTCAAAACACCAAAACAACAATTATATATATAGGGAATTGGAGCTATGAATTTTTGAAGATTAAATAAAAAATAGTGCATTCTAGCACCAAAAAGCTTAAAGCGCCACTCGCGGCTATCTAGTAGTGCTGGACTGGGACAAAGTCAATGTTTAGGCCAACTGCGATGGAGCGTGGGTTGGATAGGTTGAGGACTAGGTCCCAGTAAAAAGTTTGCCTTCGTACTTAGTCTTTTTAATGGATCTTTTCACTCGTCAACAGGCTTGTCAGTTGGTCTTCTGGCTCCTCAGACCCGAAGTTCGATTCGACAACGGCGACCTCAACGGCGACCTGCTACAGCACCCCCCTGGAAGGCTTTGTCCCCGACGGGAAGGAGCTCTGGAACTTTCAGCAGGACAAACCAGCACGGTCAGGCCAATTCGCAAGTCAACGGCAGCGGCTTGACTCTCGACGTCGAGCCGGTCTCCTCCTGGAGCTTTTATGTAAAACTTTGCAGAAAGTTGCCAAACTTTGAGATCCAGTTGTTAATGAGTTCCTTTGTGGTAAAATAAGGGTCCAGTAGCTCCAGCCAAGGGATCTGAGACCCTGGATTGCCCCTTGGTGGCTAGAACTCAATTTCCCACAATGCACCTGCACAGTCCAACTGGTCAGCTAGAGGGATCCTCTCTTTGGCCTTGCAGGCGACTTCTTCCAGGTCTGTTGTACCTGTTGCTGATCAGGGAGGCCACTCCTTTTCCTTTGATCCAGACACAGTCCTTTCTTTGCGGGGCCTTGTGAGTGCAGCAGGTGTGGTCTTTCTGAGTACAAGCCTTCTGTGGTGTAGTCCAAGGATTCAGCAGGGCAATCCTTCTTCTTCTGATCTCCCAGGCAGTGTTCTGAGGAGCTCCTGCAGCTCTTGTATATTTATCCTCTGTTCTGTGCTGGCAAGAGGGAGGGGACATTCCAACCAATAGGGGTAAAGTTACCTCCCACTGCTACGACCTCTTCCTGCGAAGTGTGGCATATGTTTGACCCAGAATGCACTGTTTCCCCCTCCCCCCCAAAAATGGAGAAAATCTCACCTCGGTGTGTATGTCTGTGTAACCCAAACCAAATGTGTGGCCAACATCTGACTACACTCCCCCTCCAGCCCCTCTCCTAATCTAATTAGGGGGGCTCCCAACAAGCTGGGGATCAAGGAAGTGGGGGCTGGCCGGCGTCCAATGACAACTGTTTGAAGTCCAGCTTATCTCCCCAGCCCCCTTCCTCTCCCTGGGTTCTCCAGGAAGCAAATCTCCTCCCACCAAATGGCTGTATTGTATTGTTTCCGCCCCAGGCCTCATCACACCTACTCAGTGAGCAGCTTGGCTCAGGCTGTCAAAGGCTGGCCAATCAAAAGAGGCTATTACAGGGCTGCTTTAGGTAACTTCAGGATAGTAAGTTCTAAAACTAAGTTCCTGTAATAGGTACATTAAATCTAACAATGGCAAGTTGTTGGGTCTAATGTGACCATTAATTTGATGCTTTGAATGATATTGCTAGCTTGCTCCAAAGCAAAGATAGACTTTATTAAGTTTAATTAAGCCTTCCTCATGTAGCAGCACTACAATAGGGAAAAACAACTTCGGCTGTTTTTCCTTACCAGGGCATATAAAATATCTTTTACATCAACCCTGTTTTTTATAACTTTGCATCCTACCCTTAGGGCACCTAGGGCAGACCGTAGGGGTGACTTGTAAGTAATAAAAAGGTAGTTTTAGACTTTGGAAGCACTTTTAATTCCAAAGTCGAATTTGGACATAGTTTTATTTTAAAACCAGCCTGCTAGGCAAGCCTGGCTTTAAAATGACACCGAACATCACAGAGGTGCACGCTTAAGTGCTTTAAGTCCACTGTAGTCTCTAAACCTAAATACTCTTCCATATACTAGGGACTTACAAGTAGGTTGTCTTTGCCAATTAGAATTATACCAATTACCATATACCTTTAAAGGACAGAGCACTGGCCCTGGTTAGCAGAGCCCAAGGCACTTTTGAAGTCAGTAACTACCGGCATCAGTCAAAATTATTGGGGTAATCAGGGCAAAAAGGATGACTTTCCTACAGTAACCCAAAGTGAAACACTTGAAAATTATATTAAAAACAGAATGCTTTATTTATATGGCATTTCTTTTAATGGCTCGGCTCTTATGCTTGCATATAGATGCATCTAGGCTCCACATCTCCGTTCTGAGTTAGACCGCTTAAATTTTGCCTGCTTTCTCACTAGTAGATCAATGGTAAAGAATAAGATGCTTCCGTGTATTCCTAGCTCAGAGGGTATGAAGTCAAGCGTCATGACACTCAGTGTTACCTTGGGCCAGTCAGCTTCTTTCTCTATTTGACTCAAATATTCGAATTCAAATCAGAAGCACTTTCAAGCGGAGGACCCTACCCTCAATATTACTAGTCTATAAAACTCCAAAATAAAACTGAGAACTGGGCTTGCATGAATATTTTTATTGACTGCAGAGAAGCAACTGATTGAATAGCAATGGTCTGATGAAAGGGTGCAGACAAGGCACTAGAGGCATCATCGGGCTGTCCCAGCTTGATCCTGCAACACTGCAAGAGGATGGAAATTGATTAGCTCCTCTGAATGGGACGTCACAGTGACAGACAGCAGGTCTTGGTGAGAGCAGTCTATGAAGGCAAGCAAATAAATTTGGACCCTTCAGGCATCCTTACACCGAATTAACTTGACAGCCAGGGCATCCTGCTCTGTGGGGTGGGCGAGAAAAGATCTTCAATTGCTGTAAATTACATGGTTTCAGCTCTAGAAGAGTCTCTCGCATCAGAAATTCGTAGCACAGCCCATTGTGCCACTAAGGGCCATATATACGAACAAATTTTCCCATAGACACAGAATGGGTAAAACCCTTTGATACATCCGGCCCTTAAAAATCATTGTGAGTTCTGCTCACAAATGTCATTTTTAATGATGCTGGCATATTATACACTAGAAGAACAGAGTAGAGACAAGATGACTGGAAGACGGTAAAACATTGTTTTTTTTCTTTCTTAAAGAGACATTGCAACATTCATCAGAGAAGGAAATGTACTACAAATGTAGTAGAAAGAATATAGATTGTAATACCATTTAAGGTGTCTTAATGTCAAATTGTTTAATGGTTATTCAGAGGGCTTGGACATTACGGGCCTCTTTTCAAGTAGCCCGGTAATCTTGGAGGGGCTGGTTACTGGTAACAGAAATTACCAACCCTATTGGCATTAGGCACTGGAGTACTTCACCTGGAGGTATAGTCAGTCACGGACGGTGCAGGTAAGTGCGGTGGGGCGTTGGAGAGGGGCGGGGGTGCGTCGACAGACTACGGAATAGGTTTTCTTTATTTATTTAATTTTACCTATTCCGTCGTCTGTCGACTTCCCCCCCCCTCCCACCCCGCCCCGTCCCACCACACGTACCTGCGCCGGACAGCACTGGGTTTAGGCTGCTGAAAGGAGCAGAGATCAGCAGGTGAAGTGTTTGGGAACTACTGTGAAAAAATTATTCCTACATGTAATTCCCCAATATCATGTAAACGGGAGTATGTCTGCCCCTTTCCCCATGCCCCCAACTTACCTCACTAAACGTTACTGATGCCTCCTTCTATGGTAACTCTGTGGAGAGGAGGGAGTACAGGGCAGAAATCTACCCAACTTGTAATGGAGCCATTTGTAGAAAATATAACTCAATTACTGGACATTTACTTGCCGGCCAATGACGCACTTTAGAAAAGAACACTCCCACTAATCTTGGTAAACTTGTTTATACACTCCTTTGTGGTAACATTGCTATCTAAAATTCATCTCGATGAAGAGTAGAATCGTGCAGCACCGATTATCTTTAATAACCCCAAAACGGGATACGGATGGGGCCAAATAACAGAACCACCATGTCCATTCTATTCCTAAGTACCACCAGGCCCAAAATGTCCTACCACTCCACAGACATTGGCCAACAGGTAACATTCCTAGCCACCTTTTTGACACATCACACTCTGTCAGGAAGGTGCCAGGCAGGAAAAATCACAAGCTTTGTGCTCATGAAACAAGTATGTCTTCTAAAGCGCCTTTTAAGGTATGTCACACATTCTGGGGCAATCTACACATGGCTAGCAGTTGACCCTAGGCCTATCTTGAAGAGCACATGCAGATGCCCACATTAGTATGCATGAAACAGCTAGCCACTGTCATTGAGAAACAATCCACTAGGGGCCACGTGTAGCCCTTGAGGATAGTCTCATATCTCATCTTATCCATCCCACAGCTTTATCAGAACAGAAGACCTAGAACTACAAACATGGATGATCCTACCACACATCTGCATCACCAAAGACCTACCCCTACACAAAAGGAAACTCAAAACTCACTTACTTTCAGTGTCAACTAACAAGATCTGCTAGGTTAAGTGGCCAACAGTTAAACTGTCCTTTGCAAAGATTATCAACTTCCAGTAGGGCATACTACTGTGTTATAGAAAAAATATTTTCAGGGGAGTAGCCCTTCAATACATGGAAAACACATGAAAAGACTCTAATGCTTGAAAGGAATGGTTGTTATCTTAGAAAGAACTACTCCCAAACTACTCTCAGTTTGAGTGAAAAGTGGGCATTTAGGAATTCTGGTGCTGTGGTTTCCCCTTGGGATTTGGAGCGGCTAGTGACCTTTTAAAGTGGTGGGGTGAGCGAAGGGCCCCAACACGAGATTAAGATGATCTACAACAACTTCGACATCCAAGACCACCTCACCACTCCAGCTCCCCCCTCATGCGACACCACTCAACAAACCCTGCTCAAATGGATCCCGTTCACGACAGAAAACACCTTGAAGACCATGAAAAGCATCCACTCCTGAGCACCATTAGACCCCTGCCCACACCACATCTTCCACAGAGCTGCCTCTGCCATTGCACCTGAACTATGTCGGACGATCACCTGATCCTTCGAGACTGCCACCTTCCCACCGACAAGAAACACACAGAAGTCAACCCCCTCCTAAAGAAACCCTTAGCGGACCCGACGGACCTCAAGAACTTCAGGCCCATCTCCTGCTTCCCTTTGCAGCCAAGGTAATCGAAAAGGCCGTCAACACCCAGCTAGCGAACTTCATCAAAGCCAACAACATCCTGGACATCTCCCAATCCGGATTCTGAAGCAACCACAGCACTGAGACCGCTCTACTCGCCTCCACAGATGACATCCAGTCCCTCCTCAACCAGGGCGAAACGGCAGCCCTCATCCTCCTGGACCTTTCTGCTGCTTTCAACACCGTCTCCCATCGCACCGCAGCCCCAGGGCTCCTCCCTGAGCCTCACCCTCTTCAACGTCTACATTGCCCCCCTAGCAGCCATCATCAGGAACCACGGGCTCAACATCATCTCTTAAGTCAGCGACACCCAGCTGATCCTCTACCTCACCAACGATCCCACATCACCAAACACAACTTCCAAGAAGGGATGAAAGCCGCCGCCACCTGGATAAAGAACAGCTGCCTAATACTCAACTCAGAAAAGACAGAAGTCCTCATCCTTGGCTCCACCCCCTCCGCATGGAACAACTTCTGGTGGCCCTCCGCCCTCGGAAATCCCCCCACCCCGATGGACCACGCACGAAACCTCAGCATCAAACTAGACCCATCGCTCACAAGGAACCGCCAGATCAACACCATAGCCTCGACCTGCTTCAACACCCCAGCGCATGCTCCAAAAGACTTTCAGATGGATCCCAACCGAATCCAGAAAAACTGTCACGCACGCACTCATCAGCAGCAGAAGGGACTACGGCAACGCTCTCTATGCCGGAATCAATAAGAAACTCCTTCGCAAACTCATGTCTGTCCAGAATGCCTCAGATAGACTAATCCTCTACATCTCCCGTTGCAGTCACATCACCCAACACCTCCGTGATCTCCACTGGCTTCCAGTCAAAAGAAGAATAACCTTCAAGCTCCTCACCCGCGCATACAAGGCCCTTCCTTTAATAACACCAGACCGGCATACCTGAACAGCCGCCTCTCCTTTCAGGCACCCAAAAGACACCTCCGATCAGCCCAGCTCTGTCTGGCCACCGTCCCTCGTATCAACAAGACCAGAACGGGAGGAAAGTCCTTCTCCTAGCTCGCAGCCAAAGCCTGGTACACCCTCCTCCTCCACCTCCGGCAATCTCCCACATTGCCCGAGTTCAGGAAGGACATCAAGACCTGGCTCTTCGGATGACCCCAGCACTCAACGGAGGCGCCCCCTTCCACCGCAGTGTCTTGAGACTCTCGCGGTTGAGTAGTTGCGTTTGCCAACCCTGATTGAGTGATTGATTGACACCTCAAAAAACACAAAAACACATTTTCCCATACTAAAAAAAACCCTTCCTCAAAAGCCCAAATAAAAACACCCCCTCCCTCCAAAATAAAACAAACCACATGCATTACACATTACATTAATTAAATAAAACTAAAGTGTACTTAGCCGAGGGCTCCTAACCAATCCTGGAATTGATCTCAAGCTGCATGAGAGCAGCGCCAAGATTGGATGGAGCAGGTTAACCAAACGCTCCTTCAGACCCTAGAGGCCTGTGCTTGGTCTCCATCCAACTGTCTAAGACAGCTGGTTGGAGAGCCTCAAAGTGCGCATGTCACTTTGGCTTGCGCAAGACTGCCGACAAAAGTGACATGTGCACTTTGAAGTGCGTGGCCACCAATCCTCCTGCTGCCAATCGGCAGCAGAGGACACACCCTCCTGCCTCGGAGGCAGGCTGGCGGCTGTGGCGCGCGTTGATTAAAACTAAAATGGCATTGAAATCATTTTGTTGCCATTGTATTTTTAACACTTCGCACGGCACGCAGCAGGCTGGGGGGCGATGTTCCCCGCACGCATAAAGAAACTGCCGCTGTCTTGGATGACCTCTTAACTCAGCTCTCAATTAAAATTTAAGTTTTTTTGGAAGTAGACCCCAAGAAAAACTTTGCCACCCCCCCTCCCCCCACCCCGCACTTGTCTGCTAAACATTTAAGCACTGTCAAGACCTAATGAGTTCTGTATTGATAAAAGACCTGGATTGGGAAACTGTTTACACATTGTAATTTATACTCTCTCTAGTCAATCCAACAGATTCTTTTTGTGCAGAGTTAAAAAGTTGTGATTTTTCAGCATTGCTACTTCTCAAGTGCACGTATCACATAGCTTTCATGGTTAGAATTGGTTCTGTTTTAGGCGGTGCTAACAGGGGAAATAGGCTGGTGCAAGCTGCCTCCTGACAAGAGCCCCGGCACTTATGTTTTTACAAATTAACCACTGCAGCCTTTGATAAATGATAACTAGCACGGCTTCTGGAATAATAGGGGTCGATGTTTAATCTTTTATTTTCATTATCGAATAGAGTTTGACAGAATTCATCGAAAGTGCAGGTTTTGCACTGCAGTTTAGTTTTCCCTTTTATTACATCAGCAAATGTTAAGATGGGGCAGCATAGTAACAATCATGCCTCCTTTTTAGCCACACCACCCAACTAACAACCATGCACGATCATTACTTACAAAACAACTCACTGCTTTTCCTTTTCAAATCCACTGCTATCATTCTATCCCTACCACAAACCCTACTAAACACACAAGAAATCAAGAGCACAATCCTAACTCAACTAAGTAACCTCTCTTAAGAAAGAGACTAATCTTTTAAAGTTCAGGAAAAGCCTAAAAACCTGGCTTTTTAGGGTATAACTTTAATCCACTGTAAATTAAGTCTGAATGTGCTTTCGGGTAGCTCCTAGATAACCTCAGGGTATTGCTGCGCTTTACAAATTCATCATCATCATCAACTAATGCACGAGAAAAAACAAAACAAAAAAATTGTATTAACCTTTTAACTACTAATCTTGGGCCCCGGAGTAGATTGCTACTCGCCGAAAAAGTGCTTTAATGCCTCGTCAGGGGTTGTAAGCGCCATATAAATACATTCACAATTACAATATGTGCCTCTCTTCTGCATACAGGCAAATTTACATTTATGAACAGGAAAGATAATGAAATCAGGCCCTTTTACCACTCAGGTGTGCTCATCCAAGCACTGCCCCACTACTAGCATTTTGATATGGGCAGGACTTGACAATCTGCAGGTCTCCTACACTCAACATTCAGTTGCCCATAAAATAATTTCCAGGAAGGAAAAATCACAGGAATATTGCTGTCTGGTACAGTAAGTGCCTAGTTCGGGTATTGGTGCCCTAATGATGCGGAGACAATCCCCTGGCAGAAGAAAGGGCACTGGGATGGAATAATGAGAACAGAAATAAGCTGTGAGATTATCAAGCTGGTGTTAGAGGCCTCCATATAATAATTACTCACACCAAAAATACCTCAGTAGAGAACCTAACATTATTGCAATTGTTTAATTCTCGCTAGGCCTGCTTATGACTACCAACTTTAGCTTTCTTCAAGAAAGTGAACACTCATGCTTTGAAATATATATCTTTCACTTTGTATCTTGTTGATGGAAGTAATTTGACATGGTGAAAGCTGATCTTTCCTGAACATGAACATATATTCCAACCATTCAGAACTAAACATGGCACAGAAACAAAATCATTTGCAAATATACTGATAAACAAGGAGAAGTTAACAGGAGGTACAAGGAGCGTGATAGGTTATACCGAATTATTTCATCAACTAATCATGGGAGACGGACTTCGAAGAGAAAGAAATCATACAATCGTATTAGAAATGTGTTAGAAATTGGGTTACTGGTGAATGGGGTGTGAGCCCTGGACAAGCAGCAACCACAATCCTAGTCAGAGTAAGGCACAAGCATGCCGTAAATTAACCTGTGCTCCATCCCCTGGTAGCAGAGCAGTCAGGTTTAACTTAGAGGCAATGTGTAAGTTATTTCTGCAACACTTCAAACAGTAAAACAGTGAAAAGACAGCACAAAAAGATCCCACGTGAGGTTAGGAAAATAGAGCTTAATTTAGTAAATAAAACAAGACCAAAATGACAAAGATCCAATCAGTAGAACCTGAGTTATGAATTTTGAAAGAATAATCTGCAATATAGCGCCTAAAAGCACAAAGCGCTAATCACGGCTATCTGGTCGCGCTGGAACGGGTCAAACACAAATGTTCAGGCCAACCGCGATGCAGCATGTGTTGGATCCAGTCCCAGATTAGTCCAGCTGAAGGTTTACCTTTTCAAGTTTGGTGCCAAGAGTCCCGTTCGCGTTGGAGAGGGTCGCGAGGAGCAAGAAGAGCGTCACAGGTAGCAGTCAACATGGTGGGAAAAGCAGGCCTGGTGTCGAGGACGGGTGGGCTTTCGATTTGCAGTGGCGATCCCTGCAGGCTGACGACGCTGCTGTGTGAAGAGACGGGCTGGCGGCATCTTGCGCTGGATTTCGTGGTGAGCGGCATGATTCTGGTGCAAACAGGCGTGTTTGTATTCCCAAAGAGCCCAAAAGCTTGATCTTAAAAGCTCAAGAGCCACACCAAGGGTCCAGGACCTCAGAGGCACCACTTGGGGGTCAGTAACTCCCTGAAGACGGGTCCAGGAGCTGTCGGGAGCCTGTTATGTCCCTGAGGCTCAGATCAGGAGGCCAGCAACCTAGCCCTTTGAGTCACTCGGGGGTCCTGGGTTCAAAATGGAGTTGCAGGTCAAGTTCTTCTTCCCCAGGCAAGAGGGCAGCAGGTCAGCACAGCAGGGCAGCAGTTCTTCCAGAGCAGCAGTCCAGCAGAGTGGCTGTCCTTGTAGCAGCACAGCAGTCCTTCTTCCTGGAAGAGTATCCACATGTCCATAATGGTACTGAAGTGGTGGTGTCTGAGTTTCTTCTTTTATACACTGGTTCCGTGGTCCCTGAAGTCTGGGAGAAGCTTCTACACAGTGGCTTTGAAGTGCATGGAATTTCCTGCCTCCCCTGCCCTGCCCTGCGTCTAGCTGTCTGAGGTGACAATGCACGGTTGTTTGGTCCTTTTTGTGAAGACAGGACACAGTCTATTCAGGTGTGAGGCTGGGCTCAGCTCCTCCCTCTCTTCTTGCCAGTGATGGCCCATGCAGTCACATCTAAGCTTCCATTGTTTGTAGCTGTCTAAAAGGAATACACAAAGCCCAACTGCCAACTACACCCAGTCATTTGACCAGACACAGGCTGCAGGCACCAAATGGCTAAGGCAAGAAAATGCGAACTCTGAGAGTGGCATTTTCAGAAATGTAATTTAAAATGGGACTTCACCATTAGTGAGGATTTTAAATTTGGATTCCAGAGACACTAAACATGAACCAGTCACGTCCTCCCATTTGGAAATTATATTTTTGGACCCTGCTAAATACTCTCGAGTAAGAACTAATGATAACAACAAAGTTAAAAAGGAGTAAGAATACCTGTCCCAGGAATCATCATGCATTGGTCATACTGCTCTAGCGGGAGTCCTTTGTATGATTCACAGAAACATGTTTTTCAAAATCAAGAAACATTCAATTTCAACATTCAACAATTTTTCAAATGTACCTAATTAATCATTTAGAACAATTTGTGAGTGGAGACTTCTTTTTGCGTTGTCAAAACTGACATCATGGATATGATCCTGCGACCACGAGAAGAGGTGTAGGTCACTGTAAAAAGCAACACAGCTCCATCACGGTACAAAAATTTTGGCTTGGAGGGCCATGGCCGCGATCTTAGTAAGAGATTCTGGGTATCTCTGGTACGGTAGACTATGCTGAGACATTGAAAACCTAAAAAATACATTTCAGAAGTCACAGGTCCACAGTTGCTTCCTTTCACATAGTTTCTAAATTACTTTTGAAATACTATGAACGGCAAAAAAGACTGACTTTGCTGTTGACAGCAGCCAACCAGACATAGGAGCTTTGTCTCTGCAAAATCTAGGGGTTGGACAAAGGGGCTTCTATCGTATTTGCAAGTCATGCCCCGAAGATCACCAAGCAACACTACTCACACATTGAAGAGGTTCTATCCTCCCACTTGGGATGTCTCCATGTCCATCTCTATCATTATGGCCAGTCCTTCCACATCACAACGGAACACAAGAATCTGTCTCCAAGCTTCCTTTGAGGATCCCGAAGGAGATCCACCAGCTTCAACAGTATGTCTTCCAAGTATCATAAAAGTCTGTTTTGGAATTTTTGTATTGTATTGTCTTGTAGTTGCATTTATATAGCGCTTACTACCCCTGATGAGGTGTTGAAGCGCTTTTTCAGCGAATATGCACGCTACTCCGGAACTCATAAAGGATTAGAGGTGAATTGGTATATTGAAAATATGAAAGTAATTTGAGTGGTGGATATGTTAGTCTGTTATTTGGATTGAGTAGGATAGTGGAGGGATAGAAGAGGGAAAAAGGTTTGCATTTATATAGCGCTTGCTACCCTTGATGGGGTGTTGAAGCACTTAATTGACTACCATCCCTACAAATCTGGGTCAGACACTGATCAAGAAGCACAGCATACACGGGATACATTGGCATATGTGCAATTCGTGGTTGAGGGTTCTGGCCACTCCCATGTCACTTGAAATATACAGTGTGATACCTGGAATGATTGTCGGCAACTCATCATTGCCGGCACACTAAAGGGGAATTGTAGATCACTGATACAAGATCATTCATGCTGTACTGAGGGGGGCAGACAAGTGATCTCCACACTACACATTGTTCAGGACCACACCACAGGTTACGCTCAATATCCTAGTATACAAGGCATCCGTTGCGCCATATATGCAAACCTCACTGACCAAGTACTTCAACTGGCATACACTAATGATAAAGGAGTTGAGAAAACCAAAAGCCTGGTTATGAGGAGCTTTTTGCTTCTCTGACATTAACATCAGGGTTAGATCAATGGTAAAAAGAATGTGCAGTTTCTGAGATGTCCAGGAAGCTCGTCCCCCATCCCCAGTGATCACAGAAGACTTTACTAAGACATGGTGTTCAGGGGTCAGAGCACTTTGAGAGCCTCCCACACGCCATGACTGACAACTACACAAAATGCCCAGGGGTGGAGATCCATCAGACTACCCCTTCAGACAAAGTAATCCCCAAAATAAAAAGGAAACCTGTGCACTGGCAATGGTCCTTCATTTCAAGGACAGCAGTTCACTGAATATCTCCGCTCCATAGAAATCAAGAATAACAAAGTTACCCCAAGCTTCGCTCAGGCAAACAGCAAAACAGAGAGGTTCATATGCACACTGAACAGGACCAATGGATAATGTTTGCCACTGGAGTCACAATGTAAAGTTAAAGTTTGTCGTTTTATATAGCGCGGCTTATCACCCGTGAGGGTATCCAGGCGCTGTCCATGGGCACAGGAGGATTAAGTGATTTGCCCAGAATCACAGGATGTTGCGCTGACGCAGAGACTCGAACCCATATCCCCGGCTACTGAGTTCGCAGCTCTAGCCACTGCGGCAGATGTAATGTCTAATTCTCCTTTTTGAAGGAATATCAGAATATTCCCACAAGTGCTCTAGTAGTAATAAGCATTAGGTGGTTGTTGATGATAAACTTTCCTCACCCTTCCATGTCAGAGGAGCACCAGACCCTATCTAAGGAGACATACACAATATTTCAATTTGAAATTAGAGGACTTAGAATTTGTCATGGATTCCCATCCTGGCAGTAAGTTCTGATTGCCATTCAAACTATGCACTTGAGTGATTTCCAGCTTCAAAGAAACCTTGGTTACAGCAACAAACCTTACTCAAAGCAATCTGTGGCTATTATTCGGAAGACTTAGTGGGTCCTGTAGAGTTTGGCAGAGTTAGCGCGTGCCACTTAGTGGGTCCTGTAGAGTTTGGCAGAGTTAGCGCGTGCCCTGCCAACCTCGGGTTTCCCCCACTCAGAGAAGCACTCTGTTTCCAACAGCAGCGCCTCAGCTGACTCAGCAAGCAGTAGGGCTTGGACTGGTGGCTCTTCGGCTGCGGGGTCACATGGTCACAGTAGCACTCCATGCACCTATTTTGGATTGGAAGATCATTTTTTCCCTACCCAGAAATGCATCATGGTCCCCGGAAGTGAAAACGCACAATGGCAGGAGAGTACTCCACGCACAGCGGGCCATTCTAAAAGTAATCTTCCGCTTTGGAAGTTTTACCTTGAGGAAACAAAAAACCTTTGTTGAGCAGGTACAACAAACATGGCAGCTGCTTGGAAAATGCCTTCAGTGGAGCCGCCACAGTGGCGACTCCACTGAAGGCACTGAGATCTCTGCCTGGTGGAAATCTACAAATTTGGTGGGTAGTATGTCTTCAGGGGAGTAGAGGTCTCCGCTAACCAGACAGGCCATCTCAATGATTCTATTAATGTATGATAAGCAGTCTATGGAAGCATCTCCAGCAATTGGGGGACTTGAGACTTCTGCTGTCGCTGGTGCGCCCCCTGGTGCTGCCTACAGCATGGCGAAAGCTAGCCACCTCAGCAGTGCCAACTATAAAAATACTACCTGAATAAAATGCTTCCCAGTTACAGCCTGATATTTTTTGTACTTTTGTTCCAAATTTGGGTAGGGATCTATTGTTGCACATGGTCTGGCCCGTCAAGTAGTTGGCAACGTAAGAAAAGGAGTGTCATAGCTGCCAAGGTTCAGATTGCTATGTGTGACATTTTCACAATTTCAGTGTAATTATGAGTGACATTTCAATGACTATGATTGACATGGACTGAAAACACCAAGACACCTACGGGTATACGCGCGCTATACAAGTTTCAATAACATAACATAACACTTTCTCGCAAGCAAAACCAAACAATGAAGACGAGGGAAACACATAAATATCAAAATTTGCACCTATGAGCTTGCCCTTACCCAAGGGTTCCCAACCATACCCCGCGTACAGTCGGTGTCTCTCTGGGTTGCTTTGCCCAACAGCACTTTACATGCCCTCGATCCATTCTCTAACTCGGTCGACATTATGAGGCTCGCTCGCCATGCAGGAAAAGTAGCCTCTTACTCATCCTTCTGTCTGTTGTGGGAAGTGCTCCAAATGATGAGAGGATGCAAGACATGTATCCTTGTTTTTATGTCTGGCTACAAATAGGACAAAGGTCTAACAACCCTATGCTAAACTACTTTATTCATTGAGTATACATACCAATGGCTAGTTGTTCTACCCACTGGAGTATGACTCTCTCATCAAATACTATTGGTTGTTTGTTGTGTCGCTCTGCCTGTTATGGAGAGTTTCCACTAAAATACATGGGGGACTATGTGCACATCTAAAAACTACAGTCAGTCAGCACACTTTAAATTCTTTATGCAATACAGCTGTTGTATTAATAAACAATGCCTTTTGGGGTTTTTCAACTCAAGAAGGCTTTTTCACTGTTTTTGCGAGAAGTTGAATACTAGCCTGACCCTAAAAAAGGCTATGATCAAATTACGAAAGTATTCAAAATTTCTGATTCTCTAGCCAACCATGTGACCAGCAGCCCTTCCATCATTACTTCATTGAATCTTTCAGACTTGTTTTCAGTCTAAAATTTCCAATATTCTTCACACTTTTCAGGGTATCCCTATTTCATTAAGGCTTATGAACGCATCCCTTTCTCTGATGGCTTCAGTAATATGCTATTTTGGTCCTTTTTCTGAGGCAGCAGCCACAGTTAAAGGTACCCTTATCGACAGTGGGTCTTCACGGGTTTTTGTCATATGTGACCTGTCAAATCTTTTGCTTCTACTTTAGGTCTTACTCAATGGTGTAACGTAAAATGATGAGGCCACCTTGCAGAATGTGAAGAGGGACCTCGACTTCCATATCTCACAGATGTTCATTGCCCCTGGAGTGGAATGGCACCCACCTAAAAGATTTGGGGCCCTTGAAGGGTTGGGGGCCAGCCGCGCCGCAGGGGCTTGGTTTACGCCCCTTTTCTTACCATAACAAAGCTATGGAATTTCTCTATAGCTCAGGTCTAGTTCTGATACAAAGATCCCACTTGTAAATAAGCCCTCAGTGGATCCTGGCTTATTGGCCAGCTTTAGACACATCTCACTATTTTACTACTTCTTTTTCAAGACGAGATTACTGAAATAATGTCAATGCTCAGCTTTCGGCTACTATCGAGACCAATGATGTGCCGGGCAATCAAAATAGGCGTTTCATCCTCTGTTCGCAACTTGGACAATTATTGCTCCCAAATTCGCTGACATCCCTGTGAGTCTTAATGCAGATGAACACATGGTCCTGGTTTACTGAATCTTTCTGTGGCCTTTGACAACCAGGGGCCATATTACACAAGTTCCCCGGGGGTGCAATGGGCGTTTGTGCCCACTTTCTGTGCACCGGGGGCACTTTGGTATCACAGAAGGGGCTGCACATGCTTGTGCGGCCCCTTCTGTAATACCAAAAGCACTGGTGCACATATGGCGCCACTGCTATCACCAGAGGGTGTTCCCTCATTTGCCCGAACATCTTAAGGGGGGCTCGCGGGGGGTGTTCCCCCCGAGAAAATTTTGAAAAAATAGTGGGTAAATGGTGCATTTTCAAGCAAATTTGAGAAGCAAGAAGGTTAATAAAGCAATTGTGAAAGTGCAGTTATTACATTAATAAAGGGATGTCATATAACAACATGTAGCTAGAAATGTTTCTGAAGCTAGGCCCTGCCAGTGCCTCGCACCTCTGAGCAATATACACTAATGGTGGGTGTGCTTGTGAAGTTCACTCACTAAGCCCTCACATACACTCTGTGACCCATACACTGTCAGCCAGGGGACACACCACAAAGACATGGTGTGAGCTTCCACAGTGAGCTCAGGACACGGCCTCCTAACCTGCACTAATGGCGGGTGTACTTCAGAAGTGCACTCACTAACCCCTTGTCCAAACACAACATATTTATTGTCCTGCTTCACCAGCCATGAACACCAGTAACACAAATGCGGCTGCCCGCGGCCCCCGCAGGGGGCCACCCTAAACGGGCAGCCCATTTAGTGCCATTTGGGCACTTCCCCACCCCCAATGATGATGCGGGACTCAAGGAGGAGTCCCCTTACCAGACGCGTCACTTCCGGCACGCAGAGGAGGTGGGGAGGTATTTATGCCTCCCCCGGCCATCTTTGCGTCCTCTTTGCGCCGGACACGCCGTCGTGGAGTTGTTGATCGTCGCCGTGTTGGTCAGGGACCCCTTCTAGTGGCGAGGTGAGTCGGCCCCCTCTCCCCGCTACGTCAATCCACTGCCACCAGCTCGCAGCTCTGTCCCCCCCCATCACCATTGGTGTATGCGGCCCAGCACCTGTGGAGGACCGCTGGTTTGTGGTGCATGTAGCGGGGGGCGGTGTGGGGACTGGCTGAAGGCCGGAGAGAGGGTGGTCTTGTCCCGGGCTGCCAATTAATGCCCGGCGGGATCGGCAGCGGTCTCACGGGTTGCAGAGCAATGCTCCCCGGTTTACTCCCACTCTAGGCGGGCTGGTTCTCTGGCCTGGTCAGGGTAAAAGGGGGGCGGCATACCGTGTGGGGTGCTTGGTCGAGTGCTGCACATGCCCCACGGGTCGTTATTGTTGCGAGGCGACGGGTGGGCGACGGGTGGGCGTCGGTGTGTGCGAGGGTCGTAGGCCCGGCTCTGACTAAGGTTTTTGCTGGAAGGCGGTGCGTGATATTGTTTCGCGGGTGAGCAGTTCTTCCCGCTTCTTTGCGAGGTCTTTGGTGCTAGATATAGCTTTCCCCCCCACCCTTGGTTACAATTGTGCTCTTGCTGTGTGGTGTGGTACGCCGGCCTGGTGCGGTCTCCCCTGTTCCCCGCTGGGCATGCAATGCATACACCGCGCCTCCGGTGACCAGGAGGTGGTACGTCTTGCGCGGGGAGTGGGGGGGGACAGGGAGGGCCTCTGGGGCCTTGCCTGCCACCAATCTTCCTCGGGTCGGGTTGCTCAGCCTATGGCGTGTGGGGTGCGCCTACAGGGGAACGGTGGAGCCGGGGGCACTTTCAAACTCGGCAGTCTATTTACGGCTCAAGTTGTGAGCCAGTCTGGGCCCGGCCTGGCGGGTGACGAGTTCGGTCGCTCCCCGCTGCCCCTCTCAGTGAAGGGGGCGGGCTCACGTCCTTTTAATTGCTCCACTTACCACAGCGCGGGAGTAGTATGGCCCGCGGGGTCCACCTGTCGTCGCGGCCTGTCCTGGTTGCCGCCGCCGCTGGTGCGCTGAGTCCTGTTCCCTCGCGGCGCTAACTCCTCCCGTCCTGCCAAACATGCCTTGCTCTTACCGGCGGTGCTGGGGTCCCGGGCTCACCCCTCACTGGGACAGCTGGGGGCGGGGAGTCTGGCAGGTCCGGCGGCCGCTCCCCCCGTTGTTTCACCAGCCCAACCAGGCTGCTGGGGGCGGATGAGGGAGCGATCCCGGCGGGGGCCCTATGTGTCGAGGGCTGGCGGCCAGCAGGGAGGACTGGTATCTCGCGGGTCCGGTTTCTGAGAACTGGTTAGCGCCGGGGTAATATATCGTGTACTTCACACCTTCTGGCCTAACCAACTGACGAATGCCACCTGGCTAAGTTGCCGCTGCGAGATATTGATCTTAACACCACCCTCTTGGGGTTACCAGTGCACACTGTCTGTAGATACTTGCCCCCACTCTATTTGTGCAGAAACCTGCAATGTACCCTTCTGCCCCTGATGGGCAGGAAAATACCTGTAACATTGCAAATCCCACTGCACTCACATTCTCGGGCAGTCCGGTGGGGGAGAGGGTCCTTAGAATTGGTTCTGCTACATTGCCTGGCCTCCTAGCCCGCAAGCACCCTCGTCTGACAGCACCCTATCTGCTGTGTCGCCTGTGCAATGTCCGCACCCTGGCGCAAGATGTCACTGTTCTATACCTCTGCTAACAGACTACCTTCGGTGAAGCTGGAGTGAACGGTTGATGTTGAGCATCTGACCATAAGAACCTTGGCCGGGAACAAATTGTTGCCTCTGTCACACTCACAATAGTGGCAACGTGCAGTTCTTTTGCATTCGACACTGCAGGGTGTGCCTGGACGATCCTAGACACCCCCTGTGTGCCAACCCGCTTTGACCCAAGATGCAAAACACTCGACCCGGTACACTTGGTTACCCCGGACTTAATTGCCCTCCACCGAAATCCAAGTGTAAGAGTAGCTGGTCCCCGATTTAATTCCTGGTGTTAAATTCTGGTTAATTTCCTGCGTCTGGGAAAACCGCTTGGAGCAATTTATCCTACTCCGGGAAGAGCAACTGACTCCCACTACCTGTAGGAATGTGATGGCCTCCCAGAAGGGAACTCTACTTTTACCATGGCTATATTACCCTAGAGGCTAATGTAGGCTCCCACCTCCTGCAACCTGTAGTTGCAATACTCGCTGCCCCGCCAGTATTTTTGTGCTTTAACACCCTCTTCCCCAATTTGTGGGACAGCATCGCCCATGGTAGATGACCGCTTCCATAACCAGCCTATCTACTAGGGCTACCAGGGGAAAATTACCTGCTCCGCTAAATTTTAATCCTTGTTGATCACTGGGCGTGCCAAATGTTCTATTACATAGTAGCCTTTGGGCTTGACACCTTGTTTTCCCATTTCTAGGGACACTATGTTGGCTGACAGCATCACCACCCAGCGAGGCTACCATGGCTAACCGGGCCGGCATTTGAGCTTAACTGCAGGAACTTGTCCCTACCCTAGGTTCTGGGTGCACTTACTTCCCCCGTTAACCATACGGTTGCACAAACCCCTTTGATTGTTAGACCCTGGCGAACACCTTAATGATATCAAAGCTGGTTTGAAACAATATATGTCTTGTGCCCACTATTGGAGACACCTCACCCTTTTGTGCAATTACAACTTACGCAGCGCACCCCGCTTGCCTCACCGCCGTCGGGTCACAGATGCACAGTACCTACTGTCCATCTCCGACCCTGGATGCTTTAAGCCTGCCAAAGTGACGGAAACCAAGATTCCCAGTTCCCTGTTTAGCTGCAGTACACCTTCAGTGGGTCCGCTAGGAGATACCACAACCGCATTGTTCATGCAAACCTTAAATACGCAATTTTCACCTGGGCGTACCTCTAAATGAGACAGGCTCCACCCAGCTGTAAGGCCAGAGACACATGTGTTATTCCCACTATTGGAGACAACTCACCCCTTCGTGGAGTGACAACTACACAGGTGCCTACACAAGTCACCCAACAGATAAGTTGGCCCTGACTACCTTGTGTTCTTGTGCCAGATTTTGAAAGAGCCTTGCCTCCACTTGCTGCCCCCTGGGAAACACCAATGCCCATGCTCTGGCCACAACACGGCGATGCCTTCGTGTAGCATCGAACCCCTGGTCAACTAAGAGTGCCACTCCAACTACTTAAACCTACACCTTGACCATGTGTGGAGTCTAGCTCTCCCCAAACTTCTGCTGGTGTAACCCCAGACACGCCTCCTGTTCAGTTCAATTTAGTAATTCATAGCACTGACCACAACAAGGACCTGCTGCTGGGCTGTGTAAATGTGTCCCAGGGTGGCCTAAACAATCGGCTTGCTGACAAGATGGCCAATGCAGGAAGCAAGAGTTGTCCAGCCCGCCTTACTTCCTGTCCCAGTTATCTGAGTAAATTAGTGAAAGATGCATGTTTGAACTGGCAGCTGATACTGTTACTTACGCCTGCAACTGCACTGCTCAGAGCAGCCTGCTAGACAATGGCTTCCATAGAAAGGCGGTGCCAACAGACCTCCACGCACGTAAGGTGGTACCTCTGGGTAGGGCTCTAATCTAACAGATGCCCCTTGCATCCGATACCGCCTCTGGCTGTAAGCCGCTCAGTGCTACTGATGCACTGGCGCTTCTTGACCCACAGCCAGCTGACCCTGACAGAATCCGCTCGTGACTGGGACTCAACAGTGCGGTGAAAGCACGAGACATCCTAGCCTGACCTTAGCTCTTCACCAGGCTCCCACACAATTTTTTAATTACCTTCGTATCGTCCATACAAGAGAGACTTAGTACCATCTGCCCCTAATGCCCTGTGCTACCAAACCTCATCATGACATTACAGGGATTACATAACTCACTGGGTCAATCGGGCCACCGTCCTACAGCTCAGTTAGCACAACCCCGTAGTTGCTGGTAGGAACTGTACTTAGCATAACACAGCACAGAGTAAATGTGAAATTGTACTTTCCCACCATTGGGCTGGTAACAGATGGCCAAAAGACAGAACCTGGTCATGAGATCCCCGTTTCCTAGAGTAAAACAATAATTATCCTGCACCATTAACAAATGTGCTACATGCACCCAAACCCTAGAAACCTGTTGCTACAGTGGGCAGCTACCCCCCTGGAGGCAGTGGTCTGTCCAGCTCTCCTCCGGATTTCTCAGCTATAGGGGCTCCAGATAATCTCGTGTGAGAAAAGTCTTTCTAACGTAGCCAACCGACGGTTTATACCTAAGTGACTGGCTCCCAATATGGTATGACCAAACCAAGGCTGACGCAATAGGAGCATGACGCCTTAAGCAATGGGTGTCTTTGTACTGGAAACATTAATTAGCCACGCAAAGAACCATGGACATGTCCTAAATGCGAGTCACCAGATCGTCCAAGAAATATTGATGGATTTGAGACCTATGCGCCATCCAAACTACTGAATTAAAATTGGCGAGAATAGTTCTTTGAAAGAAAAGCATTGAATGACTCCTCATCAAAGTCAAAGGACATATCAAACCGCTTTGGTCTACTTTGCTGAGAAGGATGGAGCAATGCCCATTAACGGTATTAGTGAATGAAGGCATTATTCATTCATGTACGCCAAAGTGGGGGGCACTGCCCCTAAGTGGCCTTCCCACTTGTGGCACCCCCGGCAGTATAAATTGGTTTAACGCACCAATAATCAACCCCAAATTGATATATTGTTTTGCCCCACCCAGGGCACCCTATCTGGTTGCCGCCGAGGCAGACACCACAACGCCAACTGAAGACAGATCCGATCCGCCATTCATGGCGTTAATCCTAACGACGCATTGATAATTACATATTAATTACACAAATGTAACGTGTATGTAAATGCCAAGGTATTGGAACGCTATACATGAGCGCCAGTTGCATTACATATTCAGCACAACTATCCTAATGTGCCACCTGACCGCTTAAAGGTACTTAGTACCGCCACACAATTATTCGGGCCCGCATCACGGACCAAGGTTTACTTGCCCAGTCCTACTACCCTTATTGCCCCCCTGTAAGGGTTACCAATCTGACTGCAACAGGGAACCCACCCTTGGTACTGCATAATTATTAGTCAATAATGTGTAAAGATGCCATGACAGAGCAGTTTTCCTTGCACGGTGATGTGCACAAGCCCCCCTCGTGTATTTTAAAAGTAACTGTCACATGCTCTAGCCTTGGCTTGGTGCTAGTCCGCCCCCACCCAGAGAGCAGCCCGCAGACGTGCCTGGCGAGGCATGGGGCCCTCCACCTACGGAAATTCCCATGTGAGCGAATGAAAGATGCTCCGCAGCGGCACCTCCACGACACAACCTGCCATCCACAACCATCAGGCTCCGGACCAGGCCCCTGCCCAAATTTTCGTACCAGGCTGCAACAATCGGAATGGAACACACACTCAACCATAGAACCAAGCCAGCCAGAAAGCCCCACTTAACCTTTACCATGCTCTGAAAGAGCCCACCGGTTATTAAAACATGTCACCTCCGATATTCTATGCGCATCCAAATAAAATGGCACACTCTACACAATGGCCACCCCT
The DNA here is from genome assembly GCA_963921515.1 of Calotriton arnoldi. Taxonomy (NCBI): domain Eukaryota; kingdom Metazoa; phylum Chordata; class Amphibia; order Caudata; family Salamandridae; genus Calotriton; species Calotriton arnoldi. The sequence goes on from CAWUFW010011710.1 coordinate 433,048, forward strand.
GCTAGGCCAATCAGGAACCCAAATGGCGTCTCCACCCACAGTTCTACCCCGCTTCCAATCCTGCCTGAATAGAAGCATCCAGCAGAAAGGGTAAGTGAACGGAAATGCACAGCGAGGCTTGGCCGATATAAATATCGGTGGCGTAAACCTCCAATGCACGAGCAGACAATCCCATGCGCACCGTCCCCGACGCACCCGCACCTCGGACATTAAGACTGCCTAGGCACAACTCCCCCACTCTGTCTTAGGTCCACCCGTGCATTAAGCCAGTGAGACCCACCTAGGCTGGAAGCTGACGGGACGAAAATGAGCCTGCCCAGTTGCGCGTCGCAGAGACGCCGGAACAGCAGGGTCACACTACACAAGAGGGTCGGAGTGAGAGAGCGGCAGGAGCCACCGCTACGCAACACCATCTCCTCAAAGTGGATACCCAAGACCGGACTCGCCTCCACACACGCCAACGCAGCCTGCACCACGGCAAGGGGCATCTGGCAAGAAAAGATCGCGCCGCAACTAATCTGCTCACCCCTGGGTTCCTAGATGAAGGGGGCGGGGAGCAGCAGACTACGACGGCTATCAACGCCTGGCAACGGCAGGGGCGTCCAGCCCCGCAACACAGCCTCAAGGAGGCAAAGATAAACCAGCAAATGCGCGAAGCCGGAGGCCAACGTTGCCTATGCATAACAGACCCACTTATACCTCTGATAATGCTCCAGTGACCCAAACCGCACAACATCTCCCCAACGCATCATCGTCTGGGCCGAGGCCCGCAAATGCCCCTGTGATGCCAGTAACACAAAATGACTTTAAGAACTAATACAAGCCAAATGCATGGACGAGGTATTGCTGCAAGCAGAGCTTTCATGCACGCAGAGCATAATTTTTCTTATTCACAGAAGCATTGTTGACAAAAGAAGCCCTAAGTCATGGGGACCCGACTGATAAGAGGTTTTGACTTTGGAAAGGCCTTTAACTCCACACAAGCTAGGGCCATTTTTAAAAGAAACAAAATGCCTTCAGCACTGCTGTAAATGAACTAACGCACTAAATAGAAACAATACTGCAACAAATGTAAGAGTTCCGCATTGACGTGTGCAATTAGATATATATTTTCAAAACGTTTTTTACAAAAACTCGTTTTTCATTTACTGGGAAAGCTAAGCTGAAAAAAGCCCCAGGATTTGATATAACAAATGTTCTGTACTCAGCCCAAAGGAGATATTCCACACAGTAAATCAATCCATTTTACGAAGAGGAACACAAAAAATATGTTCCCAAGCCAAGAGAATCGCTTCGCCTTTAACAATTTCATTGGATTTAAATTAATTATGTTAGCAACGTTTGCTGAACACTGTTTAATGTACTTTCGGTAACACTGAAACGACACGGAGAGAGAACAACGTTTTGGATACCAAACACCCACACTTTATATAACAAGTGCCATATTCATTCAAATCAATAACAGGTTTTGAAGGTTATGAAATATTTCCACCGAAGTGTATTCCAATTGCAGCGTTATACCCAGTCGCACGGCGTGCAACGTCGTGCGGTAATGCTCCGGAATCAAGGAGGGAATACAATCGGCTGCTTTGCTTCATTCCGCTTGTCCAGATTTCAACAACTAGCTGGATCATGTCTTCTCTATGACATCACTCAGCCAGCTTCTTCTGAGGTCTTTCATGTAGGAGGAAACAAAAAGCGCACCAGATTTGCAGAAGCTGAAGTACTAGATGCATTTACTCCCAGGGTTGGCTGATAAGCCGTCAACAAATGCTTTTAAGTTTAAAACTTAAAAGCATTTGTTAACGGCAGCAAGTAAAATAAAATCAGTTCAAATGTAAATGATCAGTCGCGGCTCGCAATACGGGGGGGGGGGTCGCGCGGGGGGGGGATGTTAAAATAAAAATGAAAACTTACCTGACCGGGTCCGCGCTGCCTCTGCCCTCTGCTCCTGGGCCGGGTCCCGCGCCGCCTCTGCTAACAGAAACAGGCATGCTGATGCTCCCTCCCCTTCTGTAAGCCAATCACAACGCTGCAATGGCAGCGTTGTGATTGGTGGGGAGTCCGGACGGCAAGAGTAGGGACGCCATTTTCTCTATGTAGGCATGCAGCCTACGTAGAGAAAATGTAGAGTGCGCATGACTGCTTTGGTCGGCCCCAGGGCCGACCAAACAGTCAGGGCACTCAGAGTGGTGCAAGCCACTCCTCCCCGACCCGCCCACCCCCCGCCCCCAACCAGGCATACCCGCCCCCAACCAGGCATACCCCTGCCTTCTGCTTTCTCGCAGCGCGAGAAGCAAAAAATAAAATGGCATTTAAAATACCATTTTATTTTCTGCTTCTCGCACTGTGAGAAAGCAGTGAGGCGGCGCTCCAACGCCCTAATGGAGCGGCCGCCACTGGGTGCAGTACCTCACTGCATCCGCCTGCAACGGGATCTCTAATCTCGCTTAAAAATTGCAGGCAGGTTGTCGCCTGCACTGTGAAACACGGCGCGGCTTCAAAGGAGACGCTCCATTTTTCACATGAATGCGCTGCCCCCAGTGCAGCGCGAGTTAGCGGCTGCCCTGGGGGCAGCGCATTCATCCTAATGCGGTGTATTTTCCTTGTTTGTGCCAGGTGCACCTTTTCAAAGGTGCGCCCAGCGCAAACAGGGAAAATGTGCCAGATGTATAATATGTTCCCTGTTGGAGAGTGTTGACCAGGATTGGATCGCATGACTGTTCCTTGTATTATCTCACATCGTTTGTAGTCAGTTCCTCCTAGGCTGTCTTTCTTCATCCATTTTTCTTCCGATTTCAAAGCCATTTATTGAAGGAGGCAACAGGGTTTGGCCATGAGCCCTACACATTTAAGCATGCATATGGTTTCTTTGGCTCCCTTGATTCATGCCTTTGGCATTAGTATCTTTTCCGATGCCGACGGCATACATCTTAATACTGGCATTAATGGAAATAAGTCATTTCCAAGCATAATTTAAGGACTGGCAGTGTGTAATTTCTGTATTTACCATGTACTCTACACTTAATTGCACTAAAACTGAGATTTTCATTTTTTGGTAATTCCTCTATATGGGACACCGTGTGGTGAACTAAGGAACTGTGTCTGTCTCTGGTCCTCATAGCAGCGGCTCACAACTTTGGCATCAGTTTTGACACTCAGCTTTACTTTACAGGACACATCACTCAACTTGCCTCCACCTGCTTTCTCTTACTTAAGGTTCTATGGAAAATATTTCCACTTCTCCCACCAACCTACAGCAAAACAGTAGTCTAGCCCCTTATTCTTACTCAACTAGATTACCGTGATTGTTTATATTTAGGTGTTCCAGACAACCTTGTATCAGGTCCTCAAATGATTTAGAACTCTGTGGCCTGCTGAGCTCTCTGTCTCAACAGGTGCACAATATTTCTCACCATCTGAGGTGTTTCCATTGGCTGCTCATCAAGAAACAACATCTATTCAGCTCCCTCTGCCTGTGTCATTGGGACTTCTATCAAACTGGGCCTCTGTACCTTCTAAGATGCACTTTCTGATTCTGTGTAATCTTGAGATCTCAGGCACTGTGGATAGCCACCTGTAAGGCTTGTAATTTACTCCTGCAACTGGTCTGCTCTAGGAACAACCTTACTGCATTCCACAGGTTCTTGGAAACCCATCTTGTCAATTAGCTCCCTTCCTTTGCAGAGACATTTTAAGGCATGGACAAAGTGGACAGTTGCACTGGGCTCTCACCTTCCAAGGGGGCCCCTGGGTCAGTGAACTTTCTATTTCACCAGTGTCTATTCTCTTTCTCAATCTAAACCTCTTGTCCTACCACTGTTTATGACTGCCTGTGTACTCAATGTCATCTTAATGATTTTTGTGGTCTCACACAAGACATACATCAACTATTTTTGTGTGACCTGGTTTAACATCATTTAATACTATTTGGAATCATGCGGCTTGACTTAGCCGGAAATAAATAATGTAATTTAAATATGTTCCATAAAGGGCCTCTAAAAACGTCTCACCCAGAGCCTCTAAAATCCTTAAAATGACACTGTTCCTTTGTGCCCTGCTAAATTATCAGCTCTAGAACAACCAGTGCTGAGATATCTGAGTGCTCTACAAATAAAAACACATTTATTCTAAGATAGTTGTAAGTTATTTTTTAAATGGGGATGGCCTGACCCCAAGATGACTGCCTTGAAGTCCACATCTCACAAGACTTTAAGCAGCATCAACTGTATTTTTTGCTGGTGGTTTCCCTAGGGAGCCGCGGGCCCTGTGTTTTTGTTAACACTGCCCACTGAAGGTATTGGTTTTGTGAGTGTCGGAATCAGGGGCATAGCTTGGTCAGTAAGATTGGGGGGAGGGGGGGTGTTGAGCTTTGGATTTTTAAAACCTCGCGCTGGCATATCTTGTTTAAATACAACATATGAGAAGCAGGGCATGGGAGGGGCTAAAGGAGCAGCGGGAAGGAGAAGAGTGCAGATTCTTAGGGGTACTTTAAACTCAATATTTTGTAAAATAACCATTTCCTTCACAACAGACACAAAAGTGAGAGCCTGGCGGTTCTAGAAAGAGAGCTTCCCACTGCTGAAGGGGGACCGGCCGAGTGGGCGGCTCTGCGCCGGAGGATTGGGGACATCTGGGACTCGCTGGGCAAATACAATAGAACCACGAGTAGACGTCGCTGGTACACGGAGGGGGATAAAGCGGGACGCCTGTTGGCACGCTTGATTAGAATGGAGACGCAGCTTCTCCCGATTTTATCGATTAAAACGGAACAGGGCCACTTAGTCTACACACAGCACGAGATCAATAAAGCGTTTGCCACCCATCTACAAAAGATATACTCGGAGCCCAGGCCCCCTGTGGCGCCCCAGATGGTGGAGACCTACCTTGGCGAGCTAGAGCTACCATGTTTGGACCCAGAGAGTCAGGAATCTCTAGGGGCCCCCTTTAGAGACGAGGAGATTAGAACGGCAATCGCCCACTTGAAGACCGCGAAGTCCCCGGGAATGGACGGCCTGGCGGCTGAGCTTTATAAGGAATACGGAGGGGTCTTTGTCCCTAAACTCCTGGAAATCATGGTGGAAGCAGGCGAGACGGGCTTGCTCCCAGATTCCATGCGCGAAGCACTGATCGTTATGATTCCCAAGCCAGGGAAGGACCCCATGCTCCCGGTTCATATCGGCCAATCTCAATGCTGAACGTGGATCTTAAAATTCTTAGCCAAGTACTGGCGGGCAGGCTCCTCCCGTATCTTAGGCAGCTGGTTCATGACGACCAGTCCGGTTTTATACCTGGCAGGAATGCGTTGAGGAATATCCGTCGCCTCGCTCACGTTATGCAATCAGTGGGGGGGGCGGCCCATCAGGCTACCCTGGTATTCCTTGATATCGAACAAGCGTTCGACTCACTTTGTTGGGAATACTTATGGCAGGTGCTTCTAAAAATGGGGTTGGGGGAGGGCTTCGTGAATTGGGTAAAATTACTATATGCCCATCCGCTGGCAAGGGTCCGTACGGGTAGATACGTGTCTAATATAATCACAATAGAAAGGGGGACACGGCAGGGATGCCCGCTCTCCCCCTTGTTGTTTGCTCTGGCAATGGAGCCACTGGCTTGTCGTCTCCGTGGGGTGCTTCGGGGGCAGGGCATCCGAGTGGGGGAGCGGAGCATATTGTGTCATTGTATGCTGATGATGCTCTGGTATACCTGCGCCGACCGACCCAGTCTATGTCAATGCTATTTGCGGTTCTGGAACAATTTGCGGGAGTCTCCGGACTCCACATTAATAAATTGAAATCACAACTGTACGCGATCGGGCCGCCAGACGACGGGAGACGCCCAGCCCCTATGATGGGGCTTCCCTGGGTACCGGCTACACTCCGGTACCTCGGGATATGGATAGCCAGGGACAAAGATGTCTTCTATCACCATAACATGGGGCGGATTATTAGGGGTCTTCGGGGAAGTATTACCTTCTGGAACACGCTCAAGCTTTCACTGATGGGGAAGATTGCCTTGATAAAAATGGTGGTTCTGCCTAGATGCCTCTTTACAATGCAGGGATCCTTCTTTGAACTCCCCATCGGGTATTCAGGGACATAGACGCACTGCTTATTCGGCTGCTATGGAACGGGAAACGGTGCCGGGTCAGTCTGGAGGTCATGAAACGCCAATGGGGCAAGGGAGGTCTAGAAATTCCAGACTTAGAACTTTACTACTTTGCATCGCAATTGCAGCACGCTGTGGCATGGCTGGACGCTGATCCTTCCTGGGAGAGGACCCTGCTGGCGGACACGCATGGAGGACGTCAGCTGGGGACACTCCTTTGGCGGACGGGTGGATCCCGGGAGCTGTGCTCACCATTGATTCGACTATTAACGACTATCTGGAATCGTGTGATTAGGAGACTTGTCCATGTGTGGCCGTTCGCCCCAGAGGCCGATCTCTGGCTTCTGCCGCCCTTTGCTCAAATGGAGCGGGTTATGTCGACTGACAGATGGAAGGACGGGGGATGCCTTATGTTATCCGACCTATACCCGGAAAACAGGTTCATTACCTATCAGGAAGCGGTGGCTACCTTTGACTTGGGACCCGGGCAATTCCTGCAATTCGCCAAGATCGCGGCCACGGCACGGCAGCTATGGCCCTCATTCCCCAGGGCCCCGGAACCCACCCATGTCTTGGTTACGATGATAGCAATGGCGGGAGGACGGAGATTCGTCACCCATCTATATAGGGCGCTGAGGGAGGATAAAAGGCTTAAACCCTTAAAAGTAGAAGAAAAATGGCAGCAGGTGTGTCCGCAGGAACTCACGCCCCGGGACTGGGAGAAAATCCATGAGAGCGTACGCAAGGTATCGGTCTCTAACAGATTCAAACAAATACAGTATAATATAATACACATGGCCTACCTTTCACCTAGGCGACTCCATGTCATTGACAGCTCTAGGGATCAGGCGTGCCCCAGGTGTCGTCATGTTCGGGCAGACTTTCCGCATATGGTATGGTCCTGCCCCCTAATTCAGATGTATTGGACGGAGGTCCTAGAGGACCTATGTAGAATAACTGGTTGGGAGATTGCCATGGAGGCGAGCTCATGTCTCCTCGGCTTAATTCCCCAAGACCCTAAACGAAAGACAAGTAGACGGTTCCTGATGCTGGGACTCGTAGTAGCTAGGCGGCGGATAGCAATACACTGGCTGGCGCAACAGCGGCCACAGATAGCAAGCTGGCGAACAGATCTCCGAGAATGGGCACTGGCGGAGGAGGGGCATATACGCGCCACCAGACGAGATGACAAACTGCCGGAGGTACTGCTGGCCTGGGGGTGATGGTACAGGAGATAGAGGGGCAGGCCCTGCAATCCACACAGGTATCGCATGAGGGGACACATCCCACGGGGGCGGAGGCCCACAGTCAGGAGGGGAGCTAGATGGAGACCCCAGACGGAGCTTAAGTTAAAGAGACCTAAGGTGCATAGTACCGGCAAGAGGGCGGGGAGGGGGGGTTGAGGGTGTTAGGGGGAGGAGGGAGTTTGGGGGGTTTCTTAGTTAAAATAGGTTTATCGCGCAACACATCCTAGTTTAGAGTGGTATACAACTCTCGAGGAGCGTACATGGATATAACCCTGCGTTCACACCTGGTGGGCTCTTGGTGTCAGCTGTTATGTGGACAAAATGTATTGCATATGAACATGACCTGTACATTCCGAAGAATACAATCAATAAAGAAATTAAAAAAAAAAAAACAGACACAAAAGTGAGTGTGTGAGTGTGTGTAAAAATCCCAAGTGAAATCTGACAAACACCTCGCGATACCCGACTTTAAGCAGCTGTACCCAACTACTTATGAGAGAATACATTTATTAAGGGGGTGTAACACCCCAAACACCCAGTCCCAAAAGCTATGCCCCTGCCTGGCATGATTTTCTTTCCCTCTCTCAGTGGGCGGGGGCAGTGGTCGGACCCCTCCTCCTTTCCAGAGCCAGCTGGGAAAATGCAACTCACTGGTCAGCCATCTTCTTGCGCCACCAGTCGCAGCTAAAGGACACCTGTCAACCTCTGGTAACCCCAGCTTGCATATGCATCACCTCACTCGGGACCACCCCCTCATCCCTTGCTGCTGCCATGGAGGAAATGATTTATCTGCTGCATTTTTTTTTTTGCAGCTTCATAAAGTGCTCTGGCCGTGAAGCCACATCCTCACCTTAGCAAATGTAGCAAACAAGCGCAAGGGTGGGTGGGAGTGGGCTCGGGGAGGGTGTCATGGGGGGAGAGAGAATGAATGAATGAATGAATGAATGAATGACCATTCGTAATATATCAACCAGGTAGAACTTGGTCTGCTGAAAGAGCCGGCAAGGAAACTGGCTGGCTTCATGGACCTGTGGCCCCTCTTCGATCAAGAACAACCTGATGGTCCTAAAAATATCAATGTGCTTCAAATTGTCAAGTTCTTTTTACATCTTCACAGCACAATAAATATTACACACATGCAATTCTCAAAAGAGATTGCCATTAAATGGCCTTATTGATAGCACGTGTAAAATAACGTGGCTACAATAGTCCATATCTGAGGCTTGTGGGCTGTATTGCTGTCACATTGGTATAGAAATGTACTCTTACAAAACAGCTAGACACCCTTCATCACTACACACAGTGTATCAAGCTGCCGTCTCCATCACTATGCCCCCACTGATTAACAATAGATCTCAGCATGGGCAGAAGTGAGGCTAGTCACAGATTATATGCCTAACTGCTGGGATAAATGAATGAGAAATCTGAAAAATCAATGTAGCTGAAGGTCATGTGTTAAGCCGTACTGTAATCCTTCACCAGAATAATACTGATATGTAGTAACATTGTACTAAAATTATCTCCTCTGTGGGTCTAGGGCTGTAAGATTTGGGGTAACTTGTCTGCATCCATCCATATTCTCACTCTGATTCATCCAACCATTCATCCATTCACTCACATTCAACCATCCATCGATGCACTCATTCACTGATTAATTATCCTTGTAGCCACGCTTCCATCCATCTGGACACTCACTCATCCACTCAAGTATTTGCACATTCTGACTTTCACCCGTTTATATGTTCGAAAACCCACAAAACTCAATGGTGTAACACTTTCACTAAGCATATAGCCAAATCTATTGGCTTTGCCAATTCTTTTTTATCACTCCAACTTATCTTGCAACTCCCCTATCAAAGGTTGGGTCATTTTCATGCACCATATCCATAGTTGCCAATATTTCCAGGGACACTTTGCAGCACAGCTATCAATTACTTACTTGAAAGTCTACCACGCCCACTGCTCCAGAGCTCCTCCCACTCCACCCAACCCACATATTTAGCATAATTTAACATGCACTTTTGACTCTTGTGATAACAGGATTAAGAAAAGTACAGCAAGATGCTGATAACATTTCAAAACAAATACAGGAATGTCATCTGCTGGATTCCTGACGAAAATACTCCAACAGAGGTTTTGGTTACACCCAGGACAGATATTACGTTTCATTTTAATGTATTAAAGTGAGCAATCTGCAGATCGTGCAAAGCTAAGTGATTCGACAATCTTGCACCAACGTGATAGTGAATTACCCGGGACAGTCTCCAACGTGCCAGGACTGTCCCGGCAAAAACGGGACAGTTGGCAGCTATGGACATCTCGGCGGCCCCACTTCTGGGCAGATTCCTCGGTGATCGTGGGAGTCGTTCCCAGGTATGTTTTCATGGAGTATGTTGTACTAGAGAAAGCAGACCTCTGAGCTTCTGCGTTTGGCTGTTGTCTCCAAAGATAATAAAGCACTTGGGACATGTTTCTGTTTTTCTAAAGCTTCAAAATAGCTGGCAGGGTACATCTTGTGTACAACAGAAAATAATTGAATCTATGGACCATAACCAACAGCTGACAAACAGAAGTCATAACCGATTCCAAAGAAATATCTTGTCTCAGGAGAAGGACATTTAGGGCTAATTAGAGTGCCTCTGGATGCTCTCTGGATGCGCAATAATGATCAATATCATTAAATCTGACGCAGAGGAGATAATTATCATGCATTACAAAACGTTCTGCTTGCAAAATGGGGCATAACATGCAGATTTTTGGTGCTTCTCGCATTAAAGTCTGCATGTCTCTGTATATTTCCCCAGGAAAATTTCGGCATCGTTGCCCTGCCGAAATGTGTCTGGGTAATGCAGATTTCATCACACCTGGGCCCTAATTGCGAATGGGCGGCATTATGAGTTGGGTAATAGTTACCGGATGCATTAAATATCTCACCCTTCATTAAATTTTGGCTGGTCAAGTCTGCTGGAATTTAACTGGGGAAAAGTGTACAGCATTTATCGTACCATGCAGATTTTGGGGCACCAAGCACCAGAATCTGCATGTTATTTCCCAGAAATTCGTAATAGGTGCTATTTATCGTACCCGATAAGTAAATACCGTATGGTACCTTATCTTGTGAGATAAAAAGCTTTTTTTTTTAATGTTTAAAAAGCTTTATTTGAATAATAACAGAAAATACAAAAGGCCAGCAATACAGAGAATAACATATTGAAGTGAGTACAAAACGATAAAAAGGCTAGCGGGAGGAGAGAAAAGAAAGCTGTTTAAGTTTTATAAGGAAGTAAGGGGGAAGGGAAGGGGGAGAGAAAGAAGAGGAGGGGGAAGGGGCAACTCTTGCAAATTGGTAAAATATAATATTGCATATCTACAACGGAATGTGAACAATGATTATAATATAATTAATAAAAAACAATAAGCCAACAAGGGTTAGAAGAAAAGAACAGAGAAAATAAATGTTTAAGGAGGCTTAAAATTTTCCGCATTTAAACGAGAATCATTTGTTAAGGCTAGTTTATCTAAATAAGTAGTGAGTGGCAGCCAGAAGAGCTCCCTATTAACCATCGGTTTGCAAGAGGAGGCAAAAGCAATATCAAGTCGGTGAAAATGGCAGAGACTATTCCATCAGTGTTGGACAGAAAGCTTTGTAAGAGTTTTCCAATTAAGAGTTATGAGCTGAAAAGCTAAAGCTAACATAAGGTCAAAAAGACCATGTTTATGAGTGGGAAGATCTAAGGAATCAAACAGACTCCCAGAGAAAAGAAGATGAATAGAATAAGGATTGAGAATATTAAACAAGCGAGAAATATAGGACCATATTTTCCCCCAGAAGAGAGACACTGAAGGGCAAAGAAAGAGAAGGTGTATGAAATCACCATTAGAAGAGCCACAAGTCCAGCAATTTGTATCAGTAGAGTGGGTACACCTAGCTATAGAAATAGGAGTGTAGTAAAGTCTATGGTAAAGGAAAAACATAGATTGAGTAAGAGAGGCAGAACGAGAGATTTTAAGAGAGCGGGACCAGAGTTTGTCCCAAAAGATGGTAGTCCATTCACATCCCAGGTCAGATTCCCATGTACACTCCAATTTAGTTTTGTTACGATCAGGATTAGGAGCTAAGGAGAGTTTATAGATGAGAGAAGCTTTGGGTAGAGAGAGAAGAACCTTAAGAAGAGGGTGTTGGTCAGAGAGAGGAGGGAGAGAGGGAAGAGAGCAGAAGGTATCAAGAATAACTGCCATTAGGATAGAGAATTTCTGGAGGAAGGAGCGGGGACAGTGAAAAGTTGCTTGAAATTGGGGGAATGAGCACGGAGACAAGCCATCAAATAGGTTCTTAACCCAAATTATCCCCTTTGATCTCCAGGATTTCCAAAAGATGGGTCTATTATTAATAGTAATAAGGGAGTTGTGCCAAATTGGGGACTCTAAAAAGGATTCTCTAGAGACAGATTTTGGTTGGGTCAAATGTTTCAGCAAGGAACAAGTGTGTTTAAACAAGGGGAGAGAGGTATGAGGGGTTTTGGCAGAAAAGGCTAGAGCTTCTTTAAAAGAGAAGGGCAATAGCAGAGCACGCTCAATGGAAAGCCACAGGGGGGTAAAAGGAGAGGGTTCAGAAAGTAGACATTTCGAGGCCTGACGGAGGCAAAAGGATTTATGATAAATGCGAAAAGCAGGGAAATTCACACCCCCATTAGATTTTGTCTTGTGAAGAAAAGATAAGGAAATCCTGGCTTTTTTGTTTTTCCAAAGAAACTTAGAAAGGCGAGAATCAATCTTTTTAAAATAACAGGCAGGAATATGGACAGGAAGCATGGAAAGAGCATAAATCAATATCGGAGTGATCATCATCTTAATTGAATCTACCCGGCCCCACCATGAAAGGAAGAGAGGATTCCAAGAGGAGAGTAGTTTGTCAATCTGAGATAGGACTTCAATCATATTTAATTTAACAGAAGAGGCGATGGAGTTGGAAAACCACATACCTAAATATTTGAATTTGAAATTATTCCATGCAAAACCGGTGGAAGAGAAGGAATGTGGAAGACAAAATTTTGTAAGAGGGAGAATTTCTGTTTTATCTGAATTGATTTTATAGCCCGAAACAAGGGAAAAGGAAGTGAATTAATGTAATGAAGGAGGCTTAGAGGTTTCGGGATTGGAAATGAAAAGAAGGATGTCATCCGCATAAGCGGAAAGTTTTAAATGATGCTCACCATAGGAAAAACCGGATATAGAATCATTATTGCGAATTGAGGATAAGAAGGGTTCGAGAGCTAAGATAAAAAGAAGGGGGGAGAGAGGACAGCCCTGGCGGACACCACGTTGAAGGGGAAAATAAGAAGAAAGACAACCATTGACTAGAACCGAGACTCTGGGGGCAGAATATAATAAGGAAATAAGTGAAATCAACTTGGGACCAAAACCATGCCACTTCAAGGATGCAAATAAAATGGACCAATCAACCCTATCAAATGCTTTTTCAGCATCGACAGAAATGGCCGCCAAGGATGTGGAAAGGGAAGGGATTTTGTTCAAAACGTTAAGAAAGAGACGAGAATTATCTGAAGTCAATCTGTCCTTGACGAAGCCACACTGCTCCTTACCCACCAGATAAGGCATAAGAGGGTCTAGTCGCAAAGCAAGTACTTTGGCGAACAGTTTGTAGTCTACATTAACCAGGGAGATCGGGCGATGATTTTTACAAAACATAGGATCCCGGCCGTCTTTATGTATGAGGCAAATCGTGGCCTCCTGAAAAGTGCCTTCTGTCTTACCGGAGAGAAAAAATGAATGAAAAAGATTTAAGAGTTTAGGAAGTAATAAGTTAGAGAAATGTAAATAAAATTCAACTGAAAAACCATCTGGACCGGGGGTTTTCCCTTTCTTTAAAACGTTTAAAGCAGTAGATAATTCATTAAGGGATAAATCTGTTTCAAGATCAGAAAGATTAAGGTGATCATTAGATGGGGCTGGGAGTTTATTGAGATAAGATTGAATGAGGGAGGTGGAAGGGGGAGATTCCGGGATATAGAGATCTTTATAAAATAGCATAAATTCATTAAGAATGTCCTGATCTTTGTGAATGGCAGTACCCTCTGAGGAATAGATAGTGTTGATTAGAGTACGGTCTTTACGGGACTTGAGATAGTTCGCTAAAAGTTTACCCACTTTATTACGTCCACCTTAGTATCGAGTACTGCTACGAAGAAGTATGGAAGACGCATTATCAGTCGTGGTTTTGTTGAAGGCTAATTTGGCACGGATAAGAGCTGGTAAGACTGATTCCGCCGAAGAGGAATAGAATTTATGTTCTAGGGCTTTAATGTGTGCTAGGGTAGCTTTTTGTTGTTGAAGGAAACGTTTCTTTTTTTTTAGACAAAGTCTATAATAAAACCTCTCGCTGTAGCCTTAAAGGAATCCCATAATATATGGGGGGAGTTGCGATCACTGTTTAGATCAAAAAATTCATTAGCAAAAGTGATGAAAGAGGAAGAAAAAGCGGGTCAAGAAGAATAGAGTTATTAAAACGCCAACGGGAGGACCTGGGATGTGGAGGGAGAAGATCAAGATCAGCTACAATTGGGGCATGGTCAGAAATAACAATAGGTTCAATAGAGGAAGATAATAGATTTTGAGATAAAGATTGAGAGAGAAAAATATAGTCTAAACGGGAGAGAGAGTTATGAGGAGAAGAGAAGAAAGAGAAGTCAAGAGCATCGGGGTGGGAGAGTCTCCAAGCATCCACTAGGTGTGGATGGGAAATAGTGTCGAGAAATTGTTTGTGTGTTTTATTAGGAATAAAGCGTGCCTGAGATTTGCGGTCAAGAAAGGGGTCAACAACTTGATTGCAGTCACCTCCTAGTATAAAGAAATCATCTCTAAACTGAATACATTTCTGTGTAACCAGAGGCCAAAAGGAACAGTTAGGCTGGGTAGGACCATAAACATTGAACACAGTCAAAGAAATGTCATTAATTAACAACTTCGCTAACAACCATCTTCCTTGTGTATCAGTCTCTTGCGATATAACTTTACTATTCAGCTTCTTGTGACATAAAATAATAACACCATTTTTCTTATTGGAAGTAGGGGAAACTAAAACTGAACCCACCCACCCTTTTTCAATTTTAATGCTTCGGGTTCTGTAAGGTGGGTCTCTTGTAAGAGAACCAAATCAGGATTATAAGAGGCAAGATGGGATAGTATTCTCTGTCTCTTAATTGGGCTAAGAAAACCTTTCACATTCCAGGAAATAACTCTGAATGCAAAACCATCAAGAATACATAAATAACAATATATGCAACAACAAAATTATGAGGTAAGAGATAAAGAGAGGGAAAAGGGAGAGATAATAAGAAGTCACATGAGAAAAGAGACATAAAGGAAGAAGGATGCAAGTCAGTCAAGAAAAAAGAGAGGAAAAATACGAAAAAGAGGAAAGAAAGGAGGGGAAGAGAGAATAAGAACAAGAGGAGACATTACATGTCAAAGTGATGACTGTAATACGTACCTTACGGGGAACAAAAGGGAAGGATGAGAGGCGGCAACGGACAACGGAAACAGCACACCCAACAAAAGGGCAACACACCACACCAGAACATCAAATAAACATGAGCAGGAGCGGGAACATGGAGAGGAACACAGTGAACTTTGAATGAGCCTGGAAAAGGAAATAAAGAGTTATGCATATAAAGACAAGTAGAACGATGGAGTCCAAACAGTATAAACCATAACAGCGAATTCAATGCAGTAGTAGGACAAAAGGAGTACTACAGTCAAGTTCCAGAAGGAGGAGGAGCCGTCTCCATTGAGGCAGTAGAGTGAGATTGAATAAATCTTCTGAGGTCAGCCGGATCTTCAAAAGTGGAAGTCTTGTTGAGGAAGGTGACCTTAAACAGGCATGGATGGAACAAACCGTATCTTGCACCTAAGGAACGAAGAGCCGGACGAAGATCCAGAAATTCTTTTCGTCGTTTGGCAGTTATCGAAGAAACATCCTGGGAGATAAATACTTTTGTACCATGCCAGAGTAGCTGCTTTTTGGATTTAGCGGTATTCAGTAACAGCAAAAGGTCAGTGAATTGTAGGAATAAAATAATTACTCCACGAGGTTTAGATGGAGCAGCTGAAGAAGACAGATGTGGGCCCAGTCTATGTGCTCGCTGTATATTCAGTTTGGTTGCAGGAGGGAGACCCAAAAACTGTGGCAAGAAGGAAGTGAAGTACGCAACAGGGTCGTCACCTTCAAGGCCCTCAGGAAGACCATAAATGCGTAAATTATTGCGACAATTTCTATTTTCCAAGACTTCAGCCGCTCTTCTCAATTGTAAGACTTCCTTCTCCAAAGAGGAAATTCTAGAAGATGAATCCTGTACCTCGTTACGGTGTTGTTCCACCACAGTGAGGCGAGACTCCATAGATGACCATTTATTGTAAAAGGTTTGTAGGCGAGAGTTAGTTTCCTCAATAAAGGGTCGCAGGGCGCGAATTTCCTCCAAAACAATGTCCTGGGAAACCGGAGAGACAGATTTAGGAGGAGAGGGAGGATCTTGTTTAAGTCTCTTGCCGGTAGTTGCAGGTAATTGCGCTTTAGATGCCATGGCCGTGAGATTCTTTGCGTTAGTAGAACAGACCCCGTGCGTCGATACCTCAGGTAAGTAAGAGGATTTGTTAGGGGTAGTGACGTTGATACCACAAGCTGCAGGAGCATTTGACTTCAATCTTTTGGTGTGATGAAGTAAATATTTGCTCCTACCCATGAAGTATGGTATGGAAAGCACAGGAAAAGGCTGGCATCATATACGCGAAAGGGCAAAATTACCTCACAAAAACAGTAATTCCGACAGATAGTGTTGACTTCCAATGTTGAAAAGAGCTCATTCAAAGAAGAAGCATGCAACACACAAGAATCGTCGAGAAAATTGAGTTGCAGGGCGCCATGTGAGGAAACTTGAAGAAAAACAACAGGAAAAGAAACAAAATGGCGGCCGGTAGGCAGCTAAAAGAGTCACCTGTAAATTACATCATTGCTCCATGAGACTGAAGGCTGAAAAAGGCATCACCCTGAGGAGCAACCATTCCGATTCAGGAATATGTCAGCATAGTTAGAAGAAAGGCGCTGGAACCGCTCCAGAAGCAACCGCAAAGTCTGGCGCGATGCGGAGCTCCGTCGTCAGGCGGCTATCTTGGGTCGCGGTGCGCGCGACCTCCGAGATAAAAAGCTGTTGAGATCCAACAAACTCTGACTCAGGGTCTTGGTGTTTATCAGCTGCTATGGAATCTCCATAATTCATAATTATGATATGTGGGGGCAACAGACGTTGCTGCAACCATCAGAATCATACAGCGCACTCATAATGAGGCCATTTGTTGAAAATAGGGTGGAATGGTATTTACCATAAAATGTGCACATTTTTCTATTCCTTTTCTGTCTCTGTCACACAAGAATCCCTGAAGAAAGACTAACAAAACATTGGGTCTCTCGAAGATAGGGTACGAGTGAGGAAATAGTGATGTTAGGGAGTACCGTAGGATGCCAGCTACTGGGATGTGATGTTTGGGTGATATGCAGAATGACAGATATGTCATTTATGTTTTAAGGGTGGGATTGACAGGCCCTAATTGTGGGGCTCTGGTGTTTGTAGGGAGTGTCTGGACACCAAGGGCCCCATTACAAAGTCCCTGTTAACTCCACCCTGGAGTTATCAATACCACGCGGTAACTTCCAGGGGGGGGAAAAAACAAGAATTATGTGTGTGACAATGGAAATGATGAACTGCTGGGGAAATCTGTAATTCTGGTACTTATTAGCTTGGAAATTCCTTATTTTCCCATGTATTTCACCCAGAGATTCAGGATGAAAAACCACAGACCCACAGAGTTATACAGACTCTTGTAATCCCTATATGGCTGTGAACTCCCATTAATGGCCAATTCGCGATTCAGCTGGGCACCATGGTGCTTCAGCGGTGTATAACTGGATGCCAACTTTTGTGCTTTATGGCAAAGACCAGTCCAGACTAGCTTTTATAGGCTTCTAAGAAAGTGCACTTTTCTACAGTCTGTTTTATGGTCGGAAGAAATGGAAAAGCTATTAATTAATATAAATGAAAGTACTGTAAAAATGCTAATGTGTGCTGCAAGATTCCATTTTCTACCCTGAAAAATGTTGCAATTCTTGCATCAGAATCCTTGGGGTCCAAGAATGATTAATAAAGTGATGTATGTGACTGAAATGAGCCAAATATCCATTTAAGTGAACACATGAGATTGACTGAGGGCATGATCCAGAGTTGGGGGTTACTGGAAATCCTCTGATTTCTGGAGTTAGTTGTATTTGTGGAAGAGAAATCACTGGTTAAACGTTCTCCAGCATACCGAATGGGGGAGAAAATTCAACCGGCTCATTTGTCACTTTCTCCCCAAAAATGTAAGATTTTCCACTGCACCTACCTCTAAATCAGGCTCTCTAACTTCTGTACAATGTGGAAAATGCAAATAAACAAGAGTATTTGTAATTAAATCCGAGTACCTGTAACTAAACCAGAGTATACTGTAAGAAACAGGTTTACAAAATGTACCCACAGCACAGCGCAACATCCAAAATGCTGCGCTGCATTGTGTGAGAAGGAGACAATAGGACAGCGCCATATCTACAGAGATTTAGCGCTCTCCTGCCCTCTTTCTAGCGCCAGCACACAATTAGGCTGCTGAGTGCCATGCACACATCTTTGCGCCAAAGTGTAAGGGTGTGTGTGTGTGTGTGTGTGTGTGTGAGTCTAGCATAATGTTTGTACTGGAAGGGGTACACTTTAATTACAACATACTATGCTTAGACTAACATTAAAACATTTCCCACATTGGATGTGTGTTGTACAGTGCAGCACACATGAAAGTGGGAAGCGTTAGGAGAAATAAAAGCATTGCTTCTTTTTAACTCCTGTTTCAAAGCGGCCTTATTTTTGGGTGTAAACCCCTGTCTACTAATTTTAGTAGACAGGGTTTTGCATCAAAAAAGCATGAGTGGTTGAATGGGAACACACATACACCAACCATGTAACGCCCCTGTAACGCTAAGTAACACAACATATCGCTTTGCTCTGCTTTGTGTTACTGTTAGGCAACTTTTCAGCACAAAACAAGCATTGCGCTGGAAAGTAAATAGCAAACAAAAGCATTTTGTGCTGGTTTGTGTCACTTTTGTGAAACAAACCTAGCACAAAATGTTTGTAAATCTGTGCCCAAGTGTAGCAAACAAGAGCAGGTAAGACAAAGTTCCACATTCTAATGTTACATCCAATGTCCAGCTTTGTCAGGCAGTAGAGTATGCATGGAAACTAGTGGACGTCATGGACAGTAAGACATCCTAAGTTCATTGATCCATTGAGGGAAGAAGAAGAACCGACCGCTTGTTGTAGGAGCAGATTGAATGTGCCGCCTACACCTGGCACAGCATCCTACACAACACGACAATACATCCATATAGTTGAGTAAATGTTGCCAGCTTGACAACACATCCATATTTTCCCGCAAACTTTTCATAACAACTTCTTGCTTTGAATGCCTCTCAACAGCGCAGCCTCCAAGCTAAAAAAGGGGCAATGTACACTATGGTGCAAGGCCATCAAGCATTGGCAAAGCCAATAAGTATCCCCCGATGTGAGTTCTATTTGTTTTGTCAATCTGTTTTTATGTTACTCATGGTGTACAGCAGAGTGGCTGCGGTGCAGCATGGCTTGAAGCAAACAAATAGAAGTGCTATGATGGGGTCAACAATGACCTCATCACAGCGCTTTTAAAAAACTTTTAACTATGCTGCATAGCTGCTAGCTGCTGCACAACATGGCTGAAAAACACATGATGAAGCCAAATAGCTCTTTAGTATGCAAGAACTATTTGACTTTATAGTAACTTTTGGAGTAAGGCTGGAACCAAATTTACAAAAGTAGTAATTAAAGACTGTCTGGCCCCTGACCACAGAGATAAAATTCCTTGGCTGGCTCACGTGAAAAAATCTCTTAAATGAGATAAATCCAAATTTTAGTCTAGATGACCCAGCCGGCATTTTATACTATAGTAAAAAGGACGTAAAGTCACTTCTTCTAACACATAGACTGGCTAGGAGGGGATCCAGCGAGAATGTCAAACCTTCAGTTCTGAGATATCATGCCGGACCCATGAAACCGGGCTCCCAAATTTACTTATCCCTTTTAACTAATTTACAGGACAGATTCTACCTCACAAGGCTACAGCTAGGTATCACACACTTTTTGATAGCATTTCCAAATATGGGGGTCTGGAAAGAGAACTTATCCAAATGCCCTTATGACGGTTTATCTGTGCAATCGACACAACACTTTGTGCTGTTCAGTACATTTAACCAGAATGTTTGAAAGCACTTTTTAAAACCGTTTTTAAGGCGCATTGTTTGTTTTATCATAAGGCTGCTTTTAGCTTTTTATGCAAGCTTGATACATTGGAATTGTGTTCTGCAGTTTTCGCATTTATATCCTGAGTCATAAAAATAAGGAAGGCACATAGACATTAAGGGGCCGATTCCGATCTCGGTCGGAAGGGCACCGAATCGGGTTCGGCATTAGCGGATCCGATTCGGAGGCTGATTTTCCGTCCGATTCGTACACCGGTCCGGACGGCAAAGTACGATGCGAACAAGCGCGAATTCACCGTCCGAATCGTTTCCGGCTCCGAACCGCTCCGTACGACTCGGTCGCAAGCAAACCGTGGCGCGCAATGGAGACATTTCACGACCGAGCTAGTACGATGCTCGATTCGGACAGCCGGATCGAGTCTGAGCGTCCGGCTCACAAAAGCTCCCGGAGTCGGACTTCGGGGGTCCGCGTCGGACCCCCCCTTCACCCGCAGCCTTACGACTCGGACACAGGGGGAGACCTATGGGTCTCCCCAACACAGGCATGTACGGTGCGGATGGCACAGACGCGTACCCACTGTAGGGGGCGCACTTGTTCGCGACGTACCCATTCAGTCAATGGGAGCCCATGTACGCGTCGTACGACCGGCTCCCATTGACTTCAATGGGAGTCCGACCGAATCGAGTCCGGCAGCATGCGGCCGCATCGTACTCGCTCGGTCGGACTGCAGGAGTCCGGCTCGGTCGGAAATCTCTCCAGATCCGGCTCGGTCGGAGAGTTTTCCGACCCAGATCGGAATCGGCCCCTAAATCTACAAGCTTAACTAATATACTTCTATTGTATTTTATGTTGAGAAAGGACAATTTCCCAACTACGTGCTGTTGTATATTCATGTGATGCTTGCTTGTAACCAGAAGTGTGTCAGCCTTTTTTACTAGCTATTGTTCTGCATCCCTATATGAAGCTTTTTAATTTTCAAATTTATAATTATATTGTTTTTATTGCATGAATATTTTATGGATTTCTAATCTGAATAAAGATTTTTGAATTTGAAATTGAATTGACTTTGTCAATTGTTTTTTTTTGTAGTGGGATGTGTGATGTGGGATGGGGCAAGCAAAAATGGATGGGAAGGTGCCGGGTGGGTTGTGGCAGGGTGTTGATGGGGCAGGACAAGAACCGGCAGGACAGGAGCCTCAGGGGCGTGGTGGAGGTGTTACAGGGCAAGCAACATCTGGAGGGACGAAGAAAGAACAACGGTTGAGCAACGATGGGGCAAGCAATGGTGAGGGAGGTAAAAGGGGGCACGAGGCAAGCAAAAGCAACAGGCAGGCAATTACATGGAGTGGGAGGGGGAAGGTGAAAGCAATGACAATGGAGCAGTCAATGATGTGGGAGTGGGCAAGCAACAACGGGCAAGCAAGGACATGAGAGGTGGGATGGGAGAACAAGCAACAACAATGAAAGGTGAAGAGGAACAAAAATGTACCTCAATCCCAGTGCAAGTCGCTAAAGGACACTAATCAAAAAGAAGCAATCAGTACTTGGTCCATGCTCCACAGAAGTAAGAAATGAGTGAAGTGAAAGTAAAACCGGCATGCACAGACCAATCAGGAGTCAGCAAATAAAAGTGACAATGAAGCCAATGACTGGCAGGTAATGGGCAGGCTCTAAGCCCCCTGTAGTTGACAAAATGTCTTCCAAGCAACAACTCATGTGCTGTCCTGTGCAAGAGCTTAAAATGGAAAAGTCCCTGGGATTACACATCTGCAAAGAGTGCCTAGACTCCAAGCTCCATGTGTTACCACACAAATGGCAACAATTTGCAGTTGGAGTAGTGGTAACATCACATACCAAAACATATAACTTCATGGGCTGGTCTGGCAGCTCTGAGATCCATAAGATTATCATCATTGAGTAGGGCTACAAACCACAGCTGTTATCAGCGTTAAGTGACTGCAATGCCTGTGAACAAGTACTTTACACACTTGTTGTTACCAATATTTCTGAATAACAGAGACAGGTATGAAGACTGAAGTTACTGGCAGTTTATGGTAAAGATCCTTCACAAAGCAATACTCCCTCTCAGGTCCCCATTCCGAAGTGCCCAAATAATAATACATCGCAAAATCTCACCCAATAATTTTCTCACATAATGTTATCGCAAATTTGCAGGGGCACAATTTTGCACCCTATTTTTCAGCTACATCATGATCAGGCCCTAAATAATTTGAGCGGCATCTGAGTGACAGATTAGGTGAAAGTTGCTGGGGATTGAAGAGGACTGATTGCGTCCTCCAAGATTTGCAAAATTTGAATGATGTACATTGTGTCAGGGAACCAGACAATGGACAGAATTGCAAACAAAATCAAAGGGGAGTGAGAGGACAGATCTGAAAACGGTAAAGCAGGTCGAGAAAGAACAGTGAAAATAGGTCAGGCAGAATAGCGAGAAAAGCAGGGAGAACAATAACAGCTAACAAAGACAGATACAGGACTGCTGTTGTGGAAAGACTGAGACAGGGAGTAGGAGTTAGGGATAGAGTCTTAAGTTTTACAGTGGTTGGGGAGGTGATCGGGTCACACAGGAGCACTCCTGAATGTGCTGTACTACAATGCTTTATGTCTATTAAAAAAACACTAGCCATACCAAGCACATCTGTGGAAGATAAGAGATGTGGTCCAGGTGTCTTCATAATACATATTGTTGTCATGAGCACAGAACTGCTCTTTCTGAATGACTGGGGACTTCAAGAGATGAATACAACACTGCATCCCTGATAGAGCGGTCAGTCGGGTACTCACAACTTGGATCCGGTGAGATTTCAATTGCGCCGACGTAATTCACATAATTTCCAGCATTTTGCATTACGCTGTTTACATGAAACTCCTTATGTGACATGATACCGCTGGAGCATCGGAACAAAGAGAGCAAACAGGACATGAGCTGCAAGTGTTCACAGCACTCACGTCCTTTCCGCTGTCTTTTTATCGCGAAATGCATCCTCGTGTCAATTTTGCATGTGAGGATGCACTTTGTACTAAAGAAAATTGTGCAAAATGTCGGATTTGCGTTTCACGTAATTTCTAAGAATTTAGCTGAAATTTCTTCCAATTACGCATACAAAGATTACGCACATTTTGCACACTTGTAATATATAACAAACAATAAACAACATAGCCAAGAATCAGTAGGGAACTGAATAGGGAAAGTAGGCATATGTGTACAAAACCTTACTCGCTACTATATTCATACCCATTTGCGTTTGGTAATTCATAGGTCCCCAAGAGTAGAACAGTTGGTCATCAGTCTCTAAGCTACTGGTACCAGATGTAGAGCATTGTTCTCAACCTCAACAACAGCTTTTCACAGACACTGCATGAAGCACTTCCACTTCACATTGTCACTAGGGCCCATGCTGCAGCCAACCTGGGAGAGGCATGTCAAAGCCATTCCCCATCATGCATTGACACATCACTCTGATAGGCCACTGGAAGTGTAGAGAGGACAGCAGAAATATGATGCGGGACAGGTAGTATGTGGTGTCAGGGACTAAACATTGTGCATCCAAAGGAAGGAAGACCTCTACCATACAAATTTGAGATGATACACTCCCTGATCCTACTTTGTTTCTCTGCAGAATTCAACACCCTCAGTTATAAATCATCGGTACACATTCTGTTGTCCAGAATGAGTTTGATGGAAAAGTTCTAAAATGGTTCCAATCACTTTCATCTGCAAGATCTCAGATTGTGGAATTAGATTCCCTTGAATCCACCACACTCCAGCTAAAAGCGTCATTCCATGAGGCTCAGTTCTTTCACATGATCTATTCAACTTGTAGATGGAACTGCTTGTTTCTATGGTACTGGATGAACGCATATCCTTTTACTAATGCATAGATGACGCACAACTGTATCTATGAGACAAAGTATTCGGGCCAGCACAACCAGTTTGAAAATATTACTCGGTATGTTAAGGAATTAGATGAAAACATCATTCCTAAAACTGAATCCCAATTAAAATCGAATTGTTATTTCTCCATTCTTCTGACTATCCTCCTACCCCAGTTAAGAAAGATCATCACTATTTCTCCATTGAAATCTGCCCATCTGTTGGTTGCTATGCCAAATCACCTGGGTTTATGATTGATCAGAATCTGAATGTGAATAATATATCCCTAAATTAATTAAACTGTATCTTTCCAACTTCATCTACCAAGAAAGCTAAAACTATCCTTCCTGCAGCAGACTTCAGGGGTCACATTACACTATGTGCTCTGGGGGTACTACTGGCAAGTGTGCCTTCTTATTGCCCACCAGGGCACTTTTGTATTACAAAAGGGGCTACAGACACTTGCACTGCCCCCTTCTGTAATACGGATCACATTAGCAATGCATTTTCAATGGCGCAATGTCAAGGGGGCCTTCCCTTATTTGCATTGAATTGTGGATCAATGCAAATAAGGAACAGTTTGCTTCTGTGTCCATGGAGTATCATAGATGTGCATGCAGAGTCAAGGAGCTCTCAGGGAAAGCACTGATGGTGCACAATCAGGGCACCGCTCAAGGGTGCTCCTTCAAAGTAGAAAAGGGATTCCCACGGCACCCCAGACATCCCCATGCAAGTGGAGTCACTCACTGACCTACATGCTATAAAATGCAGGCCACATACCTGCCTGGACAGTAAAAGGCGGACCGTCAACTTCAAAAGGCCGGTCCACCTTTCACTTATGCACAGCTTCTAGGACAGGAACACGTTTCGTGGCTGTGCTGGGCCAGCACATAAACTTTAATAGGGTGAAATATGCTAGCCTGTTCCCAGTGCACCCATTTACAGGTGCGCTGCGGTGCAAACGTGAACTATGTAATGCAGGTCCAGGATAGCAGAGCAAATATTTGTGCTATCTCATCTAGATAGAGGAAATAAAATAATTGTATGGCTTTCACTACAACCCTTCCACAGTGCAAATAAATCAAACCATAGGGCCCCTAAACATTAGAGACCCATCCCTGTGGCTTCCTATTGAAGCTAGAATTCAATTCAAAATAGCTGGTGAAACTCATAAAGCTGTCCATGCTGATCTACTATCTTATCTACAGGAGATATTCCACATCCCAGGGCAGAGGTCTGTTAGAAACAACCCTTAACCAAGCTTTCACTTGCTTGGAGCCCAGATGTTGGGAGAGTATTCCAAAACATATCCAACTGAACCCTGGTCTTTTCACATTCAGAAGGATCCTGAAGGCCTGCCTTCAAGATGCAGATAGACAGTGACCGTGAGATGCTACCAATGAGGACCCTCCCTTGAAGATTGTTTGACTACAGGGACATACGTCCTCTCTTCCTCTACGTGATATTGTCCCCTTATGTACAGGGTTCCAGCAGTTTCATGTCAATATCAAATGTGAGTATTCTTCTTCTTTTTCTTTTTGTATTTTAGCACTAATTCCTACACCTACATATAGTTTATATCACTTAGAGTAAGGACACTAGTAGGGATCTCTCTTCCTGAGGAAGGCCATTGACCCGTTTGGCCTTCATTGATGACTGAAACATGTCAGCTAGAAATTCCCAAAATCAAACGTTCTCATTTTTAACCTTTCACGGGCCTCCTGAATAGTTTTGTGATGTGACCCACTAGATAATTTTAACAAGATCTTTTTTTTTAACACCACTCTCTCCCCCCCCCTCCCCCCCCTAAAGAAGCACTGGTTGGTGAGGGTTCATTATCCTTAAAAGATTGAGGGGCATATTAGCAAGAACCTCGTTAAAATTATCGCCATTTTAGCGGCAGGAAACTGCCGCTAAAGCGGCGATAATGGGCTTGCTAATATGCGTTATAGAATTCCAATAGAAGCCCAGGTTAGATGTCCTGCACATCTAACCTGGGCTTCTATTGGAATTCTATAACGCATATTAGCAAGCCCATTATCGCCGCTTTAGCGGCAGTTTCCTGCCGCTAAAACGGCGTTAATTTTAACGAGGTTCTTGCTAATATGCCCCTATATGCCCTAAATTCATTTTACACTGGTAATTTGTGTTACTGATTTGCTAAACTTCGTGTTAAGATATGGCCCACCACTTTAGTTTGACTGTATTCACTTCTAACCTACTTGAGCCTGTGCTGCATAAGTTCAATAAATACATCAATAAAGGTAGGAACAGAACCATTAACGTAAGAAATATTGTAATGCTCTAACAGTAGAGCGCACTCTGAGAAAAGAGAGAGGTGTAAACAGAGCACAATACAAGAGGACAGTTTTTATATTTGTATTATATTTTCTGGCACGTGATTTCTATTCTCATAGGATAATCACATGCACAGGAACAGTGATTACCATTACATTTCATGGCATACTTAAAACTAATGTGATTTAATTACACATGATTTATGATAATGGCATTCTGTGGGGCCCTAATAAATCAGATAGCTACTATTTGTCTCCAGTGAACCCATTCATTAATGCAATTTTCTTTTGGACATAGACTGATGTTTAAAGCTACAAAGTAATATTGCTAATGAGGTCTTAGCCAGATTTTTAATTATTGGATAACTTTATGAGATTTTCTTCCGAATTTTCTGTGAAAACTAGTCTGTGTATTTGGAGAAATACCATGTAAAATGAACATTATTTTGATATTGACAAAATTAATAAAAAACGTGATATTACCTCTGGATGATCACTTGGAAACAGTACACTCACTTTAGATATTGGTGCCGAGACTAAAGGGCTGTTTCATATAACTTAAGTGAGTGAAACAAAGCAGCACCCAAGAAAGTCTGTTCAGGCACCCAGTAAGTAAAAATGTAAGTCCGTTTTTATATAGCGCCGCTACTCACCCTTACGGGTCTCAAGAAGCTGGGGGCCGTCGTGGAAATTAAGTGAGCTATTGCCCAGAGTCACATGGTGCTGAGCTGAGCTGACGCCGGAGCCGGGGATGGAACTGTGAACCCTGTGCCCCGAAGTCAGCTGCCCTGGCCGCGGCACCACACCTCCCCACAAGCGCTAATCCACAGATCCCACGAAAGAAAGCTCAGACCACAATCCAACACCCTAAATATCATACTTCAACAGACAATATCATGCAGTAACCCCCCCATTCACTATGTCACACCATACACAACACATCGCACCATGCCTATCAAGTTCCTTAACTCACTCCCAACACTAAGACACAGGCTAAAAAAATGTATAACCCCGATTTGTCAAATTAGAGTATCTTCACAGGCTCTCTTCTCAGGAGCCCACAAAGAGGGGAAGGGAAGCCATCAACTGGTCATGGAAATGTGGATTGCGAGATATTGTCTGAAAGCTTGCTTTTAGTCACCATAATAACTGTTGTCATATTGCTTCTTTCACTGCCATTTTGCTTTTCTTTTTTTGCATTTAATCCCATTGTTATACAAAATCTTTACTGCACTCTTCCTTCTGATGTATTCAGCCTCATTTCCATGCTTAGCACTACTAAACAGAGGATTTATAAATCACTAGCTCAGCATCTGGTAGTTAACATTTCTTGTATCTTTTCAAAGGTCTTTCTTCAGCCTTCCCATGTGAAAGCTGTGCACTTGCTAATCTGAGTTTCAGTTTCTGGCACTTCTTTTGAAGCAATGTATACAGTAAACCTATAAAAAGTCATGCAAATTGGGAAGGGGGGTCAACATTATATGCTAAATGCTAGCTGAATGGGCATGCTGCTGCTCTGCATAGCAATAAAGGACTTGGCTTGTTTTGCAATATAAACTTGTGCAGACTTCCAAACGACGTATGCGTGGTGCTTGATATCTCCTGCAGTCCAAAGTGAGTCAATGAAGACCCCATAAGTGGATCTATGTGATTTCCAGACAGTCGTTCACAGAGAAGAACAGGGAGAGGCTACAGATGCTGAACGAATGTGAAATGGCCACATATTAGCCGGACTCTAATATCTTCTGGCAGGTCTAGAAACAAGTTTCCAAAGGAGGCCAAACAGGATTGGGTTACTCTTTTATTTTCAGACCAAGGTTTGCCCAGAATTTATTTGGCAGACTAAAATAAGATAGGATTGAAACTGCAGTGAATTTTAAAGGCACAGCTTCAGAGGCTCTTGCAATGATAAGGAAGTTGTGACGGCCTTACCTGGTGTTGGAAATCACCATTTTGTGCTGTGTGCAATACATTCTGTCACAGGTCAGCATTAATACCACATACATTCTTCAAGGCCACCACACATTAGCACACAACATGTTACATCAAAGTGGGATTAAGGACCCATGGATTGAGGATTAAATAGGATTTACAGAGGGTCAGTGAATTCATTTCACCCAGAAATAAAGCTTTGTGCCGCAGTAGAATCTCAACCTCCACCTACTTTTAGTCTCTGCGCAGCCTTGTTTGAGGGAACTTTAGCCACCCATCATTTTGTTGGAGGTACCCTTTGGGGTACTGAAATTATCCATCTCCACACGATGGAAGATGTGGAAAGTCTCTAATATTTCAGTTAAGATTCAGCAACACAAAGAAGGAGCTTCCGGCCATTACCCAACAGCCCTCCAAGCACCAGCTTCCCCACGAGCCTGAGAAAGCCCTCCAACATTCTCTAGGGAATGTTGGACAGAATTCTCTCACAGAAAATACAACACATCTCCCTCGTCCAACAAAATACAACAATGAGGAAATACATACAAAAAAATAGTAACACACACAACAGGTTGTGCATAATAGAAATAAACATGTATATATATATACACATTTTTATATTCTTAACCCATAACATAATCTCTAAACCACAAAGGAACATGTCTGGTCCTACTTCGACCAGGACCAACATGCTTAGGGATACTTTCCTCTTCAGCTTCCATGTCTCCAACATCTTTGTCATTTTCCAGTAGACAATTTGCCACTTTCACCACCATCTTGCAATTCCACACTTTTCTATCACTCAACAATACTGTAGAATGATTCACCTTTTTCACTTGGAGAGGTATGAAAAACTTAGATAATCTTTTATTTTCTCTTCGCCTCTTCTTTACATGCACCCAATTGCCCACTGCAAATCATTACATGACATCTACTTGCGACCCCCTAGATTCTTCACCGCTCATTTTTCTCCTTTCTACATCCTTAGACAATAGCACTTTGGCTGTCTTTCCTCTCATGACTTCAAAGGCACTTACCCGTTACACTATTAGGCGTTGTGCAATATGCCCACACCAATTTCTCACAGCACTCCTCCATTGACCACCCTGGCATAAGGCCAATTGTAAACCCTCTTTAAGAGCTCTGTTCCTCTTCTCAACAAGGCTGTTGCTTTGGGGATAATAAACAGATGATCTTATTTGCTCAACTCTATTAATTCTTAATAAATCCTCATGGCTTGAGACACAAATTGTACTTCATTGTCTGTCACTATTGCTTCCAGTATACCCTCTTTCTCTCACAACTCCTCCTGAAACTTAATCACACCTTGAGTAGTCACTTGATCCATGAACTTAACCGCAGACTAGTCAACAACCACGATAGCATACTTGGGGCGAGAGCCCAAAACATTATAGGGACCACACATGTTCAGACCAATTTTCTTCCATGGGGCATCAATTTCTTTACTCTCCATTGGTGGAACTCATCTGTCCTTTGCAAGACATGCAATCTCTCACCGCCCTCTCCACATCACGATTCAAACCTGGCCACCAATATTCCACCCTCACTCTCTGCTTGGTCACAGTCATTGCACCGTGTCCCTACTGAGTCAACAATAAAATGTGACTCTGGCACTTCCAACAACTCTAGCCTCAATAATATGTCACCCACCATGAACAACTCTGCACTTACATTCTGGAAAGACTTAGCTCCATCTGATGTTATTTCTTTGGCTGGCCACCCATCTGACAAGTACTTCATGACCTCCTACAATGTTTCATCTTCTCTTACCGCCGGTACCCATTCTTCACGGGATATGCATCCTTCAGTAAGAACACATAGATTTGTCACAAGCCACTCCCCCTCACCATCGCCACCTTCTTCATTTGCATCCACTGGCAACCTCGACAGTCAGCCACAACAATTTTTCCTGCCCAGAACATACTCCATCCTATAAGAAAATTCTAGCATTCTTAGAACCCAACGTAAAATGCTAGATGAAGCCTGATATGTGCCCTTTTTGGTGAAAACATCCACCAAAGGACAATGGTCAGTGCGGATCATAAAATCAGTTCCCCACATAAACTTTCTAAAGTGATTCACACCCGCAAAGCCTCTCTCTCAATCATGGAATATGTCCGTTCCACACCCCTCAGTGGTCTAGAAACACAAGCAATAGTGACGTCCTTACCATCTCTAAGTTGCAGCAAAACTGCACCCAAACCCATGCCACTCACATCAGTACACACAATGCTCTTATCCTGTGTATCAAAAGATTTAAGCGCCAGGGCAGATGCTTTATCCTTTTTAACTGCACAAACTCTCTTTCTAAACCTCAAACCATTCAAACTTGCCATTTTTTAACAATAATTTGCACATTAATTCTGTTTTATCTGTGAACATTTAAATGAATCTTGAATCATATTTTGCCAATCCTAAAAATTATTGAAACTGATCTTTGTTCTGTGGCAATGGAGCATCCCTAAAGGCCTTTACTAACTTTAGTTTTGGAGACACACCATTTTCATCTGACCAATGTTCAAGATACTCAACCCCCTCACACCACTTCTACACATCTCCAATTTAATAGTCAACATATTCTCCTGCACAATTTTCAACACTGAAAAGAAAACCTCATCATGTTCTTCTTCACTCTCACCAAAAACTAAACAATATTCTAGGAAATATGTCAGGTTGCTTTGTTCGCTAAACAATTGGTGCATTGCCTACTGAAATACAGCCGAAGCTGATGCCAAACCAAATGACATAAATTTGAACTGCAGGCCCCTTCAGGGGTGACAAACAAAAGAAGTTAGAGGTGTGGATTCAGATGCAAAGCAATTTGATGATATGCTGATGACATATTCAATGTCGGAATAAATTTAGTTCCTTTGATTGTCGTCAGCATATCACTCATGTTAGACAGTGGATGTCTATCCACCCAAATAGCTTTGTTAAGATCACACAGATCTACACACAACAGTAAATTGCCATTAAGCTCTTTCGCCAATATGACCGGGGCCAACAATTCGGAAGCCTCAATATCTTCGATGATATCTTTCTCACACAATCTCTGCAGTTCCTTCCACAGAGGCTCACTCATGGCTAACAGCACAGTACGTGGATTGTACACCTTGGGACAAATTCCAAGCCCAAATCATTTTTAAACACATTCGGAAAATGTTTCCTGCCAAATAGTATCACACAGCATGTTTACATTAGATAACGCTCCTAACACCTGATCGGGATGATTGGGGTATAATTTTATTCGCAAGTCTCTTTGTTGCAGCCATCCCAGCAAGCATGACCGATTGTTGGCAATGTATACTTTAGAATTAATTTTAACACCTTGGAACTCCAAGGAGCCCTGAAAATACCCCACCAATTCAATCGGTTTGTTCCCATAGGCCAATAGCTTGTTGTCAAGATCACTTAAATTATGGCCTGGAAATTTATCAAGGTACTCTTTTCCTATCAACGTGTAACAAGCACCTGATTCAGCCATCACCCGCACCTCCACTCTATCAATCATGATGGTGAAAAAGGATGATCTTTATTCTTGAAAACCCCAACTTCACTCACCTGTAATAAAATTTCCCCAACAAGACTCTCTCCATTGCTCCGACCAAACACGATGAAAGAGCTCCTTGACTTTCAAAAGTTTCCACTCTTCCCTTTCCAGGCCCTAGCAAAGTATCCTTTCATTTTGCATCTCCTGCACCATTGACCAATGGTAGGACAACTGGGATCCATGTTATTGTGTCACTTCTACCCACACTTATAACACGTGAAGCTTCTCTGAATCACAAGACAGTTTTTCTGTGCAGAAACCAATGTTTCTTTTTTATCCGCAGACATTTTATACTTGTTCGCTTGTATGATGTTCACCCTTCCTAAATTACTTGACGCCATCTCTTTCAGATCTTCATTGTTGTTTTCCACCCTTCTTGCAATGTCTATAGCTTTTTGTGAAAGTTAGGTTTTCTGTGTTTAGACGTTTTTCCTGCGTGTGTTTGTCACACAGTTTTTGTACTATTTGATCATGTAACCTCTCATGTACGAAGCCTTTATAGTTGCAAGTAGATGCCAACAACTGCAAGGCTGCAATAAAGTTGTCTACAGATTCTACTAGTAGGTGAGCTTTTTTAAAGAATTTGAATCTTTCCACCACTTGATTCCTTTTCTTCCGTAGTTCAAATCCAGTTTTTGCTTTGATATTTCATATCATCACTGTCTGACTCCCGATCATCCTCTTCTGGCAAAGGTGGAAGATATTTAAAAATGCAACACCCTTCAGCTCCCAAACAATGCTTCCGCATGACCAGTTTGGGGAAGCAGTAAATATATCTCTGCCAACAGCCTCAACATATGTCCAAAAACCGTCCTTTCAATCTTCACACGGAGTGATGGGCTCTCCAGGAACACCGACAAAGGGTACAGGTGCCATCCTACCCTCCATGGCCAGGCTATTTAAGTCTGATCTGTTTTGTAGCTGAGAATGTCTTAAATGTCTTTATGTTTTATTCAGTTCACAAGGAGTATATACCGTTAATTTTTTTTCAGGAACCACACAAACATCAAACATCCATTGCTTCCTCAAAAATATCTGCTTCCCTACAACACTGTCTCTCTTAGTGGTGCTTTAAAATTGTAACTATGTGGTTACAAAGAGATCCTTTATTTCTAATATTTCCTGTACTCGAGGTTTCCTTTTTTTAACACTAGTAACATCACAGATTGATCTCTACGCAAAAAGCATAAGCTGGGATCTTACAGGTGCGTGTTGCAGTTGTTTTGGGTGTTTGTTCAGTTGCTAGGCAATGCATCTCTGTCAGCAGTTCCCACTGCATGTGACGAGTCAAGCGTTTCGCAGGCGCCAACTCTGGAGCCATGGCAAACCGTACTGGTGCGAGCCTGACCAACATTTATACTTGCTCGAGGGATGCTGAAAAAAGACACTTATTCTGATCTTGTGGAGGCCCCAGAATCACTTCCAACTGCACTCAGGCAATAGCGGGGTAGAAGTCTTGTGCATCGCAACACTGTCTTCTCGCACCACAGCTGCCGGCTCCAAGTGGATGCTCTCCTCTTTGCCTCCTCCTCCTCATCAGTGAAATGATCCATCGCCGTACGAGGGTAGGGGTGTAAAGTCTCTTATATTTTAGCTAATATTCAGTGAAACAAAGAAGGAGCTGCCGGCCAGCACCCAATAGCCATCCAACCACCAGCTCCCCCACGAGCCTGAGAACACTTTCCAACATTCTCCAGGGAATGTTGGACAGCAGTCTCAGACAGAAAATACAACAGGAAGAGCCTTTTATTCTGCTGATGAATGCCAAAAAAAGCCAAGCTCACTATGATTTAATTCGCAAATATGTTATGTTAAAATATTTGTAAAGCGCATGGCTGCCCCAGCAACAGGGCGTCCCAGTGCTACGTCTTGCAGAGTGAGTAGCAAAAAAGCTAGTGACTGGAGAATAACCATGTCTTGACCATTTTCCTAAAGATCCAATGGTCGGACGTACTGCGGGCAGCGAGAGGAATGGAGTTCCAAAGGGCAGGTGCCATTGCCCTAAATGAACGTCCACCCGCTCTTGCCCTGCACACCCGAGGTACTCGGGCCAGATGTAAATCCACAGAGCGCAAATCCCGTACAGGAAATAGTTGTGTTCTACTATGTAAAACCCAAACAGGCAATCAGGAAACAGCCAAAAAGGTCAGGATTGCAAAGCTGTATGCATAGTGCAGTAACTTTCACCTCTACAGCACCTCATCAAGCCCCATTACACTACCCCACTCAACAGGAGGAGGAGCCAAGATGGCGGATGGGACGTGATCCGCCTCAGCTCCGGAGCTCGGAACTGCCCGACGGTGTTTCCTCCGAGCGGGGGAGCCGAAAAACTATATGTGCCGCTTTGTGAAGGTGGCGTGAGGAAGAGGGTAGCCTGGTGCGGACTTTTGTTGCGGTGCTCTGCCATTTTTGCAGACTTGGTGTGGCGCGGCCCGAGGCATCGCATTGCTTCAGAAGCAAGATGGCACCGTAGCCGCCCCTCTAGCGCGATCCCGGCATGGCGGAGCCCCGCGACGGGAGCACAGGTGGTTGCGAGATCTGAGACAGCATGTGGACCCCCACTGCAGTAATCGGAGATGCTGCACCAGCCTCCGGCGCCTATACCGAGGGCCCCGGTGAGGGGAGAAAAGTACTGTCACGGTATTTAGCGCCGCAGCGTGGGACCGGCCCGACGCCTACAACGAGTTTAGAAGGTGAGCGAGGCACGGAGGCGCGCCTCACCGGGTCGGCTGGGACACTCCAGGGGGCACCTTATAATTTCAGCGCTCTATACTGGGGGCACAGTGAGACCTACTAATTCAAGGAAAGGTCAGGCCCGGGCTTGCCTGACTCTAAAATGGCGCCTAGTACAATATCTGCAATGTCGCTGTGGGGGTCGATAGAGGACTAAAGTCTGATGAGGATCAGGCTTCTATGCACAACTCCTCTTCAGCTTCACTCCCGCCAAGAGGATTCAAGGCAAGAACGATGGGTTGTCCCACAATTCTGCAGACTTTGGAATCTGTCCCTTCCACCTCTCCTCTCACCACTCTTGACCTGGGGGCGAGCTGGAGGACGAAGCGGACGGTGCTTCCCAGCAACACCAGGACCGGTGTTTTCGATGGAGCTATGACGAGGCCTACTGGGCGGATACCATAACTGTTTTTTACTTACTGCGGAGCCCGAATAACCTTGGCCGATGCCCGGTGGAGCTGTCCTATGCAGCTATAGAGGAGTTTGGCTCTGGTTCACCCCCTCAGCCGTCACCTACCCAGCCGGACATCTGACATTGTTTTCCTCGACTCCCCGTTATGTTTCCTTCCCTCCCCCGCCTCCTCCCTCCATGATTCTTTGGCTGCCTCCCCTTTTCCAGCCCTGTGTGGATCCGTTGAGTCAGCTACCTTGATTTGATTTTGTATATCCCGCCATTTTGGGATAATTGCTATCGGTGTCTGTGGGTCCTCCATCTTGGCGGTTTTGACCTATCGCCTGTTTGTCCTTTTGTCCTAGTCTACTCCCCCCCCTTGGCCTCCCACACCCCTCCTCTAGTATACAGTCTTTCACTTTGACTGCCTTGACTGCTTTGTTCCCCCTGTTGTACTTTTCCCTCTTGCCGGTCTGCCTGACTCTATCTGCATTCCTTACCCGTTTACCATTCCCCCTCTACCTTACCTTCCTTTCCCCATAAGTCGTGCGTCTTGGCTATTCTACACGCCAATACCTCATATTATTGGGTAATCTCATGTTTTTTGTTTTCTCCTATGTCTATGCTTGACTCCTGTAATTGATGTAATTATGTAACCTGTAACTCGCTGATCCTCATGTAAAGCGCTCTGATACCTCCGGGTCTAGCCAGCGCTATATAAAACTTTGCAAATAAAAAATAAAAAATAAAATAATACTGCATGCCACTCAACCATTAATGTACATCAATCAATGTCAGATTACATAACCTACCAGATCACACTTAGGGGCCGATTCCGATTCGGGCCGGAAATCTCTCCGACCGAGCCGGACCCGGAGAGATTTCTGACCGAATCGGACCCGTGCAGCCCGACCGAACGAGTACGATGCGTCCGTATGCTATCGGACTCGAGTCGGTCGGACTCCCATTGAAGTCAATGGGAGCCGGTCGTACAACGCGTACGCGGGCTCCCATTGCCTCAATGGGTGCGAGGCGAACAAGGGCGCCCCCTACAGCGGGTACGCGGTGAAGCGACTCGCGGCGTACACGCACAGGTAGGGGGGACCCATGGGTCCCCCCTGTGTGCGACTCGCGTGGCTACGCGTACAGGGGGTCCGACACGGACCCCGAAGTACGGCTCCGACTGCTCTTTCGAGCCGGACGGCGCGTGTCGGTCGGACTGCTCGCGGCGCGCATCGTACTTACCCGGCCGGGGAACGTCTCCATTGCGCGGTGCGAGTCGTTTCCGAGCGAGTCGGTCGGTGCGGGTAGACCCGGGAACGAGTCGGTCGGAGCGGTTGGGACGCCTGAACGAGTCGGTCGGCGATTTCGCATCGTACTCGCTCGTCCGGACGCGCGTACGAATCGGTCGGGAAATAGGGCTCCGAATCGGATCCGGTTAAGCCGAATCCAATTTGGAGCCCTACTGGCCGAGATCGGAATTGGCCCCAATGTGTTCAACACTACAAGTGGCCACAGGACACCACACACCAAACCTGCCCATATTACCCTTCTCCTCACACCAACACAAGGTACTAAAATGACATATCTCTACATCTACAACACAACTTCTCACCATAGAAAACACTTTGCCATTCCACATCAATACCTCACTACATGGAGTTTCACAAGATATCGATGCTTACATCTTTTATAGGGGTTTGGCACCTTCTGTGAAAGGACGTGCATGGGCGTGGTACCCATATCATAAAGGCACTGACCCAACATCTTAATTTACTCATCTTGGTTTTCTTCAAAGTTTTCAGTAAATTTCTTTGGAATTCACAAAGATTTCGTGTAGCAAACTTGGGAAGAGGCAACAGTCGCAGGTTCCATTGAATGTTCCTGAAAAACTTCACAGAGTAGCCATGATGTTAAGCAATTGGGGAATTGCTCACACCCAAAGAAAGGAGTAACACATCATCACAAGGTGTAGTCAACAGAAATAAATAACAAGAATGGCCCATTAAAGTTGCTTTGCTAAAGTCAACAAAAGTTGAGCTCATCTGGCTGCAACAAGTTATGAAATACTATTTTACCTGTTTATTCTTGCTCACAAGATGATGGTGGAAAAGAATCAGCATGGAAAACTAAACTGACCCTGTGAAGAACTCATCTACGGCCATGTTTGGGCAAAGTTCAGAAAAATGATATCTTGATTGCTTGTGGCTAAGAGAATTTGAATTATTTCTTAAGATAACAAAAAAAAAAATTTGAGCAAGAACCCAGAAGATGGCGTGCCCCAGAATATTCACAGAGAAAGAGTTATTATTATGAATTCCACGTTCAGCACTATTTTAACAATAACCAAATTAGGAGTCATATATAGTATAAATTGGTTTGATTTGTAGCACTATATTTGCAATGTGATTTAGCCATTATCGGTCTCGCCTTCTGTTCTACTTCTCTTCCTTTGTCTGTGTTGTTGTCCCATTCCACACACCTGCCCTCCTTCCCTTCAGTTGTTCATGGTGTTGACCCTTCCACCCTCCTGCCCTCCTTCCCTTCAGTTGTTCATGGTGTTGACCCTTCCACCCTCCCACCCTCCTTCCCTTCAGTTGTCCATGGTGTTGACCCTTCCACCCTCCTGCCCTCCTTCCCTTCAGTTGTTCATGGTGTTGGCCCTTCTACCCTCCCGCCCTCCTTCCCTTCAGTTGTTCATGGTGTTGTCCCATTCCACACACCTGCCCTCCTTCCCTTCAGTTGTTCATGGTGTTGACCCTTCCACCCTCCCACCCTCCTTCCCTTCAGTTGTCCATGGTGTTGACCCTTCCACCCTCCTGCCCTCCTTCCCTTCAGTTGTTCATGGTGTTGACCTTTCCACCCTTCTGCCCTCCTTCCCTTCAGTTGTTCATGGTGTTGACCCTTCCACCCTCCTGCCCTCCTTCCCTTCAGTTGTTCATGGTGTTGTCCCATTCCACACACCTGCCCTCCTTCCCTTCAGTTGTTCATGGTGTTTACCCTTCCACCCTCCCACCCTCCTTCCCTTCAGTTGTTCATGGTGTTGACCCTTCCACCCTCCCGCCCTCCTTCCCTTCAGTTGTTCATGGTGTTGACCCTTCCACCCTCCCGCCCTCCTTCCCTTGAGTTGTTCATGGTGTTGACCCTTCCACCCTCCCGCCCCCTCCCCTTCAGTTGTTCATGGTGTTGACCCTTCCACCCTCCTGCCCTCCTTCCCTTCAGTTGTTCATGGTGTTCACCCTTCCACACACCTGCCCTCCTTCCCTTCAGTTGTTCATGGTGTTGAGCCTTCCACCCTCCCGCCCTCCTTCCCTTCAGTTGTTCATGGTGTTGACCCTTCCACACACCTGCCCTCCTTCCCTTCAGTTGTTTATGGTGTTGACCCTTCCACCCTCCTGCCCTCCTTCCCTTCAGTTGTTCATGGTGTTGTCCCATTCCACACACCTGCCCTCCTTCTCTTCAGTTGTTCATGATGTTGACCCTTCCACCCTCCTGCCCTCCTTCCCTTCAGTTGTTCATGGTGTTGGCCCTTCTACCCTCCCGCCCTCCTTCCCTTCAGTTGTTCATGGTGTTGAACCCTCCACCCTCCTGCCCTCCTTCCCTTCAGTTGTTCATGGTGTTGACCCTTCCACCCTCCCGCCCTCCTTCCCTTCAGTTGTTCATGGTGTTGACCCTTCCACCCTCCTGCCCTCCTTCCCTTCAGTTGTTCATGGTGTTGTCCCATTCCACACACCTGCCCTCCTTCCCTTCAGTTGTTCATGGTGTTAACCCTTCCACCCTCCCGCCCTCCTTCCCTTCAGTTGTTCATGGTGTTGACCCTTCCACCCTCCTGCCCTCCTTCCCTTCAGTTGTTCATGGTGTTGACCCTTCCACCCTCCCGCCCTCCTTCCCTTCAGTTGTTCATGGTGTTGACCCTTCCGACCTCCTGCCCTCCTTCCCTTCAGTTGTTCATGGTGTTGTCCCATTCTACACATCTGCCCTCCTTCCCTTCAGTTGTTCATGGTGTTGACCCTTCCACCCTCCTGCCCTCCTTCCCTTCAGTTGTTCATGGTGTTGGCCCTTCCACCCTCCTGCTCTCCTTCCCTTAAGTTGTTCATGGTGTTGACCCTTCCACCCTCCTGCCCTCCTTCCCTTCAGTTGTTCATGGTGTTGTCCCATTCCACACACCTGCCCTCCTTCCCTTCAGCTGGTCATGGTGTTGACCCTTCCACCCTCCCGCCCTCCTTCCCTTCAGTTGTTCATGGTGTTGACCCTTCCACCCTCCTGCCCTCCTTCCCTCCTTCCCTTCAGTTGTTCATGGTGTTGTCCCATTCCACACACCTGCCCTCCTTCCCTTCAGTTGTTCATGGTGTTGACCCTTCCACCCTCCCGCCCTCCTTCCCTTCAGTTGTTCATGGTGTTGACCCTTCCACCCTCCCGCCCTCCTTCCCTTCAGTTGTTCATGGTGTTGACCCTTCCACCCTCCTGCCCTCCTTCCCTTCATTTGTTCATGGTGTTGACCCTTCCACCCTTCCGCCTTCCTTCCCTTGAGTTGTTCATGGTGTTGACCCTTCCACCCTCTTGCCCTCCTTCCCTTCAGTTGTTCATGGTGTTGACCCTTCCACCCTCCTTCCCTTCAGTTGTTCATGGTGTTGACCCTTCCACCCTCCTGCCCTCCTTCCCTTCAGTTGTTCATTGTGTTGTCCCATTCCACACACCTGCCCTCCTTCCCTTCAGTTGTTCATGGTGTTGACCCTTCCACCCTCCCGCCCTCCTTCCCTTACATTGTCTTTGGTGTTGCCGCCTTTCAGCCACCTGCCCGCCTTCTCTTATGTGGTCCGTGGTGTTGCCCCCTGCCAAAGTCCTATGCTTCTTCCCTTAAATTGTTCGTGGTGTTGCCCCCTCCTAGCCCACCTACCTACCTTCCTTCCCTTACATTGTCTTTGGTGTTGCCCCCTCCCAACAAACTATCCTCCTTCCCTTAAATTGGGCAAGAAGTTGCACCCTCTCACCCACCTGCCCTCCTTCCCTTTCTTTGTTCGTGGTGTGCCCCCTGCCACCTACCCGCCCTCTTTCCATGCCATTGTCTGTGGTACTGCCACCTTCCAGCCGTCCTCCACTGCCTGTGTTGCCCTCCCTACATTGTCCTTGTTGACCCTATCACCTGCCATAACAAAACAAAAGCACTGTGATAGCGACAGTGCTTGCTACGTCACCGCTTTTTTTCCCATTCCCTCTGTTGTCCGGGTTGACTCCACACACCCTCACTCCTTTCGTCTTGCCTCCCGCACCGCCCTCCCTCCTGCGAGCAATAAAAGATTAGCAATATGACCTAGCCAGCATTGGCCATGTCATAGCATTTTCTAAACTTTCAGCCATGCAGCTCAGCAGCTGCACTCCTGTATGCTAAAACATTGACAAAACATATACCATACATAAGCGAGACCCATTGGCTTTGCCAATGCTTATTTTTTTTACTTTGCACTAGACTGGCACAGAGCATAGGAGTCATCCTGCCTCATTACTATTCATGATTAACTGGAATACGACCTGAGTAATCACCAGTGTCTGAGTCAAGCATTCCACCCATCATTTTTTTGCTTTTCTCATCAATATTCTTGAGGTAGAATTTCTAAATGAATGGCTTTGAATGCAGAGATGCAGGCCTGCAAGTTACAGCAGACTTCCAGCTCTGCATTCGCAAATGACGGCACAGTGCGCAACAAAAAAAAGGTGAACATGCAGTGTCCGCTTAATGTCACTTCTGAAATCTCCTGCTGTCACTCTCAGAGAAGAAGCTGCCTCTCACAAACAGCTTCCACTTTTCAGCAGTCGGTGACGTTTCAAGGCTTTGCGACTAGTAGCAGTTGTAAGCCGCTGATAGATACATTTTCGCAACTAATAAGGAGTAGAATTATTCACATAGCAGTTCAAGAATCACATTCTCACTTCGGTGCATTCAGATATGGATTTTTGGATCCCAAAATGTTCCAATTTTCACAAGATAGGCTTCATGATTGGAAAACCCTTTTGTATATTTGATCCCATTTTCAGTAATGACCATGTAGTATGGTCGGATCACTGACAGAATATCGACAGCACAAATGTCGAGCTACAAAAATATCGGTGTCCAAAATATCTAAGTCCTTTTCTCACAATGGTAAGTACAAAAATATCGATAAAAAAATATCGTTGTTTAAAATATCGTTTTTTTTAAATGTTTAAAAAATAGTGTAAAATAATGCAAATAATACATATATTGAAAAAAAAAGATAGTTAGAATTATTAAAAAATGTTTAAAATGATAAGTAATAAATATAATGTAAAAATAAATTATACATACATATATAAAATATAATATATATATTAACTTAATATAACTAATAAATAACGATTTTAATAAATTATATAATATTAAAAACATATTAAAAATTATAAATACATATATATACATACACCAATAAATTAAAAATAAAATTAAAATATATATATAATAAATTAAAATATTAAAATATTTATATTTTTTTACAATTTCATTTGACACTTCATTAACTGCAACAGTAGTGAAAGTGTTGGATAGCGTAGGGGTTAAATGTACTATTCCCACTCCAGAGAGTGCAACAATAGGGAAAGTGTTGGATTGCGTAGGGGTAAAAATTACTATTCCCACTCCAGGGAGTGCAACAGTAGGGAAAGTGTTGGATTGCGTAGGGGTAAAAATTACTATTCCCACTCCAGGGAGTGCAACAGTAGGGAAAGTGTTGGATAGCGGAGGGGAATAATTTACTATTCCCACTCCAGGGAGTGCAACAGTAAGGAAAGTGTTGGATAGCGTAGGGGTAAAAATTACTATTCCCACTCCAGGGAGTGCAACAGTAGGGAAAGTGTTGGGTAGTGGAGGGGAATAATTTACTATTCCCACTCCAGGGAGTGCAACAGTAGGGAAAGTGTTGGATAGCGGAAGGGTAACAATTACTATTCCCACTCCAGCGAGTGCAACAGTAGGGAAAGTGTTAGATAGCGGAGGGGATAAAAATAATATTCCCACTCCAACGAGTTCAACAGTAGGGAAAGTGTTGGATAGCGGAGGGGTAACAATTACTATTCCCACTCCAGCGAGTGCAACAGTAGGGAAAGTGTTGGATAGCGGAGGGGTAACAATTACTATTCCCACTCCAGCAAGTGCAACAGTAGGGAAAGTGTTGGATAGCGGAGGGGTAACAATTACTATTCCCACTCCAGCGAGTGCAACAGTAGGGAAAGTGTTGGATAGCGGAGGGGATAAAAATAATATTCCCACTCCAACGAGTTCAACAGTAGGGAAAGTGTTGGATAGCGTAGGGGTAAAATTTACTATTCCCACTCCAGCAGGTAAAACAGTAGGGAAAGTGTTGGATAGCGGAGGGGAATAATTTACTATTCCCACTCCAGGGATTGCAACAGTAGGGAAAGTGTTGGATAGCGGAGGGGAATAATTTACTATTCCCACTCCAGCAAAATATTTAACATTAATTAACAAACAATTAATTAATTCTAAATAACTTACCTGCCACCATATTCCCCTATAAATAACACCATAACTGTTGTAAAACATAACACAATTAACATAATTAACAATTAATTAATAATAATTAACAAACAATTTAAAAACAATCAATAATAAATTATTTCACACAAATAACACTAAAAAACAACAGAAAACAAATTTGATAAAATACATTTTAATAAATATATTAAAATTAAATTAGTTTCCTGCCTACTCCCCTATCAACCCACAACCCACTTTTAAAAAAATAACACAAATAACATAATTAATAATTAATAATTAATTATTAATAACCAATAAATAAAAAGAATACATTATTTACCAAACTTAATATAAAATATTAAATACATAAATATTAAATATTAAAAAATATATATTAATTAATTATTATTAAAATACTTCCCACCCTACTCCCCTATAAACCCACAACCCGCTCCTAAAAAAATGACACAATTAACATATATACCAATTAATTATTAATAATTAACAACTAATTAATAACTAATTAATAACAACTTAGGGGTCTATTAGGATGGCGGTCGGAAAAACATTCCGACTGCCGTGCTAGCGGGAAA
Source organism: Calotriton arnoldi (assembly GCA_963921515.1). Lineage (NCBI taxonomy): Eukaryota > Metazoa > Chordata > Amphibia > Caudata > Salamandridae > Calotriton > Calotriton arnoldi. The sequence continues at coordinate 475,711 of CAWUFW010011710.1, forward strand.
CTTCCGCCCGCAGGTACCGGGGCAAAACCGCCGGCCAGATTAGGATGCACCGCCAGAAACTTCCTACCGCGGCGGTCGGATTCCAGGAATCAGTGCCGGAAAAGCTGAAAATCCGTCCGCGGTGGTCGGATTTGCTGCGGAAAGGCCAAAGACCGCCGTTTCCCCAGCGGTCTGGAACACATGGAACTATCCGCAGTATTGCCACCGCCATCCTCGAATGGCCGGATTCTCCGCAGCGGTGTGGTGGGCTGTATGAGGCATCGTGATTTGACCGGCGGTCCTGACCGCATTCCACACGGCGGTACCTCCCATGTGGCTCCGTCCGCTACTGGTGCGGACGGAGATTTTCAGCGGAACCCAGAACACTGCAGCGGACGGGAAATGGGCTATCTATGCCCATCATAATACGGCGGACGCAAAGACCGCCGATGGAGTGCGGAAAAGGGCATTTTCCGCCAGCACGGCGGATGTGCCTCCGCCCGCCATCGTAATAGGCCCCTTAATTACCACAATTAACAATATAAAATCTTAAATACTTAGGGGTCGATTAGCTGCAAAAGGGACCAGCCCGCCATAGGTGCGGCGGTCCCGCCATACGAATTGCGATGCGCCCGCCACACTGGCGGGCGGATCCTGTATATTTTACATTGCGGCGGCGGTGCTGCAAGCAGCACCCGCCGCACTGTAAAATATACATGTCGTGCTTTTACATGCACAACGTGACAGGCACCGCACGGTGCCTGCCACATTGTACATGCAAATGCAGGGGGGTACCATAGGTACCCCCCATGTGCACCCCCCACCCCCCCAACTATATGGGGGCCCGCTACGGGCCCCCAACAGCAGGAACCGCCAGCCTTTCCATGGCGGCAATGCAGCCATGGAAAGGCTGCTCTCACCCTGCATCGTAATATGGATGGCGGTGTCTTCCAGACACCGCCACCATATTCAACACGTTTTCCGCCGGTCGACGAGTCGACCGGCGGAAAAGCGGCGGGCGGTCTTTCCGTCCGCCACAGACCCCCCAGCCATCATGATATGGCGGGGGGTCTTTGCGGGGGGTGTTTGCTGTCTGGATGGTGGGCGGCCCGGCGGGGGCGATCCGCCCGCCATCGTAATCGGCCCCAAAATTATTAAGTAACAAAAAAATATTAATTAATTAATTATAATTAAATTACTTCCCACCCTATTCCCCTATAAACCCACAACCCGCTCCCAAAAAAATAACACAATTAAGATATGTACCAAATATTTATTAACAACCAATTAATAACTAATTAATAATGAATTGATTAACACAATTAATAATATAAAATATTAAATACCTAAATATTAATTATTAAAAATTATTAATTAATTAATTATAATTAAATTACTTCCCACCCTATTCCCCTATAAACCCACAACCCGCTACGGAACAAAAACACAAAATTTAATTTAAAAAATAATAACTTCTAAAAATTATTATTAAATTGATTATAATTAAATTACTTCCCACCCTATTCCCCTATAAACCCACAACCCGCTACAGAACTAAAACGCAAAATTTACTTAAAAAAATTAGTAACTTCTAAAAATGTAACACATATATTCAAAAACAAATGCAATACTTCCACACAAAAAATAGAACACATACATTAAAAATACACACTAAAATACATAACACTAAATAAAACAACAATATTTTTAACAACGATATTTTAGCAAACGATATTAATTACTTCGATATTTGGGAAAACGATATTACTTACCTTCAACTCGATATTCTTGACAATGATATTCTGACTGTAGATATTTTTGTATGTCGATATTTTGGACTTGATATTAGTGTTAGTCGATATTTGCAACTCGATATTATGTCTGTTTACCAATCCTAATGTGACTAAAGCAATACAAAAAGAATTTGCATTTTTAAATGACACAACCGGCTTCACAGAATCAAAAATATTGGAATTTTGTGAAGGTAAAATCCATTATGCTTTTGAAACAAATCATATACTTTCCATTTTATTTTAGTTAAAGGTTTAGGTAGAAACATGGATTTCCCCAAGGGATAGCACAAGGGTATCCATTAAGCAATTTTGTGGCCATGCTGAAACAAACATTTTCAAGACATTTTCCCACCTAAATACACACCTCTACCATTCACAAATGCTTGAGTAAATATAAAAATTGGGTGTAGAAAATCCCCAAACACTACCACTAGCTAGCGGTTTCTTTGCATCTGAGCGGCTAAAGCCCCTGTGGACTCCATTTGCTCTTTATCTGTGATTCAACCAAGGGGCACGGCTGTATTAGTTTGCTTGCACTATGCACTGGAAACTGATTCTGTTGGAGTTGGGTCTCTTATGTTCTGGGTCTTCTTTATTTACCCAAGATTACATGGTTTTATGCTAAACTCTGAAGCTATGGGTACTACCAGTGATGAAGGCAAGATGCGGCCCTTCACAGAGTGCATTGTAAAGGTTGACCTGCCATGAGACCTCCTCCTTACAATCTTATAGGCAAGCAAACATGACTTCAGATCAATTTTAGGTGACAGGCCTGAATCCACTGACTCATGTGAACTACGTTTTTTAAGCCTTTGGTATAGTGGCAAAATCAGTTCTTAATTTGTGTGGTTGGTAACACTTATTTTTGAAGACCCAGACTTATTTTTTGTTATCAGTCTTTGACAGAGAGAGAAAGGCAGAAAATGGAAAAAGAAGGAGGAGGAATATTCTAAAACCACCACTGCTAGAAGAATGCAATTCCCCAAATCCCCAGTGACAGAGTCTTCATGCAATGAGGCAATATGGGACTTCGATTTCTCAAAATTGAACAGAGCTATATGGCAGAAACGTGTTTATAATTCAAACAATGTCTGAAGTAGATTGTTAAAACAAGTTTTAATTTACGTATGTAATTTCACCATTTACAGTACCCTAATTGGTGGTGTATCAAATAAAATACATGGTTTGCTCAATCAATCAAGGATTTTTAAAGTGTGGCAAATCACCTGTGAGGGTCTCGAGGCCTCAAGGCACTAGGGTTGCTCACTGCTTCGTGGTGGTCTGCTCATTCGAACAGTCTGGTCTTGAGCCCTACTTGAATTACTGAGGCGTTGGGGAAGTTCGTTCCAAGCTTTGGTCGCCAGGTGTGACAAGGCGCGTCCTCCGCTTTTGCCTCGGCAGATCCGGGGGGGGTGGAGTGTCTGCAAGGAAGAGGGAGGCGGATTGTAGGTGTCTGGTCAGTTGGTTTAAGGTCATGCATTTGTTGATGTATGGCGGTCTTTCAGTGTTTACATTTCTGAGTCTAACAACTTTACTAAATGCGATCTCCAACGTTATGCCCCATATGTGGAAGGTTCCACAAGTGCTCTTCATCATCAGGGGGTCACCCTCGTTGTAAACAAGCAATCTAAAATAAGCAGAAAGAGTGATTTATCCTCTTGAATCCTATCAGTTCAAAGTGTAACACACTAATTCCCACCCTTTTAAACTGCGGACAATACACTTTTCTGTCCACGATCTTTGCAAGAAAAGGGAACTTTAAAGGGTCAAGCTCCTTTTTCCATGTCTCAGCGTGGCTCAAGTGATTAAAGTATTCCACACCGAGCCAAGTCGTCACTGGCCTGTAGACAAGATGATACCACATTCAATATGGTGAAGAGCCCTTGAGGAGCCTTCCACATATGGGACATATTGTTGAATGTCTTAAAATTTCAGATGATCAAATATTGGACTAGAGCTACACATGATGGTTATTTTTTGTCGAGGATAAGGACGACTCATGTGTTGGTGGTTAAGCACAAGCGATTCTACTTCTTTAAAACACCTTGGGGCCGATTCCGATTCGGGCCGGAAAACGTACCGACCGACTCGGTGCGGGAATTTATTCCGACCGACACGAACCGGCGCCGTCCGACCCGGGTAGTACAATGAAATGCATGTGAAACCAGACCGACTCGGACGGAACACAAAACGAACGACCGAGCCGGACGGAAACAAGCCATCCGGCCGGGAAAACACTCGAAACTAACCGACCGACACGCACCCGGATAGCGACCGAACGAAACGTACCCGCGAACTCCGACCCGCGTAGTACGATGCCATGCGTGCGAAACACGACCGACTCGCACGGAGCACAAGCCGTACGACCACACGCACACAAAACCCAGCCGAATCAACCCAATACCCCGCGACCGACACGTACGCCGCACATGAAACCAACCTGAAACACAGCGGGAACGAGTCGGACAACATCGCATCAGACAACAGCAGCGTCAGACTCGGACACAAGAACGACTCCTACATGCCCACAAAGCACCAAGGGAAAAAAGTCACAAAAAAAAGGCCAAACAAGCTACCACAAAGCCAATAAATACTGGGGGTGGGGGAAAAAATGGAACAAGGACACACCCCCAACCCCACCTACATAAAGGCCACAAATCCCTACCATGAGCCTTTGCAAATTCCACAGACCTGCCAGCAAACAACACCATCACACAGCAACCACAGACACACTCACAGCTCATGCATCACACAAGCCACACACCATTACCACACTCACAAATAGCACCCTCACACACACCCAGCTAAACCCACACTCACACACCCCCACTTGCACACACACACATCAATCACCACCACCACCCATCACCATGCCCCCAAAGAAGAACCACAAGTTCCTAGATTGTGAATTGGAAGTCCTGGTAGACGAGATACTCAGGGTAGAGCCACAGTTGTTTGGTACATTGGTACAACAGACCCCCATGTCGCAGAAAACCAAGATGTGGGCGAGGATTGTCGACAGGGTGAATGCACAATCACCATGTTTGCGCACAAAGGAAGACATCCAGAACAGGTGGTATGATGTGCGCAGGAGGGTCCAGGACCTACTCAAAAGGACTACATCATCAGCCAGCGCACCGGCAGTGGCCCTCCTGCAAAACCAATATACCTCAGGCCCTGGGAGGAGAAGGTGCGGGCCATCCTACCACCAGTGAGCGTATATGGACTAACAGACATCCCAGAGCCTGGTGAGTACACAACTTATATACACAATATGGTGTGACAATACACACACAGCATCCTCAAAGGGATAGGCAAACCATGCACCCTCACCAAATACACAGCAAACAAAACATACTCATCCCAAGATGTGAATGCCAGTCAGACAAACACAATACCTGCCATCTCATGGTGACATCTAACTGTGTCATGACATCTACAAACCTAACAACAAATACAGCAAGGCAGTGGCACAAATAGAACCAACAAACACTCACAGATATATTGACATCACTAGAACACCACCTCACAGGGAAGATCACTGAAAGGAAGGAATTCTGTGTATGCTGGTAAAGTCAGTGTAGCCAATAGCATCATGGGAGTTGGAGTCATAGATATTGCTCAGCCTCACAATTGGCCCATCAACACCACCCTGAACTATGCTCACATCACAGGGAGTGGAAAAGGACTCACAAGATGGCTGACACTGGGTACTGCTGGGGGGAGCACAAGGCCCTGCAGGCAACTGTGCATCAACCAACAGCAGGACACCACTGACTGACATCCTGAAAGACAACTTGCACTCCCTGCAATGGAAGCATGTTCCATGGTGGGATATCTGGCTGGGTGGGAAGGAGGACTCACAGCACTGACCATAGTCACAAGCACCTCCCCTCACACACCCCCCAACACTAACTCCACAGAACCCACCTGGGAGAATGCAATGCCTCACATTCTAACTCAAGATCCCACAAAGACCAACCAGCCGGGCTCATACTGTGTGAAGCACAGGGACACTCTTGGGACTGGTAGCCAAACAACCGCAAGGAGAACACTCTCAGCCAACCTGTCAGCACAGGCACCCCACCCCACAGGGAAGCAGAGTCAAAAGGAAGGAAGGATGGCCATGCTGGGAAGGGGGTGGAGGCAATAGCATGATGGGAGTGGTAGTCACAGATGTTGCTCAGCCTCACAATTGGCCCATCAACACCACCCTGAACCATGCTCACATCACAGGGAGTGGAAAAGGACTCACAAGATGGCTGACACTGGGTTTTGCTGGGGGGAGCACAAGGCCCTGCAGGCAACTGTGCAACAACCAACAGCAGGACACCACTGACTGACATCCTGAAAGACAACTTGCACTCCCTGCAATGGAAGCATGTTCCATGGTGGGATATCTGGCTGGGTGGGAAGGAGGACTCACAGCACTGACCATAGTCACAAGCACCTCCCCTCACACACACCCCAACACTAACTCCACAGAACCCACCTGGGAGAATGCAATGCCTCACATTCTAACTCAAGATCCCACAAAGACCAACCAGCCGGGCTCATACTGTGTGAAGCACAGGGACACTCTTGGGACTGGTAGCCAAACAACCGCAAGGAGAACACTCTCAGCCAACCTGTCAGCACAGGCAACCCACCCCACAGGGAAGCAGAGTCAAAAGGAAGGAAGGATGGGCATGCTGGGAAGGGGGGTGGAGGCAATAGCATGATGGGAGAGGTATTCACAGATGTTGCTCAGCCTCACAATTGGCCCATCAACACCACCCTGAACCATGCTCACATCACAGGGAGTGGAAAAGGACTCACAAGATGGCTGACACTGGGCACTGCTGGGGGAGCACAAGGCCCTGCAGGCAACTGTGCAACAACCAACAGCAGGACACCACTGACTGACATCCTGAAAGACAACTTGCACTCCCTGCAATGGAAGCATGTTCCATGGTGGGATATCTGGCTGGGTGGGAAGGAGGACTCACAGCACTGACCATAGTCACAAGCACCTCCCCTCACACACCCCCAACACTAACTCCACAGAACCCACCTGGGAGAATGCAATGCCTCACATTCTAACTCAAGATCCCACAAAGACCAACCAGCCGGGCTCATACTGTGTGAAGCACAGGGACACTCTTGGGACTGGTAGCCAAACAACCGCAAGGAGAACACTCTCAGCCAACCTGTCAGCACAGGCACCCCACCCCACAGGGAAGCAGAGTCAAAAGGAAGGAAGGATGGCCATGCTGGGAAGGGGGTGGAGGCAATAGCATGATGGGAGTGGTAGTCACAGATGTTGCTCAGCCTCACAATTGGCCAATCAACACCACCCTGAACCATGCTCACATCACAGGGAGTGGAAAAGGACTCACAAGATGGCTGACACAGGGCACTGCTGGGGGAACACAAGGCCCTGCAGGCAACTGTGCAACAACCAACAGCAGGACACCACTGACTGACATCCTGAAAGACAACTTGCACCCCCTGCAATGGAAGCATGTTCCATGGTGGGATATTTGGGCTGGGGGGAGAAGTCGGCCCGGATGGCAACCAAATACCACCAATGCTGGTCAGGCACACACTCAACATTCACATTGACATGCCACAGGTTGGCAGGACAATGTGCTACACCAATATCACTCACTGACTGTCATAACTGAGTAGAATGCAATGTCCAGGGCCGCATCCAGAGGTACAGTCACAACTGTCCGGTGTTTTAACAATTGATGCCTGTAGAAACATACCATACAATCTGTGTCTCTCCCCAAAACAGGTGAAGATGGGGACTCAGCAGCAGATGAGGAGGAGTCCCTGTCCCAGGCTCCGGGGGACACAGAGCTCACTGGTGTGGATCAGCCTCTGCACTCCTCGGATGGCCAACAACAAGCTGGACCCTCCGGTGCCAGTCATCATGCAGCACCAGCAGGACCAACATCTGCACCCCCTGCACCCACCCCTCCAACAACTGCCAACACACAGGCCACCCCTGCCAACACGGACACACCAAGGAGCACAGGTGACAACAGCGCAGGGACCCAGGACCAAACTGGAGCCGCTGCCATCGAGCCCACTAACAACACCCAAGTGGGCACACGGTCACCTGTGCGTGGCACCGCAGGCCCTGCACGTGTTGCCAGGGGTGGTGGGAGGGGTGGTAGACACAGGTCGCTATTTGCAGAGGGGTCAGGACTGCGTGATGACCCACAACTGGCACGCATTGCAGATGCGTACCAGACCAGCACCGGAGAGGTCACCCAGGTAGTGGGGATCCTCAAGGACATACAACAGCAGCATGCTGCCAATCATGCCCGCTTGGACTCCCACATGTCCCGTGTCGAGACACACATGTCTCGCATGGAGTCCAAGTGGGACACATTGCAAGAACTCACAGCGGTGCATAGGGACATACTGACATGCCTACGCCAGATCAGCACCAACATGGCCTCACCTCCCTGTGCGCCCACAACATCTGTTGCCACTACATCCGCAGCCACAGGGAGGGAGGAGGACTCTGGTGGAGAGTACCCTGCACCGCGGCAGCCTGCACCTGAGGATCCCCCCCCCAAGAAGAGGGGCCGTCCGAGGAGGCCAAACTGAGAGGCCGATGGCCAGCTACATCCCCCAGGAAGCCAACACCTGTTCTGGAAGTTTTCCTCTGTGTGCAAACTGCTCGCCCTGTCGATGGCAACCCAACTCACCCACATGACATGGGGAGCTCTAGTTGTACAAATCCATCAGATGACTGTGGACTATACCCTGGACATTCCATCTACCAGGACTTCCAATTCACATGGGAACTTTGGATTCCAATTGCTATGTACAGCATCCACCATCCTGTGCACCATCCCCACACCTTTTGTAAATAAACACACCAAAAAACCATATCTGCCTCTGTTGTGATTCCAACGTGGTCTCTGTCATGGAGATGGTGATCAGAAATATGACACTGTGCATGCTGACTGCTACAGCAAGTCCAACACCGTCATGGCAGTCATGGCGACGTGACACATATGAGGGAGACACACCACTAGGGCCACACAACACATACACACCAGGGCCATATGACTCATCCCCTACACTGATGTTGCCTGGAAATACAGTGCAATGCACAGACACCACACATATTCACAGTCTGTGTCAACTACAACACAGGTGCAGTAAGCAAATGTCACTCAGATGTGTGACTATGGACAACGCACACCCCAAAATGTAGAACAGGTTTATTACACATTTGCTACATGTTGTTTCCACTACAAATGCAAGCTAATCCCACCTGGCTGTGGCCACAAAGTCAAACAATGCAGAAGATAGAAAGTCCAGGGGTGTGTGGCACGTCACCTGTAGGGGAACAACTGCTGCCACCTTGGAAGTTGAATCATTGATTCGGGGGATCCAAGTTGTTCTAACAACTCCAGCAGCACCCTGTGAAGGACAGACATGACACACACTCAAAAGCACATAAGAACAGCACAGAATGGCAATACTCATGTCTAATACCTGTCACAAGTTAAATACACAAAAGCAAGTTAGCATGTCTACACTGTTGGCAAGTACAGACCACCTGCAAGGACACATCTCCGCATGCATCCAGTCAAGTTGCACATGGCCACACTCAAACAGCACCAGAGCACCACACACACATATCATGCAAATCAAATTCATTGATAGTACAACACTCTGGATACTCACATTCAGCTGAAGAAGTTGGTGATGAGCTGTGTGCGGACATCACCATCACCATCATCATCATCATCACTGGCATCGTGGCCCAGGCCTGGATCCTCCACAGGTGGCGGATGTTGGTCATCGTCATCCAGGATGAGAGGCAACTCCTTCCGCACTGCCAGGTTGTGGAGCATGCAGCAGACGATGATAATCTTGCACACCTTTGCTGGGGCATATGGGAGGGCGCCTCCTGTCTTGTCCAGGCAGCGGAAGCGGCTCTTCAGGAGACCAAAGGTCCGCTCAATCACCCTCCTGGTCCGACCATGTGCCTCATTGTAGCGCATCTGGGCTGGTGTCACAGGGTTCCTGAGGGGTGTCAGCAACCACGGCATGTTGGGGTATCCCGAATCACCTACAGACAGACAATTGCACATTAGCCAACATTGAAAAGTGTGCGGAAAGCAACATAGCACAACACACACAATGGTACAAAGTCAGTACACACCGATAAGCCAAGCACGCTGGTTCGGCATCTGTGACATCATCCTCGGGATGCGACTACTCCTCATCGCGTAGGCATCGTGTGCAGAACCGGGGAAACGGGCACACACATGTGTGATGGTCATGTTTGCAAGACATACCACCAGAGCATTGACAGAATGGTAATGTTTCCTGTTCCTGTATGCCTGCTCATGTGCCTGTGGTGGTACCAAAGCCACATGTGTCCCATAAATGGAGCCAATGACATGTGGCATCCTCCCCAGGGCATAGAAGTCACTCTTGACGTCAGTGAGTCGGTGACGTTGCGGGAAATAGATGAACTGGTTAAGGCATCTCAACATCGCCACCAAAACATCGCGTAGCACACGGCTGAACATAGTCTGTGACATACCACCAGTAGATGCCACAGTGTGTTGAAAGGTACCGGTGGCAAAGAAGTGTAGGGCTGCCATCACCTTCACCTTGGGGGTCAGCGCTGTCGGATACGGCCGGCCAGACTGCAAATGTGGGTCCAACCGCACTGCCAAATCCTCAATCAGCTGCCTGGTGAAGCGGTACCGTCGGATGCTGTCACGTTCCACCATCGTTGCCAGGTCTGGGAATGGTCGATGGACAGCAGGAGCCCTGCAGTGCAGAGGTGAAGAAGTCAAGATTGTCAGTCACCCCACATATGTGCCATTCACCATACTGTAGTTCACATGCTACATCATCAGCAAACACTAGTACTTGATGTGTGTCTCGTTCTGTTTGGACACATATGGCACCCACATGGACATCATGTAACATCTCTGTTCAACATGTGTGGACAACAGGTCCCAGGGTGTGCTATGTGAAACCATTTGGCTGTGTCACAGTACCCATTTACTGCACTCACATTCCACACACATACCACAGTGACCTCTGGACAGATGCGCCACAGGCATCTCAACTCATTGACTGGTAGATTCCCAGGTGTTGGGAGTGCGGAGTTGAATTGCACTTTAGCTCACCTTGACGAATGTGTGACTACAGGGAGCTATTCGCACCCCTCCGCCAGTTCAAGTTTGACTTATTAGTAAACTCGGTTCCTCATGGAGAGCAAAGGGCTCTACCATGCTCTATTCCAGAGCTTGCACTGAACATGGTGCTTTGTTTCCTTACCCCTGGATTCTAAGGAGGTAGGGACAGCAGCCTCTTTTGGGATTGATCAGGTGGAAGTCCTGAAGAAAGCCGGGGTATTAGCACTTGCCGGCTGAAACATGTCGACATCTTAGCAGAGTGGAGGGGTAGGGCTTTGATAATGAGTAGCCATTACCACCATCCACGGGTCTGGTTAGGACCATTTCTTGCACCTGGACAGTGTACCCATTATTAAAGGTATAGCAGGGATACACTGTTACCAGTTTTACCAATTTATTCTGCCACTACATTTTTTCACTTTTTGATCCCACACTATTTCTTTAATTTTTTTATGTTGTTTGTCTTCCCCTCCCTATTGCTCCACCTCCAGCGTTGGCTAGCGCGGAGGTGTGTTAGCAGGCCCTATGATGAAGCATGACACAGTTCGCTGTGTGTGAGGGCAGTTTTACATACACAGTGTGTGCCCTGTTTTATTTCTCTCCTCTCTTTACCCATTCTGTGAGTTTTTTAATACAGTCCCTTTTCTTTGTTGTGTGAATTAATGCTTTGTAGGAGGGCGATTTGGGACTGCTTTCCTCTTACCTCTTTTTCTGTGGTTTTTTAGATTCCCAGGGAGTCTGTCTTGCCACATGGACACTGGCATGACATGGCGTATCATGTACACGTCAGAAAAATCAAACATGACTCCCACAGGTAGTGCCCCCTGTAGCCTCTGCAGGACAGACATGGACGTCAGTGACACACACACACAACATCTAAGTCCATGCACAAACAACGTGGATGTGGAGACTGTCTCCCATTGTGCACATGGAGTCAGACATGTGAAACACAACATGCACACAGACTGCGGAGGGACATGACTATTGTGGCAATGGGCCACCCTGTGATGTACATGCTTTCCCACATGAGCCTTGGGCTATGTGACATGTCATACATATACACAACCTGGAAATGTGACCATGCAACATGCTCCAAAAATGAACAGTTGCACATCCCAGTGGTCATGTGCATGACACACAAAGGACCCTGTCCCCATTAACATGTGCACAGCCTGGGTGTGTCTGCCCCCAAGTGCCAGCCCAAAAACAACATGTACACACCCATACACAGATACACAGATAAGGTCATGCTGCCACACATGCCTTAGATACAGTGTGGACTGGGTGTGGTGTAGTAGGTGTGCCCCAGAGTCCCTGGAAAGTATATGTGGCTGGCATAGGTTCACCATTGACCAGCATGGTGACACATGCGTGTGACCTGTACAGGGACGCGTTGTACAGCAATGGTCCGATCGGTGTGCCCGCTCGGACCATTGCATTGAATGTGAGCGGGTACGCGTTGTATCGCGGGTACGTGTTGTACAGCAATGGTCCGATCGGTGTGCCCGCTCGGACCATTGCATTGAATGTGAGCGGGTACGCGTTGTATCGCGGGTACGCATCGTACAGCAATGGTCCGATCGGTGTACCCGCTCGGACCATTGCATTGAATGTGAGCGGGTACGCGTTGTATCGCGGGTACGCGTCGTACAGCAATGGTCCGATCGGTGTGCCCGCTCGGACCATTGCATTGAATGTGAGCGGGTACGCGTTGTATCGCGGGTACGCGTCGTACAGCAATGGTCTGATCGGTGTGCACGCATTGGCTGGGGCCTGGCATGGCAACGGATGCGGTTTTTGAATTTACAACGAGCCTGATGCAGTGAATTCAGTTGGCCAGCCACAACAATGTTGCAAATTCATGGGTGTCATGAAGTTGAATATTTGAAGGATGCTGTGGGCGTGTATTGGAGCTGCTATTCCATGGATTGGCCAGATTCAGAAGATGCTACCGACTTGGACCTATCACTTTGGACACATGGGACAGTATCTGCCTCTGCAGCACACATATAATGCTGGCTGTTCCCCTGAGAGCTCACTTGCCTGCACTACATGCTCCTGGACGACATCTGCCACTACACTGCTGCTGTCTCTGCATCCTCTGGCTGCTGCAATGGCACGTACTGTGGAGAGAGCCCCAGCCTTCACCCATGAGGAGAACCAGGCCCTGCTGGACAGCCTCCTTCCACAGTACAGCAAGCTGTATGGGACACCAGGGGAGCAGGTGAGTGTGCTGTCCACTGCCTCACTAATTGTGCATGTTGCCTGACTAGCAGGATTTACAGTGTGCACACCACTGGCTAGCATGCCCACTGAGTAGTTCTCACCCCCAAAGTGTGTAGTCACTTGCACTGAACAGGTACAGTGGAGTGACAGTGCATTCAAACAAGGTTCACTACCCATGCAATGATACCATGTAGTAACTGCTGGCAAACTGTCCATAGCCCTCGTTGCACTGCCTGTGTACATCATATGCCCCTGTGATTGAGACATGTTTTTCCAACTGTGTGATGCACGGATATGTTGCATGTGTAGTAATGGCCTTTTCACTTTCTCATCCTCACAGGTTGATGCCCATCGGAAGCAGAACATCTGGCTGGACATCGTCCGGGCAGTCCGATCCGTGGGGGTCTACAAGCGCCGGATCCGCAACTGCCAGAAGAGGTGGCAGGACCTTCGTGGCTGGACCCGGAGGATCGCAAGGGTCCAGCTGAAGCTGTCGCCTCCTCGCAGGAGGGGCGGACACCGGACCCTGACCCCCCACATGCTCCAGATCCTGCTGGTGGTGTTCCCGGAGCTGGATGGGCAGCTGAAGGGCAGACAGCAGCAAGGAGGGGTGAGTCTAAGACTGCACTGTGAACTCTGTCTAACATGCTATGTGCCCTCCTCTGGCCTGGTTGAACTTCCCCAGTACATCAGTCTTGTTGTCCAGTACCCATGTCCCTCTATTGTAACCTGGCCACTACCCATCTGATGCGCCAGTGTGCTCCTTACGCTCAGGATAATTGTGTCACTTGGGTACAGGGTCCTAGCATTTTGCTTTGCTCAAGGTGGTGGCAGATTTTGTTCCCGTGACATTGTGTTTGCCTTCATGGGTGGGTCAGTTGCTCACACAATGCCTGAGTCGTGCTATGTAGTCTGGGTGTAACTTTGATATGTGATCCACTTGCACATCTAATTCACCACATGTCCCTGGGGTATTTGCCACACCCCCATTATGCGGGTGGGTAAATAGTCTGGGCCTCAGGAGTATGTATGTCAAGTGTGTCACACATGCTTAGCCACCTGCCCACTGACCAGGGCTCATCCCTCTTGCAGGTGGAGCCGGACAGTCATGCCTACTACAGGGCATACGATACACTCTGTACTCCCACTCCCGTGTATCATCTGACATGCTGTGCTCAGTGAAATGTTGCCTCAGGTGTCTGCCTCTGTGTTGTTGTGCTGTGACTACGTTGTCGTGACTCCTGTGATGTCCTTCGGTTAGGGGTCAGCATGCCATCTGCTATTGGACCATGTGAGACAAGACTTCTGTGACTCATAGGTGTTTGATCACTTGACTGTGCAGACAGGTGTATGAGACTGTGACTTTCAGGCAGCTGTTCATCATTCACAGCACACTGTGAGGTGCTCTGGTTCAGGGAGTAGTGTTTCATGTCTCCCATGTGTCCAAATGGTGTGCAGTGTACAAATACTGGTTCAGAGGATGTGGTTAGTGGGGGATGAACATGTGCACTTGTCAGTTACATTACTTGCCTTCCCCATGTCCTAGGATAGTGACACAGTGCAGACTGTTGTTTGCTGGCTAACATGGCCATGTGACTTGAGACAGTGATGTATGACTTTGCAGGCATGCCTGTGTCATGGCATTAAACTTCCTAAGGGTGATCCTGCAGGGTGGTGACATGTGCAACAGGCACCCCATTGTGGCATTGACTATCGGGACATGGGTGCTTCATGGGGTCTGGTGCTGGTATGCATCACATGCATTTCTGTTTAGGCTCAGGCCGTCCATTTATCCAGACACCTGCACTGACTCAGTGGCAGGTGATGTGAGGTGGGCATGTTCACATACTTCACCGTGTTCTCAGCAATGTCCAACTACTGTGTAGGTGGTGCATGTGTCCACACTGGGGTCTTACCATCAGACGGGCACCAGACAGATGGGTGCAAGGGCAGGAGGGGTGTCTGTTCCATGGCTGACCATCAGTCTGACAATTGGCTTATCCTAATCTGTGTGAGCACTTTTTGCAATGTTCAACTAAGGATGCCAGGGCTTGCTCTGTAATGTGCTGTACTTACTGTGGTGTGTGCGGTCAGTGCAGGTGACTGATGTTGGTCTGTTTCCCTAATTGTTTGCAGATACATCCACAGCCACAGGAGGGGACAGCTCCACGGACCAGGAGGAGCAGCGGAGCCAGACTGGGTCAGCGTCCGACGAGTGGTCAGAGGGACCCAGTGGCACGGAGGGCGAGGGGAGCCACACCGAGGAGTCCTCAGCACCATCCACCTCAGCTGAGGACCACAGCAGCTCGGAGGATGACTCCCTTGTGGAGGCGGGTGTCAGCAGCCACCACACCCCAGCTACTCTGTCTGATCCCGCCACCACCACCACCACCACCGCCCTCCCATTGGCTCCCATTCCTGAGGTCCGTGGAGGCTCCCGTGCTCGGGAGCGTGTCTCCTTCAAGCCAGGCACCGCACCCCCTGCCCCTGTGTCCCCTGCTGCCCTGAGTGAGGAGTCTGTGTACCTCCTTCGGCAGCTCCATGTAGGGCAGACAGCAATGCTGACTGTCCTCCATGCACACACCACACTGTTGACACAGCTGGTGTCGTTCATGGAGGGCATCTCAACGGGTATGTCTACCCTACAGAGGAGCAATAGGTCCATGGACTCCTCCCTGACGGCAGCAGTGTCCCTCCTCCAACAGTCCCTCACCCCTCCCACCTCTGCCCCATCCACACTTCCTACCACCCTACCTGTCCAAAGCACATGCACACCTGCACAATCACACCAACACACAGACACGAGCAGCACACACCCACCCAAAACCAAGGCAAGACGTGCACACAAGCATCCTCAGGGGACTGATTCCACACACACAGGGGATGGGGAACTGACACACACACAGGCAACCACAGTCACTACGCAATCCTCAAGATCCTCTCCCTCCAAGACCCCATCCCTTGCCTCACCTGCAACCCCACATACACAGCAGCTCTTCCTCTCTGACCTCGGCCTCTTCCCCTCCAATACCGCTGATCCAGCATACCGGGGAAGAGGAAGTCCACACACAGAGAGAGAGTGCCCTCGCCCCCGGACACCCTCCCCCAGGCGCAGGCAGAGTGAGCCCCCCACCCGCAAGTCCCCCCGGACCCGGAAGAGCAAGACCCCGCCACCGCCCTGCAAGTCACCCACCCAGTCTCTCACCTCCATCCCCCAGGCCACCACTCCACAGGTTCCACCGCCACACCCTGCCCCAGGTTCCCCCACACACCGATACCGCATCCCCAAAGTGCTCAGGCCCTCCCCCTGCCACTTGCTCTTCCACCCCCAAACCAGACGCTCTGCCTGTATGTGCCACTGGTGTGGAGACCGTGTCCCCCTCTGTCCTGCCCAGCTCTTCTGCCCCCCTTCCACTCCCTTGGAGTCATGCACTGCAGTGGAGTCCACAACAACCCCATCTGACTCGGGCACTGCATTGGGGACCCAGCCCACTCCATCTGCCCAGCCCACTGCAGTGGTTGCAGCACCAACACCATCGGACTTGAGCCCTGCGGTGGTGCCGGCCCCCTGAGTCAGACACCTCCACTGCAGTTGCCGGTGACACTCCTGCACCCACCTCACCTTCCCTGCCTCCTTCTGGCATCCCCTGATCCTGTCCCTGCGGTGCCTGGCCTGCCCCTCGTATGCCCCTCCAAGGGGGATGTCCCCTGTTGGTACCTGTGCAGGCAAGCAAGTTGTGACAAGTAGTCACACATCGCCCTGTTGGGACTGTGTATATGGACTGGACATTGGCCGTTGTTAATTTTGGACTTTTGATTTGAGTTGCACACTTGCTGAATAAAGCCTCTTTTTGTTTACTTGTGGTTAATCTTTGGTGGTACATGATGTAGATGTGTAGTATCATGCATTTGCTGTTGTAATTGTGTTCAGATCAGGTAAATGAAGTTTTGCTGTGATGGGCGCCATGTGGCCCATGGGATATGTGTCCTAATCTAGTCTGGACCTATAGCATCCCTTGCTGCAGTCTGAGGGTGTAATGTTCAGCATTTGACCCAGGGATGTACGTTTAGCATTTGTATATTACCATCTTTGTCCTACACTGTTGCACATCTGTTGGGCTTACCACTGTCCAATGTTCCTAGTACCCTGACTGTGTGCCCGTCTCCACTGGACATGCAGTTTTGCACATCAATTTTGGAGGACTCATCTGTGTATACAGTACAACTGGATTGCCACGTGTTTTGGGTGTATGCAGTTGACTGACGTGACACTCCCGTACCCAGGCTGATGTGAGCAGAGGCTTCTGTGTGTTGTAGTTGTTGACTCACTGACGGGGTGTCCTGCTGATATGTTTGAGTCGTGCACAGACAAGGTTTGGCACAGCGGAGCTTCCACAGGAGTGGAGTGCCCTCATGGCTGTGTGTAATCTGGTGACATTGCGTGTGCACGTGTTGTGTGTTGTGTGAGCATGTCTGTGCATGTTCTCTTCCCTTTTCCTACACAGGCTGTGTCCCTAGGAATGTTCCTGTTTCTGATGGTTGCAGAGTTGGTATGTGTTCATCCAGCATCTTGGACCTGGTTTCTCCGTGATGTGGTTGCATGGCAAACTGATGTTCATGAGGTTGTCATCCCAGGTTGTCTTTGTTGTCAGGGCTGGGGATGTGGGCAAACGCAGATGGGACACATTCAGGATTCCCCTTGGCACTTGTTGTTTACACAAGTAATGTGATTTTGAGTTTGTGTTAGCTTTCAGTGATTGTGACGCGTTGTGTGTGTGACTGCTGCCACTCCTCAGGGTCAGAGCTGCAATGTCGGAAGTTGTGTACGTGTGTTCTTTGTGTCTCACCTTGGCTTCTTCGTTGGTGTGTGACTATGGCCAGGATCCCATTGTTTGTGTTGGATTTCACATCATGCGCATGTACGGCGTACTGTGCATGGAGTCATGTTGAGTGGGCATGTGTGATGGGTTTCTGCACCTTAGTTCCCCCCACCACCCCTGGGATTGTCATGGGTGCATGTGCAATCTCACCAGTCCATGTGAGCTTCACCGCTGCACATTGTTGCAGATGAGGGTGTGTGGTGTTGAGTGTGCAAATGTGAGTTGTTGCACGGCTAGACCACTACCTCCATATTGTCCTTGGCTGGCAGGCCGTGCTGATTGATTGGAGCTTGTGTAGGTGTGATGGTAGTTTGTAGCTGAAGACACATGGCTCTGGTTCACAGTGTGATCAACGTCTACCTTTGTCATCACAGTGGAATTGTCATGCAGGCTAGTGTCTGCACAATGTGGGGTCCCTGGGGGTAGTGCTGTGGTGGGTGTGTCTCTTGCTGTGTTAGTTGCTGTTCCTACAAGCTTGTGTGACATGTGTAATTTGGGCTCCCTCTCATCTTACAATGCCAGATTTCCCACATAGGGGAATCCAATCCATGAGTTACTTGTGTGTGGCACTGTATACACATCTGTGTAATTGGGATTCAGGCCTCCTCATGTGTTGTGTGGTTGCCTGGGGACACTGGCACACACCCCCATCACCTGTTGTCTTTGATAGGATGTGTGAGTCTGCCTGTTTGTGTCAGTGCATTTGCATCACTGCATTGGCATTTCTGTAATGTGCCATTGGCTGTATGTGGTTTGGTGATTTTCCCCTGCTCTCCCTGGTACTCCTGGGTCATCAGTCAGCACAATGATCATGGTTTGTATGTCCCATTGCTGCCATGGTATGGTATTTGCTCACCTGACATCCACAGTCTCCACAGATTATATACATTTGTGTGTCCATAGGTGCAGATATGTGGGTCAGCATCATGATGGTCACTTCTGTCATTGTGGAATTGGCTGATTGTTGGCAATGTGGTCCCCCATGTGTGATTTTTGTATGCACATGGACATAAAGCAATGTTTCTGTGTCACTGCACTGCTAGCCTCCCCCAATATATGTTGCAATGGGACACAAGCAGTACTATGCCACAGATGTTTTGATTGTTGTGTGACCAGGATTCATCCATTCAGTTTGTCTTTGGCAGCTTTTGCCATGCCTACACTTACCTTATGTTCACCATGGTGATGGGGCTTTAGGCACCATTGCCACACTGATCAAAGGGTCCATCAGCCTTGGACCCCACACTTACCATTTGGTGACTGTGGTGATGGGGCTTTAGGCCCCATTGCCACACTGACCAAAAGGTCCATCAGCCTTGGACCCCACACTTACCTTTTGGTGACTGTGGTGATGGGGCTTTAGGCCCCATTGCCACACTGACCAAAAGGTCCATCAGCCTTGGACCCCACACTTACCTTTTGGTGACTGTGGTGATGGGGCGTTAGGCCCCATTGCCACAGTGGCCATGGTCGGCTTGTATTGTGGAGGCCACACACTTTTATGTGTGACACATGTGTTAGTGGGTCACATTGTATGTTCATTGTCATGTTTAGTGTTGTAGGCATTTGACATGGACTACACACTCTTGTCATGTTGTTTGGGTGGATGTAATTTTCAGTTATTCCTTATGTGGGAGTATGCTGGTTGTGTCATGCATTACCCGTCCGATGAGTAGGGTTGGTGGTAGTGATAGGCATCCAGCCCCCCATGAGTAGGGGGGGTGGTAGTGATAGGCATCCAGCCCCCCCCTGAGTAGGGGTGGTAGTAGTGATGGGCATCCAGCCCCCCCCTGAGTAGGGGTGGTAGTAGTGATGGGCATCCAGCACCCCTGAGTAGGGGTGGTGGTAGTGATAGGCATCCAGCCCCCTATGGGTGGGGATGGTAGTAGTGGCAGCCATCCAGCCCCCCATGAGTAGGGGTGGTGGTAGTGATAGGCATCCAGCCCCCCATGAGTAGGGGGGGTGGTAGTGATAGGCATCCAGCCCCCCCTGAGTAGGGGTGGTAGTAGTGATGGGCATCCAGCACCCCTGAGTAGGGGTGGTGGTAGTGATAGGCATCCAGCCCCCCATGAGTAGGGGGGGTGGTAGTGATAGGCATCCAGTCCCCTATGGGTGGGGATGGTAGTAGTGGCAGCCATCCAGCCCCCCATGAGTAGGGGTGGTGGTAGTGATAGGCATCCAGCCCCCCATGAGTAGGGGGGGTGGTAGTGATAGGAATCCCGCCCCCCTGAGTAGGGGTGGTAGTAGTGATGGGCATCCAGCACCCCTGAGTAGGGGTGGTGGTAGTGATAGGCATCCAGCCCCCCATGAGTAGGGGGGGTGGTAGTGATAGGCATCCAGCCCCCTATGGGTGGGGATGGTAGTAGTGGCAGCCATCCAGCCCCCCATGAGTAGGGGTGGTGGTAGTGATAGGCATCCAGCCCCCCATGAGTAGGGGGGTGGTAGTGATAGGCATCCAGCCCCCTGAGTAGGGGTGGTAGTAGTGATGGGCATCCAGCACCCCTGAGTAGGGGTGGTGGTAGTGATAGGCATCCAGCCCCCATGAGTAGGGGGTGGTAGTGATGGGCATTTAGCCCCCTATGGGTGGGGATGGTAGTAGTGGCAGCCATCCAGCCCCCCATGAGTAGGGGTGGTGGTAGTGATAGGCATCCAGCCCCCCATGAGTAGGGGGTGGTAGTGATAGGCATCCAGCCCCCTGAGTAGGGGTGGTAGTAGTGATGGGCATCCAGCACCCCTGAGTAGGGGTGGTGGTAGTGATAGGCATCCAGCCCCCTATGGGTGGGGATGATAGTAGTGGCAGCCATCCAGCCCCCCATGAGTAGGGGTGGTGGTAGTGATAGGCATCCAGCCCCCCATGAGTAGGGGGGGTGGTAGTGATAGGCATCCAGCCCCCCCCTAAGTAGGGGTGGTAGTAGTGATGGGCATCCAGCCCCCCCTGAGTAGGGGTGGTGGTAGTGATAGGCATCCGGCCCCCTATGGGTGGGGATGGTAGTAGTGGCAGCCATCCAGCCCCCCATGAGTAGGGGTGGTGGTAGTGATAGGCATCCAGCACCCCTGAGTAGGGGTGGTGGTAGTGATAGGCATCCAGCCCCCCCCCCCTGAGTAGGGGTGGTAGTAGTGATGGGCATCCAGCCCCCCCCTGAGTAGGGGTGGTGGTAGTGATAGGCATCCAGCCCCCTATGGGTGGGGATGGTAGTAGTGGCAGCCCTCCAGCCCCCCATGAGTAGGGGTGGTGGTAGTGATAGGCATCCAGCACCCCTGAGTAGGGGTGGTGGTAGTGATAGGCATCCAGCCCCCTATGGGTGGGGATGGTAGTAGTGGCAGCCATCCAGCCCCCTTGAGTAGGGGTGGTGGTAGTGATAGGCATCCAGCCCCCCATGAGTAGGGGGGGTGGTAGTGATAGGCATCCAGCCCCCCCTGAGTAGGGGTGGTAGTAGTGATGGGCATCCAGCACCCCTGAGTAGGGGTGGTGGCAGGAATCCAGGCCCCTATGGGTGTGTATGGCATTGGTGATGCCCATCCCACCCCTATGATTGTGCAGTTGCTAGTGTACGTAATTTGTGCATCCCTATGTGTGTGTGACATATTTTAGGTACGTGTAGTTAGTTTGTATTGTTGGTGTTTGACTTACCGTCTGCGCCGTACGCGTCCGAATCGGTCCCGGTAATAGATGTAGAGTATTGGTAGGACCTGCGCGATGGGATTCATGGTTGGTTCGTCTCGTTCGGGTTTCGCGTGTCTTCGACTCGTACTCGTCGCTGGCTTGTTCGTCTCGTAGCCGTGGATCGTTTAGTGACGCGAAACGGAGCTTATGTGCGGCTCTCCCGGATGCTGAAACGTGCCGGACGTAGCGACGGGTTCGACGCGTACGGAAGACGCATCGTACTAGTCCGGCCGGAAGGTGCTGTGTATTTGGTTCCGTGCGACTCGATTCGGCGTTTACGGATCCGGCTCGGGCGGAGGAAAGGAGCTGGATTGGGTAAGTTCGGCTCATTCGGAATCTGGGCTGTAATGCGCATCGTACTTGTTCGTTCGGTAGAGTGTTCGAGTCGGTCGGGAAACACGCGTTCGGCTCGTATTTTTTCCGGACGAATACTGTTAGGTGCGCTTCTGGCCGACATCGGAATCGACCCCTCGTCTATATAGAAATATCTATGTTAAGACCTAAATCCATAGTTTGAAACAATGAACCATATTCATGCTTTAAATCACTGTATGAAATTTAAACGATTTGGGTTATTATTAGGGCTCCCGGTTTTATGGTATTTATCCAAATTTATTTTTGGGCCATTTTATCTGTATTTATCCATATTTATTTTGTGTTTTACGTATAAATGAAGTTGTAAAACTGTACATTTCCATATCTATTTAACTGATAGCTGTGCACTCATACTTTGATGTCTGTCGTGTTTTAGCTATTTAAGCTGCCAAATATTACATAACAATACATCCACTGGTAAATACTAGCATTATACCATAAATGTATGTTGACATATGCCGTTATTTAAAGAAATGTCATCCTGTTTTTTTATATACCGTGCTGTCCATCTGCTCAGCTGCTGGCCTATAATTTATGAAAGACAGCACGGAGAGTGACTTAAAAGAAGCACAATTTTCTGTATTTATCCACTTTTAAAAATAAATGCAGACAGAAAATGCATTGTTTTCTGTCTGTATTTAGCTGAAAAAATCAGTAAAAACGGAAAACAGGGAGCCTTAGTCTCTTGACAACCTGTGGCATGCAATTTTATCTCAAAGCTAACCTATAGCTGCCTATTGTTTTGTTTTTAGGTAAATTCTAAATCAGGAGGCTTACAAATCGCTGCTAACTTAAGGTCTAATCTTTCCTCCACTGTACAAAGAAAATGTACTCATTACTCCTGTTCCACACAATATTAAATTCATGTGTTGTTTGGATGTTGTGGTTTAGCACTGGACTCAATACACCAGTTTTGCTCAAACAGGAGATTCTAACGTGTGCAACTGTGTTATTTTATGTGCCGGATTCTATCAATATATGTTATCATTTGTACACATTGTTTAAATGTTTTAATGATATTTTATATTTTATTGATTATTTCAAGGGATATAAAATATTATAAATAAATGAATAATGGTCATCTGCTCTAGCGACAATACAGGAAGACAGACAAAAAGATAGACAAAACTAATGTGCAGTTCTTGAGGGATATATATTCCAAGAATGATAAATCTGTGAAAGATACCTCAAACATAGGCACTAAAACCTGATAAGGAGACTGGATGTAGCATAACGGCCAAAGCTGCTTGCTTCAGCGCTGGGATCCGGGTTTGAGCCTTGGCGTCGGCTCAACATCCTGTGATTCTGGGCAAATCACTTAATCTCCCCGTGCCGATGAACAATGCCTGGATACCCTCACGGGTGATAAGCCGCACTCTACAAATCTGAGTATTTATTTATTTATTTATAAGAAAAGATGTATCATAAAGATGCACTCCCTGTGACAGGAAGCTGAAAACCATAAGAGAGAAGTGACTAATACTTTAAACGAGTTCACTGCTTTAAAATGTTCTCAGCTAAATTGAAGGATGTAGGTATGCCATTTTACATATGAAAGAATAGAAAGCAAGCCTTAGAAACCTTGCCTACATAACTGATAGGAAGAGAGAAAAAGAGGCTGACTTGTGAGGAAAATTGCAGCAGAGAAAAGACTCTTCCTACTGCAAGCTTTAATTCTAAGATACTGTTAATGTATGTAAAAGAGGCATTTCCACACAGGAGAAATATATCAATGAAAAATAATGGGGGATATTCTCAAGAACGTGTGATAATTATCGCAAAATTAGCTTAACGCAACTTTGCACATCGCAGTCCATCGCAGGAAAATAACACTGTGTTAACGTTGTATTCTCAACCGGGCGGCACCATGCAATAGTCTCACGATAACGCGCCAAATGACTGCGTTAAAATCAACGCGACGCCGAAAAAATGCGAAACACGAACGCGAAAAAAGTTGCGAAGCCCCCAATCGCGATACAAAAATCAGCGATAACCAGAGACAGGCCTGCAATTCCCACGTGTCATGCGGGAAAATGCACTATAAAAGCAGAAAAAGAAAAAAGAAAAAAATAATAAACTGCGTAGCACCATGGATGCACCCGGACCGAGTGCAGAGGACAACGCGAACCCCACAAGCCCCACAGACGACCAGCAAGGAACCTCGGGGTCGGGGAAGGGCAAGGAGAAGAGGAAGAGGAAGACGGGGTTCAGTCCGCAGGAAAACAGGATCATCGTCACGGAGGTGATAGAACACTACCAACAACTGTTCGTCACCTCCACTGTGTCATTGGCAACACAAACGGAAATATGGCAGTCGATCGTGAACAACGTGAATGCAGTCGGAGTGTTGAGGAGGTCAATGGAGGAGGTCAAGAGGCGCTGGCATGATGTGAATAGCCAAACCAAGCAGAAACTCGCTGCCAACCGGAAGGCAGCAACGGCGACTGGAGGTGGGAGTCCTGCGCCACAGGAGGAGCTGGATGAGCTGGAGGAAATGGTGGCCACAGTCATCAGTGTGGAGACGGTGCAAGGAGTTGGGGGTCCGGACACAGCTCGATATCACCTGACCCAACAGCAACAGGGTGAGTAACGACCAGGGACTGGGGGGACGGGGGGGAGAGGGGCACAATGGCACAGATCCACAATTATGTGTAGCACACTGCACACCCACAATGATTGTGGAACATGTCCCTGATACCCTTGGCACACTGCAGCACACATAGAAACACCAAGTAGGCCCCCGTCCACTATGTGTACAAAGGGGCCCCTCTCCCTATCACCAATCTCACAACCTACCCATGCACATGTGCTGAATCCAGCAAAGCAGCGGCTCTGTGAGCCACACTGACAATGCAAGTGACACTGCATGACCAATAGCATGGCTGCAGTCAAAATACATGACATGGTGCACGACACGACACTGAGGTGGCCCAGTGTGGATCACATCCTCAAAGGAGCAGGTCACACTCTGACACATCCACGTGCACATACAACCCCTGACGTCAACAACACATCTGCAGACAAACAATGCACAAGAGTACAAAAACCGTCCAAGAGCACAAATGACCCAAGTCGCCAACATCTCAGCACCTTAAAAGCACACAAGTCAAAGGCACACCGCCTCAAAGGGATAAGGGGCCGCTAAATCAGAGCTGCAGGGGCGACTCTCCCACAATGCAGCACACACACATAGCAATCACAGCACATCAACATTGACGACAATGTGATACAAAGTGCAACACTTTCACTACAGAACAGAGGACACAACTGGTGCCGCTTGTGCGTAGAAACTGGCCAATCACATCTGGCATAGCAGGAAACTGTGAGATGATCATGTACGAGTACAACCTCACATCCGTCATGTAGTCGAAATGTCCACTGTCTCCCATCAAATAGCCAGCTCATCCAAAACAGTCACAATGTACATTGTCATGCAGTCTGTATGTAAACATGTACAATGCGTCAACATACATGGAACACACTGTTAACCTGCAACTCCCCTTTACATTGCAGAGGGACAATCAACACCTCCTGCAGAGCAGACCAGACATCTCTTCAGTGATGATGAGGAGGACCCCCTGGCCATCTGCTCCGACACCCTCCAACGGCTCGTGGACAGCCTCCGCACCCCACCTCCAGGAGCAGGGCAGCCCAGCTGCATCGAGGTGACCCCACCCCTGCACAGCCCACACAGTAGGAAGCACCCACCAACACGGCTGGCTCCCAGCACCTCACGGAAAGACACATGGCATTCCAACGCCGTGTGTCAGACTGCCAGAGGGGGCTGGCTGAACAGGTGCGGGTGGGTTTCGACCTCATGGCAGCCAAACTTGATGCCATACGTGGGTGTATGAGTCCCATCAGGGACCACTTACAGTCCCTAACGGACACCCACAGTCCGTTCCATGCTCTACAACAATCCTTGGCTGACCTCGCTGGAGCCATTACTCGGATACAAGAACTGTCTAGTCAGACAGGCTCCAGCGATGACAGCACAGAGTTGGCACAGATGCGGAGGACAATGGAGAACATGGAGCGGATGCAGGCTGGAAGGATGGCTGCCACGGCTGTACACCAGCGAGATGTAGCTGGGATCTTCCATGCCCTGCAGAACCTCATCTTGCCATTGCTGCCACAGAGCCTGTCCCAGATGACTGCTGCAGGAACTTCGACACACACATCTCCACCCCCTGATGTGTCAGTGGCACACAGTGATGCAGCCATACCACCTCCGCCACCTGATGTGTCAGTGGCACACAATGATGCAGCCATACCACCTCCGCCACCTGATGTGTCAGTGGCACACAGTGATGCAGCCATACCACCTCCGCCACCTGATGTGTCAGTGGCACACAGTGATGCAGCCATACCACCTCCGCCACCTGATGTGTCAGTGGCACACAGTGATGCAGCCATAACACCACCACACACACCTGACACACCTGACACAGAAGACATATCAGAGGACTAAGATGTGGATGGCAATGACTCTGTGTGAGAAAGGAGGTTGTAGCATTCATCCCCGCCATATGGCCTGTTCCTGCTTGGTTCAGCCCTCTGCATCATGCCCGGGAACAACACCTTCCACTGTACCCCGAAACACTCTGCGACATTCACCTGGACCCGACATGGACTGCCATATCTGCTCTGGTTACCAATGACACAGCAATCAGGCTGCGGACTGAACTCTTCCTCTTCCGATTAAATTGTCATTCCCCAAAGGACTCTGGTTGGCCCTCCACTGGGCAACCATGTAATGTGGGGTTTGCATGGCCATGTACTGCTCCAGCTCCGACACTCCGCAGAATGTGAATAAAACATTCCAAATCACACAGATGTGTCATGTCTATGTTCAATCAAGTATATAAGTATGGATGAATGTAGGGACATTGATTGCACAAAAAGGTACACCCTGGGAAATGACATCAATGCGCATGTTTGACCCTGACCCACATGGCCAATTAGATGACTGGGAAGGTGTGAACTAGCTGTGGCCTCATTGCTCATGAACAACAATCTCGCAACCCCCAACGTAGCCCCACGTCCATGTATTAAATGGGGCTGTGTGTAAAAATGTCTAATTCGGTAGCAGGCCTAAAGTAGTGTCCCCCATCACATGTGACAACAGAACATCTCTTCGCATACCTACTCACACTCAACTGTGTGGACACAGCCTGTTTTGATGGATCACATTGATCCACATGGCAAGAAGTTGGACACCATACTCACATTGCTGAAGACACGTAAGAGCACAGGTCTACCAGCAACTATCCCAACCACAATGTCTGGCTCACAGAGGTGGAGCTGGCAATAGGGACTCACCCCTAAGTGAAATGCGTCAGTCAGTCCCTCCCTGTGTACGGACAATGCTCATTGAGGCACACGATTTGTCATTCTAATCAACACTCATCACAGTTGAACACTAGTGAAGTGGCGTAGACTTTATTAGCATGTGCGTGTCAGTACGGGCAAGACAAGGGCCACAACATGCAGACCAATGCTTCAGACACTAACAGGCAGCATGGGAACATGTAGAGGTGCAAGAAATGGGGAGGCAAAAATGAACACCAATCATTACGGATGGCAACGGTCTCAGCCCACCTTGCCTTGCTGGACGAGTCATGTGATGTTTGGCGTATGCTCATTGCCCCGTGTCAGGGGACACGACTCACAGCCCATGGGATCTGCATAGTGCTGTACCACCGGACTGCGCAGACTGTCTGCTCTGCTGACAGTGAGCAGGTGAAAGGGTCCAACAAGGTCACATGTAGTACTACATTGCCATGTGTGTACTCTCCCTCCAGCAGTATGTCAGATTTAGGAACCTTGCCAAGCGACGCTGTGCAGCTCCGCCCATGGGACTGCCTCACCTTGCACAGGTGTGTGTCAACACGCGTAGGTGCACGCACA
The DNA here is from genome assembly GCA_963921515.1 of Calotriton arnoldi. Taxonomy (NCBI): domain Eukaryota; kingdom Metazoa; phylum Chordata; class Amphibia; order Caudata; family Salamandridae; genus Calotriton; species Calotriton arnoldi. The sequence goes on from CAWUFW010011710.1 coordinate 503,708, forward strand.
TGCATTCTGAGTCCAGGCGAATGCAGCCATGTCCACTGTTGTGGTGGGATATGTGACCATTTCTCCAAGATGCAACAAGGTGTTGGGACCTGTGCTCTGGGTTACAAGCAGTTGTGGCTGCAGGAACGTAGTTACTCGTCCATGAATGCGAGCGCAGCTTCCTGGGCAATCAGTTCCAAGAGTACGTCGTTGTCGACTTCAACGAACACGAGGGCGAGCCAATCCATTAACTGGTCCGGACAGATGTGCTCCGTCCACGCCGTTTCACCAATCCGCAACACAGCCCAATAGGGGAGCGCTTCGATGTGGTCACTGCACACGAGGACTTGTGCAATCTCCCATGCCCAACTGCCAGCACATACGCCAAATATCAAGGCATCCCATGAACGGGTATCACGGTTACACTCCTGGTCGTGGGCCAACAGGGGGCGCACACACAAGTCATAATCCAGTTCAGCTACCGTTGTGTTGGATAGGCAGACATCCATGGGCCACTCGAATATGCATGATCGACAGTGGAACCAGGGCTGGACGCAGGTGACGTACGCAAGACGGAAGCTCAGACGGTAACTGATGCGCAACACTGCCAGTGGCAGTGCCCCCACCAAATGCAGCATACGTGCACGGTACAGTTCCACGTGACAGGGGTTGTGCATGTGCCCGGGATGTTCTGCCATTGGGTTGGTGGCTCTCGTAGAACCGGCACTCTTCTGACCTGCGGGAGTTATGTGGATGATATGCCACAGCTCGGAGCAATGAGTCGTATGTGTGTGCAACGTTTGGACGTATGGGTTGTTGTGTACGTAAGTGTCAAGGGCATTCCATGCAAGAGTACCTCGAGCAAGGACTTCTGTGTGTGGGGTGTGGATACGTTGGTCTTTCATTAGCGCTGTGCGTAGTGTGGGAGTTGTCATCAACTGCTATGGTATCTCTCTCAGGGGGTGCCTGCCGCATGCAAGACCAAGGTCGGAGGTGCAGGTGTCCTTCCGCCTTATGTATTGAGACAAAGGAGCTTTCATCCCTAATGTTAGTCTGACTACTGCTTGCATTCTGGAAATGTGATGTGGCTTTTGCGCTGCATTTGGGGCTAGGCCTTAGGCTTATGGTGCACCAATAGCGATACACATACTACAGTTGCCATGTATGTGCCAAGAGCCTTCCTTTCACTGTCTCTCTCTCCCTCTCTTTCTCTCTCTTTCTCGCTCTCCCTCTCTTTCACTCTCTCTCTCTCCCTCTCTTTCACTCTCTCTCCCTTTCTTTCTCTCTCTCTTTCTCTCTCTCTCTGTCCTTTGATGAGCGCATGACACACCTTCTTATCTTGAATTTTGTCTTGCAGGCTGTGACTTACAGATTGTCCAGAGAAGACCCGCCATGACTCTTCCAAATAGTTGTTTTGAGTTAAATTTCAACAAATTGATTTGTTTGGAAATTCAGAGATGAATGAATGATTCTCCTTTTTCGGACCACACATGAATGTTAATTGTTGTAATTGTGCGACATCAGGCGAATTGTTTTGTTCATGATTTCGTAAAGTTGGTGTGAAATATCTTTGTCCGGGGGGGGGGGGGTGACTGGGGTAGGGCCCCAGGGGGGTAGGCCCCCTGGGTCCTGGGGGTGGTGGGTGTTGTGGCCCTCTTGGGTGTCTGAGCTGCATGATCAGTAGCTCCATGGCATCTGTTGTTCTTCTGGTGTGGCTGTGTGCTGGGCTCCCATTTCTGGTGCAGGTTGTCGTCCGACTTAACACCAGGTAAGAGCAGGTGTTAAATCCCTGCTGCTAATGCGCCTTATCGCCTGTTTAGTGATCTTATCGCCGATCTGGCTGGTCGTTGGGAATATTGCGAAGTGGTGTTGTCGCGGCTTTTTGCACAGGAACGCCTACTCTGCATCTCATTAGCGTTAGTTGCCGGTGTCATCCGTGGCGATGTTTTTTGCGGCTGCTATCGCAGGAAAACTGGCGATATCGGCTGTTATCACCAGCTTGTGAATGGGGCGATAAATCTATCGCCACTTTGGCTGCGATAAAGTGCCGCTAACTCGGCGATAAGTCCTTGAGAATATGCCCCAATGTGTTTCAAGTGAAATGGGAGAGGAAGACCAGAGGCGTGTACAACTGGATTTATGCGATTCCCTGGCCGCGGCATTTTCCACATACTTATGGATTTGCTGAATTTGCCACACATACCACCATCTGCTGCATAATCTGCAGATATTAACACAAAAAATGTGTTTCTAGCTCAAACAGGCAAAAGGTTTTCCTTCCTCGGTGTGGTTCTCTATGGTTTTATTTCTTATTCTTTTTTTGAAATATCAATGTTGATTATTACTTGTGTTCTCCTTTTTCTTTTTTCCAATATGCTTATGCCCATTTTTGTTTATCTTTCTTACAGACATGTACTTTGTGAATTGTACATTTTTCCCGCGCCATTTCCCGGGTTACGGTTCAAACTCCGCACGCGGACTTTCCGTTACTGTGCCGGAACATCCTGCCAGTGCGGTGCAATTACAAGTTAACGTGCTCGAGATCGGAAATAAAGGGCAGACACGGAATTACTGTGCGGTATTCCGTACAGTATTCCCTGTTCTGATGGGTTGAACTAACACATTTGCCATCTGCTCTGGGCAGGTGAACTTCCAAGTGGGGTGGGGGTCAAGGTAGGGTGTATGGAGGATCGAGGTGGGATGGAGAAGAATAGTTGAGACAGTGCGGAACATTGCATGCCCCCTCCTTGCCAGAGATAAAAGTCAGGAAGAAACTTGGGGCCAGATGTACGACCCTTACATTTTGCGACTCGCAAATTGCATCGCTTTGCGACTCGCAAAATGCAATGTACAACAGTGTCACAGGCACTGTTAGCGATTCCCAATGGGGTCGCAAATTGTATGCCTCATCAATATTCATGAGGCAAGCGCAATTTGCGACCTCATTGGAATGGCTAGCACTCCCAGGGATGGTGGCCTGCTAGGGTCAGCAGACCACCATGTCTGGGACTGCTTTTCAAATAAAGCTGCATTTTTTTAAGAAAATGCAGCCCGTTTTCCTTAAAGGAAACTGGGATGCATTTAAAAAAAAAAAAATGAAACTTTTCAGTTTCATTTTTTAAGGGCAGGTAGTGGTCCCTGGGACTACTGCCTGCTCTTAAAAATAGTTTCTCACACACTCACAAAGGGGAAGGGGACCCCTGGGTACCCTTTCCCGCTTGCGAGTGGTTTACCACATACTTGAAGTAGGTGGTAAACTGCAAGTGTTTTGCGGCAGTGAGTCTCGCTATTAGAAAAGGATGCCCATTCCTAATAGCGAGAGTCACAAATGCTATTTTGCAAGTCAGAGACTCGCAAAATAGCGTTTGTACATGCCATTACCCTTTTCTGCAGGCACAAACGGGCAGATCTCCCGTTTGCAAGCGCAAAAAAGGGTCGTACATCTGGCCCCAAGTTCTGAGGCCTGGATAGGGTGACCAGATCTGGAGAACCAAAAACTGGGACATTTTGCAAAAATAGAAGAAGGACTACAATTTTACATCAATGGAGAGGTGCAAAATGACAGCTGATATCAGCATAGAAACACAGAAGAGGCACTAAGAAAATAAATAAAATGCAATTTCTAGTACTAGTATCCTACCTGTTAATTAAATTGCTTACTTATAACAGCTGCTTAATAGCACTGCTTTAGAACACCCAAAAAGTGCCTCTCACTGGTTTCAGTTAACCCCCTCTAAAAACCAGGACATGAGCCAAAATTGCCAAAATCTGCCGGGAAAGCTGGCGATAAACCGGGACTGTCCTAGCAAATCACCTGGTCACTCTAGGCCTTGATGCTGTTGCAGGAGAAGCCTTAAGATCTAATGTCTTTTTTTTATCTGTCCCCACTGCCAGGAACCCCTGGCAGTGAGAAGCAGAAAAAAGATAATGACTCTCGCAAACTTGGAGAAAGCTCCCAAGGTGTGGGGGTCATTAGTTTTTTTTGTTTTTATGAAACAAACTCCCACTTTGGAAGTTTGTCTCTGAAAAAAACACAAACTTTGTAAAAGTTTGGTAAATGACTGTCACAACCGATGGTGGCTTTCCACCAAAACTTTAGTGCCCTTGAAAGGGCTGGCGATCATCTCTAAATTTGATGGATATTAGTCTGTCAGGATGGCACATGTAATGCCTTCCACCAAACCATAAATCGTGCCCTCTATATTAAGTTTAAACAAACGCTTAAGAATATCTTAGAAAGTGTAACTACATATATTTATGCTTTAGAAGTGCCTCCAAACCCTTGAGTTTTAAGGGTTTGGCCTGTACTATTATTTTGTGAAAGGTCTCTGTTATTCAACATAGGTTTTAATAAGAAACCTGAGAGCTTTGGTTCGTTGTTATCATTATTGCTGTGTAGGTAAACATCTGTGGAGCTAAGGTATTAGAAATGCTGTTTTGCCCAACCTTTTCAAATCTATGTTTGTGGGAGAAGCTCAAAGCCTCTTTGATGTAGTCTCTCTCACTCTGTGCTACATCATTTGAGCATCCAATATATGATGTGATAACTCATGATATAATTATGGTGGAAATATTTCCGATTTAGGGGCCAATTCCGATTCGGGCCGGAAAACGTACCGACCGACTCGGTACGGGAATTTAGTCCGACCGACACGTACCGGCGCTGCCCGAACCGCCTAGTACGATGCAATGCATGTGAATCACGACCGACGCGTACGGAACGCAAGCCGAACGAGCAAACCGCACGGAAAACAGCCATCCGGCCGGAAAAGCACACGAATCGAACCGACCGACACGAACCAGGAATGAACCCGACAGAAACGTACCCGCGAACTCCGACCCGCGCAGTACAATACAATGCGTGGAAAACCAAACCGAGTCGCACGGAGCCCAAGCCGTACGACCGACACGCATACAAAACCGAGCCGAAGCAAACCAATACTCCGCGACCGACGCGTACGCAGCACATAAAACACAGCACAAACACAGCCTGAAAGACTCAGAGAAGCTCGCACGAGCCAACTGCAGCGTCCTACTCGGTCCGAAGAACGTCTCCTACATTCCTAAAAACTACAAAGGAAAAAATACAAAAAAAAGGGCCAAACAAGCAATGACAAAGTCAATAAATACTGGGGTGGGTGGGAAATTGAACAAAGACACACCCACAACTCCACCCATATAAAGGCCACAAATCCCTACCATGATCCCTTGCAAATTCAACTGACCTGCCAGCACAGAACACCATCAGACAGCAACCACAGACACACTCACAACTCATCCATCACACAAGCCACACACCATTAGCACCTCCCTAATAGCACCCTCACATACACCCAGCAAAACTGACCCTCACCCACCCTCACTTGCACACTCACACACACATCAATACCCACCACCACCCATCACCATGCCCCCAAAGAAGAATCCAAAGTTCCTAGACAGTGAATTGGAAGTGCTGGTAGATGAAATCCTAAGAGTAGAGCCACAGTTGTTTGGTACATTGGTCCAACAGACCCCCATGTCGCAGAAAACCAAGATGTGGGAGAGGATCGTCGACAGGGTGAACGCACAATCACCATATTTGCGCACAAAGGAAGACATCCAGAACAGGTGGTATGACGTGCGCAGGAGGGTCAAGGCCCTACTTAAGAAGGATTACACCTTGAGCCATCGCACCGGCAGTGGCCCTCCTGCCAAACCAGTATACCTCAGGCCCTGGGAGGAGAAGGTGCGGGCCATCCTACCACCAGAGAGCGTACATGGACTAACAAACATCCCAGAGCCTGGTGAGTACACAACCAATATACCCAATATCGTGTGACAATACACACACATCACTGTCAAGGGGACAGTGAAACCATGTACTGTTAGCCAAGCCACAGTAACTAAAACAGAATCATCCCAAGATGTGTATGTTAGTTAGACAAACACAATACCTGCCATCCCATAGTGATATGTAACTGTGTCATGACATGTACAAACCCAACAACAAATAGAGCAAGGCAGCGGCACAAATCTAACCAACAAACACTGTCAGACATTTTGCCACCACTAGAACACCACCTCACAGGGAAGCTCACTGAAAGGCAGGAATTCTGTGTATGCTGGTGAAGTCAGTGTAGCCAGTAGCATGATGGGAGTTGTAGTCACAGATATTGCTCACCCTCACAATTGGCCCATCAACACCACTCTCAACCATGCTCACATCACAGGGAGTGGAAAAGAACTGACAAGATGGCTGACACTGGCTACTGCTGTGGGGAGCACAAGGCCCTGCTGGGAACTCTGCACCAACCAACAGCAGGACACCACTGTCTGACATCCTGAAAGCAAACTTGCACTCCCTGCAATGGAAGCACGTTCCATGGTGGGATATCTGGCTGGGTGGGAAGGAGGACTGACAGCACTGACCATAGTTAACAGCAGCTGTTCCCACACACACCCTTAACACAAACTCCACACAACTCACCTGGGAGAATGCATTGCCTCACACTATAATTAAATATCCCACAAAGAAACACCACCCTGGGTTATGCTGTGTGAAGCACAGGGACACTTCTGGGACTTGTAGCCAAACCAACGCCAGGACTACACTGTCAGCCATCCTGTCAGCACAGGCACACTACCCCACTGGGAAGCAGAGTCAAAAGGAAGGAAGTATGGGCATGCTGGGAAGGGGGTGTAGGCAATAGCATGATGGGAGTGATAGTCACAGCTCAACATCCCCACCCGCATGGCCCAGCAAGCTCACACTGAAGCATGCACACCTCACAGGGAGTGAAAAACCACTTCAAAGATGTCTGACACTGGTGCTCTGTTGTGGGCGCACAAGGCCCTGCTGGGAACTGGGCACCAACAAACAACAGGACACCACTGTCAGCCATCTTGCCATTGCTGTCACACTCACACACAGTGAAGTCCACTCAAAAGGAAGGAAGTATGGGCATGCTGGGAAGGGGGTGTAGGCAATAGCATGATGGGAGTGGTAGTCACAGCTCAACATCCCCCACCCGCATGGCCCACCAAGCTCACACTGAAGCATGCACACCTCACAGGGAGTGAAAAGCCACTTCAAAGATGTCTGACACTGGTGCTCTGTTGTGGGGAGCACAAGGCCCTGCTGGGAACTGGGCACCAACAAACAACAGGACACCACTGTCAGCCATCTTGCCATTGCTGTCACACTCACACACAGTGAAGTCCACTCAAAAGGAAGGAAGTATGGGCATGCTGGGAAGGGGGTGTAGGCAATAGCATGATGGGAGTGGTAGTCACAGCTCTACATCCCCCACCCGCATGGCCCACCAAGCTCACACTGAAGCATGCACACCTCACAGGGAGTGAAAAGCCACTTCAAAGATGTCTGACACTGGTGCTCTGTTGTGGGGAGCACAAGGCCCTGCTGGGAACTGGGCACCAACAAACAACAGGACATCACTGTCAGCCATCTTGCCATTGCTGTCACACTCACACACAGTGAAGTCCACTCAAAAGGAAGGAAGTATGGGCATGCTGGGAAGGGGGGTGTAGGCAATAGCATGATGGGAGTGGTAGTCACAGCTCAACATCCCCCACCCGCATGGCCCAGCAAGCTCACACTGAAGCATGCACACCTCACAGGGAGTGAAAAGCCACTTCAAAGATGTCTGACACTGGTGCTCTGTTGTGGGGAGCACAAGGCCCTGTTGGGAACTGGGCACCAACAAACAACAGGACACCACTGTCAGCCATCTTGCCATTGCTGTCACACTCACACACAGTGAAGTCCACTCAAAAGGAAGGAAGCATGGGCATGCTGGGAAGGGGGTGTAGGCAATAGCATGATGGGAGTGGTAGTCACAGCTCAACATCCCCCACCCGCATGGCCCAGCAAGCTCACACTGAAGCATGCACACCTCACAGGGAGTGAAAATCCACTTCAAAGATGTCTGACAATGGTGCTCTGTTGTGGGGAGCACAAGGCCCTGCTGGGAACTGGGCACCAACCAACAGCAGGACACCACTGACTGACATCCTGAGAGTCAACCTGCACCCACTGCAAGGGTGGCATGCTTCATGGTGGGATGACTGGGCTGGAGGGAGAAGGAGGTCCGGATGTCAACCAAATACCACCAATGCTGGCCATGCACACACCTCAACATCCACATTGAAATGCTTCATGTTGGCAGGACAATGTGCTACACCAATACCAACCTCTGACTGTGACAACTTAGGACAATGCAATGTACAGGCACGCATCCAGAGGTACAGTCACAACTGTCAGGTGTCTGAACCATTGATGCCTGTAGAAACATAACATACAATGTGTGTCTCTTCCAAAAACAGGTGATGATGGGGACACAGCAGCAGACGATGAGGAGTCCCTGTCCCAGGCTCCGGGGGACCCTGAGCTCTCTGGTGTGGAACAGCCTCTGCCCTCCTCTGATGGTGAAGACCTACCTGGCCCCTCCGGTGTGAGTCATCATGCAGCACCAGCAGGACCACCATCTGCACCACCTGCACCCACCCCTCCAACAACTGCCAACACACAGACCACCCCCGCCGACACGGACAGACCAAGGACACTGAATGGCAACAGCACAGGGATCCCGGCCCACCATGAAGCAACGGACAACAACCCCAGTACCAACCCCCAAGGGGGCCTAGGGTCACCTGTGCGTGCCACCGCAGGTCCCGCACGTGTGGCCAGGGGTGGTGGGAGGGGTGGTAGGCAGAGGTCACTGTTTGTAGAGGGGTCTGGACTGTATGATGACCCACAACTGGCACGCATTGCTGATGCGTACCAGAATAGCACCGGAGAGGTCAGCCAGGTAGTGGGGATCCTCAAGGACATTCAACAGCAGCAGGCTGCCCATCATGCCCACTTGGACTCACACATGTCCTGTGTGGAGACACACATGTCCTGTGTGGAGACACACATGTCTGGCATGGAGTCCAAGTGGGACACATTGGAAGAACTGACAGCGGTGCAGAGGGACATATTGACATGCCTCCGCCAGATTAGCACCAACATGGCCACACCTCCCTGTGTGCCCACAACATCTGGTGCCGCAACAACTGCAACTGCCACAGGGAGGGAGGATGACTCTGGTGGAGAGTCCTCTGCACCGCAGCGGCCTGCACGTGAGGGTCCCCCCAGAAAGAAGAGGGGCCATCCGAGGAAGGACAACTGAGAGGCCGATGGCCATGTACATCCCCCAGGAACCCAACACCTGTTCTGGAAATTCTCCTTTGTGTGCAAACTGTTCACCCTGTCAAATGCAACACAACTCTCCCACATGACATGGGGAGTTTAAGTTGGACTAATGCATCAGATGACTGTGGACTCTACTCAGGACATTTCTGCTACCAACACTTCCAACTCATCTGGGAACTTCGGATTCCAATCCCAATGTACAGCAACCACCATCCTGTGCACTATCCTCACACATGTATGTAAATAAACTCACTAATACACCATACTTGCCTCTGTTGTGATTCCAACGTGGTTTTTGTCATGGAGATGATGATCTGCTAAATGACACTGTGCATGCTAACTGCTACAGCAAGTTCAACACTGTCATGTGAGTCATGGAGACGTGACGCATATGAGGGAGACACACCACTAGGGCAACACAACACATACACACCAGGGCCATCTGACTCAACGCCTACACTGATGTTGCCAGCAAATACAGTGGAATGCACAGACACCACACCTATGCACAGTCTGTGTTAACTAGCCCACAGGTGCAGTAAGCAAATGTCAGTCAGATGTGTGACCACAGACAACGCACATCCCAAAGTGAAGCACAGGTTTATTACACATTTGCAACATGTTGTTTCCACTACAGATGCAAGGTAATCCCACGTGGCAGTGGCCACATAGTCAACAATTGTAGAAGAAATAAAGTCCAGGGGTGTGGGGCACATCACCTGTAGGAAACGACTGCTTCCACCCTGGAAGTTGAACCATGGTGTCGGGGGATCCGAGTGGACCAAACAACTCTGACAGCACCCTGTGAAGGACAGACATGACACACAGTCAAAAGCACTGAAGAACAGGACAGAACTGCAATACTCATGCCCAATACATGTCACAAGATACCTACACAAAACCAAGTTAGCATGTCAACACTGTTGGGGAGTACAGACTACCTGTAAGGACACATTGCTGCACACATCCAGTCAAGTAGCACATGGCCACACTCAAACAGCAACAGAGCACCACCAACACATATCATGCTAACTCAAATCATTGACATGACACCTCTGGATACTCACATTCAGCTGAAGAAGTTGGTGATGAGCTGTGTGCGGACATCACCATCATCATCATCATCATCATCATCATCACTGGCATCGTGGCCCAGGCCAGGATCCTCCACAGGTGGCGGATGTTGGTCATCGTCATCCAGGATGAGAGGCAACTCCTTCCGCACTGCCAGGTTGTGTAGCATGCAGCAGACGATGAAAATCTTGCACACCTTTGCAGGGGCATATGGGAGGGCCCCTCCTGTCTTGTCCAGGCAGCGAAAGCGGCTCTTCAGGAGACCAAATGTCCGCTCGATCACTCTCCTGGTCCGACCATGTGCCTCATTGTAGTGCATCTGTGCTGGTGTCACAGGGTTCCTGAGGGGTGTCAGCAACCACGGCATGTTGGGGTATCCGGAGTCACCTACATACAGACAATTGCACATTAGCTGAGTTGGGTAAAGAGGGTGGAATACAACATTGCAGAACACACACAATGGTAAAAAGTCAGTCCACACCGACAAGCCAGGCACGCTGGTTCGGCATCTGTGACATCATCCTCGGGATACGACTACTCCTCATCACGTAGGCATCGTGTGCAGAACCGGGGAAACGTGCACACACATGTGAGATGGTCATATCTGCAAGACATACCACCAGAGCATTGATAGAATGAAAATGTTTACGGTTCCTGTATGCCTGCTCATGTGCCTGTGGTGGTACCAAAGCCACATGTGTCCCATAAATGGAGCCAATGACATGTGGCATCCTCCCCAGGGCATAGAAGTCACTCTTGACGTCAGTGAGTTGTTGACGTTTAGGGAAATAGATGTACTGGTTCAGGTATCTCAACATTGCCTCCAAAACATTGCGTAGCACACGGCTGAACATGGTCTGTGACATCCCACCAGCAGACGCCACAGTGTGTTGAAAGGTACCAGTGGCAAAGAAGTGTAGGGCTGCCATCACCTTCACCTTGGGGGTCAGCGCTGTAGGGTATGTCCAGCCAGGTTGCAAATGTGGGGCCAAACGCACCGTCAATTCCTCAATCAGTGGCCTGTTGAAGCGGTACCGTCGGATGCAGTCACGTTCAACCATCGTCGCAAGGTCAGGGAATGGTCTATGGACAGCTGGTGCCCTGCAGTGCATAGGTGAACAAAGAAAGATTGTCAGTCACCCCACATATGTGGCATTGACCATACTCAATATCACATGATACATCATTACAAGACACAAGTACTTGATGTGTGTGCCGTTCTGTATGGACATATATGGCACCTACATGGCCAACATCAAACATCATAGTTCAACATGTGTCGACAACAAGTTCCAGGTCGTGCTATGGGAAACCATTAGGCTGTGTCACAGTACCCATGTACTGCTGTCACGTTCCAAACACACACCACAGTGACAAGTGAGGACAGATGTGCCACAGGCATCACAGCTCATTGACAGGTAGATTCCCAAGGACCCTGTATTGCCACATGGACATTGGCATGACATGGCGTATCATGTACATCTCAGCAAAACAACCATGACTCCCACAGGTAGTGGCCCCTGTCGCCTCTGCAGGACAGACATGGACATCTGTGACACACAAACGCACAACATCAAAGTAGATGCACAAACAACGTGGATGTGGAGACTGTCTCCCATTGTGCACATTGAATCAGAGACATCTGAAACACAACATGCACACAGACTGTGGAGGGCCATCGCTATTGTGGCAATGGGTCACCCTGTGACGTACATACCTTCCCACATGGGACTCAGGGTGTATGTGACATGACATACACGTACACAACCTGGAAATGTGACCATGCCACATGCCCTGAACTGAACAGTTGCACATCACAGTGGTCATGTGCACAACACACAAAGGATTCTGTCCCCATGAACACGTGCACAGCCTGGGAGTGGCTGCCCCCAAGTGCCACCAAAAAAAACACAGGTTGACCCCCATACACACACAGGTAATGCAGCCTTACATGCCTTAGGATACAGTGTGGACAGGCTGTGGTGTTGTAGGTGTGCCCCTGAGTCCCTGGCAAGTAATTGTGGCTGGCATACGTTCACCAGTGACAACCATGGTGACATATGCCAGTGACTTGTACAGGGACGCATCGTACAGCAATGGACCGATCCGTGCGCACGCATTGGCCATTGCATATGATGTGACCGGGTACGCGTTGTACAGCAATGGACCGATCGGTGCGCACTCATTGGCCATTGCATATGATGTGACCCGGTACGCGTTGTACAGCAATGGACCGATCGGTGCGCACGCATTGGCCATTGCATATGATGTGACCCGGTACGCGTTGTGCAGCAATGGACCGATCGGTGCGCACGCATTGGCCATTGCATATGATGTGACCCGGTACGCGTTGTTTTTCGAAATACGCGTTGTACAGCAATGGACCGATCGGTGCGCACGCATTGGCTATGGCCTGGCATGGCAACGGACGCGTTTTCAAACCTTTAACGAGTCTGATGCTGTGAATTCAGTTGGCCACCCACAACAATGTTGCAAATTCATGGGTGTCATGAAGTTGAACTTTTGAAGGATGCTGTGGGCGTGTGTAAGTGGTGCAATTCCATGGATTGGCCAGATTCAGAAGATGCAAACGACTTGGACCTATCACTTTGGACACATGGGACAGTATCTGCCTCTGCAGTACACATATAATGCTGGCTGTTCCCCTGAGAGCTCACTTGCCTGCACTACATGCTCCAGGACGACATCTGCCACCACCACTGCTGCTGTATATGCATCCTCTGGCTCCTGCAATGGCACGTACTGTGGAGAGAGCCCCAGCCTTCAGCACCGAGGAGAACCAGGCCCTGCTGGACAGCCTCCTTCCACAGTACAGCAAGCTGTATGGGAAACCAGGGGAGCAGGTGAGTGTGCTGTCCACTGCCTTACTAAATGTGCATGTTGTCTGACTAGCAAGACTTACAGTGTGCACGCCACTGGCTATCATGCTCACTGAGTAGTTGTCACCCCCCATAGTGTGTAGTCACATGCACTGAACAGGTATAGTGCAGTAACAGTGCATTCCAACAAGGTTTTACTTCCCAGGCAATGATACCATGTAGTAACTGCTGGCAAACTGTTCATAGCCATCGTTGCACTGCCTGTGTACATCATGTGCCCCTGTGATTGAGACATGTGTATCCAAATGTGTGATGCACGGTTATGTTGCATGCGTAGTAATGGCCTTTTCACTTTGTCATCTTTTCGTTTGAAAACGGAGACGAGTAGTTCACCTAGCGTACTCGCTGGAGTGATTTGTGGCGGATGGTGCCACGCTATTTTCTGTCTATCCAAAGGAGACGCATGAGCGCGTTAGTTGGACTAACACAATTGAGGATCAAAAAAATTTCATAAAAACGACAATAGAACCAGAATTGTATTCCTGTATAAGAGATTTAAACGACTGCGAAAAGAGAGTCCATGTACCACTGTGAATATTAGGACCTGCTGGGTTGGAATTATCACCAGCTGGAAGTGATTTGTGGCGGATGGTGCCACGCTATTTTCTGTCTATCCAAAGGAGACGCATGAGCGCGTTAGTTGGACTAACACAATTGAGGATCAAAAAAATTTCATAAAAACGACAATAGAACCAGAATTGTATTCCTGTATAAGAGATTTAAACGACTGCGAAAAGAGAGTCCATGTACCACTGTGAATATTAGGACCTGCTGGGTCGGAATTATCACCAGCTGGAAGGTCCAAAGAGTGATTAAGTAATTTTGAGCCCTGAAGAAGTCTAGGGTTAATACCCAAAGACGAAACACGTGTTGGCTGGCTTGTGAAGCAACACAACATTAAACCTACACCTGAAGCAAGAACACTTTGTCTTCATTTTTCTACTTTCTGTATTATAATTATTTCATGCGTGTGCACAGGGTTTGATGTAATTTACTTAGACAGACTTGTGTCTGTAATTGAGGGCTTAGGGGTTTTCCCTCACCTGTTGCACCGTACAGATATCTCTTCGTTTGACTTCTACGATATTGGGCAAGCGCCAATCCACACCCTGTGATAACCAATACCCCCCTTTCGCTTTCTCACTTTGTCATCCTCACAGGTTGATGCCCACCAGAAGCAGGAAATCTGGCTGACCATCGCCCGGGCAGTAAGATCTGTGGGGGTCTACAAGCGCCGGATCCGCAACTGCCAGAAGAGGTGGCAGGACCTTCGGGGCTGGACCCGGAGGATCGCAAGGGTCCAGCTGAAGCTGTCGCCTCCTCGCAGGAGGGGCGGACACCGGACCCTGACCCCCCACATGCTCTGGATCCTGGCGGTGGTCTTCCCTGACCTGGATGGGCAGCTGAAGGCCATACAGCAGCAAGGAGGGGGGGAGTCCATGACTGCACTGTGAACTTTGTCTGACATGCTATGTGCCCTCCTCTGGCCTGGTTAAACTTCCACAGTACATCAGTCTTGTGGTCCAGGACCCATGTCCCTCAATTGTGACATGCCCACTCCTCATCTGATACCCAGGTGTGGCCCTTACAGTCAGGAAATTGTGTCACTTGGGTACTGTGTCCTTGCATTTTGCTTAGCTCAAGGTGGGGGACAGCATTTGTTCCCATAGCTTTGTGGTGGACTTCATGGGTGGGTCAATTGCTTACACAATGCCTGAGTTCTGACATGTAATCTGCGTGTAACTTTGATATGTGGTCCAATTGCTGATCTGACTCACCACATGTGCCTGGGGTATTTGGCACACACCCATGCTGCGGGTGGGAACAATGTTTGGGCCTCAGGAGTATGTATATCAAGTGTGTCACACATACTTAGCCACCTGCCTACTGTCCAGGGCTCATCCCTCTTCCACGTGGAGCAGGACAGTCATGCCTACTCCAGGCCATACAATACACTCTGTACTCCCACTGCTGTGTATCAGCTGACACGTTGTGCTCAGTGAAATATTCCCTCAGGTGTCTGCCTCTGTGTCATTGTGCTGTGGCTCCGTTGTCAGGACTACTGGGGTGTTTATCGGTCAGGGCTCAGCATGCCACCTGAGATGTGACCATAGGAGGCGATACTTGTGTGACATATAGGTGTTTGATCACTTGACTGTGCAGACCGGGGTATGCGACTGTGAAGTTCAGGCAGCTGTTTCCCATTCACAGCAGATTGTGAGGTGCTCAGGTTCAGAGGGTTGTGTCTCATGTCTCCCATATGTCCAATTGGTATGACGTGGACAAATAAGAGTTCAGATGATGTGGTTTGTGGGGGATGGACATGTGCACTTGTCAGCTACAGAACTTGCATTCCCCATGACCTAGGATTGTGACACAGTGCAGACTGTTGTTGGCTGACTGCCCTGCCCATGTGACTGGAGACAGTGATGTATGACTTTGCAGGCATGCCTGTGTCATGGCATTAGACTCCCTAACAGTGATCCTGCAGATGAGTGACATGTGCTACATGCATCCCATTGTGGCATTGACTATCAGGACATGGGTGCATCATGGTGTCTGGTGCTGGTATGCATCACATGCTTTTCAAAATAGACTCTGGCCATCCCTTTATCCGGACACCTGTACTGACTCAGTGGCAAGAGATGTGATGTGTGCATGTGTCGTGGCCTTGAATCCTCAGGGTCGTATGTTGCTCTTTATGGTCCACCTCTCGATACCACCACGGTCTGGATTAATGTTACAGACTCAATGGAGTGATCAAGCGGGGGAAGGGAAGGATGGGGACAGCGGGGAAGGAGACCTGCAACAAGAATAACAACCATGTAACTCAGAATATATATATATATAGATCTGTAGGCATACATACACTGGTAAACATATAGGTACTGCTGGTGTTTCCTAATTATACCTGTAAAACAAAATTCCTCCGTAATGTAGTCATAAATCGGAAATCAAGGCTCCACACACGGCCAAAGTATGCAGAGTTTTTCTGTGCTGGGGGGGGGTGCAACGCAGACGTGGGTAGGTTCTGGTTCTCTAGGGGTGAGATAATACAAAAAGGAGACCCCTGCGCGCATGCAGGTATTAGAGAAGTTTAACTACGAAGGATTTTCAAATCAAGATGGGCTACTCACACTACTCCACTGCCATAGAGTTTTCTCTAGTGGATAGTGTTCACCCCTCAGTGTCTGATACAGTCTCAGTATAAGCAACAAAAGCGTATGAATTTAATCTTCTATGTTTCTGATAGGAACTGACAAAGCAACAGACATTACACGCACTCACTATTCCAACGGACAGGAGTTCCTAAAGAAATCTCCAAGTCAATGCGCTACCATCTAAGGATTGAAAACGCCAAGAAAACTACAGTCTCCTATGGCGTATGCGTTCTCTCGGCATGAGTTCTCAACAAACTCTCCAACACGAGAGAACGCCGATACAGTAGGGAAGGCAGCCGCCTCCCGACTCCTACTCCAGATCACTATACCGGGGAATAACCTCTTGCCGGCTTTCTTTCGGAGAATACTCTGAGTTCGTTTGCACCGCAAGAACCCGGAAATGGGTTCAGCCAACGGTGCAAGCGAAGCGTCGATAAATAAACCACGGGAGTTTTGCCACATCCGCTGAGTGCCTTAGTAACAACAAGGGAAATGCGGTGCAAGATGCACCCTTACCAGACCTTCATGGAGCTCCGGGCGTCTCAGCGGCAATAGTAAACGGCACCCGCTATGGCTTCGGAAGAGCTGAAATACTTCCGTGAACGGGATGACGTCAGTTACGTGGTCCCCCATTGATTCATGGGAACTGTAGTTCCACTGGCGTCCGTGGCTTGCGGTTTACCTTGGCTTCGTCAGTGTTCTCCGGTTGCCCCTCTGGTGAGACCTGACAGTACATCCCTCCTCTGAAGAACACTGACAAAGGCATGGTTTCAGAGGGTATTTGCTGTGGAACAGACGAATGTATCGGGGAGCATGAACCCCTGCAGCGGGTTCCCAGGAATTTTCCTCGTTACCATACCCTTTCCACGCAACCAAATACCACAACCTGGTGTGATGGATCTTGGAGTCCAGAATACCCCTCACCTCATGCTCAAAGTCCCCGTCCACCATGACAGGGACCGGTATCTTCCTACTTCTGTGATGTGAAGGTTTAAGCAGAGACACGTGAAATGCAGGATGAACGCGCAAAGAGGATGGTAAAGCCAATTTGACCACCACCGGATTTATTAGTTTGATAATCTTGTAGGGGCCGATGTATCGGGGATTAAAAATACTGTATTTTTTAAATCTTATGTTCTTAGTGGACAACCATACATAATCGCCTTGTTTATAAGTGGGCCCCTTTCGTCTATGTTTGTCCGCATAAGCCTTATACTGGGTCTTAGCCTTCCGTAACTCTTCACGCGCGTTCTGTAGTGTGTTCTGGATGTGTGTTATCCGTTCCTGTACCTCTGGCACAGATCCCTGGCCCACAGGATGCCGGAAGGGAATAAAACAAGGGTGAAACCCATAGGTGCAGAAAAAAGGTGTGTGTTTAGTGGACCTATGCAACGCGCTGTTGTACGCTATTTCCGCCAACCACAAGCTATCTACCCAAGCCTCGGAAGTAACATCCACATAACATCGGAGGTATTGTTTCAATGTCTGGTTAACCCTTTCTGTCTGGCCATCTGTCTGGGGATGAAAGCTGGTGGACAGGTTAGTGGTGATTCGTAGCGCAGAACACCACATCTTCCAAAAGTTAGCAGTGAATTGGGAACCCCTATCCGACACCACAGTTTGTGGAAGCCCATGTAGTCTTACTATGTCCCTCAAAAGGATCTTTGCCAGTTCGCCAGCCGTGGGTAACTTTTTGCAGGCAATGAAGTGGGCCAGTTTAGTCAGATAATCAACCACTACTAGAATGACAGTGTGTCCTTTGTCTGGAGGCATCCCTACCACAAAATCAAGAGAAATCTGTTCCCAGGGTTGGGCAGGGGTAGGAAGGGGCTGCAAAAGCCCTACCTGCCGGGTGTGGGCCTTTTTCATCTGGCAACATACTTCACATTCTCCAACCCATGTCCTTATGTCCTTTTTGACCGTGGGCCACCAGAATTGGCGCAGCACTCTCTCAGTAGTCTTTTCAATGCCGTTGTGCCCTGCGCTGGGTATGGTATGACACCAACTGAACACCTGTTTACGTAACGAAGAAATAGGCAACAACAACTGGTTACCCCGTACCGGCAGTCCATCCTTCACGGCCCATTCTTTGTTCTTCTCTAACCACTCCTTCCACTTGTCATGCCTTATGTTATTGGCTACACTCCGAAGGAACCTTTCTGTGACCGTAGTACATATTACATTCTGGGGATTCACGATGGCGTTTTCGGGAGGAATGTCAGGAGAAATCGGGGTGGTTTGGCGACTCAAGGCATCAGCTTTTTTGTTTTCCCTTCCTGGGCGATATGTTACGAGGAAGTTGTACTCCGCAAAAACAGCATCCAACGCAACTGTCGGGGTGTCAGGTGTCTTGCTGCCGTCATGAACTGCAGGTTGCGGTGATCTGTAAAGACGGTGACAATGTGTTTGGAGCCCATTAAGAACTGTCTCCATTCCTGAAATGCGTTCTTAATGGCTAGCAGTTCTTTCTCCGCGATTGTATAGTTGCGTTCGGCGGGATTAAGTTTCCGGGACATAAAAGCCACAGGATGTAGCTGGCCTGTCTCCAGGTGACGCTGGGAAAGCACCGCTCCTAACGCGTATTCGGAAGCGTCTGCCTCCACTATATATGGCCTATCAGGATCTGCATGCCTTAATACCGGGGCTGACACAAACGCCTCCTTCAATGCCTCAAATCCTCGTCGTGCTTCCTCCGTCCATTGGAATACCATCTTCTTTTGTAATAAACGCGTGAGTGGCGCTGCTAGCCTGGAGAACTGACTGATAAACCGACGATAGAAGTTGGCGAACCCCAGGAAGCATTGAATATCCCGAACTGTCGTTGGAGTAGGCCAGTCCTTCACCGCTTTTATTTTGCGTTCTGACATTTCTTGCCCCCAAGGTGTCAACAGAACGCCAAGGAATTCCACGGTGGTGACTTTGAACTCACACTTGCTGATCTTACAGTACAGCTGATGGTTCCGCAGTGTTTGTAGAATGGTACGCACGTGTAGGTCATGGATCTCTATGTTGGGTGAGTAGATTAAGATGTCATCAATGTACACCACCACGAACTGGTCCAAGAACTCTCGCAGCACATCGTTGAGAAAAATTGGAAGGCCGCTGGAGCGTTGCATAAACCGAAAGGCATCACCAAATATTCATACAGGCCATAGCGTGTTTTGAATGCCGTCTTCCACTCGTCGCCCTGGCGCATCCTCACCAGATGATAGGCTCCTTTAAGGTCCAGACGGGTGTAAATAACTGCCTTCTTTACCTGTTCCAACAGAACGCTAATGAGAGGTAACGGGTACCGGTTCTTTACCGTTATGGCATTTAATGATCGAAAGTCTACACACACCCGTAACTCCCCGTTAGCTTTGGGGATGAAGAATAAGGGAGAAGCCGCGGGTGATTTGGAGACCCGGATGAATCCCAAGGCCAGGTACTTGTCCAGGTACGCACGAAGATGGGCGTTCTCGGGTTCGGTTAGAGCATACACCCTCCCTGATGGAATGACTGCCCCTGGAATTAAATCGATCTGGCAATCGTATTGTCTGTGCGGCGGTAACGTTTCTGCCTTTATTTCGTTAAAGACGTCAGCGAACTCTTCATATTCGTCGGGTAATAATACTGCATGTTCTGCAGCGGTAGCGATATGATGTCGTCCGGCCAAGGTCGCCGCCGGGTTGCTTTTTGCTGGAACGCAGTTTTGTACGCAAAATTCAGAAGTGAATGAAAGGGTCTTCTCCACCCAATCCACCTGAGGATTGTGCGTTCTCAGCCATGGTAAACCAAGTATGACTCCGTACTGGGGAGCCTGTATGACGTTGAACACTAGTCTTTCCATGTGATCGCTGCCGTGTAAGACTTCCAATTCGTCGGTGTGAAATCGGATGGGACCAGTATCCAACCGCCTCCCGTCCACAGCATACACAGCTTCCGGAACGTCTTTCTCTTTCAGCTGGAGTCCTAAGGCCCGAGCCTGCTCCAGATCAATAAAGCATCCCGTTGCTCCCGAATCCAACATAGCATGCACTGAGCGCCATTCTTCTCCTATCCGGAGGTTTATGGTCAAAAAGAAATGGTCGGTCTTTCCTAAAGGAGCATTGTCCAACGAAGGGATGCACGTCTGGCTTGAAGGGGTCCCTTCTCTTATCCTCAAGCTCGTTCGTTTCCGCCGGTGGCGGGAAACTACCGATAACACCTTCCTAGGTTCTGAACGAGAATACTTCGGTCTCAGGGTGCACTCTCTTATAAAATGTCCCTTCTTACCGCAATAAATGCATAGACCTTTTTTTCTTCTGTAGTCTCTCTCCTCCGTAGTGAGCGCTGAACGTATGGTTCCTATCTCCATGGGTTCGGCCCTGGTGGTTTGTTGGTTATCCGATTGACGGAGCGGCTCTGACCGAGCGGGCATACGTTCCCGTTTTTATGTTCTCCCTTGCGTTCATTGAGCCGATGATCCAGCCGTAATACTAGACTTATTAAGTCGTCACACGACACTGGCTGTGGGTCGATTTGTGCCAATATATCCTTCATCTCTTCTCTGAGCCCTTGATGGAAGATAGCTGTCTGTTTAGCCTCAGGCCATTCTGTTTCCGTAATAAGCCTGCGAAAGTCGTTAAGGTATGAGATGAGATCTCTATTTCCTTGTCTTAACTCTAGTAAATCCCGATCGGCTGAGAGCGTAGTCGATCTACGGTTGAATGTCTTTTCGAATTCTCGTAGAAAGGAATCCCAGTCATATAGTAAAGGGTCGTCTCTTTTTATTAGCGGTACCGCCCACTGTGCCGCGTCCCCAGCCAAGTAAGATATTAAGAACGCAACTCTAGCTTGGTTAGTTGTAAACGCCTTTATCTTACAAGAGAAGTGTAGCATCACCTGTGAAAGGAATACCTGTACTTTACTACTCTCCCCATGGAATCTCTCTGGAGTGGCCAACGGAATGGGTGTAGGGATCTCCACTACCACAGGTGCTGTGTGGGGTGTCTGTACTACGCCTGCGTTAAACGGATTCCTCTGTAACCTATCCACTGCTGCCTGTAAGGTTGCGGTCTCTGCTCTAGAGGTCATGAGTTCAGTCTGTACTAAAGCCAACGCCGCGATAACGTCTTCCAAAGTGGCCATATTCAATTTGCGACCGGGAGGATGTTAATTCGTGGGCCGTTTACTCTGTCGTGGCCTTGAATCCTCAGGGTCGTATGTTGCTCTTTATGGTCCACCTCTCGATACCACCACGGTCTGGATTAATGTTACAGACTCAATGGAGTGATCAAGCGGGGAAGGGAAGGATGGGGACAGCGGGGAAGGAGACCTGCAACAAGAATAACAACCATGTAACTCAGAATATATATATATATAGATCTGTAGGCATACATACACTGGTAAACATATAGGTACTGCTGGTGTTTCCTAATTATACCTGTAAAACAAAATTCCTCCGTAATGTAGTCATAAATCGGAAATCAAGGCTCCACACACGGCCAAAGTATGCAGAGTTTTTCTGTGCTGGGGGGGGGGGGGTGCAACGCAGACGTGGGTAGGTTCTGGTTCTCTAGGGGTGAGATAATACAAAAAGGAGACCCCTGCGCGCATGCAGGTATTAGAGAAGTTTAACTACGAAGGATTTTCAAATCAAGATGGGCTACTCACACTACTCCACTGCCATAGAGTTTTTCTCTAGTGGATAGTGTTCACCCCTCAGTGTCTGATACAGTCTCAGCGGCAATAGTAAATGGCACCCGCTATGGCTTCGGAAGAGCTGAAATACTTCCGTGAACGGGATGACGTCAGTTACGTGGTCCCCCATTGATTCATGGGAACTGTAGTTCCACTGGCGTCCGTGGCTTGCGGTTTACCTTGGCTTCGTCAGTGTTCTCCGGTTGCCCCTCTGGTGAGACCTGACAGCATGTTCACATACTTCACCGTGTTCTCTGCACTGTCCAACTACTGTGTAGGTGGTGCATGTGTCCACACTGGGGTATTGCCATCCGACAGGCACCAGACAGATGGGTGCAAGGCCAGGAGGGATGTGAGTGCCATGGTTGACCATCAGACTGACAATTGGCTTCTCCTACTCTGTATGAGCACTTTTGGCAATGTTCAACTAAGGATGCCAGGGCTTGCTCTGTAATGTGCTGTACTTACTGTGGTGTGTGCGGTCAGTGCAGGTGACTGTTTCCCTAATTGTTTGCAGATACATCCACGGCCACAGGAGGGGACAGCTCCACGGACCAGGAGGAGCCGCAGAGCCAGACTGGGTCAGCAGCCGAGAAGTGGTCGGAGGGACCCAGTGGCACGGAGGTCGAGGGGAGCCACACTGAGGAGTCCTCAGCACCATTCACTTCAGCTGAGGACCACAGCAGCTCGGAGGATGACTCCCTTGTGGAGGCGGGTGTCAGCAGCCACCACACCCCAGCTAGTATTGCTGTCCCCGCCACCACCACCACCACCACCATCGCCCTCCCATCGGCTCCCATTCCAGAGGTCCGTGGAGGCTCCTGTGTTCGGGAGCATGTCTCCTTCATGCCAGGCACCGCACCCCCTGCCCCTGTGTCTCCTGCTGCCCTGAGTGAGGAGTCTGTGTACCTACTTCGCCAGCTCCATGTAGGGCAGACAGCAATGCTGAGTGTCCTCCATGCCCACACCACTCTGTTGACACAGCCGGTGTCGTTTATGGAGGGCATCTCATCGGGCATGTCTGCCCTACAGAGGAGCAATAGGTCCATGGACTCCTCCCTGACGGCAGCAGTGTCCCTCCTCCAACAGTCCCTCACCCCTCCTACCTCTGCCCCATCCACTCTTCCTGGCACCCTACCTGTCCCAAGCACATGCACACCTGCACAATCACCCAAACACACAGACACGAGCAGCACAGGAACACCCAAAACAAAAACAAAATGTGCACGCAAGCATCCTCAGGGGACTGATACCACACCCACAGGGGATGGGGAACAAACACACACACAGGCATCCACAGTCACTCCGCAGTCCTCCGATACCTCTCCCTCCAAGGCCCCTTCCCTTGCCTCACCTGCAACCCCAACTACAAAGCAGCTCTTCCTCTGTGACCTCGGCCTCTTCCCCTCCAATCCAGCTGATCCAGCATACAGGGGGAAGAGGAAGTCCACCTACACAGAGGGGAGTGCCCCTCACCCCCGGACACCCTCCCCCAGGCACAGACAGACTGAGGCCCCCATCCGCAAGTCCCCCCGGACCTAGAAGAGCAAGACCCTGCCGCCGCCCTGCAGCTCAACCACCAAGTCTCCTTCCTCCATCCCTCAGGCCCCACTCCACAGGTTCCCCACCACACCCTGCCCCAGGTTCCCCCACCCACAGACACACCATCCCCAAAATGATCCGGCCTTCTCCCCCTACCACTTGCTCTTCCAGCACCATACCCCCCTGTGCATGTTTGTGCCACTGGTGTGGAGACCGTGTCCTCCCCCTCTGTCCTGCCCACCTTACCTGAACCCCATTCTACTCCCCTGGAGATAGGCACTGCAGTGGAGTCCACTACCACCCCGTCTGACTTGGGCACTGCAGTGGAGAACCTGTCCACTACACCTGACCAGCCCACTGCAGTCGTGCCGGCACCCACACCATCTGACTCATGCCCCCCAGTTGTGCCGGCACACACCATGTCAGACACCTCCACTGCAGTTGTCAGTGACTCTCCAGCACCCACCACCCCTTCCCTCCCTCCTTCTGGTGAGCCCTGATCCTGTCCCTGCGGTGCCTGGCCTGCCCCCCGTATGCCCCTCCGAGGGGAATGTCCCTGGTGTGTAGCAGTGCAGGCATACAAAGGGTGACATCTGCCACTGTCACCCTGTTTGGACTTTGATAATGGACTGGCCATTGGCCTTTGTGTTTTTTCTGGACTTTCACTTTTAGACACACATATGCTGAATAAAGCTCCTTTCTGTTCTCTAGTGGTTTTGCTTCTGATGTACATGATGTTGATGATGCTAACCATGCCCTTGCTGCAGTGATGATGATTTTTGATATCAGGAAAATGAAGTGTTACTGTGCAGGACCCCATGTGGTCCAGGGGGAATGTGTCCTATCCTGGTGTGTATCCATGTCATCCTTTGCAGCAATATGAGGGTGTCATGTTCTCAATATTTGGCCATGGGATTTCCTACTTTTATTTGCAATATCACATCTGTGGCTTACACCCCTGCACATCTGTTGTGCTTGCCATTGTTCAATTTGTTTATTTCCCTGACCGTGTGACTATCTCCACTGGACATGCAAGTTTGGGCATCAATGGGGATGGACTCATCTGTGTTATCAGTGCAACTTGCTATACATGTGTGTTGGATCTGTGCAGATGATTTCGGTGACACTCCCATGACCAGGCTGATATGACGAGAGCCTTCATTTTGTGCTAATTGTTGACTGAGTGACCAAGTGTTCTGCTGACATGATAGAGCCCTACAGAGACAACGTATGGCACAGCTTTCCTTACACAGGAGTGGAGTCCCCTCATGGCAGTGTGTAATTCCGTGACATTGCCTGAGCCCAAGGTGTGTGTTGTGTGTGCATGTCTGTGTGTGTTCACTTCCATTTTGCTAGGCAGGCTGGGATCCCTAGTGATGTTCCTGTTTGTGATGCTTGCTGAGTTGACCTATGTTCCCCCAAAGTCTTCTCCCTGGGTTCTTTGGGATGTGGGTGCATGGCACATTACTGGTCATCAGGGTGTCACCCATTGGTGTGTTTGCTGTCAGGGCTGAGTTTGTGGGCAAACGCAGATGAGACACAGTCAGGATTCCCCTTGGCACTTGTTGGTTACACCAGTCATGTAATTTACAGTTTGTGTTAGCTTTCAGTGATTGTGACACGTTGTGTGTGTGACTGCTGCCACTCCTCAGGGTCAGAGGTGCAATGTTGGAAGTTGTCTATGTGTGTTCTTTGTGGGTGACCTTGGCTTCTTCATTGGTGTGTGACTGTGGCCGGGATCCCATTGATTGGGGTGGATTTGACGTCATGCCCATGTACGGCGTACTGTGCAGTGTGTCAGACATTCAGGAGTCTTGTTGACTGGCCATGTGTGATAGGTTTCTGCACCTTAGTTCCCACCACCACCCCTGGGATTGTCATGGGTGCATGTGCAATGTCACCAGTCCATGTGAGCTTCACTGCTGCACATTGGTGGAGATCAAGGTGTGTGGTGTTGAGTGTGTGCAAATGAGAGTTGTTGCATGGCTAGACCCCTGCCTCCATATTGGCCTTGGCTGACAGGCCGTGCTGATTGATTTGTGCTTGTGTAGGTGTGATGGTAGTTTGTTGCTCAGGACACATGACTGTGGTTCACAGTGTGAACGACATCTAGCTTTGTCATCACAGTGGGATTATCATGCAGGCCAGTGTCACCACAATGTGGGGTCCCTGGGGGTAGTGCTGTGGTGGGTCTGTGTCTTGCTGTGTTATTTGTGTTCCTACAAGCTTGTGTGACATGTGTAATTTGGGCTCCCTCTCATCTAACAATGCCTGATTGCCCACATAGGGGAATCCGATCCATGAGTTACTTTTGTGTGGCACTGTATGCACATCTGTGTAATTGGGATTCAGGCCTCCTCATGTGTTGTGTGGTTGCCTGGGGACACTGGCACCCCCCCCCCCATCACCTGTTGTGTTTGATATGCAGTGTGGGGCTGCCTGTTTGTGTTTGTGCATCTGCACCACTGCATTGGCATATCTTTAGTGTGCCATTGGCTGTATGTTGTTTGGTGGGTTTCCCCTGCTGTCCCTGGGACTCCTAGGTCATCAGTCAGCACAGTGATCATGGTTTGTATGTCCCATTGCTGCCATGGTATGGTATTTGTTCACCTCACATCTACAGTCTCCACAGGATATCTACATTTGTGTGCCCATTGGTGCAGAAATGTGGCTCTGCATTATGATGGTCACTTCTGTCATTGTGTTATTGATGAATGTTGACAATGTCAGCCCCCATGGGTGATGTTTGTCTGCACATGGCCAAAGGTATGTCTTATTTGCACTGCACTGTTTGCCTCACCCAATCTATGTTGCTATGGGACACAAGCACTACTATGCCACTGATGTGTTTGTTGTTCTGTGACCAGGAATCATCCATGCTGTTTGGCATTTGCACCTTTTTCCATGACAACACTTACATTTTGGTCACTGTGATGATGGGGGTTTAGACCCCATTGCCACAATGTTCAAAATGTGCCCCAGCTATGGACCCCACACTTACCTTTTGGTCACTGTGATGATGGGGGTTTAGACCCCATTGCCACAATGTTCAAAATGTGCCCCAGCTATGGACCCCACACTTACCTTTTGGTCACTGTGATGATGGGGATTTAGACCCCATTGTCACAATGTTCAAAATGTGCTTCAGCTATGGACCCCACACTTACCTTTTGGTCACTGTGATGATGGGGGGTTAGACCCCATTGTCACAATGTTCAAAATGTGCATCAGCTATGGACCCCACACTTACCTTTTGGTCACTGTGATGATGGGGGGTTAGACCCCATTGCCACAGTGGTCATGGTCTGCTTGCATTGTGGAGGCCACACACATTTATGTGTGACACATGTGATAGGGGGTCACATTGTATGTTCAATGTCATGTTCAGTGTTGTAGGCATTTGACACAGTCTACACACGCTTGTCATGGTGTTGGGGGGATGTGTTTTTCTGACATTCCTTATGTTGGAGTATGCTGGTTGTGTCATGCATTACCCGTCCTATGTGTAGGGGTAGTGGTAGGCATCCAGCACCCCCTGAGTAGGGGTGGTGGTGGTGACAGGCATCCAGCACCCCATGGGTAGGGGTGGTGGGAGTGGTAGGCATCAATTCCCCTATGTGTGGGGATGGTAGTGGTGACAGGCATCCAGCTCCCCATGAGTAGGGGTGGTGGTAGTGGTAGGCATCCAGCCCCCCCTGAGTAGGGGTGGTGGTAGTGGTAGGCATCCAGGCCCCCCTGAGTAGGGGTGGTGGTAGTGGTAGGCATCCAGACACCCATGAGTAGGGGTGGTGGTAGTGGGAGGCATCCAGCACCCCCTGAGTAGGGGTGGTGGGAGTGGTAGGCATCCAGCCCCCCCTGAGTAGGGGTGGTGGTAGTGGTAGGCATCCAGTCCCCCCTGAGTAGGGGTGGTGGTAGTGGTAGGCATCCAGGCCCCCCTGAGTAGGGGTGGTGGTAGTGGTAGGCATCCAGACACCCATGAGTAGGGGTGGTGGTAGTGGGAGGCATCCAGCACCCCTGAGTAGGGGTGGTGGGAGTGGTAGGCATCCAGCCCCCCCTGAGTAGGGGTGGTGGTAGTGGTAGGCATCCAGCACCCCCTGAGTAGGGGTGGTGGTAGTGGTAGGCATCCAGCCCCCCCTGAGTGGGGGTGGTGGGAGTGGTAGGCATCCAGCACCCCCTGAGTAGGGGTGGTGGTAGTGGTAGGCATCCAGCACCCCCTGAGTAGGGGTGGTGGGAGTGGTAGGCATCCAGGCCCCCCTGAGTAGGGGTGGTGGGATTGGTAGGCATCCAGACACCCATGAGTAGGGGTGGTGGTAGTGGGAGGCATTCAGCACCCCCTGAGTAGGGATGGTGGTAGTGGTAGGCATCCAGCACCCCCTGAGTAGGGGTGGTGGGAGTGGTAGGCATCCAGCCCCCCTGAGTAGGGGTGGTGGGTAGTGGTAGGCATCCAGGCCCCCCTGAGTAGGGGTGGTGGGAGTGGTAGGCATCCAGACACCCATGAGTAGGGGTGGTGGTAGTGGGAGGCATCCAGCACCCCCTGAGTAGGGGTGGTGGTAGTGGTAGGCATCCAGCACCCCCTGAGTAGGGGTGGTGGTAGTGGTAGGCATCCAGCACCCCCTGAGTAGGGGTGGTGGGAGTGGTAGGCATCCAGCCCCCCCTGAGTAGGGGTGGTGGGAGTGGTAGGCATCCAGGCCCCCCTGAGTAGGGGTGGTGGTAGTGGTAGGCATCCAGACACCTATGAGTAGGGGTGGTGGTAGTGGGAGGCATCCAGCACCCCCTGAGTAGGGGTGGTGGGAGTGGTAGGCATCCAGCCCCCCCTGAGTAGGGGTGGTGGTAGTGGTAGGCATCCAGCACCCCCTGAGTAGGGGTGGTGGGAGTGGTAGGCATCCAGGCCCCCCTGAGTCGGGGTGGTGGGAGTGGTAGGCATCCAGACACCCATGAGTAGGGGTGGTGGTAGTGGTAGGCATCCAGCACCCCCTGAGTAGGGGTGGTGGGAGTGGTAGGCATCCAGCCCCCCCTGAGTAGGGGTGGTGGTAGTGGTAGGCATCCAGCCCCCCCTGAGTAGGGGTGGTGGTAGTGGTAGGCATCCAGCACCCCCTGAGTAGGGGTGGTGGTAGTGGGAGGCATCCAGGCCCCCCTGAGTAGGGGTGGTGGGAGTGGTAGGCATCCAGACCCCCCTGAGTAGGGGTGGTGTTAGTGGGAGGCTTCCAGGCCCCTATGGGTGTGTATGGCATTGGTGATAGCTATCCCGCCCCTATGGTTCTGCTGTTGCTAGTGTACGTCATTTCTGCATCCCTATGTGTGTGTGACATATGTCGGGTACGTGTCGTTTGTTTGTGTAGTGGGTGTTTGACTTACCGTCTGCGGCGTACGCGTCCGTACCGGTCCCGGTAATAGATGTAGAGTATTGGTAGGCCTTGCGCGATGGGATTCATGGTTGGTTCGTTTCGTTCGGGTTTCTCGTTGCTTCGATTCGTACTCGTCGCAGGCTTGTTCGTCTCGTAGCCGTGGATCGTCTTGTGGCGCGAATCGCAGCTTATGTGCGGCTCTTCCGGATGCTCTGACGTGCCGGACGTAGCGACGGGTTCGGCACGTACGGAAGGCGCATCGTACTAGACCGGCCGGAAGGTGCTGTCTATTTGCTTCCGTGCGACTCGATTCTGCGTTTACGGATCCGGCTCGGGCGGGGAACTGGAGCGGGAATGGGTAAGTACGGCTGGGTCGGGATCTGGGCAGTTATGCGCATCATACTTGTTCGTTCGGACGAATGTTCGAATCGGTCGGGAAACACGCGTTCAGCTTGGTTTTTTTCCGGGCGAATAGTGTTAGGTGCGCTTCTGGCCGAGATCGGAATCGACCCCTTAATAGGTATTTCTGTCATGTGATAGTCATAAAAATACTTGTAAGACACAATCTGCCCATATGTGAGACACTGATATTTGCTCATATTTAGGGATCAAACCTCTATTTTTCTTAAGAAAAAAAAAGAGCTAGTATTTCAGGACAGAATAGTGTTTTTGTTCATGAAAATGGCATACATGTGTTTAGGACATTTGAGTGTATTTGTTCCCCAAAAACATTCAATTGATAGTACTTCTTGTTTATTTTCAGAAGCAAAATGATTGAAATTAATGGTTCTCTGCTGCTTATATTCTTAAACTGTGAGCTTTGGAACTGTTCATGTTTTTAATACTTTCCATTCCAAGTAGATGCTCTTCATGTTGTGAGATTGAGAGGATGCAGAATAGAAAAATGGAAGGAAATGAAATGTAGAAGCGAAAGAATATCCTTTATGCAATTAAAAATAGACAGAGTGAAATTGCAAGCCTGGGTGTTTTAACTACAGCGAATGGCTGTGGTGTTTTAGAACAATACACAGTTTTCCCACAAGTTTTCAAAGTATTTGATGATCAGGGTAAGGAGCGCCTGCCACGCAGTGAATGTACTTGACTATATCTTTTTTTTAAACTTTATTTACAGAGTTTTACAACAGCAGCAACAAAGAGAGAAGAGTAAGGAAAAAAACAAACACAGGGTTAACAAATACACGAGATAGTCACCAGCATGTGTATAAAAAAATACAGAATGTACATTAAAGAGCATATCGATAAGTTAAAAAAAGGAATATAATATTATAAGTGACACTAGGTGTAAAGGACATTGTAACGGGGAAAACTGGGGATGAAGGAAGTGACCCGAAAAGGGCCACCCGGGTCACTCACGACCACCTCCTCTGCCTTCCTACAAATGAAGAGTCGGTCAGACAGTAGAGAATACAAACCAGATATTTATTGAGATTACACTGCCGTGTAGCCCAGTCTGACAAGCCTCTTGGGACGACTGTCGAGGGACTGAAGCCCGTAAGCATACAATTACATTATGTACGTTTGCAAAGTCCACAAAGGCACGCCTACTATGGAAAAACACTAGCAGGTGTCGTAATACAATGGGGATACAGAGCATAAGTTTCGATTCTGCAGCTGAGCACAAGCTATCTACTGCCCAAGGTCGTCTGGCCTATCCTCCCTACCAGACGGGTGGGAGAAAGGCTCCATCTAACAAGAAAGGTATGTACTAACGAGGATACTTGCAATTATTGGAAGAAAAAGCTCAACCTTGGGAAACGAAACTTACCAAGGACCGTTTCTCGAAAATAACTAAGCAGCAGTTTTGATTATCATACAAAATGGCGTCCGGATTGTAAGATGGTGTCGCAAATGCTAAAATATACGGACAGAAGGGCCTTCCAATATTAACAGGGAGGAGGACAGAGATGCAACCATAATACGAAGCATGTAGCAGGCAAGGTGCCCCAACCGGAATCCAACAAAGGTATCCCAGGGGGATCAAGGACATTAGTGTTTGCATGGTTACAGTCACAAGGGACACTGTGAGGTAAGCATCAGCCGCAGCGGGCTCCCTCTCCCTTTTCAGGATAAAGCAATAAGTAGTCCCACAATGGCTGCCATATATTTTTAGGTCCGGAGGTTGTTGGTTGTAGTGTAGCATAGGTATTGCTCGTGGTGTCGCAGTACATTAAGTCCCAAAGCCATGCCATCGCTGCTGGGACAGCGGTGCTGCCCCAATATAAAGATACCTGCGTTTGGCTAATAATAGAGCGATAGCGGCAAATCGCGGAACTCCCGCAGGCAACGGCTTAACATAGCCCAACAATGCCAACAGCGCAGTAAGGGACAAGTTTGACTTTAAGCATCCGTGGTAGCAGCAAAAAAAATTCCTCCCAATATGCTAGTATTGGGGCACAGTTCCATGCCAGATGTGAGAAGTCGGCGTGCTCCGTTGCGCATCTAGGATTTAAAAAAAACAGTGGTTCCTGTGGAATAATACTGTCAATATTGGTAATAGGATGCGCAATCGCAATGGAGGGCTTAAGTGATGTCAGAGGGGGAAGAAACCACATACACCAATGATTCAGTATAACATAGTAATGTTTATATGTTTCAAACAGGGATATATACAATGAGAAAGGAAATTGAAAAACATTTGTGCGTGGTGTCCCAAGTGAAAACAGGAACCTAAAACAATAGTGAAAGTAGTGACAATTTTACAAGGTTTCCATAGTTTTAAACAAGTCGACCATTATCAAATATATACAGGGTGAACAGCAGCTATATACATTGATATGTGCTGAGTAATGGTTTGCTTTCTTTTTGTGTCGACGACGTTTCGACCCTCTAGGAGATGTAGGGTCTCATCAGGACCTAGGGATGTAGGGACATCTAGGAAGAGAAGGATAGGGTAAGCATAGGGCCCATTTACCGGCACAAATGCGACAAATACGAGAAAGTTATATGAGAATGGAAGGTACCTGATGGTTGGAATGCGCAGCCGCGTGAAAAGTGTGTGCCACACGTGAGTGAAAGGAGGAAAAAGAAGATACTCACAATGGGACCCGGCCGGGTACTGATTGTGTATGAAAGAAAAAGAGAGTTCCGTCAATTAAGTGCTGCTAAAGTGGACACTTGGGTACCAATAGCAGTCACAACACATTTTGACATGGCACTTACCCCAAGTGTGAGCGGGGGAAGGGCTGGCAGTGTTGGGTAATGCAGAGTTATGGTTGAGGTAGATGACAAACTACAGCGTTAATAGGTCGGTAGTGTTGCTGGGAACTCTATTGGAAAGAGAAACTTGTAAGGGCATCCTGAATAAACCTAATTGAGAAACGAAAATATGAAAGGTCTGTGTAAGTTACCTTCTTCTTGAGGTGTGCGAGCGAATAATCGCTTCAAAGCCCTCTCTTGTGAGAAATGATCAGGGAATCAATATTGGCTCAATGTTAAATTATATAGCGCAGTAACTGTCTCACACGAATACCAAGGCTAAAATAAGGGGCTCTTACCTAATAGTCACGGACCGCTCAGCAAATAGTTGAAAGAAATAATTGCAGCCGTCAATGTTGTAAAGTCCTGTAAATACCAGGAATTATGTTAAAAATAGTATGGTGAGTAGGCAACCATGCCGCGAGAATACAATGAGTGGCTAAAGAATCTTACCGGGGTAAAGAAAGTAGAGTTCCCAAACCGCGAGTGAAAATCCACCGCGGGATAAAGCGGCGCAAGTCTGCTGTGGAGGTTCAATGACAGTGAGCAGTGTTGCCAGATTTTGAGACCCGTCCCAAGCCCAAAGACCCTCAAGTATAAGCCCAAATTAAGCCCAACGCAGACCAGTTTCAGCCCAAAAACCAGCCCAAAGTCGAAACTCTCAAATTTTGCGAGAGTAGTCTTCAGAAAACATTTTAAGGACGAATCTAAATTCTATTCAATATGCAGATAGTGGGGGAGGATTACTGGGCACCTGTGTTAATAACTACTCATTTTCAAGACCAGTCACCACTTTGACTTTTCATCTTGTAATTCTGTCACCACAGAACCAAACCTGAACCTGGCATTCATGAATTACCTCTAGCTAGATACACATACATTAATACATCCACGCATGAAACATAAAAAACTCACAAAACTTACCTTAGCTACAGCTCTCCGAGAGGGAAGGAAGCCTCAGAGGTCCCACAAGGGTTGGGACTGCTGCCTTCCCTCATTGGCTGATTGGAAGGCAGTAGTCCCAACCTTATCACAGAGTGGGATGGGGTCAGCGATACTTCTGACCTCACCCCACTCTGTGACTAGGTGCCACTGTGACACTCTGCCCTTTGTACTTCAGGGCTTAAAACTGAAGCACCCAGGTCCGAGTCAATCAGTGGCACTCCCCTTCATTACAAGGGGGAGGGCCTCGAGGCACTTTTGCCAGACTGAGGTCACGCACACAGGGCTGTGAAAATCCTCAGCCTGGCAAAGCTCAGGCAGCCGGGAGTCTGCACATTTAGCGCATGTCCAGCTCCTGCCTGTCTGACCTGAACAAGAGGAGTGTCTGTAAGGCTGGCCTTTGTTCCGCCCCAACACCCATTGATTTTGACGCTGCCCCCTATTTACAAGGGTGACGTAAATAGGAGGCAGTGCCAAAATTAGGACCAGGGAAAACCTGGACTTTACATGGCGAAACAAGGAGAAATGCTTAATTTCTCCTTGCTTTTTGCTGTTTCTATGTGTGCTGCACTGAGCAGCACACATAAAACAGCAAATTGCCATGAATGATTGTTTATGGAAGGGACACCTTCCTGCACATGAACAATCATTTAAAAATAGATGATTTGCAACTTCTATGTGTGCTGCACAATGCAGGACACAGAAGTTACATTTCGCCACTCTGGATTGTTTACGTGCAGGAAGAGAAACCTTCCTGCAAATAAACAATCATTCCCTCCACGCTAGCACCCTTGTACTATGGTGCAAGGGTGCCTGCATTGGCGCTAGGCAGCTGAGTTTAGCGCCAGTGCTAGGCAAAATGCAGGGATGTGCCGTACCATTGTAAATACGGCGCATTCCTGCATTTTCAGAAAGGCAGAGCGTGGCATTAGCCATGTTTGCTTAATGCCACGCTTCGCCATTCCCTTGTTAATCTGCCCCTTAGTTTGGTGTGCGTGCAAATCCTGCATTGCCGATCCCTGATGAGTTGCACTACTCCTGCTGAAACAAGGCCAATGGAGGCATCAATGGGTGAGGCGGACTGGCCTCAAGGGTCCTGTGACCTTAGTGACTGAGTCACTGATGCTCTAGGGTGTGCTGCTTTGTAGGCCTGCCTGCAAGAAGACTGGAGGTGAACTTCAGTATCGATTGTGGTGGACAGGCCTTCAAGGTGCTAAGACACCAGGGCTTCTAAGGTCTACCATGGGAATGTGCTCCCTCAGGAGAGTGGTCTGGTGGACTGTTCATGAAGGCTGAACCTGGTTCCCCAGTACCAAATTCGGCAGCTCTGGCGTAGTGCCACATCCCCCAATGAACACCATACAATCCCACTGAGAGACACTTGCACTGCCTTCAGCTACAACCCAATTGTGCCCTGCTATATATACCTGGATGCGACTCAATTCAAATTATGCACAAGAGTAATATGCTGCCTGGAAAAAAAAGTACCTTCCTGGAAAAAGCAAACCCTCATATGGATGCAAGATTAAGTAAAGCATGTGAATTGTAAGTAGAACAACATGGTTACCTTAACACTTTTATACTCATTATTCAGAAATCAAGAGTGTTTTTGACTGAAACTTTAAGCACCACTACAGATCCCTGGAGGGACCAGTATCACGGTCCATTGCTTATATCCTTATGAACCGTGAGCAGTATGGTTTAAAAAGACTACATTCCTGAACACAGAGCCGTGGTACATTTTATAAACTAAAATAAGGAAAAAAGCAGATAAGGATCACATTAATCGGTTTCCACTCCACCCATCAACCAGGTATTGCAGTACCTCCAGGAATGGTGCACTTCACCACCCAGGGAAAACAATGCTGTTCAAAGAAAGAGGAGAAAACAAAAAGTAGTGCTTCGCTGGCAAACTCTGTAAAGTGGCACTACTGTGTTTGGGTGTTAATAAAACTAATCTGGCCACTTTGTGAATGCTCTGTAATGCTTTAGTTTTTTATTTTTCGTATTTTGAACCCAGAGAGTGCAAATAAGATGATCAGAAGGACAGAGTTCGAAACATATGGATAAAGATGGATGGATGTCAGGCAGTGGAATACATTTATAGTCTTTTTTCTTAGCTACTTCATCTGTTCCACATAAGCTAGTAAGAGGTTTGAGGTAGAAGAGCTTACTCAGTTTAGTATGCATAAAGTCCAGGATTATAATTAGGGCTCCCGGTTTTATGGTATTTATTTTTTTGCCATTTCCGTCTGTATTTATCCATATTTATTTTTTGGCCATTTTTTCTGTATTTATCCGCATTTATTTTTGCCACAAGCAAAAGACAACGCTACAGCTAGTATTTTCCCACATTTATTTAAATTGACAAGGCACACCTGCGCCCGGTTCTTATTGGTCAACACAATACATTCATCTGAAAACTTTGCCATTGTAGTACAAGCACATGTGCATTTCAAGAGACTTTGAGGACATTGAGGCTCTTTCTGGTTTGTTAATGAAGTGAAGACCACTGAAAACCCGTTCAATATTTGCTGAGGATACTGGAATGGCCTAATTTGTTGGCTTCCCGGAGGGGAGCAATGGACCAGACACTGGAGCTCTTGCTGGAGCAATGGGCTAAATAAACGATACGTACTGCAACGCTATCGCCACTCTTTGTGATTGAGGGTGCACTGGGCCTTTACACCACGGCCGCAGGCAGGGGCACCACCCCAAACAGTGATCACTAAAGTCTTCAATTACCGAGATAGAGTTGAGATCCTGCAAGCGGTCAGGCAAACTGGAGATCCTAACTTTGAGAACCATGTGATTCAAATCTCCCCGATTACACGCAACAAGTTCAGCAAATACCTGTAAATAACTTCCAATTGGGAAATTCTGCCCCTATAAGTGAAAACTAATGCAAATTGTTGTCTTTGTGTTGATAGTCTGTCCAGGAGAAAATCGTGCGCCGCCACACTTGGGTTTTGCTGTCGACACAGCTCTACGTCCTACCGAGAGCGATAAAATAAATTACTACTTAAAGCGTCTACCACACGTATGTGCTGTATTACACATTCATAGTTGAGCGAGTTAGGCGCTTTACGCTTTCGTCGTGTTTCACGAGGTAGCCGTGAGTTGGAAGCTTTGAACAACCGGGTGGCATGCTAACGCCCTTGCTACTTCTCTGGAGACAGAGAGGGGTGGGATAGAGCAAGTCCTGCTTGGCATTCTTGTGTTTCCATTCCGTCTTAGACCTGGACTTATACAAAGACTTTGACTGGGACAATGATCTGCCGCAAGAACGGTCTTGGAAGAGAGTCTGTGCTCTCGACTTTGAAAGGGAATGAAACTAGCGAGGTTTCCTTTGGTGTTCGGCTATGCACAGTTTAACTTAATGGTGCACAATAGCCTTCAGGTTCATGAGGGCGCACTCCTCTATTGACTGAATCATGCCCAGAACTCAAACACAGATGACATATCTCGTGGGGGTGTCTCACAGATATTTGTATGCGACAGTCCCTGGATGCTTTACATCCTACATTCACTTGAGGGGGAACAGTTTCCTTGCACAATACTTTTTGAGAAAAATTAATCTTGCAAAAAGTTTACTAAACAATGATGAAAAAGAAGAGCGGACCTCTGGATCCGCATCTGAAAACCCATAAAGAAAGGGTCTGAAGACTGCATGCAAAATTGTGCGCCGCCACACTTGGGTTTTTGCTGTCGACACAGCTCTACGTCCTACCGAGAGCGATAAAATAAATTACTACTTAAAGCGTCTACCACACGTATGTGCTGTATTACACATTCATAGTTGAGCGAGTTAGGCGCTTTGCGCTTTCGTCGTGTTTCACGAGGTAGCCGTGAGTTGGAACCTTTGAACAACCGGGTCAGCCTTTCATCCTTACGAAGCCGATTACTTGAGTGCTGTTAAAGTGAGTAATACTAACACTTGGTGTTTACAGCACTGTGAAGGGGCAATATTATGTTAACTATAAAAAGAAAAGTTAACATGTAGCTTTTTATGGCCCAATCCGAAGCAGACTGAACTGATTAGTATCGCGCTTTTTATTGCATATCCAAACATGTCCGTCGTAACGCACTTACCTTGCGAGTAGGAATGGCGGCGGGCTGGCGCAGAGCTAAATCTGATGGTGGCAACAGGAAGGCAGGAAGGCACCTGGTGGTCCGTAGTGCAGGCAAACAGGACAAATAGGCAGGTGAGCCCCCAAAATAAAGCACAAAAGTTATGAGGGAGGGGCCGGAGGTGTTGGCACGCCCACACAGTGACGCTTGGATCAGACCAGGATTGGCTGAAGAGGACGGTCGTCACTGAAAGACCCTGAGCCCATAGGTCCACACGAGGGCACTAAAAGACCCTGATTGGAAGGAAACTCTGCACTGGAGTACGGCAGCGCGCAACATTTACTCGTATTTTGCCGTTTTTAAATATAAATACAGACAAAGGAAATATCGATTTCCGTCTGTATTTATATGTAAAAATCCGTAAATACGGAAAATCGGGAGCCCTAATTATAATTGAGGTGTTCTGATGTTTATTTCTACCAGCCGATGACTCTCGTTTTGAATCTCCTCCACAGGAACCTGGCACCAGTTTCTTTCTAGACCCTTTAATGGATATCCAAAGTGCTCTGCTCTGAACTTTCAAAATGTATATTTTGCAGTATTTTTGAAAAGATGTCTCCCCACAAACATTTCAGGATTTAAACCACACTGATCCTGTCTCAAGCAGATGTTGCTTTTTGTCTGCCAGTGGTGCAAAGTTGTGCAAGAAATGTGGCCTCAATCAAAGTAAGGCCATCAAGGAGCAAGAGGCCCGAGGCTGCACTGTGTAACAGAAAAATGTCAGAAACACTTCCAACAAAAGTGTTTCTTTCTTTTTTGGATCCATTTCACAAGGGAACGAATGAAGAAAAGTAGAAGAAACAGACGGTGAGAGACGAA
Source organism: Calotriton arnoldi (assembly GCA_963921515.1). NCBI lineage: Eukaryota > Metazoa > Chordata > Amphibia > Caudata > Salamandridae > Calotriton > Calotriton arnoldi. The sequence continues at coordinate 541,674 of CAWUFW010011710.1, forward strand.
GCACGGTTTCAGCGAGAGAGACAGAAAGAGACGGGGCAGCTGACAGCGGCAGATCAGGAAAAGTGGACATTTCGACCACTAAATTAATCCTACCTTAATACACTGGCACCTAAAGAACCAACGCAACAGCAACAGAAGCAGGCTGCACATTCGGCCACCGACCAGTCCTTGCCGCTCCTCCTGAGACTCCTCCTCCGAGTACGATGCGCGCCGAGATTGAAAAGCAAATGAAAAAGTTAAAAAAAAAATGATGACAGGCCTGCTTCTTCGCAAGACCATTGGTCCATTCTCTCTGGGGGCAGGCCATCAACAAGAAGCAGGGCCGTCATACGTAGCGCATTCGCGCTATGAATGATTGACGCCCCTATTACCGATTCTCTGTGGGCGCCGCACAACCACTTATTTTGCGCACACTAGGGCAAATGTCGCCCAATTTCCCGCAACCCGCCAGCGTAGTTTTTTCCCGCACAAATGGGAAAAATGTCGCCCAATTGTGCGGGAAAACGCCCAATCTGGCAACACTGACAGTGAGCAGCTGAAATCGCCGCCGTTATAAGCAAAAGATCCCGCCGAAACCCGGGATGACCCGCAGGAAGTGCAGTGTCATCCGGTGTCATCCAGTAGTTCGTTGAACTAAGGCAAGTGAAGAAAGACCTCCGAGTGAGGTTGGCAGATGACAGTGGTTGGCAGAAAAAGTTTAACATACAAAAGGAGAGAGTAAGATAGAAGAAGAAGTGTGGCACATTACGCGCTTATTAAGTGCAGGTATTGTGGATAAGTGATGGTGAAAAAGGGCGATGTACCGGCAAGGTAATGATGCTAAAATTATGTGAATGCGCATGTGGCCTGTTACAGGCTGGCAACGAGCAGAGCTAGGGAGATTGACAATTATGTAATTATACACCCGCCATTGGACACAGAAATGTAAGAGTTTTGGCCATGTGGATAGCAAAGGTGTCAAACGAAGGAACGCAACATTATGTATATCAAAAAGTTCATACAATACATATATTGGTTTAACACATGGCGATGTACATGAGCATAGCGATCTGGTGTAGTACAGCAGCAAGGGTACCTATACAGGCGATGCCCTGTGGGTCAGAACACGACTAGTGGGTTAATGTGGTGACGAAGCCTCGCCACTCTTCCGCAGAGTTTAACCCCGCATCTATGGAGTTGATTCTGTCAATCCAGCGACATTCCAGTCGCTGTAAAATTTGTGAAATGTCTCCACCTCTTTCAGGGACAATGGCGATATCAATTATTTGCCATTTGATATCTTCTGCAGTATGATTTTTGTCATTATAATGGGAAACCAAGGGGGCATTAGCAACAGATCTACGTATGCAGCTACAATGCTGTCCAATACGTGCCTTTACTGGTTGTTGGGTCTGGCCCACATATGGAAGACCACAGGGGCACCATATGCAATACACAACATTGCGTGTGTTGCAGTTGGAGAAAATTTCCAATGTGTGCTTGACATTCCCATGTTCAAACGTATTGGTGTTAAATGTGAAAGTGCAGGAAACACAATTCCCACACTTATGGTGCCCTTTGATCTCAGGTAAACCCCATGTGGATTGTATTGTGTTTGTTCTGCGTGTAATAGTCTCAGAAGATGATCTAACCAGGTGGTCCTTAATGTTTTTGCCCCGTTTGAAGGCAAACATGGGGATGTCAATTTCTGGGTCTACACTCTTAATTATGTCCCAGTTTTTTGTAATCAGGCTACGGATTTGGTTCGTGTGTGTTCTAAAAGTAGTAACACAGATGAGTCTGTCTAGTGAGGGTTTCACTTTGGGTTTTAGAAGTACCTCTCTGGGACAGAACCAAGCTTGTTTCAATGATTTCCTCACCAGTCGATTGGGGTACCCTCTGGTGATCAGTTTGGCTTTGAGTATTCCTGCCTCCCGCTTGTAATACTCTTTGTGCGTGCAGTTTCTGCGCAGGCGCAGAAATTGGCCGAAGGGGAGCCCATCACGTTGTGCATCTAGAGCAGCAGTGGGATTTGGTGGGGTCGATTTTGGCTATGAGGTGCGGGATAGTGTATATCCTGTGCAAGTATTTGAAGTGTAGTAATTTATGTCAGGGATTGTTGGATACAAAACCTGTCTGTTCACAACAGTAGAGCCAAGAAGTATACAGTAGCGGGCAACCCAGATCCCTCTCCCATGCCGACCGGGCCTTCCCTCCCACCGCAGGCCTTAGCAATAGTGATGAATGATATAGTCAGGAAATCAAGTGGGCACTACTCGGGGTCGTGATGACCATGGTGAGTGGTGGAAAATCCAACAGCTCCGTGGAGGAAGATGGGAGTATGGAGCGAATGGTATTGTGAAGTCAGTGCAAAGAAATCTGTCCATATATGACCCATCATGCCCATCCGACAGAGAGGTTACAGTATGCAGCCTGGCATCCACGAAGAGGTCGCCAAAGTCCGCTTTTCAAGCGCTTCCGTTGCCATTGGAAGCCAGGGATTGTCGGGAAGTGGAATGTATGGAGAGTACAGGGGATCAAAGCCAAGTTAGCGCTGTAGTTTGGTCCAGGCCCAGCGTGTGATCGGGAGCGTCTGTATTTCCAAGGGAGTCCTGGCTGGGCCACGTGGCATAATAGTGGATAGGGGATATGGACGACCCTGAGTGCACTCAGGCTTCAGGTATTGTAATCGAGCATCAGGATGGTACCAATAGTACGCAAACTGTGCCTGAGCAACTAGGTAGTAGAGATAGAAATCAGGGACTCCGAACCCCCCAAGCATATGGCATAGTTAATGTTTGCCAGCCGATTTTTGTTCGTCTACCAGCCCATGCCAATCTAGTGAGCATGCTGTGAAGTGTGTCAAAGAAACTGGTTGCCAAAACTATAGGAATATTGATGAATAAGTATAGAAACCGGGGAAGGACCACCGTTTTAATTATGGCAATTCTGCCAGCGAAGGATAATGGAGCTTTATCGATTGATCGATTTGCGAGGATAATCTATCAACCATGGGATCGTAGTTTAGACGACAACCTCATCGCTGCTACGGTGAAGGAAGATACCCAGATACCTGGGCGGGGGTCAGCGCACCATTGCAAGGGGAACTCAAGAGGGCAAGGAACAGTGACCTCAGTCAAGGGAAATATTTCAGATTTAATCCAGTTAATGCGAAGCCCAGAGAAAGCCCCAAAGCGTACCACTTCACGGAGAAGAGGAGGGAGATTGGATTCGGGTTCCATACTAACAGCACCACATCATCTGCGTTTAAGGAAGACAGTAGGGGGCCACGGTGAAACCGCAAACCACGAGCCAGGTGTCGCTCCTTAAAATGACGCACAAGGGGATCCATTGCAATGATGAATTGTAGGGGCAACAGGGGACATCCCTGTGTGGTGCCTCGAGAGAGTGCAAACTGATCAGTCAAGGCACCATTCACCTGAAGCGGGGCCAGTGGGGCAGCATACAAAAGTCGAACGAGGTCCTGAAATCCCTTTGGAACCCCCAGTTTCTGTAATGTAGCATGCAAAAAAGGCCATTCAAGACAGTCAAACGCTTTTTCAGCGTCTAGCAGAATGGCCGCAGTGGGAAGTTCAGGATTTATTTGATTAAGTATTGCAAAAATGGTTCAAAGGTTAACCGACGTAGAGCGATGCAGGACAAATCTAGATTGTAATGGGGAAATCATACTGTCCATAAGTAGGGAAAGACGGGTGGCTAGGATTTTGGCCAGTATTTTATTGTCATGATTTAACAGGGACAGGGGCCTGTAGGAAGAGCAATTATGCGGGGACTTGCCAGGTTTATGTAGGAGGGTAATCACCGCTTTGTGCATTGTGGGTGGGAGGATTCCATTTTCTAGGGATTCCGCATAGACTTCTAGCAGATGAGGGATCAACAAGGGTTTATATGTTTTATAAAAAATCCCAGTAAAACCATCCAGACCCGGAGTGCGGGTGCCACTCAGATCATCGATGGCCTGTGAGACTACATCGCTGGAGATAGGTGAGGCAAGAAACTGCTGCTGTCCCTCATCCAGTCAGACCATGGGCACATCTGCCAGATAGTCGGCAAGTGCGTCATCAGCGGTAGTTCAGCAGGACGTGTATAAGCGAGTATAATAGGTGAGGAAAGCAGCAGACACATCCTCGCTCTGCTCAACAGAGGACCCATCATCCAGCTGGAGATGCGTGATGAAAGAGGCTTGATATGGGGGGCAGAGCAGTCAAGTCAGCATTCGGCCGGGTCTCTCGCCCTCGCCGTAAACTGGCGCCTGTGCGAATTTGTCCATATAATTAACCTCGTGAGCTGCGGGGTCTTGAAAGTCTTGGAGCAGCGTTGCGTGGCGGTGCAGCGACGGGAGGGTCATCCGTTAGGGCCCTTGCGTCGAGATCTTTCAGTGCGGTTTCAATAGATGCTAGTTCCTGGCGTACGGAGTGGAGTATCCCTGAGTGTTTGGCAATGCATATACCTCTTATTTAGGCTTTAAAAGCTTCCCAGAGTATGGACTGATGTAGTACAATGCCAGCGTTAAGTTGAAAGCATGCGACTATGGCGTCCCGAACTTCCACTCGAAAAACCTCGTCTAGCAACGCATTTGCAGGGAAGCGCCACGACGCGTGCAACGGTGTAATATTGGGAAACCGAAGTATCAGGAGCACCGGAGAGTGGTCCGACAAGGTTCGGGGAAGATGCTCAATATCCATAGCTGAGAGTAATAGACCAGGGGTAAGATACCAGTGGTCAATGCGTGACCACGACCCATGAGGAGCAGAGTAGAAAGTGTAGCCTTTAGTGGAAGAGTTGCGAGAACGCCAGGCATCAGCAAGGAGGAAGGTCTGCAAGAGGGACGAGAGTGCTTGCACGGAGCGCGGTTTGGTCACATGACCAGTGCCAGTCGAGTCCAATGTTGTGCAGAGCGTAAGGTTAAAATCACCCCCATTAGTATAGTGTCTGCATGTAACCGGGTGATATGTGCGGAAATGCTCGAAAATAATTCTAGCGAGTCTATATTAGGGGCATAGACATTGACCAGCAAGAGAGATGTGGCAGCAAGATTTCCGGCGACTAGCAAGTAGCGGCCCTAGGGTTGGCAATGGTCTCACACACTCTGAAAGGGAATGCCTTGTGAACTAGGCTACCCAGTCCCCTGGAAAATGTTCTGTAGTTCACGAAAAAACAATTATCCCCCCCAGTGTGATGCAAACTGACCAGAGGAGTGTGGAGCACAGTGGGTTTCTTGTAAGAAAGCCACCTGGATAGAATGCCTGGACAGGTAGGACAACACCTGCCGCCCCTTCCAGTGATTAGTCATTCCCCTTACGTTCAGGTCATACATCGTAATGTTATTATCCCAGATCCCATAGCTGGTGGTGTCATCTAAGCAAAAAAAAACGATGCACAGAAATGCAAATGTGTGGACAGTGTGAGATACACAGCAGGTTGCGTAATCAATACACTGTAAGAAATCATAGCAAACAACAATAGCCCGGAATAAACCAAGAACCCATTCCCCACTTATCTGGTGAATCCCGTCATATCTCAATCAACAAACAAGAAAAGCAAACAATTAGAGTACTCCTTGGGGGGAGGGAACACTCAGAGGAGACCGCTTATAGTCCATAACCTTGATGGGGAAAGGAACAGTCCTATCAGAAAAAAACATGGACGATGACAGTAGAGAAAATTCAGGCTTAATACAGTTATGTAATGCAGGGACAATGGAGCAATAAACAGTCCAGTGAAGCAGAGCATCTATAGTAGCATGGAAAGGGGGGCAAAAAGGAGAAAGAATTCACTGGTCCACTGGGTCCAGAGCGGGGGGAGCAGAAGCTCCACCACCATTCAGTAATCCAGATCCAGCATGATTTTGTCTCCAGAACTTCATGGCCTCAGCAGGTGTGTCAAAAATATGGAATTTACCATTGATCTGGATGCGCAGCCGCGCAGGGTACAACATGGTGTACGGCACATTAGATTTCTGGAGTGTGCGCTTAATATCAGCGTGGAGCCAGGGTCCTGTGCACCCTCTCAACCGCAAACTCCGATGAGAATGCCTTCCCGCCAAAGAGATTCTCAAGTAAACGCTCCACGTAGGTATTCATGAGGCCAGTGTTAGTGGATTCTGCTATACCGGCTATGCGGAAATTGTTTCGGTGCAATCGCGCCTCCAAATCTTCCGCTTTAGCGGCCACTGTCTAAAGGAGTCTCTCAGCCTTTTCAAGCCATTAGGAAGTTGTGGAGCCAGCATCTTCAAGGTTAGATATTCATTTGCCCTTGTGTCATTGATCTGCGTCTCATGTTGAAATGAAATTAAATGAAATGAAATGAAAATTAAATGAAATGAAATGTTGCCCAAGTAGTTCATGCATACTCTCTAGGCAAGCCGCAAGCATATCCAAGCGTGCATCTATTGACTTGAAGCCGGATTCCAGCTCAGCCATGATGGCTGCAGCGCCCTCCAGAGGTGGGGCATCTTTGCCTAAGGGGAATCTCCCGGGTGCCCTCATCCTCCCAGCGATGGGGGGTCTAGGCAGCGTCGAAAGAGAGGGGGCGCTGCTTGGGATCACTGTACCCCATCCGGAAAGAACGTGAGCGGGGTCCTGCGGTCGTGGCAGGAGGAAGAGGGGCGGGGATGCGGCTAGCAGGTAGTGCAAGGTCACTCAACAAACCAGTGTCACCAACAGGAGTGTGTGTCCAGCAGGCAGACCCTCAATGGCAAGCAAATCTCAAGCACGGGAGGAGGGACGCTGCAGCAGGAAGCAATCAGGGGTCCCCAGCAAGGAACCAGGCTGCACAGCAAATACAGCAGGATCAATGGAGGTGAATCGTGCACTGAGGCAAGGAGGTGGCCCAGGTTCAATTAGGTGGGAAGGAGCAACAGCAGGTAGCCACTGACCCCAGCAGGGGCATTGGGCCCCCGCGTGGCACCGTGTAGGCGATCGCCGCGGTCTTGTGTGCAGTGGTAGGAGCTGCAGGGGGGTGCACACACAGCAGGCTCCACTCAGTAGAGGTCGATCTCAGGCCCAAAGTCCACTGCCGCCCACAGCGGCCTCCACAGAAAGAGGGACGCCAACAGGCACCAGACCAGAAGAGGGACAAAGAGCAACTGATTACTGCGACCCGGTCACAAGCAGATGCAGTAATCAGCAGGACATTCGTCCGGTCGCGGAGCCCCAAAACCATGCTCCACATGGTGAGGCTGCAAAAGGATCCCCAGCTTCAATTGTGGAGCGGCCACCAACAGCGACCACGGCCCCGCCCTCATGTTTGCCCGCGACCCCTGTCGTTGCGAGGCCTCCATGGGCCGCGTCAGGCCACGAACGCCGTGGGCCGCCGCGACCCTGGGTGTCAAAGGGACGCGGGCCAGCCCAGCAGCTCCGGGTGGTCGGAGCACATTCCCCCACACCGCGGCAGCACCAGCAACAGCCCGGAAATGGGGTCAGGCTGCAAACTAGCGGCGGCGGCTCCAGCACTTCACGGTTGATCGGCCATCTTGGCCCTCGGCCAGGCCACGCCACCTACTTGACTAAATCTTGAGTGACCCTTCAGAACCTATGGCTTTTTAGACAATTTAGAAGGTACAAATTATGCTTAGTATTTGAGTTGCTAACTCCTGCATACTACTAGCGCATTCATGGCTTGCTTTATTCACTGTGTGGGATTTGTACCAGGATACTTCTCATCACTGTGAGACATTTCCAGCAGCCACTCTTCACTGTTGCCCTTTAAATCACCAACAGTTTGAAATTTCAAGGGCCACGACTGACCAGGGTGTGGCTCAATGTGTATTTTTCCACTTCTCTTGAACAAACACTGCCTCAGCCACTGTAGAAGGGTGGGAGATGTGAGTATCACAAGCAGAAGAAAGTAAACTGCAAAACTGGAAGCATATCAGCACTTCACAGAAGAGGGACATCCTTGGATCTACACCTGAAACCTATGAAAACGTATCTAACTCTGGCTCTGATGTTCATCAAGTGAGAATAAAACTCAGACTACAAATGTTCTCATAGCAGTAGCAAAAGAATACTGTCAAAGGAAAGATAAGATAAATATAACAATAAAACAGAGAGGATTCCTTGACAAACATTGTACTTGGCGGAATTAGGCAGAAAACCAGTAGTCAGCAGTTGAAGTAGAAATATGATTTTGGTCTTCCAGTGTACATTTTAACTCACCTGGACTGGAATTTCGATTAGAAGTAGTGAATACAATGGATTACTAGCAATGCAGGCTGATCCATGAGGTTTAAATGGTGACTAGTGTAACTATAAAAATGGTAACCAGATTCAATCTGAAGGCTGCCAAAATACAAGGGTTCGGAGCAATAACAATCTGCAGCTAACATCAGGTGAAATCAAAAACCACAATGGGGTAATTAGCGACCATGAAAGAGGATGGAGGAATTTGCATGTTAATAATATACTTACCCACCAGCATCTCAAGGTAGAAAGCTCTCTCCAAACTTCTGCATAAACCCATGGTTCAAAACCTGTAATCCAGTAGATAAGTACCAGAATATACCACAAAATCAAAATGAAGGAAAAAGAATACACAGATACTGTGGGTCAATTCCAGTCTGAGGGTTTGACTGGTATCCACCCGGACTGCTAAGTTTCACGACTCATCTGCAATTGACAGATGGAAACCCAAAAGCAAAAGAGAAAATGTGATACATCCCAGAAAAAGGATTCAGACTAGCTAGCTCTCCCTTTAAAGGCTAGAAACGTCATTATTTAAAGAGGGAGCATGGAATTGACCTATATATATCACCCAAGATATTTCTTTACAGAGGATTGCATCTCCTTTTTGGAAAAAAAACAGTTCAAATTAAATAAAGAACAGAAATGATGAAAAGGGAAAACATCAACCGCCAACAAAGTGTCATTGAGACATTCTGCACCAACCACTTCCCATTCCAGAGCTCTTCTCCAATGACAAACACATACTCAAAACAATATAAACAAACACATGCAAGAAAATGAGCCTATAAATAAACCACTTGGAGAATGGGTCAACCAATCATTTCTACATAGAATTTTTAACTTCTGCTGCAAAAGCAAAACCAGAAGAAAATCTCCTTTGCTAGGCCAAATCCCCTGCAGAGATGCCTGACACAGGGAGAAAATATGTTTTCTCTTTCCAAAATGGTGTAACTGTCAGTAAATAAAAATAGGGCCAAAGGGAGGGATACAAATGAAGGTGGGTTATAATTGACCCTTATAAACTCGATGCCAAAAACACAGCCATCCAAATCAAGAGAGAGAAAGAAACAGAGCACAAGAGAAGTATTACATAAATATACAGATTACATTACTGAAGTATTCATGGTGCCCAAGTGCAGTGAATCAATCAGTGAGCCTGGCACCTATCTGAACTCTAGTTCTAGAGTATTTGAAGTCACATTATCTGAATCCCCTCATGAAAAAATATGAAACTCACAGAAGCAACACATAATAGAACACCTACAGATGCCTAAAAGAAGATAGGCTTAACCATGTCAGTATGTCTCTCAAAATAATTAGATTTCAATGACATAATAATCATATCCTGCCTCAGCCTCCATGTTTATAAAAGTATGAACTTTGTTTGAGGTCTATTGTCCCATAACCAAATGCCTTTAGCAGATACTCAAAACATAGAAAAAAAATTTGTGGACAGGTTTGCATGATCCCCTTTTTCAGAGGGGAATCCAAAGCGCATTAATTTATTTGTGAAAACTAAAGTCTGTCTAAACAGTTTATGGAAAAAGATTTGGATTTATTCCAAAAGAATCCAACAAACACATGAACTACATCTCTCAATTTACACTGACTTGTACTAATAGAATTGGAGTAAATAAAAGCATATAAAAGGTAAAACAAATTAATTAGCTTTGTAAAGCAAAAAAATCATTTTTGTGTATAAAACAAAAGTTGTTTGCCACTGATTTGTCAAATTGCTTACTCCATTTTTCTATGACCACTGTATTTATATGTTTTGATAACAATGTTTAATTATGCAGCACTGTAATACATATTGTTGTTCAACATGGTTTATTAAATACACTAACTTCTATCTTGGGATTCATCTGTGATCTTTCTTGAAAAACATTCCAAAATACCATCATAGCTGTAAATACTATATAAATCAAATTTCCTAGCATCTTGTTTTTAAAAGCTATATTCTTCATTAATTAATTAACTTGCATCTATCCTTTTTTCCAAAATGAACCCTGTAAGTACAATTACTGAATATTTCTGGCAGATGTGGGCAATGTCTTAATAAGCTACACAAACAAGTATTTTTTGACATTTGATATTTCATGACGTTGGTAACAATATGCTTTTATTGTTTAGTGGTGTGCCATTGAGAAATGCACAGTTAAGGAGCTCTTACTATTCAAACTTTGGAATTTGTTTGAAGACTTTGCAAGCTATATAACAATACAAAAGTCACAATGACCACGAATAATATGTGAGAAGGAAATCAGCCAAAAGTCAAAATTCACACACATTTATAAAGGAATTTTCTTTCAGAAAATGTGTTAATTTGTAAATTCTTCCATAAATCCAAATTTTGGAAAACGTTTGTTAATCAGCATTGTGCAAAGTTTACAAAATTGTGTGAATCTTTGTGAACAGCAACACTTGGAAACTTAGGGCCTGATGTACGAAAGTATAGCGAGTTGATAATCGCTAAATAGGGTGTTTGTGAAGTATAAAAATTTGCTAATGATGTATTTCTTAAAAGAGCATAACACACCAAATATTTAGGGATTTTTTTTTTTTGCTTTAGCAGATACTTTACTGCTATATGCGATTACCAATCAGCAAAACGCTATTTCGATGTACGTTCACAAAATGGAAATTAGTTAAAACGCAGCACTATTCATGTGCAAAATACTATCAATTGGAAACAGGCGGTAACCAAGTGCAAAGTATACAAGGGGGCCAGAATACATCGAAACCTTTCACAATGACTGCACTCTATTCTGTAGTGAGGAGGATGCAGATTCTGGAAGTTCAACAGAGGAGGAGGAGAGGAGAAAGAATTTTCAGACAGAGGGTGACTCTGTTTGACCAAACAGATGAGGAGGTATATGCTAGGTATAGGTGTACTAAAAAGGTCATTCTATATTTAATTCATGATTTGTATCCTGTACTACTCAAGCCTGCACAGTGCAGTGGTGCTATTCCTCCACACATTCAGGTATTGTGTAGCTTGCACATTTTAGCTTCTGGTAGCTTCCAAAGCACTGTTGCAGTTGGAGGAGGTATATCCCAGAGTACCTTATGCAGGTTGTTTAAAAATGTCTGCTTGCAATGTTGGCTTGAATAAATTCACACATTGCATTCCCAAGTACCCTTGCCCAGTTGGAAGCTACAAAAATCTAATTCTGTGCAGTAGCACATTTCCCACAAGTGATTGGATGCGTAGACGATACACATGTTTTCTTTTGTGCACCCTCTGAATCAGAGAATGTGTATTGTATTAGAAAGAGTTGAACCCACAAGTTGTAAGGAATGCCACATGTCTGATCAGAGACCTAGTTGCTCGATACTCTGGGAAGCCCTCATGGCTCCTACATCTTTAGACACTAAGAACTATATGAGCGGCTATAACAGCTTTGTTAATTTTTGGCGACATATGAATTAAGACTGTGGATCATGACTCCATACTTTCACCCCGAACCCCTAAACAAAAGAGGTACAATGCTGCTCACAGACATCCAAGGAGCATTATTGTACGAACATTTGGCCTACTTGAAGGCAGATTCTGATGTCTGCGCAAAAGTGATGGTGCCCTTGAGTACAGTCCTGCAATGTGCTGCAAATAATAGCTACATGTGAAATGCTTCATAACTTAGCAATATGTAGGAGTCTCTCAGTTGACCCTGCAAGAGAGGGTTTTGATGAGGAAGATGTTGAAAATCCATCTTGCTTGCCACCTCCTGGACTTGATACTGCAAGAGCCGCAGAGGGATGTGAGCGCAAGGATGATGTTACAAACATCTACTTCGAAAGTACATATCACATTTTTTCTTTTAAAACACTAGAGTGTACAGAGTACTAAACAAAACATTTTCTGTTTATTTTTGGGTTATTTTAAAGATGGGCAACATATCCATTAGGAGCATAATACTGTTTCATAAATATCTTCTTTTAGTTGAAACAGAAAACATAAACAGTATTTGCCTTCTTTATTGTTGTCCAGTTCTTGGTATTGATGTTGAATGAAGTGTGGCCCTTCCTTGCCTTTCTTCACTCTGGCTGCCAGTGCTCCTTAACGCAGCTTGCTCACCAACTGAATTACTGCTCTCGCTTGAGCCCTCCTCAGTTTCCCCAACAGAGCTTCGTGGCTTATTTTCCACATGACCAGTTTGCATTTCCTCTAAGATTTTTGTTATTTGGGCTGGGCTGCTAGCTACATCACCACGGGGGTGTACTAACTCCACCAGTATGTTAGCTATTTTACAACATGCAGTTGAGGTCACTGTAGCCAGCCTTTCTACAGAGCAAACCAAATGTTTGTAGATGTGTGTTCATGAGTCTCTGTTGACGCCAACATGCTACAGTGACTTGAGCCATTTGTCTGGTCAGATCCTGAATAGCTGTAGTTAAGTCTTCAAAGCCTGGTCTAATGACTTCATTACTTTCAGAAATGGCTCTGTCTAATTTTGCTACACATCAACTCAATTCTGATGTTTCCTGTGCTTCCTTGTTTGAATTTTCAACCTGAATTGTTCCATTGCATGAAACTGAGCAGGAGTGGGTGAAGTTTCTCAGACCTCTCACACTGGACCTTACTGTAGGTCTTAAAGGCTTTCTTTCTCTTAGTAAAATTGATATGGATGGTAATGTTTGTTGTTCAGTTTCTACAGAGGAAGCGAGAGTTGTAGTTTGTTCTCCTGATGACAGAGTGTTGTTTTGGCTGCTGGTTGAACTTCCGTATTTGTTTGAATGTGAATCACATTTCCTGCAGTTTCAGCTTCTGTGTGACAAGATGTTTCCGAACATCCTCTGATTCTAGTTGAGTTTGCATAGGTTGAGCTTTTGTAAGTTAAAAGAGAGTGAAATATAAATTATAATTATTTATTTAATAAATAAAACACTTCTGTCCTTGAACAGAACCACTCACTGTCCTTCGCTGGTCGCAATTCGTTTAATTTCGACTTTCCCCCCAATCTTTCCAAAAACGCGATAAAAACCTTCAAGCACAAAGCTCTCAAATCTCATCCTGAAACACTCTTTCTCGATTACTATTTTTGCATTAACAAGGGTACATTAATTAATGACCTTATCTTCTTCACCTTTCGTCGTGCTCAGTGGAGAAAGGCCCTATCGTCAGTTCTCAAACCCACCACCACCAAGAAAATACCTCACGGTCACAAACTAACTATTTCACCCTCCCCTTTTTACAAGGCAGAAGCGACTATCTCCATCTATAATACTGGCATAGTGCTCATTCAGTCTTCTAACCGCAACCTGGAACTTTTTGACAATGTCTTCCCTTTCCTCAAGGACAAACTCAACACTGACTTTACCTCACCCCACCTATCCCAACTACCTGCGGATCCCCTCCCAATAACATACACTGCCCATCCATTCCTATCCACTCGTCCTCCTACTGCTCGCCCCGGACTGTTGCCCACACTACCATACCTGATGTCTCATCATCTCAGAACAGTACCCCCACTCGGATTGGATTCGACCATTCCTCCAACGCTCACCTAGTCAACCCTCATATCCAACCTAATAACGAAATAATTCACAACACGGCTCCCTCTCAGCTTGGGATACACAGCTCCCCCAGTCAGCGAACCACTATCACTACACATGCAGGGGCTCCCACAGACCACATGTCTCCTACTTCCTCAGCCTTTACATGCTCTTTCTCTGACATCAATACTTCTGAACAGCAGCCTCTCAACATTCTCTCCACCTCTTGTCTCCACGGCCTCTCCTCTTCGCGTCCCCTCACTCCTCATCACATTACGCTGTCTGACCATAATCCCATCACCTTAGGTAGGGATACTTCTAAGACTACTAACTATTGCTCCAAAACAAAGAACCCCTCCGACACATACAATATTTTAGATAACTCCCCTCCCCATCACTTCTCTGCCGTAACACCACCCACAATAATACCCCAATACTCTATTCTACGCTGGATACTATACAATCTGATATACAGTTGTTGCGGGCTGATATCCTTAGTCTTCTACGCATCACCTCTAATCTAGAACTCAATATGTCAAACCTTTCGATCTACCACCAGCACTGTAATCTTCCCTCTCCCACTCGCCCTCCCACAGTTAGTGGTGCATACTCCAGATCTCAACCTAGATGGAGATGCAAACCTAATCTAGACCATTCCACCCGACCCAATAGGCTTGTCAAATACCTTTCGACCACAGATATCCTCTCCCTTCTCTGGCTTTATGATCCCGCCCACCACGTCCCACCTCCAGTTAGGATTCAAACCATTATCACTCAACCGCAAAGGATACCATATACCAAACCCAGACTCATCAATAAATCTAACCTCAAACTTGTCCCCATCTCACACTCTTCCACTACCATTACCAAAACCAACCTAAAATGCTCACTACTCAACTGCAGATCAGCAGTGAACCACCGGCCGACATACAGGACTTATTACTCAACTTGGACCTGGATTTTCTAATTCTCACTGAAACTTGGCTAAATGATTCCTCTTCTACTATACTAGACATCCTGGTTCCTCCCAGTTACTCTATCATCCGTCAAGATCGCGCTATCCGTCTTGGGGGCGGTATTGCTTGTATTTATCGATCAAACCTCTCTGTCAAACAATCACTTTCCTCTCCAACATCTGGCAGTGAATATATGATGATCAATATCTCTACCAAAGACAACTCCACCTGCACTCTGCACACTTTCTACCATCCCCCAGGTGATAATCTTACCTTCATTGAACAAATCATGGAGATCATCTCCACCAACCTTACCCCATACAACAACCAGATTTTCCTAGGTGACTTCAACATTCACTGGAATGACACTAAGGATCCACTAGTGAATTGCTTTAAGGCTTTCCTCCAGGACCTCAACCTGACCCAAGTCTGTAATCGTCCTACTCATATAAAAGGGGCCATCTTAGACTTAATCATAGCCAAGGAAAATACCATACTATTGGATTCTATTTCACCCTGCGACTGGACCGATCATCACTGCATCACCTTCTCCATTGTTGTAAAGGCAACCATCCACAAAGGCCAGCCTGTGAAAGCTAAACATTGGATCAGAAACACCCTCAATCTCAATCCAGACGTGATATCTGCCACCAGCCTTAACCTCCTGTCTCCTCCCACTGATATGGTTGATGCTCAAGACCTCACTAAGCACTACCTTAGCTCTATGTCTAACATCATGGACTCCATTGCCCCCAAACAACTAAAGAGAGTCCCGATAAGTAAAACCAATACCTGGTTCAACTGTAGCCTTAATGAGGAACGCCGTGCCCTTAGACCTCCAGAAAGAGTGTGGAGACAGACCCCATCTCTTTCAAACCTTAAACTGTTGCATAAAAAAAGAAGGAACTACAATAGGTGCATCAGAGGTGCCAAATCATCATTTTTCCGTCAGCAACTGGACACAGCCTTCAACCATCCAAAAAAACTCTTTGAACTAGTGAAACAACAAACTAATGGAAAGCGTAAATCCTCCACATCTGACACTACAACCCTACCTAATTGTCAAACATTTTCCTCCTTTTTTTCTGATAAAACTAAGTCAATTGACAATGAGCTCCGCATTGCTGTGAATTGTTTACCGCCTGAAACCCAGTCACAATGCACCTCCACCTCGCAGGAAATTTGTCCTAGCCACCTTCTCTTTAAACCTAAAAACAATGCCTCGTGGTCCATCTTTCAGACATTGGAGGACACTGACATCTCAAAACTACTGTCTTCCACTAAACTTTCCAACCACTTCAATGACCCTCTCCCCTCCAAATTCCTCAAGGAAACTTCACACCTCCTGATACCCCTATGGACCAGAATTATCAACGCCTCTCTTACGCAAGGCACCATGCCGGAATGTCTAAAAAGTGGACAAGTCACACCTATACTAAAAAAGCCAGATGCGAACCTCTCTGATCCCAACAATTTTCACCCCATTTCGAGCATCCCAACCTTAGCCAAGCTCCTGAAAAAATGTGTTCATCAACAACTCTGCAATCACATTGACCAGCACCAACTCCTCGACCACTGCCAATCTGGTTTCAGACCAGGTCACAGTACTGAAACCGCCATGGTCCACATTGTCGACGATGCTTTACGCTTTCTCGATCATAATGAATCCTGTCTTTTAATCCTTCTTGACCTATCATCAGCGTTTGACACAGTCAAACATGAAACCCTCCTGAACCTCTTAGAACTTAGGATGGGTCTCTCTGGTACTGTCTTAAAATGGTTCTGCTCATTCCTACAAAACAGATCTCAACGAGTCCTAATCAATCATGACTTATCCGATCAGACACCAGTCACTATCGGCGTTCCCCAAGGTTCTTCACTTTCGCCCACCCTGTTTAATCTTTACATGGAACCCCTGACTGAAATCCTCAAACACTCCAAGATCTCCTACCATATGTACGCTGATGATACGCAATTGTACATGAAGATTACCTCTCCTAACGACATCAGCACTCTCAATAACATCTTGAACAAAACTCAACACTGGTTAACACTTAACCACCTCAAACTTAACACCCTCAAAACTGAATTTCTATTAATCTTGCCTCCCAACACCACCTCTAACATCAAAGACTGGCTCCCACTACTCACCGCCTTGAACTGTACCCCACATATTGTTGATTCAGCAAAATCCCTAGGAATAACACTAGACAACAACGTCTCCATGATGAATCACATCAGCTCCACAACCAGAGCGGCCAATTTCCATCTCCACATCTTAAGAAAACTAAAGCCTTTCCTGCCCAATGCAGATCTCAAGATGGCGGTTCAGGCTCTTGTGATCTCCAAACTTGACTATGGGAATGCTACCCTTGTTGGCCTACCGAAAATAAAACTAGCACCGTTGAGGGCTACCCTCCATGCTGCTGCACGGCTCATCACAGGCGTAAAGAAAAATGATCACATCACCCCAGCCCTCCACTCTCTGAACTGGCTACCTTATGAATCTAGGATCCACCTAAAAATAGCATGCATGACATACAAAGCCATCCACCACAACACTCCTCGCTACCTGGCTCAGAAACTGGTGCTATCCGGAAGGAATAGAGCTTCTCGTAGTACATGCTCCCTACTGCTGAAACCCCCAAAATTTCACAAAAGAAAACCTATAAGAGATCTTTCTCTGGAATTGCCCCAAGAATTTGGAACTCTCTTCCCCCAGAGATCAGGACCATCCCTTCATTCGTTCTTTTAAAAACGAAGTAAAAATGAAACTGCTGAATAATGTCCTTCCTATCTGAGGCGACTATCCATGCCAATTTGATTTCTTTGCTGGTGTTTTCACTATGTCTCTTTGTATTATCTTTTCATGTTGTATTTCCTATATTTTGCTCCTTGTATATTTAATGCTATTTATTAGGTTGTACTGCGCTCTGACACCAACATTTTGGTCATGTTCGCGCTTTATAAAACTTTATAAATAAAAATAAAATAAACTTCTGAACCTCACTTCTTTTTTTTGTTTTTTTTGTTAGGATCCAAGTATTGCATTAACATATATATATATATAGATATATATTCTGGGTAAAAGTCTACATGTACTCAGCATACGGGTAATAAGTATAAAAATAAATATATATTTCATATTATACAGCTTAATCAATAATGCATAAAATTACAGCCAACAGCTATCAACAGAAGACAAAAGAGAGTGCATAGCATAGATAAGGTTGTCTTAAAAAATTAAATAAAACACATTTTTAAAAAACGGCTCATAAAGTGCATAGAAAAAGATGAGAGAGAAGAATTCAAATGGTTTAATCAAACCCAACGTGCTAGCCCTGCCTCTTCAGGCAGGAAGTATTGTCCCCACAATCTTTCAAATTTCTTCACTCCCCCAATTCTTACTGCATACAGCTGTTCACTAATTTTAACTCTCCTCATTTTCTGTAGCCAATCCGTCATTGTGGGGATAAGCTGAGTTCGCCATTTTTGTAGTAGGAGGGACCGAGCTACATCTGTAGCTATATGTACTAATTTTACCCATTTATTGGACAGCTCCAATGCTGGATCATACCCTACGACTCTTAGCCATATGGTCGAAGCAATATTAACCTTCCATTCCCTTGAAAGATACAGGAAGATTTCAGCCCAAAATCCCTGAATAAATGAGCAATGACCGATCATGTGTGTCCAATTCGTGGGATAATGGGCTGCGCATCGAAAACAGTTACTCAAAAGGCTGGGATTAATTTGTGCTACGAAAGCCGGGGTTCTGTAAAGGAGCCATTTAGAGAAAATAAACATTCAATGCCAGTTGGCGCCCCTCAGTACACTAAAACACAATGAATTAACTTCCTTTCAAATCTTTTTTGTAATATCCAGGCCTTCGTATTTGTCCCATTTAGTTATAGCTTTTTGAGCAAGGTCAGTGCCATTGATAGTGGAAAGCATTTCTGTTCCATTCTCCTGGCTTCCCCAGTGCCCCACCATCAATTAACACAGAAACCAACTCTCTGCTACTGAGGATCTGGCCTAAATCTAAATTAGACAATATTTTATTGAGTCTACTAAATGAGCCCAGGAGCAGAATATCGTCCTGTGTGCGCTGTCGGACTTCTGCTAAATTCTGCCATCTATCTCCCAACAGAAAATCCGAAATTTTCCTATATCCCACATTTCCCCACTTTTGAACAATTTCAGATGCAAGCTTCACCCCTGGTTCAATATCTACTGCTTCAAGAGGTGTCGCCGCATTAATCAGGGGTATACCATATCTCCTATAAAACTCCCCCTGCTTCCAAAAGAACCACTTTAAACTCTTATAGCAGACTCTTTTGGGTAGCTTGACAGACTTTAGCATATCCATAATATGAAACTCTTTAAAAATCAACTGCATAAAATTATTTTGTAAAAACCCTGTATGCGACTTTAAATTAAACCTAGACATATATTGTGCAAAATAGGCAAAGTAGTAGTCTGTAAGATTAGGGAGTGCCAACCCTCCATCCTCCCATGGTTCATATAAAAGTGCTTAGTGCAATTTTGGCTGATTTTCCCTGCCAGATAAATGAAAAGAACATAGACTCTACAGATTTTTAAAAAGCAGCCGACAAAACGCACGGGATAGCCGAAAACAAGAAATTGAATAGTGGAAGGAACGACATTTTAATAAGGGATACCCTCCCAAGAATGGAAAGCCGAAGAGAATTCCATCTAGAAAATAAATCCTGAACCTTTAAAAGAAGAGGGGTGAAATTAAGAGCAAACAGATCCTCAATCTTGGAAGAGAACCTTATACCTAAGTAGCGCTTTGGGTGTACATTAACACATGGTCCAGGTCCGGGTGTAAAACCTCGGAATTACAGCCACACAATATTGATTCTGTCTTTTTTGTGTTAATTTTATACCCTCTTAACTTTTCATACTTAGCAAAAAGTTCAAAAACCTTTTCTTGGGTCTCCCTTCCAATATCCAAAATTAACAAAATTATCATCGGCGTTTAGTTTCATCTTATCGATCTGCGGAAGGGTAGGATGTATATTTATGTTCCCTCGAATCGCTCTGGCTAATGGCTCAATAAAGAAGGCAAACAAAATAGGAGATAACGGGCATCCCTGCCTTGTGCCACGCAACACCTTTATTTGTCCCACTACTACTGAGTTAATGATAATACTGGCTTCGGATTTACAGTACATTTTATATATGAGCCCTGTTATCCGGGACGGAATACCAAATTTGGTCGGAATATTAAATAAAGTTTACCAGACCAGTAGGTCAAAAGCTTTTTCCACATCTAGCAGAAGCACCAAAGCTTGTATATCGTTAACTGTGAAATAGTCTAGAGCTTCAGCCAGATAATGCGTATTTGTCCCTAGCTGCTAACCTGCTATGAAACCATTCTGGTCTGTATGGATCAATCCAGAAGCTATTAAAGTGAATCTCGCACATTTAGGGGTGGGGGCTGCCCTAAATGGGCATTATAATACCCCCACCCCTCCAAAATACTGGCACAGTCTTTCTGAACCCTGGGGCACAGTTGGGGGCAATAGCCGGGGGGCAGAAAGCCCACTAGACACTAGGGTTTTTTTTTGTGCCCAAATGTAGGGGTGGGGGCTGCCCTAAATGAGCACTATAATGCCCCCACCCCTCTGAAATATTGGCACAGTCTTTCTGCCCTCCCTGGGGTGCAGATGGGGGCAATAGCCCCCAATCTGCCTCCCGGGGGGGCAAAAAGCACACTAGACACCAGGGATTTTTTGTGTGTGCGCAAACTTAGGGGTGGGAGCTGCCCTAAATGGGCATTAAAATGCACCCACCCCTCTGAAATATTGGGACAGTTTTTCTGCCCCCCCCCGGGATGAAGATGGGGGCAATAGCCCACAATCTGCTCCCCCCGGAGGTTCAGAAAGCACACTAGACACCAGGGATTTTTTTTCTATCTAAAAGAGGGGTGGGGGCTGCCCAGAATGAGCATGCAAATTCCCCCAACCCCTAAACAAAAAAGGGACAGTCTTTCTGCCCTCCTTGAGGGGGCAGATGGGGGTTATTACCCCCAATCTGCCACCGGGGGCAGAAAGCACACTAGACACCAGGGATTTTATTTTTTATAAAAGAGAGGTGTGGGCTGCCCATAATGGGCGATGCCAATGCCCCATCCCCCAAAAGATTTGCCCTAGTCTTTCTTCCCCCCCTGGGGGGCAGAAAGCACACTAGGCACCAGATTATGGGCATGTCAGGAAGCGGCCCCTTAGGCAAGCGTTGCTCTCTGTTTTGTGTGAACACATTTTGGCTGCTTCTGCCTTCCCTGGGGGGCAGAACAGCATTATTTTTAGGCTTATCTGCCCCCAAAGGGGCAGAAAACCACTAGACACTAGCAAAAGTATCTGTGTGTGAACTGGAGTTCGGCTGATGGTCTGTGTGTACTGGTGTTTGGCTGGCTGTGTGTGAACCTGCATTTTGCTGGCGGTGTGTGTGGACTTGCGCTTAGCTGGCAGTGTGTGTGGACTAGTGCTTGGCTGGCTGTGTGCGTGGATTGTCCCTTGGCTAGCGGTCTGCGTGGATGGCACATGTCTGGCAGTGTGTGTGATCTGCTGTTTGGCTGGCAGTGGGTGAGGACTGTCGCTTGGCTGGTGGTGTGCGTGGTCTGTCTCTTGGCTGGTGGTGTACATGGATGGCACTTGGCTGGTGGTGTGCATGGATGGCACTTGGCTGGCGGTGTGGCTTGCGTGGATCCGCCAGCATTTTATTTCCCCAGAATCCCCTGCAACCCTTAAATTTAGCTAAAAAGTCACACTTTCCTCACATTTCTCTGTGAAAAATCATCACACCTGCACAAATTTCCCACCACCCAGCGTTCCCCTCGGTCACCTGATTAAAATGATACCTCACTTTTCTGGGTGCCCAAAGCAGAGAACCTAAAAATGTATAAAATGAAAAACTGAGGGGGGACCAAAGTGGGACCAAAAGGGTAGGTTTTTTTAATAGGAGTTTAGGCTGACTCTGCTTTGGGCACCCACACAAGTGAGGTATAATTTTTATCAGGAGACTGAGGGGAACGCTGGGTGGTGGGAAATTGGTGCCGGCGTGGTGATCTCACAGCCTTGCCACACAGAAATGTGAGGAAAATGTGACTTTTTAGCTAAATTTGAGGTTTGCTGGGGATTATGGGTAAGAAAACTTTAGTAGATCCAAGCATGTCTCACATCCCTGGACTCCACCGGGTGTCTAGTTTTCAGAAATGTCTGGGTTTACTAGGTTTCCCTACATGGCCCCCGAGGCCAAAAACGCACGTGACCCCCTAGCAAAACCAGGTCGTTTTGTGATTGATCATTTTTGATGCCTCCACAATAAATTTTGGGCCATTTCCTGTCACGGGCACTAGGCCTACCCACACAAGTGAGGTACCATTTTTATCTCGAGACTTGGGGGAATGCTGGGTGGTAGGAAATTTGTGCTGGCCCGATGATTCCACAACTCTTTCACACATAAATGTAAAAAATGTGATTTGTTTGGGCCAAATTTGAGGTTTGCTGGGGATTCTGGGTAGGAAAACATTGGGGAATCCACACTAGCCACACATCCTTGGACTCCCCCGGGTGTCTAGTTTTCAGAAATGTCTGTGTTTGGTAGGTTTCTCTAGATGGCCGCCGAGCACAGGACCAAAAACGCAGGTGCCCCCTATCTATCCCAAAACAAACTGTTTTTGCAAGGGGGGTCAGGTGTTTTTTTGTCCTGGGCTCGGGGGCCATCTAGGGAAATCTACCAAACCCAGACTTTTCTGAAAACTAGACATCCCGGGAAGTCCAAGGAGGTGTGGCTTGCATGGATACCCAAATGTTTTGTTACCCAGAATCCCCTGCAAACCTCAAATTTAGCTAAAACAAAATCATGTTTAACTCACATTTCTGTGTGAAAAAGTTGTGGGATCACCGAACCCACACAAATTTCCTACCACCCAGCATTTCTCCCAGGTCTCACAATAAAAATACTACCTCACTTTTGTGGGTGGGCCAAGGGCTTGCAACAGGTAAGGGCCCAAAACGTATTGTAGAGGCACCAAAAATGATCGATCACAAAACAACCTGGTTTTGCAAGGGGGTCATCTGCGTTTTTTTGTCCCGGACTCTGCGGCCATCTAGGACAACCTACCAAACCCAGACAGTTCTGAAATCTGGGGGAGTCCAGGGAGGAGCGGCTTGCCTGGATCCCACAAGGTTTTTTTTTACCCAGAATCCCTTGCAAACCTTAAATTTTGTTAAAGAAAATCACATTTTCCTCACATCCCTGTGTGGGAAAGTTGTGGGATCACCAAACCCACACAAATTTCCTACCACCCAGCATTCCCCCAGGTCTCCTGATAAACATGCTACCTCACTAGTGTGGGTGGGCCAAAGGCCCGCAACAGGAAATGGTCCAAAACGTACTTTGGCGACATCAAAATTATTGATCCCAAAAAGACATGATTTTGCAAGGGAGTCACCTGCGCTTTTGGTCCCGGGCTTGGCGGCTATCTAGGGAAACCTACCAAACCCAGCCATTTCTGAAAACTAGACACCCGGGGGAGTCCAGGGAGGTATCGCTTGCAAGGATCCCCTAACATTTTCTTACCCAGAATCCCCTGCATACCTCAAAGTTTGATTTTAAAAAAATACATTTTCCTCATATTTCTGTGTGGGAAAGTTGTGGGATCACTGGGCCAACACAAATTTCTGACCTCTCAGTGTTCCTCCAGGTCTTCCGATAAAAATGGTATCTCACTTGTCTGGGTGGGCCAAGTGCCCATGACAGGGAGGGGCTCAAAACAAATTGTGGAGACATCAAAGTTATCTATCACAAAACGACCTGGTTTTGCAAGGGGGTCACCTGCGTTTTTGGCCCCGGGCTCGGTGGCCATAAAGGGAAACCTACCAAACCAAGACATTCTAAAAACTGGACACCTGGGGGAGTCCAAGGATGTGTGGCTTGCGTGGATTCCCCAACGTTTTCCTATCCAGAATCCCCAGCAAACCTCAAATTTGGCAAACAAAAATCTAATTTTTCTCACATTTGTGTGTGGGAGAGTTGTGGAATCATCGGGCCAGCACAAATTTCCTACCACCCAGAGTTCCCCCAAGTCTCCCGATAAAAATGGTACCTCACTTGTGTGGGTAGGCCTAGTGCCCGTGACAGAAAATGGCCCAAAACCTATTGTGGAGGCATCAAAAATGATCAATTACAAAACGACATGGTTTTGCTAGGGAGTCACCTGCGTTTTTGACCCCGGGTTCGGCTGCCAGGTAGGGAAACCTACCAAACCCAGACATTTCTGAAAACTAGACACCTGGGGGAGTCCAAGGATGTGTGGCTTGCGTGGATTCCCCAACGTTTTCCTATCCAGAATCCCCTCAAATCTGGCTAAAAAATATCTAATTTTTCTCACATTTGTGTGTGGGAGAGTTGTGGAATCATCGGGCCAGCACAATTTTCCTACCACCCAGCGTTCCCCCAAGTCTCCTGATAAAAGTGGTACCTCATATGTGTGGGTAGGCCTAGTGCCCATGACAGGAAATGGCCCAAAACCTATTGTTGAGGCATCAAAAATGATCAATCACAAAACGACCTGGTTTTGCTAGGGGGTCACCTGCGTTTTTGGCCCCAGGCTTGGTGGCCATGTATGGAAACCCAGACATTTCTGAAAACTAGACACCAGGGGGAGTCCAAGGATGTGTGGCTTGCGTGTATTCCCCAACGTTTTCTTGCCCAGAATCTCCTGTAAATCTCAAACCTCAAATTTTGCTCACATTTCTGGGGGGGAATTGCTGTGCCGGCACAAATTACCTACCACCCAGCGTTCCCCTTGGTCTCCCGAGTAAAGTGATACCTCACTTGTGTGGCTATCCAATGCAAAATTGTCTAAAAACCTTTTTTTTCTTAAATGTAGCGCTTAGAATTCACTGTGCTATACCCTTAATCCCTATGTTTGTGGCCCTTCCCAGTCACAGGCCCTTGGCCCACCCACACAAGTGAAGTGTCATTTTACTCGGAAGAACAAGGGAAACGCTGGGTGGTAGGAAATTTGTGGCAGCACAGCAATTCCCCCCCAGAAATGTGAGAAAAATGCAATTTCTTAGCAAAATTTGAGGTTTACAGGGGATTCTGGATAAGAAAACATTGGGGGATCCATGTAAGCCACACATCCTTGGACTCCCAAGGGTGTCTAGTTTTCAGAAATGTCTGGGTTTGGTAGGTTCCCCTACATGGCCGCCGAGCCCGGGGCCAAAAACGCAGGTGACCCCCTAGCAAAACCCGGTCGTTTTGTGATTGATCATTTTTGATGCCTCCACAATACGTTTTGGGCATTTCCTGTCATGGGCACTAGGGCTACCCACACAAGTGAGGTACCATTTTTATCGGGAGACTTGGGGGAACGCTGGGTGGGTGGAAGCTTGTGGCTTCCCGCAGATTCCAGAACTTTCCATCACAGATATGTGAGGAAGATGTGGTTTTTTGACAACGTTTGAGGTTTGCAAAGGATTCTGGGTAACAGAACCTGGTGAGAGCCACACAAGACACCCCATCCTGGATTCCCCTGTTTTTTTTTTTTATTAAACATTTTTTTATTAAAGATAAGACTTGCAATGTTAACATTTATCATTGGCGAATTGGTATGAATACAGCTTTCACTACTTTACTCAATAACGTAGGTACATCGTATAGTCTGTAGACATTGTATGTTGTACAATACCTAAACAGTTTATGCGCTACTCATCCTCGTCTGAGTCCGGATCCATTGCTGGGGGGGTGCATATCCCTCCTCTAAAAGTATTCCATTTACCCCACATTCTCTCCCATTTTTTAGGGCATCCTCTGTGGACGTATGTAGCTTTTTCGGCCGCCATGGTCATGTCCATATCTCTACACCAATCTTCAAAAACTGGGGCACCCGCCGCCCCCCAATGTTTGGCTATGTTTCGTTTTGCTATCATCATGCCAAGTGTTGCCCAAGCTTGGGCTGCGTGGTTCATGTCAGTTGGTTCCCAAATATTCAGGAGACATCGTTTGGGCTCAGGTGGGACCGGGTTGGCGCTAATCTCAGTGATGGTGTTCATTACTGCTATCCAGTAAAGTTTGATAACCGGGCATTCCCAAAGTGTGTGGTAAAAGGTGCCTATGTCACCACATTGGCGTACGCAGTGCTGATCAGTACTTTTCCCTATTTTGCATAATGTCACTCTGGTAAAGTAAGTCCTATGTAGCACTTTAAGTTGTATAAGGCATAACCTAGAGGAAACCGCCACTACCCTAGGGGATTCAATCGCCTCCTGCCAGTCAGTATCATCAAGCTCGCCCACCTCATTCTGCCATTTTACCCGGAGCTTTTGCATAGGGTCCGGCTGGTTGTTAACGATCTTCCGGTATGTGAGGGAGATCGCCTTTTTATCCATGTAGTCCGTTAGCAGTCTGTCTTCTAAGGGAGAGGCTTCGGGAAGGGTGTCCTCTATTGGAATGGCCGCCTCTAGTGTGTGTTTGACCTGCATGTAGCGGAACATCTCAGTGGGGGCCATTTTGTATTGTTCCTGTAGGTGAGCAAAGGTGACAACCTTACCCCCTTTCCAGAGGTCACCCAGTCGAGAGATCCCTATTCCATCCCATTTTTGGAACCCGTTACTCTTGCCCAATGTGCCTAGTTTACCAGTGTCCCATAATGGGGTGTGTTGTGTCAGTTTGTCTGTCCACCCCAGGTGTCTTGTCACCGTATGCCACACGTGGACCGTATGTGCAGTTGGTCCCAGAAGGTCTAGTTTTCGCTTTTTATTATAGAGCACTCGATTAATCCCTCCCGCTCCCAGGGCATGTCTATCTAGTCGGTACGCTGGGTCGGTGTGGGGCGAGTGGACCCACTGATTAATCACTACTAATTGAGCGGCCCAGTAATATGACTGGACATTTGGAAGTGCGATGCCGCCATCATACCAACTCTTAACCAGTTTTGCCGCAGCTATCCTGGGGGGTTTCCCATCTCATAGGAGATTGTTGACCTCTGAATCTATTGCTTTAAAATATGACGTAGGGACATGAAAGGGTGTGTTATGGAGGGCATAGAGAAATCTGGGTAGTGCCATCATTTTAAAAAGTGCCGCCCTACCCAGTAGGGTGAGCGGCAACGATTTCCAATGTTTAGCATCTCGCCTCAGTCTCTGCAGCGGCTCCTGGAGGTTTAGCGCTAGGAAGTTGTCCGGGTTGGACGTGACATGAATCCCTAAGTATTTAAAGCTGTCCGTTACTACTTTAACCGTGCAGTTCTTTGGCAGTACTGGATAAGGCCCGCATAGAATATACAGTACAGACTTTCCCCAGTTGATAGTGTATCCAGAGACTGTCCCGTACACTTCACATATGTTTAGTAGTCTATGAATGGAGCACGTGGGGTATGCTACATATACCAGAATGTCATCTGCGTAGAGGGATATGAGATCTTCCCATCCCTCCACCCAGCGAAGATCACGTATTATTGGGTCTCCTCTTATCCAAGCAGCCAATGGCTCTAGGAATAGAGCAAAAAGGAGTGGCGACAGCGGGCAGCCTTGCTGCGTTCCGCGTCCCAGGGAGAATTCCCGTGAGATATGCCCGTTAGCTACCACATGTGCGAGAGGGTTAGTGTATAGTAAGCAGACCCATGAGCAGAATTTAGGCCCGAACCCCAGATGTTGAAGGGCTGCAAAGAGGAATGGCCATTCGACGGAGTCGAAGGCCATCCTTGTGTCAAGGGACAGTATGGCGGCATCCTCCCGTATGGTGAGTTTGCGGCCTAGGACGTTATGGAGGTGCCTGAGATTTAGGGCTGTGTTTCTTCCTGGCATAAATCCCGATTGATCCGGGTGGACTAGTTTAGAGAGGTAGGGGGTCAGTCGGAGAGCTAACGTTTTGGCTAATATCTTGGCTTCCGCGTTGATCAGCGAAATGGGCCGGTAGGAGGTGCTTTCAGAAGGGGGCTTGCCTGGTTTATGGATGGCTACTATTGTAGCAGTGCGTTGGTCCATGGGGAGTTCCCCCTGAGCCAGGCTCGCCTCATACATCTTTAATAGATGAGGGGCCAATTTACCAGTCGCTCGCTTGTAGAGTTCTATTGGTATGCCGTTCGGGCCCATAGCTTTCCCCGACTGTATCTTGTTAATGGCCAGTGTTAGTTCGTCCACTGTTAGGTCAGCTTCCAGTAGCAGGGCCTCTTCCTTTGTGAGTGTCGGCAAGCGTATGTCCCTTAGGAATGCTAATGCATCCTGCACCTCAATCGTGATCGTAGGCGCGTAGACGCTTTTCAAAGTGTGTCGCTAATGCGTCCACTATCTCTTGCGGGTTTGACGTGGAGTCACCATCTCCTATTCGGAGCTCTGCCACCCATCTGTCCGCCCGTGCTCCTTTATCTAGCCAGGCGAGAAGTTTGCCTGCTTTGTCCCCGGTCTCATATACCCTGTGGCGGACTGCTGTTAGTCGGGTTTTAGCGTCAGCCCATAAGTGTTTTCTGTATTCTTGTTGTTTTGTGCGTAGCCTATGTGTGGTCGTGTCTGATTGATCTTGAGCGTGTAGGAGCTCCAATTGATGCACCTCCTGTTCTAAGGCCTCTACTACTTTTTTCTGTTCTTTTTTGTGACCTGAGATGAGGGATATGGCTCGTCCCTGTAGGACCGGCTTGTATGCTTCCCAAAGGATCAGCGGTGAGGCGACCGATGGTTCATTTTCAGTGAAATATTGCGTTGTGGTGGTAAGCAGGCCTTTCCTGATCTTGGGGTTATATAGGTAACCCGGATATATTGGGTACATACGATGTCGTGTGTGAATCTGCAAGGCGTAGACCGCAGATACCGGGGAGTGGTTGGAGATTCCTCTGGGTAAATGCGATACCTCCCCAAACCTTCCTACACTGTCCGTGGCCGTGAGTATATAATCTATTCGTGAGAGACTATTGTGAGCCCCTGAGTGGTAAGTAAATTGTCGTGTCTGCAGAAATTTAAACCGCCATGTGTCTATCAGGCCGTATGCGTCTAGGAAATCCGCTAAGCTTGAGCGTGTGCGGTGTTGAGGCCTCGGGGGGGGTTCGGTCTAGAGTGTCATTGAGTGTTGTATTAAGGTCACCCCCAATTATCAGTTCTCCCTCTGGCAGTGCAAGTAGAAACGTACCCAGTGCTGGAAAGGCCAGTGAGTGTAGTGCAGGGGGGATGTAAACAGTCACTAAGTTGATTGTGCGGCCTTCCCATTGGCCAGAAATCGCTGCAAATCGGCCTTGGTCGTCCCTGAAGGTGTGGTTGACAATGAGAGGAAATTGCTTTTTAATCAGGATTCCAGCCCCACGGGAACCCGAAGTGAATTCTGAGTGTACCGCTAATTTAAACCCCCATCGGTCTAACGCCTTACATGTCGATCCTACTAGCTGTGTTTCCTGAAGCATTGTTACTGCTGGTGCCTTACGTTTAAGATATTGCAGCACAAGCCCTCTCTTTACCTTATCCCTTAGGCCGTTGACGTACCAAGAGATGAGTGATAATGATGGTGTTTGCATGCAGTGTGTCATAGAATTGTCAGAGGTAATGGGTAAAGATGACAGTGACATTTGGGCCGGGCCTGCGAGGTGGTGTCGCTATTGAGACTCGTGGAAGCAGTACCTGATCATTTGCAAGTCTTAAGAAACATCAAAATAAACAACGAGAAACAATTCAAAAAAATTTGAACATTCCCAGTGATACGTCCCTACCCCCTCCCTGCCTCCCTGCATGACGGACTTACAACTACCCGCCACCCCAACAGTGCAGAGTGCTTATGTCCCTTTCCCCGGTACCTTTGCAGGGGGAAGTCTCTCCATCAGTCCCCCCCAGATCATCTCTTCGACAATTGCTTATAACATCAAAAATTATTAAACGTATACAGATCGGCGAGCATGTGTCGGCATTGTTCGTTCACATGAGGTCTCGTTCAATCCGTGGACGGCCGCCCCACATGGGCGTTTCAAGTCCTGTATGTGTGACATTAGTTATGGAGGCGCCTCAGTCCATTGAATGGAGGATTCCCTTTTGCCCCTGATTCTAATCTTCCGGTGGTATTGTTGCTCTTATTCAGCGTCTTTCCGGCGATTCTGCCTGGGCTGCTGCTGTTTCTTCAGTCCCATGTTGGCTCGTTGCATTCGGTAGTTGGCGCAACTTGCCGTTCCTCTTCCCTGATGTTCCGACTTGACGCCATCCTTCAAGCCATTCCTGTGCCTCCTCCGGCGTAGCAAAGAACCATACTTTTCCCTCCGCTTCGACCCTCAACCTTGCCGGGAACAGCATGGAGTATTTCAGGTCTCTGTTTCTCAGTTCTTTTTTGACCTCCAGAAAACTGCGACGTTGCTTGGTCACTGCTGCTGTATAATCGGGAAAGAAAGTGATCGTTTTGTTTTCGAAGCGGACTGGTGGTGCCGTTCTCGCTGTTTGCAGAATTAGATCACGGTCCCTAAAATTGAAAATGCGGGCTAGGATTGGTCTGGGCGGCGTACCCGGTCTCGGCCTGCCACCGGGAACCCGGTGCACTCTCCACCGAGAAGTAGCTCGAAAGGCCTCTGGGTTGTAGGTATTGTTTGATGAGATCCTCCACGAAGAGGTCCATTGCTTGCCTTCCCGCCCCCTCCGGCACTCCAATTATTCTAACGTTATTGCGCCGGGACCGACCTTCATAGTCATCTAGTTTATCGGCCATTACTTTGGTTTCTGCTTCTAATAGTCGCACCTGACGTTTAAGTTCTTTGGTCTCGCCACACAAAGTCTCTGTGGTGGTCTCGACATCCTTGACTCTTGCGCTCATGTTCTTAAAGTCCGCTCTGAGCAGGGAGAGTTCAACTGATATTGTGCCAATTTGGGAGTCAAGAGCTGTATGTACTTTATTCAGAGTGGTGAGTATGACCTGTAATGTGACTTCCGACCCCTCCTAAGAGGCCGCGTCCGATGTTTGCACGGTTGACTGTTCTGTCATGTCCTGCTGGGCTTTAGTGTAGGCATATTTGTCTAGTTTGTTCTGCTGCGTAGTGTGTTGTCCATGGCTCCCCATCGTTGCTCGTCTGGTTTGCGTTCCACTTCAGTTAAGCACGCAGGCATTAGTACTCACCGCTGCCTGCCTAGGCAATACCCTGTTACCTGTGGCCTTTCGGGTTTCCTACCCCCAGGTGGGTTCAATGCTTTGTTTCCCCTTCCACAATGCTGACTGTCGCACTGTTTCGCAGCTCTCACTGTGGAGCCTGAATCTCAGCCAAGAAGTTGCAGCGCCTGCCGCCCGTGAACTGCTCCGCGCCTCTGTTATTGTGCACCCCTCCTATATGTCCCACGCTGCTGTGGGCCGGAATTCTTGCCTTTGGAGCCCATGCCGATTCTCACCGCTACACTCCGCGGGTGTTTGCATGCTACTGCTGGTGCGGCGTTAGTTGGTGCTACGGCTCGTGAGTAATCGCGGAAAAGGGGGAGGGGGGTTGTTTATTCTTTTTGCAGGGGGGCCCTTCCTACTATGCCCTGTGGGTGTCTGTGTTTCAAATTGGCTGCTCGTGGCGAGGGGCTTCCCCTATACGTGCTCCCTCTCAGCACGGCACCGCCGCGTTACGGGCTGCAGACGCCGAGTCAGGTGGGGGGTCAGGAAGTCTGGCGGTTAATATTGCCGATCGTCACTTGCGCACTCACCG
Source organism: Calotriton arnoldi (assembly GCA_963921515.1). Classification (NCBI taxonomy): domain Eukaryota; kingdom Metazoa; phylum Chordata; class Amphibia; order Caudata; family Salamandridae; genus Calotriton; species Calotriton arnoldi. Next base: position 572,987 of record CAWUFW010011710.1, read on the forward strand.
GCCCTGTTCAATGGCCTCCGGGAGCCGTGGGCAGCGTTATGCGGTTCTGCGTCCTCGGTGGGGCTCATCTGGCATGCAATCTGGAACTCATCCGGCACGCCGTCGCACTCTCCCGGATGCGTGGTTCACTTGAGATCCCGGATTTTCCCCGGCGTGCAGGCCGCAGATGCCTCACTCGGTGTTGTCGCCGCCTCGATCGTTCGAGGTACGTCGTGGGCCGGCCATTGGGTGCCCTGGGCTCTCCGACATCAGTTGCACCGCTCGGTGACAGCGGAAGTGTACGGATTCTTGCGCGGATCTACAGAGATGTTCGAGGGGGTCCGGAGCTCCTTTAGGCAGCGGCCATTTCGCTTGGCTGCTAGCCACGCCCCCTCCGGATTCCCCTGGTTGTCTAGTTTTAAAAAATGTATAGGTTTGCTAGGTTTCCCTCTGTGCCAGCTGAGCTAGGGTTCAAAATCCACAGCTAGGCACATTGCAAAAAAAGGTCAGTTTTCACTGAAAAAATGTGATGTGTCCACGTTGCGTTTTGGGCCATTTCCTGTGGCGAGCACTAGGCCTACCCACACAAGTGAGATACCATTTTTATCAGGAGACTTTGGAGAGTGCTGGGTGGGTGGAAGTTTGTGGCTATCCACAGATTCCAGAACTTTCCATCACAGAAATGTGAGGAAAATTTTGTTTTTTTGACAAAGTTTGAGGTTTGCAAAGGATTCCGGGTACCAGGACCTGGTGAGAGCCACACAAGTCACCCCATCCTGGATTCCCCTGGATATCTAGTTTTAAAAAATGTATAGGTTTGCTAGGTTTCGCTAGGTGCCAGCTGAGCTAGGGTCCTAAATCCACAGCTAGGCACATTGCAAAAAAGGGTCAGTTTTCACTGGAATAATGTGATGTGTCCACATTGCATGTTGGGCCATTTCCTGTTGCAGGCACTAGGCCTACCCACACAAGTGAGGTAGCACTTTTATCGGGAACACAGAATAGTAGAACAAATGTTATTACCAATTGACTTTCTTTGGATTTCTGCCTTCCAAATGTAAGACTGCAAAAATTAAGTCATTTTGAAAAATGTCCTCAAATTCACATGCTTGTATGGGTACCCACAATTTTGGAGATATGCAAATAACCACTGCTTCTAAACTCTATATTGTGATCCTATTTCAGAAATATATCGGTTTACTTGGTACCTATTTTTCACTCTTTATATTTTACCAAATGAATTGCTATATAGCCGGTACACAATGAAAAACCATTGCAAGACGCAGCTCAGTTATTGGCTCTGGGTTCCTCAGGTTCTTGGTGAACCTCTAAGTCCTATATATCCCCACAACCAGAAGGGTCCAGCGGATGTAACGATATATTGCTTTTAAAAATCTGTTATACTTAGAAGAAGTTACAGGTGAAAACGTTGGCACAAATGGCAGTTTTTTTTCAACTCAATTTCAATATTTTTTATTTTGAACTGTTAGTTTCTATTAAAAAAAAACTTGAAGGATCTACACAAATCCATTATTGGTTTCACACCCATTTCTACCACTAACTGGAAGGCAGTTGAAAGCACAAAAAATTAGAAAAATAGGCTATGTCCCAATAAAATGACAAAACTGTGTAGAAAATTTTGGTTTTCTTACAAATGTTTTGCTGTTCCTGAAAGCTGGGAAGATGGTGATTTTAGCACCACAAACCCATTGTTGATACCATTTGCAGGGAAAAAAAACAGATGCTGTATTCTGCAGCACATTTTTCCCATTTTTGCCAAAAAAACAAAATTTAACTGTATTTTGCCTAATTTCTCGGTGCCCTCCAGGGGAATCCACAAACCCTGGGTACCTTTAGAATCTTCTAGATGTTGAAAGAAAAGGACACAAATTTGGCATGGATACCTTATGTGGACAAAATGTTATGGGGGCCTATGCGCGAACTACCCCAAATAGCCAAACAAAGGTGTGGCATTGAAGGGAAAGGCCTGGCAGCGAAGGGGTTAAGACAGCTGGGTTAGAGGTTTCAAAGTGTGCACGTGTGGCTGGCCATCACAAGACGGCCGACCAAAAAGACATGCTCACTTTGAAAAGTGCAGAAACAGCCCACCCTCCTCCCTGCTGCTGTCATTCAGCAGCAGCCCCGCCCCCGTCCTGACGCGAGCGTCGGGATGGGAGGATGAAAAATAAAATGGTAATGTATTACCATTTTATTTTTCATTCTTTGGGGGTTTACTTAAGTGGGGCAATGCTCCTCTGTTCCAACTGGGAGCCGCCCTGAGTAAAGAGCAAACACACGATGCAGTGCCTTCAAGTGAATATTGAGCTATCGTTCTTTGAAGCAGCATAAAACCAGCACACAAAACCCGAGGCTCACTATAGGAACAAAATGCCTATCACGAGTATGCATGAAACATCATAGACTGCATATATTCAGCTACTGGGTTATTGCAGGGGGTGACATATACAAGTCATACATGAATGTACATCAGGAGCATGTTGTGGAATGGAAGCTGCATGAGCTGAGATCAGAAACCCGACGACAAACTTGTAAAAGATTTATTACAGGCTGAGGTGTCTCTGCCACTATTTCACAGGAATCACGAGGACATGATTACACGGTACATTAGATTTATTAGCATTTTTATGCTTTTGACTCTGGGCGTCCTGCGGATTGAAAGATTTCCACCCACCCTCTCCATCGCTCACTTTGTGTTAGCAGCATTTTGATGCAGAGATGCACTGTAGGGTAAGTGCACTAACAATCTGTTTTTCCCTGCAAAAATTCACTAAGGGGCCGATTCCGATCTCGGTCGGAGGCGCACCCAATACCATTCGGTCGGGAAAAAAGCCATGCGAAAGCCTGTTTCCCGACCGATCCGTACAGCACACCGAACGAGCAAGTACGATGCGCACAACAGCAAAAATTCCGGCCGAGCCGTACTCACCCAAACCAGGTCCTGTTCTCCGACCGAGGCGAATCCGGAAACGCCGAATCGAGTCGCACGTAAGGGAAAATGCAGCCCCGTCCGGCCGGACAAGTACGATGCGCTTCCCGTACGCGCCGAACCCATCGCTACGCACGGCACGTCAAAGCATCCGGGAGAGGCGCACATAAGCTCCGAATCGCGCCACAACACGATCCACGGCTACGAGACGAACACGGCACCGACGAGGACGACGCGAAGCGACGAGGACGAAGCGAAGCGACGAGGACGACGCGAAGCAACGAGAAGGACGAACGACACGAACCAACCATGAATCCCTTCGTCCCGATCATACCAATATTCTACATCTACTACCGGAACAGGCACGGACGCGTACGGCGCAGAAGGTAAGTCAGACACCAACCACAAAACACATACAACACGTACACGACACATCACACACATACACTGGGAATCTGAATATACTTACACCAGCAACAGCAGCACCATAGGGGCGGGATGCCCATCACCAATGCCACATATGCACACAGGGGCCTGAATGCGCGCCACCACCCCAACCCAGGGGGGCTGGATGCCTACCACTACTACCACCCTGACCCAGGGGGCAGGATGCCTACCACTACTACCACCCTTAGCCAGGGGGCAGGATGCCCACCACTACTACCACCCTCACCCACGGGGGGCAGGATGCCTACCACTACTACCACCCTTAGCCAGGGGGCAGGATGCCCACCACTACTACCACCCTCACCCAGGGAGGGCAGGATGCCTACCACTACTACCACCCTTAGCCAGGGGGCAGGATGCCTACCACTACTACCACCCTTAGCCAGGGGGCAGGATGCCCACCACCACTACCACCCTTAGCCAGGGGGCAGGATGCCCACCACCACTACCACCCTTAGGCAGGGGGCAGGATGCCCACCACTACTACCACCCTCACCCAGGGGGGCAGGATGCCTACCACTACTACCACCCTTAGCCAGGGGGCAGGATGCCTACCACTACTACCACCCTTAGCCAGGGGGCAGGATGCCTACCACTACTACCACCCTTAGCCAGGGGGCAGGATGCCCACCACTACTACCACCCTTAGCCAGGGGGCAGGATGCCCACCACTACTACCACCCTCACCCAGGGGGCAGGATGCCTACCACTACCACCACCCTTAGCCAGGGGGCAGGATGCCCACCACTACTACCACCCTTAGCCAGGGGGGCAGGATGCCCACCACCACTACCACCCTTAGGCAGGGGGCAGGATGCCTACCACTACTACCACCCTCACCCAGGGGGGCAGGATGCCTACCACTACTACCACCCTTAGCCAGGGGGCAGGATGCCCACCACTACTACCACCCTTAGCCAGGGGGCAGGATGCCCACCACTACTACCACCCTTAGCCAGGGGGCAGGATGCCCACCACTACTACCACCCTCACCCAGGGGGCAGGATGCCTACCACTACCACCACCCTTAGCCAGGGGGCAGGATGCCTACCACTACTACCACCCTTAGCCAGGGGGCAGGATGCCCACCACCACTACCACCCTTAGGCAGGGGGGCAGGATGCCCACCACTACTACCACCCTTAGCCAGGGGGCAGGATGCCCACCACTACTACCACCCTCACCCAGGGGGGCAGGATGCCTACCACTACTACCACCCTTAGCCAGGGGGCAGGATGCCCACCACTACTACCACCCACACCCAGGGGGCAGGATGCCTACCACTACTACCACCCTCACCCAGGGGGCAGGATGCCCACCACTACTACCACCCTCACCCAGGGGGCAGGATGCCCACCACTACTACCACCCTTAGCCAGGGGGCAGGATGCCTACCACTACTACCACCCTTAGCCAGGGGGCAGGATGCCCACCACTACTACCACCCTTAGCCAGGGGGCAGGATGCCTACCACTACTACCACCCTTAGCCAGGGGGCAGGATGCCTACCACTACTACCACCCTTAGCCAGGGGGCAGGATGCCCACCACTACTACCACCCTTAGCCAGGGGGCAGGATGCCCACCACTACTACCACCCTTAGCCAGGGGGCAGGATGCCTACCACTACTACCACCCTTAGCCAGGGGGCAGGATGCCCACCACCACTACCACCCTTAGCCAGGGGGCAGGATGCCCACCACTACTACCACCCTCACCCAGGGGGCAGGATGCCTACCACTACTACCACCCTCACCCAGGGGGCAGGATGCCTACCACTACTACCACCCTTAGCCAGGGGGCAGGATGCCTACCACTACTACCACCCTTAGCCAGGGGGGCAGGATGCCTACCACTACTACCACCCCCACTCATAGGATGGACAATGCATGACACAACCAGCACACCACAACCTAGGGAATGCAAGATAAAGACATCCCCCCACCACCATGACAAGCGTGTGTAGGCTGTGTCAAATGCCTACAACACCGAACATGACTTTGAACATACAATGTGACCCCCTAGCACATGTGCCACACATATATGTGTGTGGCACCCACAATGCAAGCAGCCCATGACCATTGTGGCAATGGGGCCTAAACCCCCATCATCACAGTGACCAAAAGGTAAGTGTGGGGTCCATAGCTGCAGCACATTTTGACCATTGTGGCAATGGGGTCTAAACCCCCATCATCACAGTGACCAAAAGGGAAGTGTGGGGTCCATAGCTGAAGCCCATTTTGACCATTGTGGCAATGGGGTCTAAACCCCCATCATCACAGTGACCAAAAGGGAAGTGTGGGGTCCATAGCTGAAGCACATTTTGACCATTGTGGCAATGGGGTCTAAACCCCCATCATCACAGTGACCAAAAGGTAATTGTTGACAAAGAAAGAGCTGCAACTGCCAAACTGCATGGATCATTCCTGGTCACAGAACCAAAAACTCATGTGTGGCAAAGTAGTGTATGTGTCCCATTGCAACATAAATTGGGGGAGCCAAATACTGCAGTGCAAATGAAACATTCCTTTGGCCATGTGCAGACAAACAACACCCATGGGGGCTGAGACCGTCAACAGTCATCAATGACACAATGACAGAAGTGACCATCAGAATGCAGAACCACATATTTGCACCAATGGGCACACAAATGCAGATACCCTGTGGAGACAGCAGATGTGAGGTGAACAGATACCATACCATGGCAGCAATGGGACACACAAACCATGATCACTGTGCTGACCGATGACCTAGGAGTCCCAGGGACAGCAGGGGAAACACACCAAACAACATACAGCCAATGGCACACCCAAGATATGCCAATGCAGTGGTGCAGATGCACAAACACAAACAGGCAGACCAACACTGTCATCATACACAGCAGGTGAGGGGTGGGGGTGCCAGTGTCCCCAGGCAACAACACAACACATGAGGAGAGCTGAATACCAATCATACAGATGTGCATACACTGCCACACTAAGGTAACTCATGGATCCAAATCCCCTATGTGGGCAAGCAGGCATTGACAGGTGAGAGGGAGCACAAAACACACATGTCACACAGGCACGTAGGAACAACAACTGACACAGCAAGTCACAGACACACCACAGCACCACCCCCAGGGCCCCCACAATGTGGTGACCCTGGGCTGAATAAAAATACCACTGTGATGACAAAGCTAAATGTCGTTCACACTGTGAACCACAGTCAGGTGTCCTGAGCAACAAACTACCATCACACCTACACAAGCACAAATCAATCAGCATGGCCAGTAAGCCAAGGCCAACATGGAGGCAGGGGACTAGCCGGGCAACAACTCTCATCTGCACACACTCAAGACCACACCCCTCGACCTCCAACAATGTGCAGCAGTGAAGTACACATGCACTGGTGACATTGCACATGCACCCATGACTATTCCAGGGTGGTGGGTGGGAACCAAGGTGTAGAAACACATCACACATGGACACTCAACAAGACTCCTGAATGTCTGACACACTGCACACTACGCTGTACATGGACATGACGGCAATACCACACCGACCAATGGGATCCCAGCCACAGTCACACACCAATGAAGAAGCCAAGGTCACCCACAAAGAACACACATAGACAACAACCAACATTGCAGCACGGACCCTAAGGAGTGCCAGCAGTCACACACACAACGTGTCACAATCACTGAAAGATAACACAAACTGGAAATCACATGACAGGGGCAAACAACAAGTGCCAAAGGGAAACCTGACTGTGACCCATCTGCGTCTGCACACAAACTCTGCCCTGACAGCAAACACACCTATGGGTGACACCCTGATGACCAGTAATGTGCCATGCACCCACATCACAGAGAACACAGGGAGAAGACTTTGGGGGAACATAGCTCAAGTCAGCAAGCATCACAAACAGGTACAACACTAGGGATCACAGCATGCGCAGATGAATGGAAGTGAACACACAGACATGCACATACAACACACACCTTGGGCGCAGGCAATGTCACACGTGTACACACTGCCATGAGGGGACTCCACTCCTGTGTGAGGAAAGCTGTGCCATATGTTGCCTCAGTAGGGCCCCATCATGTCAGCTGAGCACTTGGTCACACAATCAACAATTAGCACCAAATGAGGGCTCCCATCACATCAGCCTGGTCATGGATGTGCCAACGGAATCATCAGCACAGATCCAACACACTTGTATAGCAATGTTGCACTGACTACACGGATGAGTCCCTCCCCATTGATGCCCAAACCTGCATGTCCACTGGAGATGGCAACACGGTCAGGGAAGTAGACAAATGCAACGATGGCAGGCACAACAGATGTGCAGGGGTGGAAGCCACAGATATGAAATTGCCAATGTAAGTAGGAAACCCATTGCCAAATACTGAACACATGACACCCTCAGATGCTGCTATTGATGACATGGATACACCACATGATAGGACACATTCCCCCTGGACCACATGGGTTCCTGCACAGTAACACTTCATAATCATGAGACCAGATATCACCATCACTGCAGCAAGGGCATGGTTAGCTGCACCAACAACATGTACATCTGAAGCATGAGCACTAGAGAAAAGAAAGTTGCTTTATTCAGCATATGTGTTGTTTGATAACGACGTCCAGAAGAAATTAGAGCAAAGGCCAATGGCCAGTCCATTGTCAAAGTTCAAACAGGGTGACACTGGCAGATGTCACCCTACGCATGCCTGCACAATACCAGGGACAATCCACTAGGAGGGGCAACCGGGGGGCAGGCCAGGCACCGCAGGGACAGGATCAGGGCTCACCAGGGGGAGTCAGGGAAGGGGTGGTGGGTGCTGGAGAGCCACTGACAACTGCAGTGGAGGTGTCTGACATGGTGTGTGCCGGCACAACTGGGGGCATGACACAGATGTCGTGGGTGCCGGCACAACTGCAGTGGACCCTGCAGATGGGGTGGACAGGTCCGCCACTGCAGTGCCCAAGTCAGACAGGGCGGTAGTGGACTCCACTGCAGTGCCTACCTCCAGGGGAGGAGAATGGGGAACAGGCAAGGTGGGTTGGACAGAGGGGGAGGACACCCTCACCACATCAGTGGCACAGACAAGCGCAGCGGGGGTGTGGTGCTGGGAGAGCAAGTGGCAGGGGAGAAGGCCGGAGCATCTTGGGGATGGTATATCTGTGGGTGGGGGAACCTGGGGCAGGGTGTGGTGGGGGCACCTGTGCAGTGGGGGCCTGAGGGATGGAGGACGGAGACCTTGTGCCTGAGCTGCAGGGCGGTGGCGGGGTCTTGCTCTTACCACTCCGGGGGACTTGCGGGTGGGGGCCTCAGTCCGTCTGCGCCTGGGGGAGGGTGTCCGGGGGCGAGGGGCACTCTGCTCCGTGTGGGGGGCTTCCTCTTCCCCCGGGATGCTGGAGCAGCTTCATCGGTGGGGAAGAGGCCGAGGTCACAGAGGAAGAGCTGCTGTGACTTTGGGGTTGCAGGTGAGGCAAGGGAGGGTGCTTTGGAGGGAGAGGGAACTGAGGACTGCGCAGTGCATGTGGATGCGTGTGTGTGTTCCAGGGCCCCATCCCCTGTGAGTCTGGCTTCAGTCCCCTGAATGTGCGTGCGTGTGCGTTTTGTCATTGGCGTGTGTGTCAGTGTGCTGGATGTGTGTGTGCTGGTGTGTGCCTGTGCCGGTGTGTGTGTGCCTGGGATGGGTAAGGTGCTGGGGAGTGTGGATGGAGCAGAGGCAGGAGGGGTGAGGGACCGTTTGAGGAGGGACACTGCTGCCGTCAGGGAGGAGTCCATGGACCTATTGCCCCTCTGTAGGTCAGACATGCCCGATGAGATGCCCTCCATGAACGACACCAGCTGAGTCAACAGCGCGGTGTGCGCATGGAGGACACTCAGCATGGCTGTCTGCCCTACATGGAGCTGGCGAAGGAGGTACACAGACTCCTCACTCAGGGCAGCAGGGGACACAGGGGCAGGGGGTGCGGTGCCTGGCCCAAAGGAGACACGCTCCCGAACATGGGAGCCTCCACGGACCTGGGGAATGGGAGCCGATGGGAGGGCGGTGGTGGTGCTGGTGGTGGCGGGGACAGCAACACTAGCTGGGGTGTGGTGGCTGCTGACACCCGCCTCCATAAGGGAGTCATCCTCCGAGTTGCTCTGGTCCTCAGCTGAGGTGGATGGTGCTGAGGACTCCTCGGTGTGGCTCCCCTCGCCCTCCGTGCCACTGGGTCCCTCCGACCACTCCTCGGCTGCTGACCCAGTCTGGCTCTCCGGCTCCTCCTGGTCCGTGGAGCTGTCCCCTTCCGTGGCCGTGGATGTATCTGCAAACAATGGGGAAACAGACAGACATCAGTCACCTGCACCAAACGCACACACCACTGTGAGCACAGCACATTACAGAGCAAGCCCTGGCATCATTAGTTGTACATTGGTAAAAGTGCCCGAACTGAACAGGAGAAGCCAATTGTCAGTCTGATGCCAAGCATGGCACTCACATCCCACATGGCCTTGCACCCATCTGTCTGGTGTCTGTTGGATTGCAACACCCCAGTGTGGACACATGCACCAAGTACACAGTAGTTGGACAGTGCAGAGGACACGGTGTGGCATGTGGACATGCACACATCACAGCTCTTGCCACTGAGTCAGTACAGGTTTCCGGATGAAAGGGATGCCCAGAGTCAAATAGGAAATGCATGTGATGCATACCAGCGACAGACACCATGATGCACCCATGTCCTGATAGCCAGCGCCACTATGGTGTGCATGTAGCACATGTCACTCCCCTGCAGGCTCACCAATCAGTAGACACATGCCATGGCGGAGGCATGACTGCAAAGTCATACATCACTGGCTCAGTGATGTATGACTTTGCAGCCAGACAACAACACTCTGCACTGTGTCACAATAGTAGGTCATGGGGAATGCAAGTCCTGGAGCTGCACAAGTGCACATGTACATCCCCCCACAACACATCCTCTTAACCCTCATCTGTCCAGGTCATACCTATTGGACATATGGGAGACCTGTGACACTACCCTCTGAACCTGAGCCCCTCACACTCTGCTGTGCATGGGGAACAGCTGCCTGAACTTCACATTTACATGCCCCAGTCTGCATGGGCAGCTGATCAGACACCTATGTGTCACACAAGTATCGTCTCCTATGGTCACATCTCCAGTGGCATGCTGAGCCCCTACCAAGAAACTCCACAGCAGTCCTGGCGACTAATCCACAGCACACTGACACAGAGGCAGACACCTGAGGGGTCAAATCACTGTGCACAATGTGTCCGCTGATACACGGGAGTGGGAGTACAGAGTGTATTGTATGGCCTGGAGTAGGCATGACTGTCCAGCCCCACATGAATGAGGGATGAGCCCTGGACTGTAGGCAGCTGGCTAAGTATGTGTGACACACGTCATATACATACTCCTGGGGCCCAAACATTGTTCCCACCCGCAGCATGGGTGTGTGCCAGGTACCCCAGCCACATGTGGTGGATCAGCTCAGCAATTGGACCACAGATCAAAGTAACACGCTGAATACATGTCAGAATACAGGCATTGTGTAAGCAATGGACCCACCCATGATGCCCACCACAGAGTCAGGGAAACAGATGCTGTCTCCCACCTTGAGTCAAGCAAACTGCAAGGACACAGTCCTAAGTGACAGAATTCCCTGCATGTAAGGGCCACACCTGGGTATCAGATGAGGAGTGGGCAGTGCACAATAGAGGGACATGGCTCCTGGACAATATGACTGCTGTACTGTGGCAGTTTAACCAGGCCCGAGGAGGGCACATAGCATGTTAGACAGAGTACACAGTGCAGTCTTTGACTCACCCCCTCCTTGCTGCTCTCTGGCCTTCAGCTGCCCATCCAGGTCTGGAAAGACCACCGCCAGGATCCTGAGCATGTGGGGGTCAGGGTCCGTGTTCCGCCCCTCCTGCGAGGAGGCGACAGCTTCAGCTGGACCCGTGCAATCCTCCGGGTCCAGCCCCGAAGGTCCTGCCACCTCTTTTGGCAGTTGCGGATCCGGCGCTTGTAGACCCCCACGGACCGGACAGCCCGGACGATGTCCTTCCATATCTCATGCTTCCGATGGGCAGAAGCCTGTCAGGATGACAAAGTGATAAGGCCATTACTACACATGCAACATATCCGTGCATGACACAGTTGCATATACATGTCGCAATCACAGGGGCACATGGTGTACACAGGCAGTGCACGGCTGCCCATGGACAGTTTTCCAGAAGTCACTACATGGTATCATTGCATGGGGAGTAAAACCCTGTTCAGAAGCACTGTCACTGCACCATACCTGTCCAGTGCAAGTCACTACACACTATGGGGGGTGACAACTACTCAGTGAGCCTGCTAGCCAGTGGTGTGCTGACTCTCAGCCTTGCTAGTCAGACAAAATGCACATTCAGAAAGGCAGTGCACAGAACACTCACCTGCTCCCCTGGTGTCCCATACAGCTTGCTGTACTGTGGAAGTAGGCTGTCCAGCAGGGCCTGGTTCTCCTCAAGGCTGAAGGCTGGGGCTCTCTCCACAGTACGTGCCATTGCAGGGTCCAGAGGGGCAGAGACAGCAGCAGTGCAGTGGCAGATGTCGTCCTGGAGCATGTAGTGCAGGCAAGTGGGCTCTCAGGGGAACAGGCAGCAATATATATGTGCTGGAGAGGCAGATACTGTCCCTTGTGTCCAAAGTGATAGGTCCAAGTCGTTTGCATCTTCTGAATCTGGCCAATCCATGGAATAGCAGCACCAAAACACGCCCACAGCATCCTTCAAAACTTCAACTTCATGACATACATGATTTTGCAACATTGTTGTGGGTGACCAACTGATTTTCCAGCAACCGACTCGTTCGAAATTCGAAAACGCGTCCGTTGCCAGGCAAGCCCATTGTCAATGGGTGCGCACCGATCGGTCCATTGAGGTACAACGCGCACAGGGGTACAACGCGTACCCGCACACATTGAAAGCAATGGGCCGGCCGGAGGCACCGATCGGTCCATTGCTGTTCAACGCGCACAGGGGTACAACGCGTACCCGCACACATTGAAAGCAATGGGCCGGCCGGAGGCACCGATCGGTCCATTGCAGTTCAACGCGCACAGGGGTACAACGCGTACCCGCACACATTGAAAGCAATGGGCCGGCCGGAGGCACCGATCGGTCCATTGCTGTTCAACGCGCACAGGGGTACAACGCGTACCCGCACACATTGAAAGCAATGGGCCGGCCGGAGGCACCGATCGGTCCATTGCTGTTCAACGCGCACAGGGGTACAACGCGTACCCGCACACATTGAAAGCAATGGGCCGGCCGGAGGCACCGATCGGTCCATTGCTGTTCAACGCGCACAGGGGTACAACGCGTACCCGCACACATTGAAAGCAATGGGCCGGCCGGAGGCACCGATCGGTCCATTGCTGTTCAACGCGCACAGGGGTACAACGCGTACCCGCACACATTGAAAGCAATGGGCCGGCCGGAGGCACCGATCGGTCCATTGCTGTTCAACGCGCACAGGGGTACAACGCGTACCCGCACACATTGAAAGCAATGGGCCGGCCGGAGGCACCGATCGGTCCATTGCTGTTCAACGCGCACAGGGGTACAACGCGTACCCGCACACATTGAAAGCAATGGGCCGGCCGGAGGCACCGATCGGTCCATTGCAGTTCAACGCGCACAGGGGTACAACGCGTACCCGCACACATTGAAAGCAATGGGCCGGCCGGAGGCACCGATCGGTCCATTGCTGTTCAACGCGCACAGGGGTACAACGCGTACCCGCACACATTGAAAGCAATGGGCCGGCCGGAGGCACCGATCGGTCCATTGCTGTTCAACGCATCACTGTATATGTGACTGGCATAGGTCAGCATGCCTGTCTCAGATGGACATATGCCAGCCACAGATAGCTCCCAGGGAGTGAGGGGCACACCTACATCACGACAGCCTGTCCAAACCTTATCATAAGGCATGTAAGGCTGCATTTCCTATTGTGTGTATGTTGGTGTACATGTTGTCCTGTGGGTGTCACCTGTGGGCAGCCACCCCCAGGCTGTGCACGTGTTCATGGGGACAGGATCCTGGGTGTTACGTGTACGTGACCACTGTGATGTGCAACTGTTCATATCTGTGCATGTGTCATGGTCACATTTCACAGTGGTGTTTGTGTATGTCATGTCACATACCCCGTGAGTCCCATGTGGGACGGTATGTTTGAGCCAGGGTGTCCCAGTGGCACAATAGTGATGGCCCTCCACAGTCTTTGTGCATGTAGTGTTTACAATGTCTCTGATTTCATGTGCACAATGGGAGACAGTCTCCACATCCACGTTGTGTGTGCATGGACTCTGATGTTGTGCGTGTGTGTCACAGACGTCCATGGCTCTCCTGCCATGGCAAGTGTGGCCACTACCTGTGGGGGTCATGTTTGTTTTGCTGTGGTGTACACATGATACTCCAGGTGATGCCAGTGTCCATGTGGCATTACAGGGTCCCTGGGAATGTGCCTGTCGTTGAGCTGTGGTGCCTGGGGCACATCTGTCCTCACATGTCACTGGGGGGTGACTTTGACACAGCATCATGATATCCAATGGGCCAACCTGGGACAAATTGATGCCACCTGTAGGACCGTGTTGACAGATGTTGGCCATGTATGTACCATACATGTCGTTCCGGTACTGCACACTTCATGTAGTTGTGCCTCATGATGATGTATGTTGGGAACTTGAGTGTGTTCAATGCCGCATATGTGGGGTGACTGACGATCTTGCTTACTTCTCCTCTGCACTGCAGGGCTCCTGCTGTCCATCGGCCATTCCCAGACCTGGCAACGATGGTGGAACGGGACAGCATCCGACGGTACCGCTTCACCAGGCAGCTGATTGAGGATTTGGCAGTGCAGTTGTCCCCACATTTGCAGCCTGGCCGGCCGTATCCTACAGCGCTGACCCCCAAGGTGAAGGTGATGGCAGCCCTACACTTCTTTGCCACCGGTACCTTCCAACATACTGTGGCGTCTGCTGGTGGGATGTCACAGACCATGTTCAGCCGTGTGCTCCGCGATTTCTTGGCGGCAATGTTGCTCTTCCTGAACCGGTACATATATTTCCCTAGACTGCGACGACTCACTGACGTGAAGAGTGACTTTTATGCCCTGGGGAGGATGCCGCATGTCATTGGCTCCATTGATGGGACACATGTGGCTTTGGTACCACCACAGGCCCAGGAGCAGGCCTACAGGAACCGCAAGCACTACCACTCGGTCAATGCACTGGTGGTGTGTCTTGCAGACATGACCATCACACACGTGTGTGCCCGTTTCCCTGGTTCAGCACACGATGCCTTTGTGATGAGGAGTAGTCGCATCCCCAGGTTGATGGCACAGATGCAGAACCAGCGTGCCTGGCTTGTCGGTGTGTACTGACTTTGTGCCATTGTGTGTGATCTGATCTGTAGTATTCCGCCCACTTTTCCAAGTCAGCTGATGTGCACTTGTCTGTCCGTAGGTGACTCGGGATACCCCAACATGCCGTGGTTGCTGACACCCCTCAGGAACCCTGTGACACCTGCCCAGATGCGCTACAATGAGGCACATGGTCGGACCAGGAGAGTGATTGAGCGGACCTTTGGTCTCCTGAAGAGCCGCTTCCGCTGCCTGGACAAGACCGGAGGGTCCCTCCCATATGCCCCTGCGAAAGTGTGCAAGATTATCATCGTCTGCTGCATGCTCCACAACCTGGCAGTGCGGAAGGAGTTGCCTCTCATCCAGGATGACGATGACCAACATCCGCCACCTGTGGAGGATCCTGGCCTGGACCACGATGCCAGTGACGATGATGATGATGATGATGGTGATGGTGATGTCCGCACACAGCTCATCACCAACTTCTTTAGCTGAATGTGAGTATCCTGAGGTGTCATGTGAATGATGTGAGTTGGCATGATGTGTGGGTGGTGCTCTGGTGCTGTTGGAGTGTGTCCATGGGCTACTTGACAGGATGTGTGTTGCGATGTGTGGTGACAGGTGGGCTGTACTCCCCAACAGTGTTGACATGCTAACTTGGTTCTGGGTGGGTATCTTGTAACATGTATTGTGCATGAGTTTTGCTGATCTGTCCTGTACTGCATTGCTTTTGACTGTGTGTCATTTCTGTCCTTCACAGGGTACTTTCAGATTCGTTTGGTCAACTGTGTCCACCGACGACGTGATTGCACATCCAGGCTGGTAGCTGTTGTGTCCCTACAGGTGATGTGCGCCACACCCATGGACTTCCTTCCGTCTACAGTTGTTGACTGTGTGCCCGCTACCAGGTGGGGTTACCTTGCATCTGTAGTGGTTACGGCATGTTGCTACTGTGTAATAAACCTGTGCTTCACTTAGTGATGTGCGTTGTCTGTGGTCACACATTTGACTGCCATTTGCTTACTGCACCTGTGGGCTACTTGACTACAACTGGGAATGGGTGTGGTGTCTGTGCATTGCACCGTCTTCCCTGGCAACATCAGTGTAGGCAATGAGTCAGATGGCCTAGGTGTGTATGTGTTGTGTAGCCCTGGTGGTGTGTCTCCCTCATATGTGTCACGTTGCCTGTACTCACATGCCTGTGTTGTCCTTGCTGTTGCAGTTCGCATACACAGTGTAATTTTGCAGTTCATCATCCCCATAACAGCACCCACGTTGGAATCACGACAGAGGCAAGTATGGTGTATTAGTGTGTTTATTGTGATACATCTGTGTTAATAGTGCATAGGATGGATTGTGCTGTACATGAATCTTGCAATCCCAAGTTCCTAGGTGAATTGAAAGTCCAGGTAGACAGGATCCCCAGTATCGGGGCCACAGTTGTCTGACACATTGTTCCAACTTGTACTCCCCATGCAATGTGTGGGAGTAGTGTTGCCATCAACAGGGTGAACAGTCTGTGCACAAAGGCGAAAATCCAGAACAGGTTCAGGCTTCCTGGGAGTTGCGCTTGGCCATCAGCCTCTCACTTTCCCCTCCTCGGACGACCCCTCTTCTTGGGGGGGGCCCTCAAGTGCAGGCTGCTGCGGTGCAGGGGACTCTCCGCCAGAGTCCTCCTCCCTCCCTGTGGCAGTTGCAGTTTGTAAGGTACCAGATGTTGTTGGCACACAGGGAGGTGTGGACTGGTTGCTGTTCATCTGGCGGAGGCATTGTAAAATGTCCCTGTGCACCGCCGTCATCTCATGTAGTACATCCCACTTGGACTCCACGCGGGACATGTGGGAGTCCACACGTGACATGTGTGACTCCACGTGGGACATGTGGGAGTCCAAGCGGGCATGATGGGCAGCCTGCTGCTGTTTGATGTCTCTGAGGAGCCCCACTACCTGGCTGAGCTCTCCGGTGCTGGACTGGTACGCATCAGCTATGCGTACCAGTTGTGGGTCTTCATGCACACCAGCAACGTCTGCAAGCAGCGACCTCTGTCTCCCACCCCTCCCACCACCCCTGCTGACATGTGCAGTGTGTGCAGTTGCACGCACAGATAACCCTGGTCCACCTTGGGGGGTGGTGGTGGTGGTGTCCATGGCCCCAGGTTGGTCCAGGGTCACTGCGCTGGTGTTGTTCCTTATTCTGTCCATGTCGGCAGGGATGGTATTCGTGGTGACAGTCGTTGGAGGGGTGGGTGCAGAGGGTGCAGCTGGTGGACCTGCTGGTGCTGCAGCTGGTGGTCCTGCTGGTGCAGCAAGTTGACTTGCACCGGATGTGCCAGGTTGTTCATCGTCCGAGGAGGACAGAGGCTGTACGACGCCAGTGAGCTCGGCATCCTCTTGAGCCTGGGACTGGGACTCCTCAGCGTCTGCTGCTGTGTCCCTATCATCACCTGTTTTTGGGAGACACAAACAATGTATTTCATGTTTCTGCAGGCATCAGTGGTTGACACACCTGACAGTTGTGACTGTGCCTCGGGGTGCGGGCCTGTACATTGTATTGTCCTAAGTCGTCAAAGTCAGGGGTTGATATTGGTGTGGCACATTGTCCTGCATTATTTGGGCATTTCTATGTATTCTCTGGGGTGTGAACATGGTCTGCATTGATTGTGTTTGGTTGACAGCCAGACCTCCTTCCCACCCACCCACCCACCCAGTCAGTTATCCCACCATGGAACGTGCTTGCATTGCAGGGAGTGGAAGTTGTCTCTCAGGATGTCAGTCAGTGGTGTCCTGCTGTTTGTTGGTGCACAGTTGCCAGCAGGGCCTTGTGCTCCCCACAGCAGTAGCCAGTGTCAGCCATCTTGTGAGTCCTTCTCCACTCCCTGTGATGTGAGCATGGTTCAGGGTGGTGTTGATGGGCCAGTTGTGAGGCTGAGCAATATCTGTGCCTACTACTCCCATCATGCTATTGCCTCCACCCCCTTCCCAGCATGCCCATGCTTCCTTCCTTTTGACTCTGCTTCCCTGTGGGGTGGGCTGGCTGTGCTGACAGGATGGCTGGGAGTGTTGTCCTGGCAGTTGTTTGGCTAAGAGTCCCAAGAGTGTCCCTGTGCTTCACACAACATAACCCAGGGTGGTGGTGCTTTGTGGGATCTTGTGTTAGGATGGAGGGCATTGCATTCTACCAGGTGGGTACTGTGGAGTTTGTGTTGGGGGGGTGAGGGGAGGTGCTGGTGACTATAGTCAGTGCTGCAAGTCCCCCTTCCCACCCAGCCAGCCAGCCAGATATCCCACCATGGAACGTGCTTGCATTGCAGGGAGTGGAAGTTGTCTCTCAGGATGTCAGTCAGTGGTGTCCTGCTGTTTGTTGGTGCACAGTTGCCAGCAGGGCCTTGTGCTCCCCACAGCAGTAGCCAGTGTCAGCCATCTTGTGAGTCCTTCTCCACTCCCTGTGATGTGAGCATGGTTCAGGGTGGTGTTGATGGGACAGTTGTGGGGGTGAGCTATGTCTGTGACTACGACTCCCATCATGCTATTGCCTCCACCCCCTTCCCAGCATGCCCATGCTTCCTTCCTTTTGACTCTGCTTCCCTGTGGGGTGGGCTGGCTGTGCTGACAGGATGGCTGGGAGTGTTGTCCTGGCAGTTGTTTGGCTAAGAGTCCCAAGAGTGTCCCTGTGCTTCACACAACATAACCCAGGGTGGTGGTGCTTTGTGGGATCTTGTGTTAGGATGGAGGGCATTGCATTCTACCAGGTGGGTACTGTGGAGTTTGTGTTGGGGGGGGTGAGGGGAGGTGCTGGTGACTATAGTCAGTGCTGCAAGTCCCCCTTCCCACCCAGCCAGCCAGCCAGATATCCCACCATGGAACGTGCTTGCATTGCAGGGAGTGGAAGTTGTCTCTCAGGATGTCAGTCAGTGGTGTCCTGCTGTTTGTTGGTGCACAGTTGCCAGCAGGGCCTTGTGCTCCCCACAGCAGTAGCCAGTGTCAGCCATCTTGTGAGTCCTTCTCCACTCCCTGTGATGTGAGCATGGTTCAGGGTGGTGTTGATGGGACAGTTGTGGGGGTGAGCTATGTCTGTGACTACGACTCCCATCATGCTATTGCCTCCACCCCCTTCCCAGCATGCCCATGCTTCCTTCCTTTGACTCTGCTTCCCTGTGGGGTGGGCTGGCTGTGCTGACAGGATGGCTGGGAGTGTTGTCCTGGCAGTTGTTTGGCTAAGAGTCCCAAGAGTGTCCCTGTGCTTCACACAACATAACCCAGGGTGGTGGTGCTTTGTGGGATCTTGTGTTAGGATGGAGGGCATTGCATTCTACCAGGTGGGTACTGTGGAGTTTGTGTTGGGGGGGGGGGTGAGGGGAGGTGCTGGTGACTATAGTCAGTGCTGCAAGTCCCCCTTCCCACCCAGCCAGCCAGCCAGATATCCCACCATGGAACGTGCTTGCATTGCAGGGAGTGGAAGTTGTCTCTCAGGATGTCAGTCAGTGGTGTCCTGCTGTTTGTTGGTGCACAGTTGCCAGCAGGGCCTTGTGCTCCCCACAGCAGTAGCCAGTGTCAGCCATCTTGTGAGTCCTTCTCCACTCCCTGTGATGTGAGCATGGTTCAGGGTGGTGTTGATGGGACAGTTGTGGGGGTGAGCTATGTCTGTGACTACGACTCCCATCATGCTATTGCCTCCACCCCCTTCCCAGCATGCCCATGCTTCCTTCCTTTTGACTCTGCTTCCCTGTGGGGTGGGCTGGCTGTGCTGACAGGATGGCTGGGAGTGTTGTCCTGGCAGTTGTTTGGCTAAGAGTCCCAAGAGTGTCCCTGTGCTTCACACAACATAACCCAGGGTGGTGGTGCTTTGTGGGATCTTGTGTTAGGATGGAGGGCATTGCATTCTACCAGGTGGGTACTGTGGAGTTTGTGTTGGGGGGGGGGTGAGGGGAGGTGCTGGTGACTATAGTCAGTGCTGCAAGTCCCCCTTCCCACCCAGCCAGCCAGCCAGATATCCCACCATGGAACGTGCTTGCATTGCAGGGAGTGGAAGTTGTCTCTCAGGATGTCAGTCAGTGGTGTCCTGCTGTTTGTTGGTGCACAGTTGCCAGCAGGGCCTTGTGCTCCCCACAGCAGTAGCCAGTGTCAGCCATCTTGTGAGTCCTTCTCCACTCCCTGTGATGTGAGCATGGTTCAGGGTGGTGTTGATGGGACAGTTGTGGGGGTGAGCTATGTCTGTGACTACGACTCCCATCATGCTATTGCCTCCACCCCCTTCCCAGCATGCCCATGCTTCCTTCCTTTTGACTCTGCTTCCCTGTGGGGTGGGCTGGCTGTGCTGACAGGATGGCTGGGAGTGTTGTCCTGGCAGTTGTTTGGCTAAGAGTCCCAAGAGTGTCCCTGTGCTTCACACAACATAACCCAGGGTGGTGGTGCTTTGTGGGATCTTGTGTTAGGATGGAGGGCATTGCATTCTACCAGGTGGGTACTGTGGAGTTTGTGTTGGGGGGGGGGTGAGGGGAGGTGCTGGTGACTATAGTCAGTGCTGCAAGTCCCCCTTCCCACCCAGCCAGCCAGCCAGATATCCCACCATGGAACGTGCTTGCATTGCAGGGAGTGGAAGTTGTCTCTCAGGATGTCAGTCAGTGGTGTCCTGCTGTTTGTTGGTGCACAGTTGCCAGCAGGGCCTTGTGCTCCCCACAGCAGTAGCCAGTGTCAGCCATCTTGTGAGTCCTTCTCCACTCCCTGTGATGTGAGCATGGTTCAGGGTGGTGTTGATGGGACAGTTGTGGGGGGGCAATATGTGTGACTGCGACTCCCATGATGCTATTGGCTACACTGACTTGGCCAGCATACACAGAATTCCTTCCTTTGAGTGGTCTTCACTGTGTGTTGGTGTTGTTGTGGTGGCTACATGTGTGGATGTGTTTGTTAGTTCTATTTGTGCCACTGCCTAGCTGTAGTTGTGGTTGTGTTTGTACATGTGTTGGCACGGTTGGATGTGACTTTTTGATGGCATGTGTTGTGTTTCTCTGACTGACATACACATTTTGGGATGATTCTGTTCTGGTTGCTGTGTGATTGCTATGAGTGCATGGTTTGACTCTCCCCTTGACAGTGATGTGTGTGTGTTTTGTGGCAGTATATTGTGTACATTTGTTGTGTACTCACCAGGCTCTGGGATGTCCTCTAGTCCATATATGCTCACTGGCGGTAGGATGGCCCGCACCTTCTCCTCCCAGGGCCTGAGGTATATTGGCTTGGCAGGAGGGCCACTGCCGGTGTGTTGGCTGTTGATGTAGTCTTGCTTCAGCAGTTTCCGTACCCTCCTGCGCACGTCATACCACCTGTTCTGGATGTCGGTCTTTGTGCGCCGACATGGTGATTGGGCGTTCACCCTGTTGATGATCCTCTCCCACATCTTGGTTTTCTGCGACATGGGGGTCTGTTGGACCAATGTGCCAAACAGCTGTGGCTCTACCCTGAGGATCTCGTCTACCAGGACTTCCAATTCACAATCTAGGAACTTGTGATTCTTCTTGGGGGCATGGTGATGGGTGGTGATGGTGAGTGATGTGTGTGTTGGTGTGCAGGTGAGGGTGTGTGAGTGTGTGTTTTGCTGGGTGTATGTGAGGTAGGTATTTGTTGGTGTGCTGATGGTGTGTGGCTTGTGTGAGGGATGAGCTGTGGGTGTGTGGTTGCTTTCTCTTGGGTGCTGGCAGTGGAATGGCATTTGCAAAGGCTCATGGTTGTGATTTGTGTCCTTTATATAGGTGGAGTTGTGGGTGTGTCTTTGTTCTCTGTCCCCACCCCCCAGTATTTATTGGCTTGGTAATTGCTTGTTTGGCCTTTTTTGGTTGATTTTTCCTTTGTGCTGTTTGTGTATGTTGGAAACGTTCTTGTGACCGAGTCGGACCCTGCATTGGTCTCGTACGGTGTTTTCCGTTTCGTTCACGCTGTGTTTGTGCAGTTTTGTATGCTGCGTACGCGTCGGTCGCGGTGTATTGTGTTGCTTCGGCTCGGTTTTGTATGCGTGTCGGTCGTACGGCTTGTCCTCCGTCCGACTCGGTCGTGTT